>OX344755.2:2500-1202500 GCA_947034885.2 Thuidium tamariscinum | reverse complement strand
CACCCCAATTAGGTCATCCGCTACGGGACGGGTGCCTGAATCTGTGCATGTACATTACAAGTTCAAATAAATTTCCAAGACTACGGCATTTCAGTCAAGATTCGTAACAAAGAATCAACAAAGAGAACCGTAATAATAAAGAACTGCATCAAATAGTCGGTAAATTGCACGCAACATGCAGAATGTTTCTTTCCAAATTCACTCAAAATTGAAAGTTCGCTCCGTCAAATTTCACTCAAAAAGAAGATCAAATTCAGACCGCAGCGAAGAGGAATTCCGAAATCTCAATGCATCATTCTCAGCCCACAATCTAGTCACAAATTGGCACCCAAAAATCGAGCGAGCACAAAGACTCAATCTTCCTATGAATATGAATTACATACCAAGAGAGGTCGATTGTTTTCAGATCAAGCGAATGATTGGTGGGTCCAAATGCTGCAATTTGACCGAAGAGGAGCAATTCGAAGTGAAATTCAAGGAGCGGCTTGTCCAAGTCATGCTTCCGATCATCTTGAATGTGCGGTACTTGGGCTTGCGGTAGAAGGGCCAGCGTGGAGCTGTCTCGTGAGGGCATTTCGGAACGATCTCGGCCGTCCATCTTCACAACTCGCGAATTGAGTGATTTGGAGCGATGCGGAGAGTCCACGCGGCAGCTGGTGGGCCTCAGGAGTCAGGACTCTTCTAGTCTAGGAATGAATGTTTGATGGATGAGAATATCTTAAGGTACAGTAAGTGAGAGGCTGTTGAATGGACCATCTAACAGGAAAGAGGTCTGTGACTCTGTGTAGGATAAAGGGTTGATGACATTTTTTTTGGAGAGATTTTTCTCAGAAAGAGAAGTGAAGAGTGGTTTATGGCAGGTGAAATCATAATTTTTGGACTCTTATAGAATTAATTACAATTTTCCAAACAGAGAGCACCATAGGTTGCTTCTAGACTGGGTGTGTGATGAATTCTATTCAATTTGAGAATAGTTTGAGTGAATTGAAAATCTGATTACAAGCATGATAGGAATGATGCTCCATAAGCCTTTAATGTGTGCATTGCATTCTTATAATTGAGGAAGATGGTAGTAAAAAGTATGTGTTCATATTAAAAAAAGAAAGAGACCACAATGCCAATTTGCTCTTAGAAAAGACTAACACGTTTTCTAAGTTAAGTGTTAGAACTCGAGAATCTTTCTATTTTATGACGTTTAAATAATATAAAATTGCACATCTTCATCCTAATCTGTAATCACTCTCAAAAAGAATTTTGTACACCCCATTAAGTGCGATTAACTATGCAATAAACTTCAATTACAATTGATTTTGCACACTTTCCAGTCATTGATTTCACCTCCTAACTACTTAAAAACCATGCACAAAGAACCATACTTTTTTTTCTCCTCAATCAATTCCATTTTCACATCCCTTTGCACTATTCATAGTACTTTTGTACGAGTAGTTCTTAAAGCTTGAGTGGTTTTTGAACCTCCCCCTATATCACCAAATAAATTGGCCTATCAAAGAGAGAAAAAATTCCAATTCTATTTTCTAAGTTGGGGAAACATAACCCTGTATAAAGACCCCATGACCAAGTGTGAGTCACCACATTGAATCACACCTTAAAATTAGGGAAATTTAGATAATGAAATTAGAATGAAATTTTAAATTCAAAATTATCAATTGAATGAATTTAATACATAATTATAAATTAATGAATTTTTCAATATGTAGGATGGGAATTTATGACAAAGGTGTGGATTTTAGGAATTGCAAATATGCAAAAATGATGATGAAATCCTGAAGGAAAATGAGGAATATTTAAATTAATGTGACATGAAGTAAAAAATGTGAATTTAATTAAATTAGAAAAATGATTAAATGAGGAGAAATTAGAAACAAAATATTAGATGAAGAAAATCTCCAAAATAATATGAATTGGAAATAAAAAATACAAAATTAATTAGTGAAGCTAAAACAATCATTTGAATACTAACATTGTGGTAGGATTCTATCAAGGAGGTTCATAATAAAGTAGTACATCTTTTAGAGAATTAATAAGTACAATTTCTTGCAATTTAGTGCAATTTTTCAATAAATTAGAGAAGTGATGAAATATTGACCCTTAAAGAACCAAGCTATGTTTTTTGCAACATAGAAATTTTAAGCAAGTACATGTGATTGGAGATTTCATTATTTTTTTTGAATTTTTTACATAATATGTGAATGAAGAATATCTTTAAGGCCCAACAATTTTCATAATTTTTTACTATATAGTTAAGAAGTTATTGCATGATATGTTGCTCAATATGGTGTTTCTTTCTCAATTTGGGCAATTCGGGCAAATCTAAAAAAATCACTTTTATTAAAGTCACAAACTTGAAATTGATTTTAAAGATTTACATTTGAATAGAAAGTTGTCAATCATTCCATTTTGATCAATGAGTCAAAAGTTATGAAGACAGGTTTTGTTTGTGGATAGTTGTGGATTAAACATTCAAAAAAACCCTTTGAGGTCTTTCAATTAAAACAACAACATTGGATGCAAATTGTTTATTACAAAATTACAACCACTGGAATTGACATTTTTCAATTCCAAAAATAAATCCTTTACAATTTAGTATTTTGAATCATTCTCTAGCTCTTTCTATTTACTATTTTCCTCTATATGTTGTACAATTCCAAATGTTTTGAAAATTTTCAAGGATGTAAACAATTTGTTTGGAAGAATGAATCCAAAGTAGCACCAACAACACAGACATTTTTTTCATACAAATGTAAGCTTGTGAAGTGCAGTTGTGATTCTTCATAAGGCCAAAAATAGGATGTTGATCAATTCAAATGCTATTATCTTGAAATCCACATGGTAGAAATTTTTGAAAAAAATTTCCACATCTTTTCACACTAATGTACTACAAGATCCTACAATTACATGTGTCAAAAAAACTTTTTTTTAAAAGTTTGGTACTTGTATAAGAAATGGCAATTTTGGAGTGTTTTAGATTAAAACATAGTCAAAGAATTTTAAAAGTTACTAAATGAATCATGCAGCTAATGGCTTTGAGTATGAGAGATTAGATTTTGGAAGTTTTGTTCTCATAATTATTATTGTCTCTCTTTTGGATGTGGGTTTGATTTTTGTAGAGAGTTTTTAGGATTTTTTAGGGTTGGAAAGAAGACTTCTTGGATTTTCCTTCATGTAGATTAGTTGGGAAATGGGATTTAGCAAATCTAATGATTAGGTCCTATGCAATGGTTGTATGGAGAAAGATTAGAAAAGGAAAAATGGTTGGAGTGGAGGTTAGATTGGATTTGATGAAATTTTTAGGAAATCTTGTAATTAGCTTAGGGTCTATTGAACTAAAGTGTCAACAACTCCCAACTATGGAACCCAAAATCCAAAAAATGTAAACAATGACCAAGCTAGATCAGATTAGTTAAGGCTAGGTTGGAAAAGGTTTCAAAACGACAAAGAAGGAGCATCAAGATGAGGGATGTAAAGATCGCCTCGAGGAAAATACCAAGACAAGACGATAGCCCCAACACAAAGAGCAGAAAGACAGTATTGTACAATAATGCGAATAGAAGAAAAAATGGCAAATCACAAGAAGATGATGGATAGAATTCCACCACGAAGCTCAAGATTCAACAGTGGTAGCACTTACGGGGAGCTTGAAGCCGGGGAAAAAAAGGGACGTGAACTGCGCGGAAATCTGCAACATTCCATAAATTAACAACACAAAGAGAAGATTGACTCAGAAGGCACACTCGATCATGGTTCAAGACAAGATCCTCTAAAGACAAAGTGCGCAAAAATTTGCAACATTCTGTAAATTCGTAGCACAAAGAGAAGATTGATGACGAATGTGAGCTTGATCACGACCGAAGATGGGATTCCCTAAAAACAATAAGGGTAGTTACAACTTCTTTGCCGTGTTGAACTTCGCACAAAAATCACGTTGTGGTGCTGGACAGTTGGTTGTCCACGCAGCCCTCGGCAACAAATATCTTGTTTTGCAAAGGCTTTGCAGCTTTCGTTATTCCACTTTAGAGGTAAATAACAAATGCGTAGAATTGTTCGCGAGCGAAGTTGTTACCCCAACTTTGATCTTTTGCTCTGGAAGCTGCCGATTGTACTGTCAAAGATGCCGATCTCACCAATGAAGTAAACGCCGGTAATTGCATTTGCAGGATTTTGATTCTGTCCATTCAAGCATCCAAATGCATCTAAAAATTTGGCAAAATCAATGCATCAATGTCATAAATGGTAACATGTTAGTATATAATTGGTGAATACTTAGATGCTAATAGGTACATAAAAAGGTATTTATAGATTGTTGATAGGGTGTTCATGACTTTATTATATGGGAGGTTTTGTAATTCAAGATAAACACTTTAAAGTTTTTAAAAGATTACAATTTTGATCAAAACATTGTAATTTCATTTAGATTTGATTCTTGAAATACACCTCTACAAAATATATGACCCTTTAAGAAGTAGCCCTAAGATAGTCAGATTTCAAATTGAGGTGGTACTAGGCTTGTCTACTTTGAAATTGAGATTGATCTACTTTGGTATGAGTGAGATTTTGATTCCAATATCATTAATTCCTAAAAGACCATTTATTGCCTTAGGAGATTATTTGAGTTTGAATAGATTCTTATTGTTTCAATTTGTAGTAGAAAAATTTAAATTTTTTTGAAGAAGTGTACATAGTTTTGTATGAGCTTTATAGATATATCATTTTTATTTCAATTGGTGCCTTGAAGCAAAAATTATGGTATAATAAGCTAAAAAAAGAGGTTGACAAGCTCTACAAAAAAATCTCAAGAAATCAAAATAATTTATTTTAAAAATTTCCTAAAAGATTGTAATTTTTTCTACATATGATGCTTAATTCATTTTATTTGGACTAATAATGAGCTAGAAAATTATAGACAATCTTATTTCTAAGGTAATCTAACCATCTTCTTGAAAAAAAACTCACTATTCAACTATGAATGTTAATATCACCCAATTCCATATAGTCAAATTTGATGAAATTTTTACCAAGTGATTTGAGACAAGTGAAGCATAACATTTATCCACTGGTTAGATTTTTAAAAACATGTTTTTTTTTGCTTTATTGGATGAATATAGGAAATGTGACCAGTAGTTTTGAGTATTTTTTCATAACATTTAGTAGCATGTTGTGGCTCTACAATACTGTGAAGGGTGTGGCATATTTTACACCCAACAACTTATCCATCTTCCACATGTCCACTTACTTTAGTAGTTGCTGATGAAACACTATTGCAATGTCAAATATTCCACACCCTACACTATTGAGAGAAGGCGGAGTCAACGAATGCTACTCAATGTTATGTTGGTAGAAAATGGCTTTGGTCTTTTACAGGTAATTAACTAAAATATGACAAAGAATATAGCTGAGATTTCAAGCCCAACATAAATAAGATTGATTAGCTTCAATATTGATTGATACAAATTAATTTGTATCAATTTTGATTGTACTTTGCTTCAATAGATTAGACATGTCATAAACTTCACTAAAAGGCATGCATGTTCTACTTGGCGAACAAGGAGGATGTTGGAGGTAACTCCCCAAACTTTGCAAGAGGTGAGGTGAGTGGGAGATGGAGTTCTGTGTAGTTAGAGCGTTGACATAGCACTCTTATTAAGAAGATTTGGATGGCGTGCTATGCATGGTAGAGAAAGCTTGTGAGAAGGTGCACCCTTGGGGCTAAAGAATGCAAGGATTCCAATAGTAAGTCAAAAGTTATGGTTCCTCAAAGTTGGTAGTGTTCCAATTGTGTTCTAAGAGCATCCCCAAGACTCCACGCCAAAAGGTGCAAACTGGCTATTTGGGCGGGCTTGGGCAAGAATGCCACCCCATAGAACATTCACCAAGTATGAAAATCAGATTGGCCACACTAGAATTTGAGGATGGCAAGCTCAAATGGTGGCAGCTTGAGCGTGACCGCCATGAGTTGAGTGGTAGTATGAATACACTTTGTCAACGTTGAACGAATCTTTGACATGAAGAATAAAGGGATTCACACTGTAGAATACCTCCACCTAGCCCTCACGAGGTGCATGATTTATGTGAGGTGGCTTTAAATATGTTGGGGCCACGTCACTACAAGGGAAATGGGCCCTAATCTATAGAAATTTTGACAGATTAGTTTCCTAAATGGCAACCACATGTCCGAAATGACAACTACTACTTTTGAAATTTAACACTTTGTCAATGTGGTCAATATTACAATGTCTATCAAATTCTTATCAATTTTCTTTGTCAATTTGAACAAACAAGTTTAATGTCTTCTAGGAAATTGAACAATTTTTTATATATAACTTCTATTTCAAATATAAAATTTTTACAAACAATATGAGAAAATATAGCACACAGCAATTTTCAACCACTCACCAACCACTTC
Source organism: Thuidium tamariscinum (assembly GCA_947034885.2). NCBI lineage: Eukaryota > Viridiplantae > Streptophyta > Bryopsida > Hypnales > Thuidiaceae > Thuidium > Thuidium tamariscinum. The sequence continues at coordinate 1,196,079 of OX344755.2, read as the reverse complement.
TAGGCATTACTTGACCTTAGAGGGGAGAAACTCCCTCTATATATGTGGAGTGGTAGGAGCACGGCCAATCCATGTGGGATATGTGCATTTTTGAAGTTAGGAAAGCTCATTGTCAAATTGAAAGTCCGTGATTTGGTATTAAAACTAAGATTTCAAACCTCAATTAGGCATAGAAGAATGTCTTTTTACAAAAACTTTGAACTAAGATTAGTTAGAATATAAAATAAAGTTTCAAGTTTAAGAATCCATTTGACATTTAAAGTTGTCAATTAAAAGTTATGGATAGATTTCAAAGAGAAAATTTGGAAAAATGTAAAAAGAACAATTTCAAACACCTCTTTGAAATTCCATAACTTTTGATTGACAACTTGAATTGCAAAACGGATTTTTTTCAATGAAACTCTAATTAATAATATAACTAGATTTAGTTCAAATGTTTTTACAAAAACATATTATACTATGCCTAAATGAAGTCTGAAGTCCTACTTTTAATACAATTCCTATTTCTAACTTAGTGCCAAGTTAGAAATAGGAATTATATTAAAAAGTATGACTTCAGACCTCATTTAGGCATAGTAGTATGTATTTTTACAAAAAAACTTTGAACAAAAGATAGTTAGATTATTAATTTAAGTTTCATTCAAAAAAATCCATTTTACATTTCAAGTTTCCAATCAAAAGTTATGGAATTTCAAAGAGGTGTTTGAAATTGTTCTTTTTACATTTTTCCAAATTTTCTCTTTGAAATCTGTCCATAACTTTTAATTGAAAACTTTAAATGTCAAATGGATTTTTAGACTTGAAACTCTATTTTATATTCTAACTAGTTTTAGTTTAAATTTTTTTTGTAAAAAGACATTCTTTTATGTCAAATTGAGGTATGAAATCTTAATTTTTATACCAAATTATGGTTTTCTAACTTGACTATGAGCTCTCCTAACTTTAAAAATGCACATATCCCACATGGATTGACCGTGCTCCTACCTCCATATGTGTATATATAGAGATTCCCTTCCCCATTCACTTTACAATTTCAAATGGTTTATGTACTTTTGAAAGTAATAAAAATTTATTAATTCAAAAATATTCATCTAAACATTTATCATCCATCCAATAAAATTTTGTCCAAATTTGTTTTGGCCATTATTCTAGTTATTTTATTAAATTTCTAGATAATAAAATAATTTTTGTAATTAAGTGACGTGTCAAAAAAACTCCACGGTGGCAAAGGATTGAAAAACAACAACTTGTTGATGTGTACTCATGTCCAAATCTACAGAAAAATTGATAGAATTCTGTCAATTGGATGTCCAAATTAGGGCCTCCTAATCTACAGAAGAATTGACAGAATTCTGTCATTTTTTTTGTCAATTACGACACAGTTTTCTCTTGTAGTGCGTGCTTACACAAGTAGCGTGTCCAAATGGCACTTCCACCGTGGGGCACCTCCCATGCTTTGAAACCCAGTCTTGTCAATTCTCACACCAAACTCTTCTCTGGCGCCTCCCTTGGCATTGTAGCCGTAGGAATGTTCTAAGACATAGGACATGGAAATCAAGGTTTGAAAACATATATTTTAGACAAATAGGGCATGCTTTATAATTTTGAAAAGCTAAGAGGACAAACCTTTTAAAATGCTAAGGCTCATGAGTCATGAGGGGATGAGTTGTAAGTTAAAGGTTATAGGCATTTATAGTAGAGGGAGTTGTAGAGAACTATCTCCCTTAACCTCTAAAGGTTTTTGACTATGTTTTCACCAAAACTGCTCCAAAACTATCATTTTTAGGACAACTACCAAATTTTAAGAAAAAAATATTTTTGGACAAATGTAACCATATTATCTTTTATTAAATTAGTTTGAAAAGATGTGTAAATTTTTTTAGAAATTTTTGCCATGTAGATTGTAATATATTAGTGTTTGAAGTGACAAAAATCATTTTCTTACCAGTGCGGAAATTTAGGAAGCTATACTTTAGAGGCTACATTTGTATGGAAAAATGTCCAAAATGATTGTAACTCTTTGGATTCATTTTTCATATCAAGTTGGATACATACTTGAAAATTTTCAAATCATTTATAATTATACAACATTAAAGAAAAAAATAGTAGATAGAAAGAAGTAGAAAATGATTCAAAATACTAAATTGTTATTAATTTATTTATGGATTTAAAAAAAGACAATCCCAATGGTTATAATGTTGTATTAAACAATCTATGCTCCATTTTTTTTCAAAAATATTAAAAATTGAATTAAATAAAGAATTTCAAACTTTTTTTTTGTAGTATAGAGATTCTATAACTAGTTGTAAACTACCCCAAATTAATAATCCTTTTAACTTTTGATTCATTGATCCAAATGAAATGATTTGAAGCTTTTCTACTTAGATAAAAGTCTATTAAATAAATTTCAAATTCTAATTTCTTGTAAAAAAATTTAAAAAGTTTTTTTCTGCCCAAACTGTCCACTAAGCAATGAGAATTACATATCATACAGTAACTCTTGAACCATGTAGTCAAAAGTTATGAAAATTATTAGGTCTTAAAGCTATAGCCTGGTAAAATTTTGTGTGAAAATTTCAAAGAAAAAAAATTAAAAATTCCATTAATAGGAACCTGCCCAAAATTACTATGTTGCCAAAAAATGCACTTTGGTCCTTTAGGAATTAAGGGACTAGGACCTTTCGAGAGTCATATCTTCTTCAATACTTGTTGCAAAAATGAATACTCTATGCTAATCTATAGAAAGTTTAGATTAAGAAAATGGGCTTACATACTAGCTTTGGAGTCTTGTAAAAAAAAAATTTAATAGAAATTTCATAGGCGCTTTGGGCTCAATTTTCATTGGAGGATGATCTTCCAAGATGGGGGTCCCTTCTTGAGAATCTCTAAAAGAAGTAGTTTCCCAATTTTTATAGAGACTATTATGGGAAAAGGTAGTTTCCTTGTTCACTTTCAATTCTCAAATGATGCTATAATAAGTTATAGTAGTCTTAGGGGGTGAGCTTGGTGTTAGAGCCTCATCACCACTTGTGTATTACCATAGAGTGCTTGCGCACTCTTTGATACATGTTGGGTAGTGTCTTATTCCTCATTAGGCCATGGTGTGAATCTTGATTGGTGAATCTTAATGAATGAATCTCCTTGTAAGATGGTCAGGCCCAACCCTGTTTTTTTACTTTTGGAGAAAGTGCCAAGATGGAAATCACTTTAAATTTGGTGAAGCATTATATTTCTACATTCATTTGTCTTTTGGACTTAAAAATACTTTTTTACTATATTCATACACTTTTTCGTCCAAATTTGGTGACTATATCTATATTTTAAAGAGGATTGGAAAATTTATGGCAAAAAAAGATTACTTTTATTTGGCATGGTGCCGAAAAATAAAGGGCTGGTTAGGCCTAGTGGAAAGTTGAGTCCCATTCAATAATAGTTAGCACCAATAGAGATGAGTGCCTCTATTAAGTACTTGGACATCAATTGGAATATTTGCCTCATGTCATTAAATAATATACATAGTATCTTGTAGGACTTAAATGTTAGAATAGAGATGTTGGGAGTCATGGAGGAATGGGGCCCCTTGTAACTAGTTAAAACTTAACATTGTGTATATGTAGCATATGTAGGACTTGTTAAGAGATTATGACCTTGGTGTCACATAAAAATTAAGTGTTTGCATAGAGAGCACTTGGAGCTAAGTTTGAGGAACTCTTAGTATCATTAAGGGGTGCAATAAGTCATGAAGAAAGTAATATATATTGATATTGAATTTGTAATTTATGGTTGTATGTAACTATGTATTCATACAACATATCTCTTGGTTTGTCAATGAATACAATGGCTGGTAGTTTGATCTTGCTTGAGGCATAGGAAAAATCCATCATACATGATACAATTGCCTCCCTTCAATGCCTATGAATGGATTATGAATTTCCTATTCATCAAGATACGACATCATACTAGACTACTAGATATAGGGGCCTCAATCAAATAAAGAGGAAGAAGACCTTCAAGAATTGATTGGCAAATGACTAGTTCTACAAAAAAAATAATATCATAACCAATATGAAAATAAACTCATATATGCTAGTGGTTGATTAGGATGTTTTGGTTTAGACATAAGTTGCTATTAGGCAAAATTGTCTACATAGGTAGAATTTCTATGTCAAAAAATCGATAGCATGGGTAAAATTGCTACATAGGCATATATTATAGCTATAGGCACAATCAACACATTGATGCCCAATGGGTAAAACACATGGCCTGGCACAAAAACAAGACACCCCACCCACAAACAATCCAACATAACCAAGAGGGTGCTGCCTTAAGGGAAAGCATGGCAAGGGGCCTTGAGGCCCCTCACGGCTCAATGCCCTAGCAAGAGAAGCGGCATGGAGTGTCAAGGCAATGGCCTTCAAGATGGCTAAAAGATAAAACCCACCCACGGCCCATCTTAATTTGAGATTTAAAAACATTGTGCAAAACTATAATTACATTTTTAAAGACATTTATCCCCCCCCCCCTTTTTTTTTCCTAACTACTCATTTGTTTGGAGGCAATTGGGTATTAAATTGCCCTTCGAAATAGATTGCCCTTATTTTTCCTAGGGTCCAAGAGAGGGCTCTACCCAACGGCCAGGGAGAATTGACTCCCTCATTATCCCGATATTGGGTGGATGGAGATGAGGGGGTCGATTCCCCTTCTATCTGCTCCCTTCCAACCCCCTTCCTTCCCTCTGACCTCCCTCCATGACCTTTCTCTCCTGGAGCGACCCCCGTCTCTTGTCTTTCTTCATCGCAGCTCCCGTCAACTACACGCAGATTGTGTCCGGCTTCCAGCTTGAATTACTTATTCGAATTTTGGAGTTTAGGGTTTTAGGGATTTCTTGCATTGTGGTGGTATGTAGAAGAGTCGTTTCAATGTTGCCAAACCTACGTGGAATGAAGATAGAGCTCCTAAAAAATAGGATCTAGAATTTCAAATCTCTTTTGCGTCACTCAACTGAAAGATGAAGAGGTTGCTTGTGCATCTTCACAACATTAAGGTATACATTCTTGAAATGTGTCCGAGGGTTGTGTTTTGGTGTGGTGTGGTATGAAACATTGCCAAATTTCCAAGTTTTCCAAAGATTGAAAAATTGAAAAAGATTTTGGTTTGTTTTTGATGCAATCTATTGTGTGCTCTTCATTGTTATCTCTACATTGTTTTGTTGCATTAGATAATGAATGGTGGATTTGCATATCAATGATGGCTTTGTTTGGATACAGTTCTCCTAAGTATGTACCTCTCTGCTTTGGGCTACTTAAAATTTATCCATCTGTTCCAGGTTGCAATTTCTTCTTTGTTTCTTTGGGTTTTGTCATTGAGTTCCAATAAATAAAATCTTATATGGATTTAGGCAAATTGTGATTCTTATGCTTTGATTGGTGACATCCATCAATTTCCAATTCATTAATTTCTGTTGCATTGGGTCATTTTGTGTATAATGAAATCTGGCTTAGCTTTGATCTTATGTGTATATGTGGCTTAATTTTGATCTTGTCTATGATCTTGTCTGTGTATATCTGGCTTAGCTTTGATCTTATATGTGTATACCTTCGTTTTAGAGCTTTGATCTTATCTGTGCATATCTTTCATTTTGGAGCTTTGATCTCATGTATGTATACCTTCGTTTTGAAGCTCAATTTTGGGTACTACAAGGCTAGTCGTCTCTTATAGTTTCAATTCCATGTTCTTATTCTTTTACTTTTGTAGTTTCAATTTTAGGATGAGGTTGAATCATTAAGATAGAACATCCATGAATGGACCATGTATGAGCTGAGGCTGAATTATGGGGAATTTAAACATGTTCAAGTATTTTTCACTTAATTTCCTTGAAACACAAGTGAAATTGACATGTGACACAAGCTATTTCATACTTTTTGGACCTATGTAGAATTAGTTATTGAATTTTGAAGCTAAAATGGCATAGAGTTCATTCATACATAGGCTTGTCAAAGAAGTAGCTACAGCTTTGGAGAGTAGGTGAATATTATTAAACAAGGCTTCACAAAGCATAAGAGGATTTTCAGCTGTTGTACAAGACTGCGAGTTCCCAGACGCTAGGAACGCGATGCTGATGTAGTCGAGCGACTGCCATGTCAAAAAATACTAATTTTTGATTAGTTTTGATTAATTATTAAATTTTATTTTTTTTAAATCATTTTTTTCTCTTTAGTACATTCTGAAGTTTTTTGGAATTTTTTTTTGGAATTTTTTTTTTCAAAATTCAAAAATTCAGACCAGTAGGGGGCTGGTCTGCAGCAGTGGGAACAATTTCGGGGAACACCCCTGAAACGGTCTTCTGGGGCCCAAAAATCCTCTTATGATGAAGAACTTGATGACATAGCTGAAGATCAAATCGAGGAGGTACATCTTAATCCTTTTTGTACTTGAATTTCCATTGAACCATTTACAATTATCACTTTTGGTTCATTTCTCCATGAGGTCAATTAATTGGACTTATTTGTGAGTCAATTGCATTGTGAATTTGCAACAATAAGTTTGGTCTCAATCTATGCTTATTGTATTCTAATAGCATTAAATCTCAATTTTGTTCAGTTGGTGGTACCACTTCCTTGATTAGGGTGTTTTGCCTAAAATTTAAATCTATGTAATTGAAATTCATGAGTTTAAAGTATGCGTGTGTGTCACAAATCTTGTCACAATCCAATAAAATTTACAATATTATATATGATACTTCCTTTTGTTCCAAAATTTTTGTCCACTTTGAATGTCATGTTTCCTTTAGGTTTAGCTAATTAGGTCAACAATATACATCTTTGTGGCTAATTTTATTTAGGTTGCAATGAATATATGTGATGTTCTTTATTGACTCTAAAGATATAAAATTTGGAACCTTCTTTAATCATGGAATTCACAATAACATTAATGAACTTTACTAAAGAAAATTTCATAAAGTTGAGGATAATCATTATGGGACAAAGGTAGTAATTCTCTCATGTCTTCTTCTTCTCAATTGTTTATTTTATCCACTTATTTCATGCCTGATTTTATTTGTGATTTCTATAGGGATATATTGACATTGCAATCTACTTTTTAGAAGCACACACAATATCATTTGAATGCATTGCCTTCCCATCTATTCTAGTGGGTACATCGAGGCAATTATGGAGGCTTAGATATAAACAAGGACCTCATGTTTTGCACTTTGAACAACAAGTTGTGCTTGGAAAATATTGCATTTTTTCTAGGCTAATTTTATGCCTTGAAGTCATACAAGTTCTTCAATTACAAGCATTGTTACAAAAAAAAAACCAAGTATTGACAAGCATTTCAATTCATGTTTTGATTCCTTATTTTGTACAATCAACAAAATGATTTTAAATACTTTTTATAATTTCAAATTTTCATTCTTATTTGTGTTTTGGTATAAATGTGTTGCAAGCTCCATTCTTGCTTCTTGGGATTTAATTACACTTTTGGTTCTTCACCTTTCAATATATCATTGAGGTTGAATTCTTAGAGTATAAATTTTGTGAAATTTTCTATATTCCAATGCTACCATATAGCACTTTTAGAAAGCACCTTTGCAAACACAACTCTATATCTACTTTAAATCTTAGATTTGCATATTCATATATGTCAAATCATGCTTTTGAAACAAAATTTATGTTTTAGGAATTCCATGAAATTGTTGATACATCTTCTTTGAAATTTGAAAGTTTATTGTCAAGTCAAGGAAATTAAATACCAATTACTTTTAAAATGTTTAGTTTATTGAATGAAAATATCATATACAAGATTATAGTAGCTCACATAAAAGATTCTACAAATAAATTCTATTAGTTGAAGTATACTTCCTTGTAAGATTCAATATTGCAAATTCTTTCAACAATCCCTATTCTCATATGTGTATATAATCAATTTTGTTTTGAGTTTTGATAATAATTTTGTTGATGAACTAATTAATTTTATTAGTAAGATAATTACTTTGCTTATTTTTACTTGCATTCATTATTGTCTTGCAAAAGTTCTAATATCATAAGGTCATTTAAGAAAATTCATATTTTCTTTGTAGAATTGTATTTAATTGGTCATTGTTGACATCATCATTCAAATCAAGACACTCAATCAAGTATTGAAGCTTACCATGGAGCATTGAAATAGTGGATTCTAGTTGATAATGAGGATAAATGAGGTAGAAGAATTGATTTTCTTGTATGGCGCCTCACAACTCTAGTGGTAAACCACTACATGTATATGTAAGAGAGAAAAATCAATGGCTTTGTTTTGAATATGTCTATTCAAAACATTGTAGCTATTGGAATTGTGTGGGCCAAAGACATTTCACTTGAAGATATTGTACAATTAACACATGATGACAATATATGGAAAGTGAAATCCCAAACTGTAGAAAATCGATGGTATGAAATTCTAGAACCATACACTCAATATGCTTGTTGCTCATGTGAATGGAGTATACGTGGAAATCTTTGTAAACATCAACTTGCTATTATAAAAGCTTCTACGGAATTTTCTTCGGACATTATCCTTGAATATTTAGGGACCTATTATGGTTCTATTTGAGGAGGCTTGGAAGCTCTATTTCAACAACAAGTTCCACTTTTAGATCCATTTGAAAGTTCTAGTGATGATAATGATGATAATGATAAAGACAATATTGTGATTGGTAATCTTCAAGAGACCGAGTATGATGTCTCCATGAGTAGTTTTCACCAAATAGAGCATGAAGGAAGTCAACCATCCATTGAAGGGTCACTAGTTTCGATTCAGAAATTAAAAAAAGATGCTACAAAAGAAGCAACTATTGGTGGGATTGACTTATTAAACCACATGCAAGCTATGATGACTAAAGTGGTAGCCGACATTAGATGTATTGAAGTGCTACAAGCTAGCAACCTCTCACATCCTCATGCAATATTTGAAGTTGTAGAAAATGGTGATGGAAATTCAATTTAAAGAAAGAAAGATTGGAAAGAACAACTTCTAGGAACAATGAAAAGAAAAAAGACTTCTCTTTCAAATTGGTAAGGGTTGATTACTACAAAGTTTTATAGTCTCTTAGTATTTTACTTTTAAGAATTTCTTTTGTTATTTTTTTAATTTACTTTATATTTAGAACTTAGTTATTTTTTATATGTTTTATTCTTTATTACTTTTTCAAATCCGTATGGAAATTTTCTATTCTTCAAATTAAGCCTTAGTAATAGTTTCATTTTCTAGAATTTGCATTTAAGTGTATTATTCTATATATTTGTATTGATTTTAATGTTTTGAAGTTTTAATTATTACAATAAAAAGTTTCATTATAATAATTATTAAAAACAAATTAAATTTTTTATGGTGTATCATATTTCAACTTCTTCTTCTAGTTACAAGACAAATCTAAAAAAAATTCAATACCTTAGAAAGGCTTTGAAATTGAGTTTGCATTTGAATTTTTTAAATCACAAGATCTTTAGCCATATATTTCACATTTTTGTCATAGAAATTTGAATGTTGGATGAATTTGTGATCAATTTCAAATGTTTGGATTTGTTATTGTATAAACATTTGAATGCAATGTAATTTACATAGTCTAAATTGGAGGAATCTCTAAACCTTAAGAATAAAAACTTTGTTGTAAAATTGTGTGTAGTCATGCAATTTCTAAATTTTTATATGCTCTAAAGTACATTTAAAATAATTTGTAAAGTTATGAAGATGTTATAAGAAGCCAGAACATATATTGTTAAATAGAAAATGTAATGAATATCATTATTGTAATATGAAAATTGAAGTCCTACAATATTACCTACCTTTTAAAGACTAAAGGTAGTTTATATTTGTGAGGTTCTAGCAATGTATTATATAATAGAACTTAGAGTAGTAATACATTGATGATTTTAGCAAAGAATTTATAAATACATAGTATTATAATCTCTCTATATATATACAATATTTGTAACTTTTGTTTGGAGAATTACTTTACTAAGTGTGCAATACTTATGAAATATCATCCATAAGCAAAATGTATATGTAATTTAGCAAAGTTTATTTTGAATTCAAATTGTTGAGTCCTAATTATAGTCATCAGTGATGATCTTTCTTTTATTTATGAATTGAAGTTGTTCTGAAGAGGTCATGTGAGGAAAAGTTATTTAGAAAGATTCTAGAAGCCATGAAATGTTACCTTCTATTTTTGAAGAGGTTATCTAAATTCACATTGAATATGATGTTTTTTTTATTTTTATTGGAATGGCAATACAACTTGATTGCATACAAATAAAAACAATTCGCAAAGATTTTTTTTCAATTTGAAGTTTTGAATTAATCCCTTTATAGCTTGGAATTGCAAGAATGGATGTCAAGGCATCTTCAATCAAAGCAATGAAATTCTTCAAACCAACAATTGAAAAAATGCATGTGTTATTTGGAATATCTTCTTTTCTTAGAATATATTTAGCCTTATTTTTTTATTTTTTGTCTTTACTTTTTTGTTGCAAGTGTGTGTATTTGAATTATTTTAAAATTTAAATGAAAACATTCTTATTCATTTATGAACTATAGAAGTAAAGTCAATGGATTTAGAATGAAGACTTCATTTTCTACGTACCTTGTGCTCATAGAACAATTACAATGTAAAGGATCATTTTGAAGAATTTTTTTAAGAAAATTATAAAATCAATAGTATATAAGAATAATTTCCAAAACTTTTAGGTACAACTTCAATGTATAAAAGCTAAATTATTTGTCAAATTAGGAAAAATTGATGGAATTCCAAATATTTAGAGATGAACCCTTTAGAAGATGATGTAGTCAACTTTTGAGCAACGGATGAAGACAAATATGTTTAAAGTGAATAAAAATATTATTTTACATTATTTTAAAGACATTTTCATTCATCTATGGAGTTTTGACAATTTAATAGTACTGATATTCACAACTTCAATTTGCAAATCTTTTCAATGATTATTAACATGTTTAACCTGAAAACTAATCTTTTCAATTCAAAAAATGAAACTTAGAAGAAATGATTTAACTTAAAAACAAAAGACTTATGAAAGCCACAAACATGAAATCTATAATTAATTTTAGGAAGACTAATGAATTTTTGTTTTCAAATTTTATTAAAAGAAAATTTAGTTAGTGTAGCAATTCATGTCACAATAAGGATCATAATCTATTAATTTAATTTTATAGCTTTTGTTGGAAAGTCTCCATAATATTCTTCTTGATAATTGAATTTTGTAATTCATAATTATAATATTTTTAATTATAATTATCATATAGTCTTTATGGCACTGACATACCTATTTCAAAATCATTCTAAAATAAATTTGGGTAGAAATTATGAGTGCAAATTAAATGAAATACAAATACTTCAAATTGTCTAAAAGAAAAATCATTTGACATCCAAACACTTTGATTATCATTTTTTTCATTTCTTCTTAAGAAAATTGTTTGGAAAATCTGAATTTATTTTTTTAAATATGAAAAATATTCTTTGAAGAAATTGGAAGTTTTTATTATATTAAAATAGTACTATAATTCCTTTTTTAAATTTGTAATTAAAAATTGAAATTTCTTCAATTCAACTAAAAATGAATAAGTTCTTATTAATAATTTAAGAAGTCACATTTTATTGAGATTCATTGGCTTCATGAAGTATTTATAACTTGTAGTTTCTTTTCATTATGCTAAATAATCCCATTTTAGCATTCTGTGTTTTCAACTGCATTGTCATGACAACAAAATGTAGGTGATGTTTTTTGTTCAATGCAACTTCTAGTAATAGGTAAGCATGGTTGATGGTCTACAAAAACTTCATACAACCATGTAAGTAATAGAGGGTAATAAATTTCAATGATGTTTATTTGTTTGCATCTCTTATACAACATTCTATTTTGATTTTCAATCGATTGTAAATGTCATTGTGCATGTGCAAAAGCAAAAATGATCTCTATCATTATTAATCTCATGCCTAGAAAATCTTTATTTACAGAAGAAAAAGATTTTGTAGAGTTGTCAAATCCAAACAAAAAAACAATTTTCTTCATGCTATAACACACTTGTAGGCAAGTTTTAGTAATGAATGCATACTCTTCACTAACATTAGCTAGAATGGGCTTATTTAGCATAATGTAACCAAATAACTAACATAGATTAATAGATAGTACATGTAAGTGTGATTAAGTTGCGAATAGTCAATCATCTTGAAAAATGCACATTGAATAAGAATTAAAATTTATCTTAGAAAAAAAAATGAAATTAGAATTAAGTGGATAAAGAAGAAGAAAAAACCCCTCCTAAACTAATATTTTTCAAAATTCAAAAGAAAATTAAAAGAGAGAATTTTTCATGGTTTTAATTTCTCAAATTAATTTAAATCTACAAATAAGATTTGTAAAGTCAATCCTCATTAGCCCATGTTTTTACCAATCCAAAAAAAACATGAATTAAAATTTTACAAAATGTCCTCCACTCCTCATGCTTGTTTGGAAGGGAGAGAGTTCACAAGGAGCAAGAGGTCGGAGGAAAGGAGGAGAGGGGTCGGAGGGGAGAAGGGTCGGAAGGAGAAGGTTGGAGGGGAGAAGGGGGTCGGAGAGCAGGGTCGGAAGGGAGAAGGGTCGGAAGGAGAAGGTCGGAGGGCAGAAGGTCGGAGGGGAGCAGATGGAAGGAATCGGCCCCCTCATCCCCCATTCATCCAATATCGGGGCAATGAGGGGGTCAATTCACCCTGGCCCTACCCAACCCGGTTATGAATGTTATGAAGTGAAATGGTGGGGCCCAAACTATTGAGCCTATTTGGTGTTGACTGTTGAGCCTGCTTTTCATTTCAGTGAGGTCGGTGATATTTCGCACCAGGTGAGCGGCCAGCCACGTCCACCAGCACTCCGCGTGGCAGACACGCCAGCTCATCATTGATTCTGCTCTCTGAGTTACCGGACCAGAGACCGCGTTCTCCTACAGTCCTACTTACTGGACTGATAAGACCGACCGACCGACCGACCAACCAGCACTGCCAATTCCAGTCCGGAATTAAATCGAATCGAAATTACCTTAACTGGACCCCTCCCAAAGCTTGGCTGACCCAGTTCAGTTTAAGATACTTAAGTTAACTTCTGCTAGGTTGTCATTCTCTCCTTTCGCAATTAAATTTCAACTTTCCAGGTTTCTAGCCCTCTCGAAACCTACGAAAGCCTAATTAAAACTCGAATCCACCGAACCAGCCCATGCCAGCAAACCAGTCCCCCGCCGATGGGAAGTTGTGAACCGCGCGCATGCGAAAAATCCTGCTTCTCGCAACCCAAGCCGCGGGACTCCTCACAAACTTACTTGCATGTTTCACCGGATTGGATCTTAGTACAGTTCTTACGGGGGACACATTGAAACCTGGCTGCCAATGGATCTGAAATGTTCGATATTATTATAACGCACATTAAACCACCAGATTAGATTTGTTGGCCTCAGATCGGATTCAGTCGCCGGCAATGCAAGCAATCCCCCACGTCCCTCGCCGCACCAACGGTACCCAGTCGCCCTTGCTTGCCTCGCGCTTCTGGCAAAAAGCTTGCCAGAACTTTCAGTCGAGACTGGTCCCCCAAAAGGCGAATCTTGTCTTGCCTGCCACTCCCGTCCAAGGGCGTACAGTATGCACAGTAGAGCAAAACTGCGATCCCCCGCCAATCAAAGAATCAACAACTAACTTTAAAAAATCACATCTGGGAGATCTGTCCAAGTGGGCAATAATTTGCTGTTCCCCGTCGTCCTGTAGTGAAGGACTCAAAGTCAGCGAGACGTGAGTCTTAGGGTGCCGTAGCAGCCTAATCACTGTATGTCAGAGGACCATAAGTTAAATAGATTTCTGACGAGACTCCAGTCGAGGCAGGTGATCATGGAACCAGCAAGGATCGAATCATCCCTTAAGAATCCCCAAGGTGTGGATTGTTTGCAATGCCGGTGGACTACTGTGGAATGTCCGATCGCTAGCTTTGGGTTCCAGTCCATCCAGTCCTCGAATCCTTTATCATACCACAGACTTACTTGTGGGATTATCTACATCACTAGTTGGTCGTAAGATTGTGTAGATCGCTGAGGCTGTCTAGATCGCTTGTGGGCTGTGAGATTGTCTATATCGCCAGTTGGTTTGTGACGATTCCGTTGGCTATGGCGATGTGTTGACAGGGGTCGTTTGAGCTATGGCGATGTCTAGTTTTGTGACGAGAGCGGGACATCAGTTGATGCTAGATGGACAAGCTTTCTACGCAAACGGGTGGAATTCCTACTGGTTGATGGTCACTGCCTCCGATTCCAACACGAGGCCTCGCGTCGATGAAGTTCTGCGCGACGGCGCGGCGCTCGGGCTCACTGTGTGCCGCACTTGGGCTTTCAACGATGACACTTACCAAGCGCTGCAGATGGCGCCCGGCGTGTATGACGAGAAAGTCTTTCAGGTACTGAATACACTATCCTGCAACCTGAAATTCCGGGTTGCTGTGTTTGGAAATTCGGGTTGCAGTGGTTTTGGGGCTGCATTGCGCTCATCTTGAATTCTTGAACGGACGAGTCGATCAAACTCTGATTCTCGAGTAAGTTCCCCTTCGTCAGCTTCGGGATGGCAGCTATAGTCGTATTCGATAAAATGGTGAACTTTCAAACACTTGCCACTTTGCCAGGCGTGCCTGGAACATCAGATCTGCACCAGTGGAAATTTTTTGAGCTCACTGCACCTGCATGTCAGAAGATTAGCATTTTGAAACACGCCAATTTCACGAATATTTTCATGACGGTGCTTTGATTCGATTAGTTGTCACTTCTCAAGTCACATCTCCTTCAGCTTCGAGATTGAAATGCAGCTATTGCAGTTTTCGTTAAAAATGGTAGAATTTCAAGAAATTCGTACTTTTTTCCAGACCTGTTTGGAACGCCAGATCTGAAAGGGTTTGGTGGTTTTTGAGCTCCCCGCACCGACACGTCACAAGTTTGGCACTCTGAGTTTAGCATTCATGAATATGATCATGACGGTTCTTCTGTTAGGTCAGTTGTCATCGACCACTGGCTCTTGATGATTTGTTGAGCCATCCATCTACACTCGAGCTGTGACAGTGTCGAGTGCTCATTGTGGTGGGTGGAGTCATGACTCAAGTCACACAATCATATGATCTGTTTCATCTACAGACTCTGACTTTATCACCCACTGCTTTTCGTTACCACCATCGCCTCTTGTCGCGTCATGACTGGTAGAAATGTTTCGTCTCTTGCAGAGGTGAACTAACTCATAGTGCAAGTGGCCGAAGTGATTAAGTTTTGATTTGGGGAATTAGGTCAGGTACGGTGATTAGTCGAGGGTTAAATTGTGTTTGCAAAATGATGTGAGCGACTGAATGAAAGGGTGCGATGTGGCAGGCTTTGGATTACGTGATCTATCAAGCTCAACGGAACGGGGTAAGAGTATTCCTAAGCTTGGTGAACAACTGGAAGGACTACGGTGGCAAAGCCAAGTACGTGGAATGGGCGAAGGCGGCTGGTGAGAGTGTTGCTTCTGACGATGATTTCTTCCGAAACTCCAAGTGCCGGCAGTATTACAAAGATCACGTCAAGGTAAATGCTGCAATCACGTCGGCTTTGTTTGCCTCGACCGATTTTTAAAGTAAAACAAGGATTCTAAGAGCCTATTCCCTGTGCAGAAATTGAGAGGCAGCCTTGTGAACTAGATGACAATGAAAAAGCAATCTTTACTGTGTAAACTTCTCGTGAATTCGCTAGTTAGTAGAAGATTTGGAGGATGGAATCCAGGCACATTTCTATACGGTTTCTTAATCCTTGCCTGATGCCTTGAAGTCCTTGATTATGAGATTTGCTTAACCATGCTCTCCATATCCAATGCTTGGTTTCCACCTCTACGTACAAATGGTGAGTTTACGATATCTTGGGGTGAGCGAGTAGAGTCTGTCTTGAGGTTGGAATAACTGCTAGGTTGTGTAGCTTAGGGTCTACACAACATACAAGAAGGGTTCACTGTGCAGCTCTTCACTCTTAGGGTCTCAGAAAATGATTTACAAATAAGGGGTATACTGCACATTGATCTCAAGTTACGATTGGTTTTCGTAACTTTACTAGTGTTCTTTATACTTCCGAGAGTGCTTTGTTGCCTTTGATGTTCTATAGAACGCCGGGTCTGCTTGACAGATCTTCTACACTTCTCCTACCTGCGCGAATTTACCTTCCTGGAACCCAATGTATGTTTTGTACTCAGTTTTTGAGTCCGTTGGCTTTGGCAGGCTGTGTTGACAAGAGTGAACACCATCACCAAAGTGGAGTACCGCAATGATCCAACTATCTTTGGTTGGGAGCTTATTAATGAACCCCAATGTCCATCAGATTCCTCCGGAAACACACTGAAGGTTCGATAATTTCTCTTCTCCTCACTGAATACTTCTGCAACAGGGGGATTAATTTGGCAATGGTAACACTGACCAATCCGAACGGCCGATGCTTAGCCTAGACTGAAAGCCTATGTAAAAGATTAGATAAACTAAGAGAGAGCTGGGAGGCTTGAGGAGGTTATATGAGTTATAGGGTATAATGTTAAGTGGTACTCTTAGATCAATAACGCACTATTTGTATCATTTGAGGATTTACATTGAATGTTGCGTTATTGTGATATAACGCTCTGCCTCTAAACAAAGCGACGTTGAGTCATCACTAGTCAAACTTACCATTATATGTGCTTAATCAATGCTACCCATGGGGAGGGAAGAGACTACGCAATGATTTGAAAAAGTCGAAAGTTTAGCTTTCTATTTTGGGTAGAGACACTTTGGTTTTAGTTGCTTGTTTTTAATTTGCTTTTTTGTTTACTGAAAATCGGGTCCTTTGTAAATTGATTGCGACAGGCATGGATTGGAGAAATGGCTATGTACGTGAAGAGTCTGGACAGCAAGCACCTCCTGACAGTCGGCTCCGAGGGATTCTACTCATCCAACAGCAAAGGATGTTGTAGCTCGAATCCAAACAGCTACGCTGGCACAATTGGCACCGACTTCATTCAAGACCATCAACTACCAGGCATCGACTTTGCCACTGTCCATGCTTATCCAGATTCATGGTAAGCTTCTCGAATCGTTTAATGCAATCCCCTTGAAGTGCAAAACATGTGAAGCAATGATTTCTCATGTAACTGTACCTAATTTTAGCCTTACCCAAAACCAACAGATTCCTAACCTAAATGTACAGATTCTGAACACCAGACGATCTTAAAAACACCTTCAACCGGTAATTTGAATATTCAAGTACATAATGAGATGAGTATAAATCCTTTTTCCATTGCCAACAATATTTAACGTAGTCTAACTCTAAGAAAAAAATGAAACTGAGTGTATGCATTCAGCAGGATATCACCTCACGATGTAGTTCATAGCCCAGTGAGTAACGAAGGCATTGTAACAACAGAAACCGTGCTCCAGTGCTTATTTGTCCACGTTTTGAGGTACTTTTTCAACTGATACAATGTGCACAACCCCTAAACCCTAAACCCTAACCCTGCCTATCTCAATCCCCCAGGCTCTCGTCCCAAGACGTGGACGACAAGCTCAACTTCTTCTCCACCTGGGTGCGTTCCCACATCCAAGACGCCGAGACCATCCTCCACATGCCAGTTCTCTTCACTGAATTCGGTCTCTCAGACAAGAAACCTGGCTTCTGCGAGCCCAAGCGAGACGCCTTCTTCAGCATCGTGTACGATCAAGTGTTCCAAAGCTTCCAACGCCAGGGAGGTGCCGCGGGCGCTCTCCAGTGGCAGCTCCTGCACCCCGCTATGCGTGATTGGAACGATGGCTATGGCCTGGAACCTGCGTGCGGGTCCTCACTATGTAACGTGATTTCCCAGCAATCTGTGAGATTACAATCCCAGTCGTGCGCAGCCCCTGCAAACATGTTTGGGATGGGGCATCAGGGGAACAAGACTGGGTCAAGTGGTCGACACTCGATTTCGAATTTGCTCAAGAAAGGGATGAATCACGTCTTTAAGTGATTTGCAGTGTGCTGCTTGCTTTGATTGTTTTTGTTCCAGGTATGTGTATCTTTGCATGAGCATTATACCTCTTTATTGTACCCTAAATCCAAAACACTGAACACTCGATTTCAAATTTGCTTAATTTACGTCTGTAAGCAATGTGGGGATGGAGTTCGCGTTGCTTGTGTTGTTTCAGATATGTATACCTTCGTTTTCGCTCAATTCTCTTTATCGTGCCCTAAACCCTGAGAACCCTAAGCCCTAAACCCTAGAATATCTGCACAATTGCTACACATCAGTCGCCATGTTCGTCAGAATGGCAAAATTTCGAGAAAATGGCTCTTTTTCTACACAGGGACCTCATATTGAATCCCCAGTGTGCAAAATTTTCACATTAGGGACTCAGTAGGAGGTCATTGCGGTATGGTGTAGGGTGTATCGGCAGTTGTTCTTGTATGCAATTGATAGATTGTTCTAATGCGTTTGATCATGTATTTTTTAGACTTTGTAACAATGAATTCAAATGTTTCGATTGCATTCAAAATTGTTGATTGTGGGTGCACTCAAAATTGATCTTGCGTTTTCATGTTCATTTTGTGTACGTTTTAGGTGAGAATACAGGGGCTGGTTTGGGATAAGTGTTGCAATTACGTGTAGTTACCTGAACAAAGTGCGTGTTTTTCTTCAGTGAAAAGCATTGCTCGAGTATATTCTGATATTGCTTGAATACGGATTTGGGGAGCAGCCCTGACTAATGTGTAATGTGGGTGGTGACAACAATTCAGGCTTTCGGGAGTGGAGTTTTCGGCCAGTTGTTTATTTATGGCTTTGATGATTAAGGAGGGTTAATATTCCGCTGTACCACTGTAGTAGTTCCGTTTTTCGCAATGGAAGTTACATTAATCCCATTGTGTTAGAAAAGAAGAAAAAAACGTAGTGTAGTTGTAACTGACGGAGAGTTAAATATAGAAGCATAATTTTTGATCTACGTAGATGTAGATTTATGGAATCAGTTTTTGCATCCTTGTAGCGAATGGGTTCGCCAACAAGGATGAGATGAGAATCGACCAAGTATCATATTTTGTCCTTCCTTTCGAGGGACAATGACCAATTCCTACTTATTAGCCCTATCTGGGAAGAGTTGGAAGTAGTTGACTCTGTGTCCGGAGAAATTTGAGCCAAAGCATCCGATTTCTGTAATTCTCCAATATCGTAGTCATATATGTGCCCTCAGCTAATTGACCTTCCGATTGATAAACAACAAGAATACTCCTTCCCCAATTGCATGAATGCCAACTGTTTAAATCCATTTATTGACTTGAGCCTTTGGCGCCTGCCGGCTTAACTTATCTATTGAAAATCAACAGTCCCGTACCAGTTTGGTGAAAAATAAATTTTCCAACAAAAAAATTCTATGAAAAAAATAAAAATCTTGTCAGTACAATTCTATTTTTGTTGCATCTGCCGAGCTTCATTATGTAGAGGTGTCCATATCCTGCCACCTGATCGCTGGAACCAGAGCAGTGTGTTTTTAGTCCAGTAACTGAGCACATCAATTCGGGATCTTCACTTTTCGAAACACAATGTAAACAGGGAAACATGAGAAAGCAATCATCCTTTGCCTTCTGCCGTTGAGTCTTTTAGTGCCCGGCATCCTTCCTGGGTTAAACGAATGACTCAATTAAGATAAGTGCATGTTGGTTTAAAGTAAATTGATATCTTATTTAAAAACGATGAGACAGGAAGCAGGCCAAAAGCACTGTCAAAAGCACTCTTTACATCAGGGGCAGGCGTACCTAGAAACAACTGAGGAAGTGCCAACGAATCTCACCGATTCAAGGCATTCACATTCTAGTGAATAAGGCTCTGCCTTTCATGCCCTTGCTTGATATCTATACATCCCCCTATGAAGATAGGCTGTTTGTTGGTTTGGTTGGATGTTTGTTACGTTGAGATCTCCCGGACCGTGAGTCCCCCGGGTGCATGTTTGATACCGTCGGAAAGCCCTCACCGAGAAGGGGTGCACGGGCTTTGATTCATGGTGTTCCAACCTACGGCATGAAAGTTATTGAATTTTGAAGTTTCTATACATTAAAAAAAATTTAAAATTATTCAAATTTCTTTTCTTTTAGACCGTGGCAACGACACAGGCCACCCTAGTCTATACATTAAATTAGCATGGTATATTCTTTTTCTTTTGTTTGTTTGTTTGTTTGTTTGTTACGTTGAGATCTCCCGGACTGTGAGTCCCCTCGGTGCGTGTTTGGTACCGTCGGAAAGCCCTCGGCGAGGAGGGTTGCACGGGCTTTGATTCATGGTGTTCCAACCTACAGCATGAAAGTTATTGAATTTTGAAGTTTCTATACATTAAAAAAATTAGACCGTGGCAATGGCACAGGCCACCCTAGTATTCTTTAAATTGCCAAGGAGAAATGAATATCGAAAATTCAAGAATTGTCTCCGCGGTGTTGTAGCAAACGATTGTCATTTAGCACAGTGCTTGATGAAATTTTGGGTGCTTTGCTTCTAGGTGGTCTTTGCATAACTTAGCAGGGCTTGGTTCGAAGTTTGACTCCTGAATTGACGAAGCCGCCTAGTGATTTTATTTGAAAATCCTTACGTAAACCACTCCCAGGAAATCGCCCGTTCATTTCTTAGGAAAGTTATGCGACCCAATCAGCTGTAATGCCTGATTACGTGGGTTTGCATTACAGATTCTTCATCCAACTTTATTTTTTCATCTCATATGTTTCATCCAACTTTGATATTCCTACTCCTGATTTATGTCAGACAATGTTCTTCAGGGTGAGTTCAAGAAAGACCGGTCCTATTTCAATGTTGTTTTTGGCAAAAACTTTTGATGCATGAATCCTATAAGTTTGAAATTTTTATTGGAGATGCCTAACTTGATGTTTATCAGATCCCTTATTTTTTGAATTTTTAAAAAATTAATTTTATAATTAATTTTTAATTTAGCTAATTTATCACAATTAGGAGTTTCAGGGTTTTTACTACGTTAGGAGTATCCAAATTTAATGATTTAGAGCTCAAAATTTCATGGTCTATTTACATAGTAGGGAATCATGTATCCACCAAAGGAAATTTGAAAATATATTATTTTATGCCCTCTAGATGAGTACAAACAACACTTCCTTTGCATGCAATTTTTTAACATTGAAGATGGTTTTTAGATAATTCTTTTGGTGAAATCTAATCATCATCAACTATTCCCTAATGGCCAATTTTTAGTTTTTCAAAAAGTTTCTTTTCCTATTTTTTACAAATAAAAATGTAAAAGTGCCTATTTTCATGAGATTTTGCACTTTTCTAGTTCACCTACTTAGAAAATTTTCCTACACTTTTCCTTCATAGTATATCTTCTTCAAAAAATATACATTAAGCATATTTTTCACAATTTTTAAAAATTGTTTTTCTATTTTTAAAGTACTCCCGAAAAATTAGGAGTACTATGGCCAAAGTGTACCAAAACCAGTTGGTCTTTCTTGAACTCGCCCTTCAAGAAAGAGGGCATTTCAGTGTGATATAAAGTGTCTCCTTGTTGGGCTCCGCCCTCCTCATTGGCCCTATATATTGTGAAATGCCCTCTTCCTTGGGCATTGCTCGATATTGAACATATATATGTTGGCAGTAAACAACTCATCCCTTGTCATTGTTTCGATTGAAAGCAGACTCGGAGCAAAATATGTATAGAGGATCTCTCTCAAGATTGAATTGCTAAGACAATTACAAAAAGTTTGGAGCAAGAAAATGCCAAGGGCTACTTCACACTACGGCTGTCCAAGTTTGACAGGCCATGGCTTTCTCAAATCTAATTGGTGAAAATCATGATTTTCTAAAATTTGATAGGTGGAAATTGATGGACTTTTGATCTTCGGCCATAGCGTGAAGTACCCCTAAGAATACATCAAGTCCTAAACATCATTATTTAATCTAAAAACCATACTTACCCACAAGCTAAAACTCGTCATAACTTCATCTCATTAATTGAAATGGAATGAGTCAAAGCTTTTGATGTATACATAAATTTAGAGAATCAATTCCAAATTTTTATTTCTTAAAAAGGATATTTTTAAAGAAGTTTTATGAATTGCCTAAGTTGCCTGCCAAATGATGAAATTGACATATATTATGCAACGGTATTGACATAATGTACATACCGTTGATTTGGACGAATCCAAGAGTTTGTAAACAAGAGTGTGAACAAAATATGTGTCATTTTCTAGTCGATGAATAATAGAAAATCTTTCTATGTAGGACACGAGTGCAACTATTCATCCTAAAAATCATGTGTGAAAAGGGGATTCTTTTACAGTAATTTGACTTCCAATGAATGTTTTTGGAATTTTTTACACCAACTATTTATACAATGCTAAAAAGGATGATTTTCATGGTCACCAGCCTGTCCTGTAATTTAAGGGTTAACTTAGGTGCAGATTTGTTGAGATTCCATTTCCGTGTTTAGAGTAGTTTATCAAGTCGTTGTCAAGCACTGCTAGGAAATCTCCTGTTTTTACCAGGAAGATATGCCAAATTAGAAATAGGTTTAAGTCGGTAATTACATTTGTACCCATTCAAACTCATAGTATTTCATCGATTTGCTGGCTTGTGCTTCATGTTCAAAGATCCCTCTTTGAGTGGGTTTGCTATGACAAATCCTTCGTTGAGCATTCCTCTGTACATAGCTTAGCTTTGCACTGAGGTGATATTGTTTGACAATGTATCAAAAAGTGGCAGTAACTGCCAATCCACAATGACAATCCACAATGTAGATATTGTTTGACAATCTTCACGTATTGATTGGTATAACCTGGGATGACTTTCTTATTTGTAAACAGGTCAGACAAAGAGGTATAATACTAAATCCTCCTTTCAAAGTGGGCTCAACAAGGTAAATTTGGGTTCTCTAGGGTAAAAGTAAAAGAAAGCTCCCTAATTTGTGTATTTTGTGCCATGTTTAGGGTATGTTTTAGACCTCTCATTGATAAGTGGGGGCTTTGATTGCAAATATGAATTCAAAATTTGAAAAAAAGAATTATGTGCAAAAATAAAAAATTCTTGTATTTTCTTCTATGTTGGGCCTACTTTGAATGGAGAATTTTATTAGTGTCCTCCAACAAAGAGCTCTTGAGTTTTATGAGGACATTGTACATCTTGGTTAAAGGAGGAGGCTCAAAAAACACTTAGGCTTGAAAACCACCCACCTTCCCAAATGTACACTCTTTGTATATGTTTCTTTTCCATTTTACATGAATGTACAAACACTATACATTTGGGAAGTGGATGATTTTAGAGCCCTATGCCATTTTGACTTCAAAAATTCATAAATAATTCCACAAAGCTCAAAAAAATATGAAATGACTTGGATTAGAATGTTAGATGCCAATTGCACCTGTCTTTCAAAGGAAATTTATTGAAAAAGAGTTCAAGAAGTTTCACCTCTCCAAATTCAGTTTTAGCTCTTAGATGGGCACTTTATGGACCTCTTCCATTACACATGATATACAAATACATCTTTAATTTCATTTTAGGGCCATTTAATTAGAAAAACAATGAAGAATCCACAACCTTTGACTTTGTAGCTAAAGCATTGTGACTAAAGATGAGTAGAGCATGTGGCATATCACATTGGATTATAAAATAGACCAACTCAAGATCATGGTGAGATGTAGTTTAAAAAGGTAGTCAACTATGTCATTGTAATAAAATAATTAGTAGATGCCAATAACAAATTTATCATGGCTTGAATCTAGTAGGACTATTCAAAAGAAATTTAGACCAAGGAAGTAGGAGAAGGTGAAACTAAAGTGCTCAAGATAACACTATGTGTGAACTCCAATGAATGATAAACACTTGGTGGCTTCGTGGTTGGTAAAGATGGCATGGAAATTGCCATGATGGAAGATACATCCCCTATGTCTCGAATTTGTTGCAATAGTCTATTCACTTCTCCCATAGAAGGTCGAGCCTTGGGATTTGGAAGGCAACAAAAGAGTCCTAATTGAAGCAAACTAACAACCATTGCCATTTGGATTTCCAAATCTACATCCTTATCTATTGATCTAAAAGCATCCATGCTACAATTGGAATTGCAAGAGTTTGATGGTAAAGATGGAACTTTTGTTGCATATGTGGTTTCATTAGAAAGAAGTATAGATACACTTGGTGGTTGAAAAGTCTTAGCAAACATTCTTGGATCTGCTAATTTAAAGAGTGAACCAACTTCATAAGCTTGCCAAATTGTGAATAACAATACAAGATCTTCAGGTTCTATAGTGCGCAAATCCAAGGGACACCTTCCACACACCACTTCCAACACCAAGATTCCAAAACTATAAACATCAGATTCCTTTGTGGCTTTGCCTATGTAGGGCAACTCAGGAGCCATGTAGCCAAATGTGCATGCTGCCAAAGTGGTCTTGTCCACTTAATTTGTAGTGATCCATCAAACGAGCAAGTCCAAAGTCTCCCACATAGGCTTTGAAATGTGCATCCAACAACACATTACTAGACTTGATGTCTCAATGCAAAATACAACTCGAGCAATCCTCGTGCAAGTATTCTAGGGCTGCACCCACCCCTTCAAGAATGGAATGCCGCATTTTCAATGATAGTACTTGTTGGCTACCATTTTCATGAAGCCAATGATTGAGAGTTCCATTGATCACATATTCATACACCAATAACAATTTGCCTTTTTCTTCACACCATCCATGCAAACACACAACATTTCGATGTCGAATTTGGCAAAGACTTGCCACTTTGGCATGAAAGAGGGATTCTGGGGTGATTGCAAGAAACACTTGTCCTATTTTGTGTCACACTACGTGTGCTGATATGTTTTTTGGCCATAACTTTTGTGTTTTAGCTCCAATTGACTCAAGATTTATAGGGAAGGTACTCATAACTATCATAAACCTTCCATAATTTTTTCATAGTTTTCAAAAATATTTTACTATCCAAAAATAGACCCCGATTGGATGTCACACTTGGTAGTTTAGGGGTTTCTAGTACTATGGAGTACCTTTTTTTAATGATTTTAAGATGAAATTTGGATGAGATGGTCTTCTAATAGACTTCTAGCTCTCCAGGGAAGGATTTTTAAAAATAGTTAATTTTATGTGGTGTGGAGGTCTATAAAGTGAGCTCCCTTCTGCTTGTATTTTGAAACATATAAAATATTATTTTGGTGTTTTTTTTGTGAATGACCATCTCCATAAAGTTGTTGAAAATGGCCACTTTTTATTTTTTGAAAATATCTATTTTTATTATTTTTCCCTAATTAAAACATGAAGATATGTATTTTCTGGAGGTTTGGCACTTTTCAAGTTCTCCTACTTAGAGATTTTTTCTATCCATTTCCTTTGGTGAAAACCTCCATCTTAGAGGTATATAGACTATTCATATTTTTCATATTTTTTTAAAATTAATTTTCTAATTTTAAAGTACTCCCAAAAAAATCAGCCAAACGCAACAAAATCGGCAGGTGTTTCTTGCAATCACCCTCTGCTTGTTTGGATTCAGACATATTGATTTGCTTCACAGCAACCAAAACCCCACCACCTAGATCAAACATGATATCAACAAGTCAAACTTTGTTCTAAAAGAATTGAATGAACTTAGGATAATTGCTTACAGCGAGGTAAGATAACCACAGTGAGAATGCATTTCAGGAACAGCTAGCTACTATAAACTATATAGGATTCCACGAGTTTTTGTGCCCATATTAATTTCTTGAATCAAAAGTCTTCTAACGTTTTCAAAAGGACTGAGTGCCTGCACGCATGATTATTCGACTGTTAAATGGCTTTTAGCAGTCAAATCCCACCAGACATTTACCTAAGATGGATCAATAGCAAGTGGAATTTCACTAAAACACCTGCTCTCACCTTCTAAACTGCCTTTGTAAACAAGTCCTGATCCGCCACGTCCGAGCAGGTTTCTCTCATCAAAGTTCTCAGTTGCTTTGCGGAGCTCCTTGTACGAGAATAAGTGTGGCCCCGTGGAGTATCTTAATGCACTGTAACTGGTGGACGGCGTTGCAAATGAATAGATGGACCAGAGCATCGCCAAGGCCGCCATCGTTCCAACTAGAACTCCTCCTGCAGTTACACCAACCCCTGTTCTTGACTTCCAATAGTGAAGCACCATTTGGAGCTTGGACTCTGATATCTCGGTGCTGAAGAAGCTCCATGACAAGAGCTCATGCTCTTCCCTGTGGTTGACATCAGAGCTTCCATAGAACGCGAACAGCACCTCACCTCCCACCGAATTCGGAAACTTGTAATTGGAAATGAGCAGCAGAGGCTGCAGGGGTTTCGCGTCGGATCCGTCTGCTATCCTGACTTCCAGTGTTTGAGATGAGCTCGTGAAATCAATCCACGCTGTGAAAGTTTTGCCATTGGAGAAATACGTGCAATGGGTGTCGTTGCCACAGAGGTTGTGAGTACGTACGCTTCGATATCATATTCGTAGGGATTGTTTCTACCCACCCTGATGAAGTTGTTGCTGGGCTCGTTCTGGTGAATCGGATTATAGTCTGTGTCGAATATTATATTGAATCCTGGAGGAGTCAATGCATGGGTTTGAGATCGATACGACGTGCAGGCCCCGAACGCTCCTGCTTGGGAGACTGCATCACGCATGGTCGTCATGGGTAAGATTGGAAGAAAGGCAAAGCCGAACTTACTCCCGTCCAAGGGGTTGTTACTGTTATCCCAAGGCAAGCCGTGGGTCGTGAACGTGAAGGAGAACGAGGTGCCGAAGGTAGCGACGCCCCCAGTTGCTGCATTCCGAATGCGGACCGGTTTCCCATAAACCATCGTTCCACAAGAGCCTTTAGGAGCAGGCGTTCTGGCCCCGATGTTGAAGATGTAGGAACGACTGGCGAGATCGTACGCAGCATGCCCAAATGTGAAGAAATCGCCATTTAATTCAGGCGAGAAAGAGGGGAATGTGATTTGCGTTTCTGCAGTTGCAGGTGAGAGAAGGAACGCAAACAGGAACAAGAGACGTAGGATTGACTTTGGAGGAAACATTGAATCAATCAATGCTTCAAGTGGGGTGACGACCTCAATATCTGGATGTGAATTGCTTCCACAGCACGCACCTGCAAGCTGCCTAGCTCCTCGGGCTCCTAGCTACCACAGGCTGGCTGGGGGATTTGCTTAACTCTGATCTGGTTCAGGCCATGCCAGAACACAGTCCTGCTAACGCGTTTGCTCGCTGTTCCCAACTGAGTTGACGCTAGCTCACCCTGAAAAACCCTCCCTACTAATCCCCAATGACCGGCTAATTTCCCCCAATCTTCGGACCTCTGAATGGCACGAATCCAGTTACTGATGCTCCCGAAGCTAGGCGAAGAGGACTCGTCTATCATGCGATTTCCTTTTGGAGTTCCAGCCTCCTTGTTAGCTACTTCGTTGTTGCCCTCGGCTTAATTCTGAATGCATCTAATCTCTGTACGAGGCTTGAAGTAGATCTCTTGAAGCTTGCATTCTGATTCGTGTCTCATTAGAATGAAATAACTTGCGAGGGTGGCAACTGAAGGCAGTGAACTGTGGCTATGGCTACCCAAAGTAACCTTTTCAAGAGCACATGAGAGTAGATATACATGCCACGTTGTTTGAGCCGGAAACTTGGACAGTACTACCGCAGTTTTAGGGTCAATTGAAAGGGGCACCATAGCATGTCACAATTTTTGGCTTTGCCAGTTTAACTTAACCCCTAAATGACGGGCGGGTCACCGTGGGGAGCAGTGGCCCGTGAACAGTATCCATTTTTGCGCAGACCGCTCAAGCTCTAGACCAATCGCAGATGTGAAATAGAACGGAAGTCAACAAAGGATGTAGTCCGGCAGGCAATTTACAAGAGGGGCAGTGTAAGTCCGACACCCTCTTTTGAGAATTTGGGCTCCTGTAAATATGAGTTCATTGATCAAGGATTTTCAGTGCACTGCATGATGGCATACAATCAAAACTTTGCTACCAAAAAAAAACTAGATAAAATATTTGTTTTTCTCATGCGGCAGACTGTTTGGAAGTCATTCATCGACCAGAAACTGGCGTGCGCATCGTTTAAGGGTTAATTGGCCGTGTGCGGGACTAGTTGCAAATTTTCACTGTGAACCTGTACGTCGAATTTATTGCCTATGAGCACTAAAGAGCTTGTGCTCCCATCATCAGAACATCACTGAAGGTTCGAATCTTCCTCGGAACTCT
The DNA here is from genome assembly GCA_947034885.2 of Thuidium tamariscinum. Classification (NCBI taxonomy): domain Eukaryota; kingdom Viridiplantae; phylum Streptophyta; class Bryopsida; order Hypnales; family Thuidiaceae; genus Thuidium; species Thuidium tamariscinum. Next base: position 1,167,822 of record OX344755.2, on the reverse strand, counting down.
TACATTGGTGTATTCAGGTGGAATTTTGACAATTATGATTAATTAATTTTTTTTAATTCACAAATTTAGGTCTCCTGAATGTGGTGGAAGGTTTTTGTAGGGTTAGGTTTTGGGGGATTTTGACGCTCTTGTGATGATTTTTGTCACTCAATGTCGTGTTGATGTTTGTTGTCTGAGAATTTTTTTGACATAGTAAACCAGGGTGTTGTGATGTTGTGACCCTCTGTTAAATTTTGGTGCCACGTGAATGTTGTAATGGTCCGGAGAAGGATATGAAATCAGTTCTCTATTTGCGTCACTTTGAGGAATTTAACCAATATTTGGAGTATGCGTTCTTTGGGAGATCACTCATTAGAGCTCACTCAAGAGCTTACTAAGCTTAGTGGTTTCAGTGTTATCTATCTTCCAGAAGTTCCTTATATGGTTCCACTATTAAAGACATTTTGGGCTCTCTACAAGGCCACCAACATTTGTCAAGCTAATCTATTTCTATAGCCTGTTGAGCTACTCAAAAGATTCCCACTTTTGACAAAAACAAAGATTCACCTTGTCTAATTATCTAAAGTTTTAAGAAGTATACTATTTTAGATTTCTATTCTAGAATCGTTGGAAGAAGGTGCTTTGAGGGTGCTTTCAAATATAAAACAACACTTGTCATAACTTCCTTCATTTAATTACTAGTAGTTGAGAATGAATGCTTTAACATTTGGGAGTTTAAAAAAGTATAGAAATAGGGGAAAGGCTCCTCCTTAGGCAAAATAATTATGATGCAAGGGTCCCTCTTGGCACTTCTTGGTGCTCAGTGGATAGTCCATAATTCCTCTAATGGGCAATTGCAAGAAACACTTATCCTATTTTCTATCACACTTAGTGTGCTGATTTGTTTTTTGGCCATAACTTCTATGTTTTGGCTACAAATGACTTAAGATTTATAGGGAAGATACTTATAACTACCATACACATTCTCTAATTTTTTCATAATTTTCAAAAATAGTTTGATTTCAAAATAGTACTAGTGATTGAATGTCACACTTAATAGTTTAGGGATTTTTAGTACTAAGGAGCACCTTTTTTTTTAATGATTTTGAGATGAAATTTGGATGAGATGGTCTTCTAATAGACTCAAAGCTCTCCACGTGAGGGATTTTGAAAAAAGTTATTTTTATGTCATGTGGAAGTTCACAAAATGAGCTTCCTTTACGTTGCATTTTTAAACATATAAAGTATTATTTTAGTGATTTTTTTGATGAATGACAATATCCATAAAGTTGTTACAAATGGCTAATTTTGATTTTTTGAATTTACATAATTTTTCTATTTTTTCCTAATTAAAATATCAAAATATGTATTTTCTTGGGACTTGACACTTTTCTAGTTCTCCTACTTGGACAATTTTTTTGTGCAATTCCTTACATGGGTACCTTCATCTTAAAGGTGTATATATAAGTCATATTTTTCAAATTTCTTAAAAATTAATTTTCTAATTTTAAAGTACTCCCGAAAAAATCAGCCAAACGCAACATATAGGACAAGTGCTTCTTGCAATCACCCTAATGTGTGATGTTGATCATACTTAAAATTAGACCTCCATGTCTTGTGCAGATTGTTGTCACCGTTTTGCTTCAAACACGCACAGGATGCAAAGTGGCCAACTGTGATAACGGTAGACTACTTTTTTGGAGCTTTTTTGAGCCACAACTTCTTTCTTGCTAATCATGAGCTAAGTCATAATCTGGCCTTCTCGACCATTGTTTGTAATCGGTTACTAGGCATTTATGCAAACCTGCCAGTCAGTATTCCCATGTAGGTCACCTTCAAGCTACAATCTAGAAAAGAGAAGATATACCACGTTTTCCTTCTTCAATTCAGGTGCACATGCATCTCTACAAATTCTTAATTCAGAGACGAGGTCTTGCATTCATCACAAAGGAGTCACAGGAACAAATGAGCCCGCAAAAGAGATTCAAAATTACAAACAATCAAGGACCGCGGTCACGGTGCGGATCACGGACGGAGTTCCAACGTCGGTCTCCCGTGAATCATCTTGCTCTACCAAGATCACCGTTAGCTGTTGGAAGAGAGAGATTAGTGGGAACGATTTGCGTACACCTCTGGAGTACGACTAGTGGTCTCAGATCTGATTTCGAGCTGCTCAAGCCCGACTTGCTAATCGTTTTCTTTCTTCTTATCGAACCCTAAGCATGTTTTAGTGGTATGTTAAGTGTGTTTTAAGCATCTGAGTTCTAGATCTACAATCCCTGACATGGATTCGTACAGAGATGTAGTTAGGTATGGGAGGCAACCAGTCACTGACATGTATTTAGAGCTCCATCGAATACAAGCGGAGAGAGTTGGCCGTGAATCTAGATTCCTGCACAATAACCTCGATACACAAGCGCCAAGGAGAACCGGTCAGACTCTCCAGCAGGGACCCCACGAGGCACCCCGACACTCACAACACTAGTACGACGCTGGATCCAGACAGTCGTCCCAAAACAAGAAGATCTACAGTTTTGCGGAAGTCAAGGATTGGGGGGAACACAAGGGAGCGGGACCGTCAAGCGCCCAGCCCAAACTAAATCCATATGCCACCCAAGCACAGGAGTCGCTGCCGCCAGATCTCCACCGTAACTGGGCGGGTCGTTTAGTTCAACCTCTCAAGGTACTCCCGTCCATTGTGTTTGAAATTTCCATTGCAAAGCTAGAGATTCAATACTTGCAGGACCATGTCCTTATAGCTGGCTTCGTCGGAGGCTCGTTGCTTGGATCTGCGACCTTGTCGTGGATCAAGGATCTCGAGCGAACCCTAGCACCCCACCGTATTGTGCTTCATAAAACTGCAGGGAATGGATTCAGATATGTTAAGCTTGATTGTGTGGAGGCAGTCCTGAAAGCAGTAGACCTACCTCTTCACAATTTCGAGGGAGGAGTAGCCACCTATCATCGTTGGTCTCCAAGCTTTAATCCCTTATGTCCTTCAGAGCATAGCCATCCTTGTTGGTTAACACTTGAGAACATCCCGCTCCATTTTATTCCGCACTCTGCCGCACTCGTAAGCCATCTTGGTAGAGTCCGAGCGATAGATATCCCTAACGAGGCCCTCCACCCACATAGATACTGCGTGGAGCTCAACTTGGAACGTGGATGGGTATGCAATCTCCATATGGAAGATGGGGACCGTGGTACTGTGGAAATATGCATCAACTACGACGACGACAAAATCAAATGCGCAAGGTGCCAAGCTTCTTCTCACTCGATCGTTAGCTGCCCGATTCAGCCGTCCAACTCTGATCAGAGCTTCCAGGTTCCTTTCGACAACCGGATCCTATCATCGCATCCTCATGAGGCCGTCGAAGAGGGGAACCAATGACAGCAACCTCCCAAGCTGAACAGATCGCGAACGGTAGGCTCTTCGTCAACTCGCAAGTTCAACCGACATCGATATCATCCACGGACACCATACCGACCACCAGTGTCGATACTTGATGAAGAAGGATTCACTCAAGTCCGTCCTCGCCGACAGGGCAAACTTAGCGGAAGGTCCGCTACTCCAGCAAGCTCAAGCCATTATTGGGAGCGCCGTCTAGAACAAGAACAACGGCGTGAGAGGGAGCAAAGACGTGAAGACAGCTTATACAGGAAAAGTCCTTCTCATGAGACCTCCTCAAATAACCTAAGTCACGATAGCCGTCCAGTACTTTCCAACCCTATGTCTGAACCCCATATTGGCTTTAACCATAGCAATCACAGGGAGAACCTTGAGCTCAATCTATCCTCCCCCCTCCCCTCCCCCCCAACACTTAGGTCTCAGGATCACCCGACCCACATCGACGATGTCCTCGGAACTGATTAACCCGACAAATTTCAACTCTCTCAGGAACCTCGCAGGGCCACGGTTAGCAGATCTCAACGCTTGTCCAATATTAAACCTGTACTCAACATATCGCCGCCTAATAGCGTGGCAAGAGTTTACGATTCCCCGACCCACACCTGCAACCACGATCTCCAACCCGGTCTAGTACTAGAACAAAACCCAACTTTAGACCCACCCCCGTCATCAACTCAGCTAGACCAATCAGACTCCATATTCATTAAGCCAGCAACGTTCGATGACACAGTCCTAGTCCTCTCTCCCACCCATGGTAACATCAATCCTCAAATTGACTCAGATAATGACGACCTTTTGCTTCCTAGCGAGATCCAGGCCTTCACCAAAATCATTAAGCTCCTAACTGACCAGGACAGTTTTGTCGACGCCCCTACTCACCTTCTTAGCGTTAGTAATCCCCTCAAACTCACTACACATGAATGCAAGAGAGGCACATCATTAGCAATTCGAGTTTTCAACCAAATTTCAGGATCGCTTTCTCAGTGGCAAGCCAACGGCAGCAACACACTAGTAAATAACGTCGGCGACGCCCAATCACTTCAAGAGATTAAAGCAACTGCCCGTAACAACCAGGCTAGTTCATCGACCCAACCATCGATACTCCAGCGGTTTCCACATGAGTAGTCTATGGAGGCATGGGGATATGGCGCAGCTGGGCCATCTGTAACTAAAGATCGCGTGGGAGGCGCTAGGAAAACCTCCACCCCTAGTTGCTTATGAAATTTATAATATTATCTCACAACGTCCGAGGACTTAACAATCCTCATGCTTTAAAAAATCTACGAAACTATATCAAGAAACACCCAGTTGACTTTCTTTTCCTCCAAGAGCACAAACTTCGAGGTACTGGGGCCGCACAGCTAGGTCGATCAGTCTGGAAACAAGCAACCACGTTGGTTACCGAAGCTGCTCCAGGCTATACTGATGATGCTCAGAATGCAGGTAAAGGAGGTCTGGCAGCAATTATCTCCCCGAAATGGTCCAAGTTGATTGCTCACTTCGGCTCAACATTTGGGGGCAGGGTACAATGGATAATCCTCGATCACTTACCTGGAGGTGCTTTAGGATTTGTTAATGTTTATGCATCCCATGACTCTAGATCACGTCGAGCACTGTGGGAAACGTTGATTCAAGATTTATCAGGTCAATGCAGATGGGTTCTCCTGGGTGACTTCAATATGGTGGAAAGGCGAGTTGATAAGTCGACGTCTCCTAGTAACCCCATACCTGCTCTCGAAAGGGTTTCCTTCAACAACCTGAAAGAGGTCATTCAAGTTCTGGAGGTTCCTTTGACTAATCCCTCACTTAAATATTCTTGGGATAATGCTAGAATGGATTGTGCAAGGATTATGGCCCGCCTTAATCGTTGTTACGTATTTATTGACTCCTCGGTCAGTCATAGGGATGTACTAGAATACCGTATCCTCGGTGACCATACCCGCTCCGACCATTCCCCAGTTACCATGACGATTCAGTTATCGAACTCGTCAGGCAGACCAAGTCGATGGATACTATCCTCGTTCCACCTCGAGGAAGCAGATGTAGGCATTCGGGCAGCTTGGGCCACAGCACCCTCACAAGCAACCTTTTTCTCCAAGATGGAAAGGGTCACGAGATTCTATTGTGGCTTCTGCGTCAGGCGTGCTCGTCAATTTCAAGAAAGAGAAGACTCCCTTAGCAAAGAACTCGAGGAAAAAACTGGGCAACTCCAATCCTCCCCTCTTTCAGCGGCATTACAAGAGCAGGTCAGCACTACTCGGTCCTTGCTCGCCAACCTCGAGGCGCGAAAACTGGAAGGCCAACAGACCAAGTCAAGAGCTCGTTGGAAGTTGGTGGAAGATAGGCCCACTACGGAATTCTTCAAGTCTGTCAAAGAATCCTCGAATACAACAATCATAAGTGAATTAAAGGATGCTGACGGAGTACTTAAACATGACCACTCGGGTTTGGAGAACATCTGCATGGCGTTCTATTCCAAACTGTACGCGCAGGCACCATCGACCTCTCAGGAGTTGGCGGATCGTGATAAGATATTCTCTACTGCTACGACCAAATTTTCCGAGCGAATGTCCCAGCAACTAGCAACTCCTCTCTCTACAAATGAGTTACACGAGGCGCTTAAACTCATGGCGAAAGGAAGGAGTCCAGGGCCGGACGGTATCACTGCTGAGTTCTTTTGTCGCTTTTGGGATTTGCTTGGAGTAGCATTTACGGACATGGTTCATACTTCTATAATCCAAGGTCATTTTCCCAAAGGTATGACATCAGGTTATATAATTCTTCTATTCAAAGCAGGTGATCCCGTAGACTTGTCCAATTGGCGTCCGATTACTCTTCTTAATGTATCTTATAAGATCATAGCGAAAGCACTTCAACTCTGCTTGCAAGGCCTTCTTAAGGATGTTATCAGCCCGAAACAATCAGCTTTTCTTCCCTCGAGGCATATCCTCACCAACATCCTGCTCTAGTACGAAACGGTGGAATGGGCCCGGGAGTCAGACCAGGATTTAATTTTTCTTAAGCTGGACTTCACCAAAGCATATGATGTCGTCTCTTGGGACTTCCTCTTCAAGGTCATGAGTAAGTTCGGCATCCCCACTTACTTTACACAACTAGTTCAAATGCTTCTTCAGGATGCTTCAACTTCTGTCCTATTGAATGGCCAAGCAACGTCCCCATTTCACATCTTCAGAGGGGTGAGACAAGGGTGCCCTCTGGCACCCTATCTCTTTCTACTTGTCGGGGAAGCATTAAACTTAGCCGCCACCGCAGAACAGATTGTAGGGAGGATTGAAGGAATTACACTCCTTGACTCTAATCGACAACAATTGGTCTCCTAGTATGCGGATGATACAGGGCTATCCATCAGAGGGAGAGAAACGGACCTGAGGAATTCCATCTTGCTACTCAAGCTCTTTGGGTCGGCCACTGGTCTTGTCATAAACTAGACTAAGAGTATTTGCTACTGGTTTTCAAAGCTCTTACGACCCCTTTGGACGGAGCAGTTCGAACTCTCATGGGCCCCCCCGGGTTCGCTTACTAAACTCCTAGGGGCCCCATTTGGCATATCTGTGGAGACTGTTGATACAGACGCGTTTCTCCAAGAGAAAATTGCCAAGAAACTTTCATATTGGAGCAAACAACACCTTTCCTTAGCTGGAAGGGTGACGGTTATCAATGCAATCTTCCTTTCTACCCTATACTATTTTATTGCTATATGAAGTGGGTCCTTACAATGCATCCGCTCGGTTCGTGGCTTCATTTGTAATTTTCTTTGGTGTGGGACAGAGAAAGCTACTCGATCCAGGGTTAATTGGGAGGATTGCTATCTACCTAAAGCAGTTGGAGGGCTTAAAATCCTCGATCCCAAAGTCTCTCTTAGTGCTTTACTCAGCAAGTGGATCGTGTTTGCCATCGAGCCTGGAATCACCAACCTCAAAACGCTTTTAAGATACAGGATCAGTAAAGTGAAACCAATTTCCAAGGAGGGATTCTGGTATTCTTCTCAAGCATGGCTCATGGTAAAGGCCCATTCTGTATCAAGAGGCTCCAAAGTGTGGAACCGTATCACCACAGCATGGCGGAAGGTCTCCAAACATATTCTCCCGATTCCACCATCTAACGCTGATGAAGTACTGGCTACCAACCTTTGGTGGACCACTCAGTTTATTGGCTCTAGCTTCCAATTTAGCTCTGCAAGGGCACGCACTACTAGAAAAATTTGGGTCCTCTTTCGCATAGATTTCGCATACTTGTGTTGTTAAACATGGTTGGTTAGGACAGCTTGGTTCGGACACTTCATAGCACATGTATGTTGATCACTGCCACGTAGGACGGACGCCTTGGAAGCCTTGACACGCTGTCATTTCACCTTTTTAATTCACTGTTACCATGTCATCAAAGTTTAATTTCAGTTTCGACAAAAGTTAATCCACTTCAGTAATCGGTGCCTTCTAAAATTGGGCACCTTCATACTAGGAACATGCTTTTCCTATTTTTTTTTTTTGGAAAACCTTTTGATGGCATAGGCTTTTTTGATACACTCTAATTTAAACTGAGCCGTAGCTTTCGATACGGTGCCACGTGTCCTATTACCATTGCCACATTCACTGTACGAATTTAACCTGGAAACCTGGCATGCTCACAGAACAAGCACTCTACTTTACCGAAGGCCTACCTCTGTGCTTCCCCATTCGCTTCACTCTTCATACCCTGTATTGTTCACTTCACGGCATTTTTTTCTTCCCTCTCTGGTAGTCCCAGTGGTTTTTTTTATGAATGTCAATGTTCTTTTCCATTTGGACTTTATGTTCAGTAGGACTATTCTTCAGGTGCACACATTCGTTTGTATGCACAATGTGATAGCACGGCTTGCATGCTTCATGCTCATCCAACCTTTAAGCACATCTTCATCATCCACTTCCACGTGCAGCAAAGAAAACTACTGCAATTGACTCAATCAATTACATTTGAATTGCATTGAAACACCTCAAAGTTTGTGAGAGTATTCAACCGGAGACGCTAAAATGCTTGCAACAGATGACTTCACAGGATTCTATTTATTCAATACTTCATCTATTGTGCGCTAGCACCGTCGGGCTCCACAGGCATTCCTCAGACGCTATGCTCGCACCTCCCTTTAACCAAGAAGGTACTGCAGCATTTAGGCCCGCAAGTCCATTGCAAAATTCACATGAACTAAGCATATCACTGTACGGCCCCCACTTGCCTTCACATATTATCAACTTCCGTGTCTGCTTCTCTGATATTAAGAACTAGAAAAAAAAATAAACTCATACATATTCAATTACAAACTAGTACGCACTGATTACCGTTTAGAAAATAATTCCTCCACTGCGTCCTCGTTCTTCCGCTCCTGCAGTCTTACATGCCGCTTTCATGTCTACTTTGCTCTTGATCTTCTTCTCCGATGTGCACAATCACCGCCTCTTCAAATGGGCCTAAAAACACGGGAATGCAGCAACCATTGCTACGTCAAAAACGGTACTACCTATTACTGCGTAGTTTGGTTTAAATCCGAACAATTCCACTAACAAGTATAACACAGTAGTCGCCACCTTATAACAGCCTACAAAAGTGAAGGTTTAAGACTAATCTCAATGATATGCTCCGCTTCTCTGTAAGTTGCAATTGCCACATATTAGAGAATTATTTGATTTTTACCTTCTCACAAAGTCGCGGTCCTCCCCACAGGAAGTACTGCTTTGTACCTGGGAAAAAAATGCACATCTGTCACTAAGTTCAAGATTCCTTAATTGCAAAATGAAACGGTGAATACATGACTCTCTGTAAAATCGTCCAATCCTGGAAGGACTATCATACACTACGCTTCCCAGCATTTAAACGGTGTGATGCGTGTCAATGGAATTTCTAAATTCAACAGCAATATACTACTTCCCACAGTACCCAGAACAGCTTACCAATGCTAAAATTGTAGGGTCCTACACTCCTCCATTCATTCGACACAGCAAAAATATTATGAATGTCTGATGGTCAACATGCAATCCCTATAACTATTTAATGCACCAATGCGGTGCCGATTTCTGATTCCTCACCTAGCGACAAAAACAAGTGTAGTAAATTTCACTTTCTCCATTCAGTACATTACCTTCTTCACTTGGACGCTTGTTCCATTCCATGCAGCTGTGCATTTTCAACCTTTGTGATTTCCTCTCCTCTTCCGAGGTGGTGACAGTGATGCATCCACCAAGATCTCCTTGCCTTTCTCCGTAGCCTTCTTTGCTGACCGATCCTGCTTTAGTCATTTTCCAGACGATGTCAACACTTAACTCTTCCCACTTTTGAAGGGGAATTTGAAGATTTCATATTCTTCTAGCATGGTAGACAATAAGGCAAACTCAATTGAAATCATCCTTTCCCCTAGACACTGTCGTATTTCAAATTAACAGGCTCAACATTTCCACAAACTAGCACGGCACAACTATAAACATTTTTACACTAAGTCAACTACAGTTTTCCAAGTACATTCACCACTGCCTTGCCTATTAACAGTACTACTAACCTCATTTTCTTTGACAAGCACAGCAAACCCACCTCATTTTCTCGCGCAGTACTCGGTTCAGTCTCGGGTGCACCTACAAGCACGGAGCTGCATGCTCCCGCATCTCCAAGTGGTGACTGCATTGTCAAGCGCTTTGACGCTTTCAATGCAGCTCGCAGTTCGATCAGTTCACGCTCCATTCTACTAACATATTCCCCATCAAGTTTGTTAGAATTTTCAGCACCATCACGTATGACAAGGGTCGGGCCGGCAGTGGTCTCCGTAACCTTCTTCATCTTCATTTCCGTCGGTGATTCTCCAGCACCTCCTTCATTAGATGAGGCAGAGTCACTGAGGTCTTTCAAAATTTTTTTTTTCTTCTTCACACCTCCATATCCTTTATTCCTCCGCATCTCGGCTTGCAACTCATCCAGATCTGGTTCCCTGCCCAACTTCCTGCACAAATCTTCCCTAACACCCTCTTCCCCCTTAGGCCCAGTCCTACCTTTGTGCACTCGTGCAGCATTTGCAAATTTCATTCTTTGGGATAATTCCTCCCGACTTGGATCTTGTCGAATTCTTTTCAAGCGTCTCCACACCTTCTTGTCCAGTCCGGAAGGACATTCATCCCCTGATTTCATTGAATTCAATATTCGCGAACGTCGTTGTGTGACTGCTTTCCCTGCAAGCTTTCTTATATACGCACGGTCTATGGGACCGCTGTACTCGAAGTTATCTTTTACACGCCGACGCAACGTTGCCATAGCTTCTTCCGGTTGATAACGAATATTTGTTACGGATGGGTCCAATGAACCGCTCAGCCTATTCAATTCTGTGCGCCAGGCACCAACTCCAAACCCGTAAGGAATTCCTCTAGCGTCCACTAGAATGTAGTGACCTTTTAAGCCCTGCATCTCTCTCTATCGTCTGCCACTTTCCATCTCCCCTTGCCTATGTCGACGTTCTTGGCGCTTTCTTGTTTCATCCTTTGGTGACTCAAGCTTGGGCTTACTCGAGTTCGTAACGGGAATTTCCCCTCGGTAATGTGTTGTGTAGTCCGCACTCTGTGAGGACTCCGAGCTGTGACTATAGTCACGGCGCTGAGGTAGTGGTCTACGAAACCGTGGTGATGCATAACGCTCTCGCATCTTCCTATGTTTTGTAAGGCTTCCACGGAAGCTCTCGAAGGAATCTGATCCTGAACCTTTGCTCTGACGTTCTTCAGCATCTTTCCCCCTTCTATGAAGATCCTCGGTAGATCTTGCATAACCTCTGCGTCCACCTCGTTCGCCCGATTCACGCCTTCCTACTTCCCTTCTCTGAGCATGCAGAACTCCGAATTCTTGAACTCAGAAAACAATTATACACACATGACACACATGATACCTTCTAGTAATCTAATTTCAATTTAAATGAACTGAGCACTCTACGTCTACCAAGAATTATCTCTACGAAATCTTGTGACACCTACACTTTCACAGTGTTCAAAGTCTGCTGGTGATTGCTTACCCTTTCTGTCTGACTTCTCGGACTACCGTCAAAATCTTCATTTCTGTGACCAGCGCTCTTTCTTGAGTCCTTCATGTCCCAACCTCCTCTGCGGTTTAAATCAAGTTCAGAATCTGAAGAACTGTGCTCCCGGTTACGAGTTCTCTTGTGCTTCTCAGCCTTCGATTGCCGAGGTAATTGGGGGGGAGACATGAAATCATCTTCACTCGCAGATGAAGGCAAACTCTTCTTCTTCCCTTCACGTTCATTAGAAATGCCGTGAACACCGTCAGTCAAGCCGGGTACACTTTTTCCTTCACTGCCACCTGATAAAAGGAAATCAACCGTCATATGGATATACGTTGACTACTTCATTGAACGCAGAACCATACATGCTAGTCAGCATTGACTTTGCAATACCGTGCTATCTATGAACACGTTTGGGGGGGGCTTCATTACCGAACATTTCATACATCATGATGAGCATGGATCTCTACAGAGCTTTGTGCTACTAAACTGACTTGTGCAAAACAAAATAATCACTTCTAAGCACAAAAAACATTTTGCCAAAGCCATGTACGGTTCAGTGGGAAAAAGCGGCTTACTTTCATGTACCTCCCCAGGTATCACATCTGGTTCGGAAGCAAATGACATCCGTTTTCGGGCTCTTCCTGCCCTACCTTTTGTATTCAGTCTCTCACTTCTTTTGGGGGTCATCCATCACTGCAACTTCTTCTTCGTTTGTCACTTCATTGTTATACTGATGTTCCGAAACATTCTTGGATGCACCATTCATGACAACCGTTTTCTTCATCCCCTTGGGCACGACACGTCCTGCTCTCACCTTCCGTGCCGAACTACCTCCTTCAGAAGTTCCAGCAGCAGGGGTTGCAGTGCTTGGGCCATTTCCCTCCTTATTGCCTCGTTTGGATTTTTTCACCCACACCTCAAAAGTTTCTTTGTCCTTCCCCATTGAAGTGGTACGTTTGAGCGTACTCTGCACACATTGACCAAGAAACTATTCAATTGCGGTTTAGGATTCAACGGTTCCGGATTTCGTGACATGTTTAAGAACTACTGTTTGTTCTTCTATTCCTCCTTACTGTCAGATAATGAAGACCCAATTTACATTCATAGCAACAAAATGTCCACCTACAGAATAGAAAAAGGCTTTTCAGAACTTGGATTAGAATTTTTTACCCCGCTTACTTCTTGACAGGTACTACTTCCGGTGGGTTGTAATTCAGCTCTTCCCCAAACAAGTTGAGACCGCCTCTGGTCATCCACGAGAAAGAACTTGACGTTAAAGCCAGCATTCTATGGTAGGAGGACCAAAAAAATTTACGATTCAGAGGTAAAAGCCATAATATAATAAACAAGATATGGGAGGGGTGAGGAAAATGCACATCACACGTACAGATATGATCAGTGACTTCTATGAATACTTCCTTGCAATGCTGAAAATCATCATGCACAATAGCAAATGCTTTACCTTTTATACATTCGCTACCGAAGTTTGGCTTCTACAGCTCCTACCCTCCTGTCTACCACGTCGGGATTCATTCATTAATAGTTAAATGCAAGGCTGAGCGCTGCCTGTTAAAAACTGTTGTACGTTTCCCTGTGAAAAAATAACAAATTCTAACATGCAAACTCAAAGTACTATTCACCAGACTGTATTTCCGGTTACGTTACAAAATCCTATGTAGTCATGGCACTCTTCACTTCTTAGAATATATATGAAGTACAGTACACGTACCTTCTTCCTTAGAAAGTTTCAACTTCTCCAGTCACAACTCTTAGATCTGTGGAACTCCTTTATCAGTGTCCATAAAGTATTGGGCTTAATTGTGGATGCTCTTCTTCGTCTACAAACTGTCTCCACCTCGTCTCTTCCAGCGGTCGTATAGGTACCTAACTAATTTGTTTCCGACTGCGATAGAAACTCACATGAGGTAGGCGGCACTTATGTCCCCAGAAGCCTGCACCTTTCCCTACCTGTACTCAAGACTTCTCCACCCAAACTTCATGTGTGCTTGAGAAAGTAGATTTCTGTTCTTCAGTACTGTCTTGCACAAACGGAAGTTGGTGCGATCGGCCGGCGTGGGAGAATGCACTCCTGCAGTGGTCAGGGAATTCAGAGCATGGAAGAATACGGCTACCAACAGCAACATTGGTTGCGCAATTGTAAGGGCCACCTCCACAAGACGCAGAATTCGGCAAACCCCGCCACTGCCGTCGATAACGTCGCTTTGTGCGCGCCTGATTTACGGGGCACAAATCAGAATTTAGTACAAGTACAGTAAGTATCTTTTTAGGCTAACGGTCTACCTACTTCGTTCCCGCTGCCTTCACTGCTTCTTTTGTTCTTAAGCAAAGTAGTGAACCCTATTCAGAGTCTCTAAGTTCCAATTCCACAATGGCGGCTACGTGCAGAAGAATGTGCAAATATAACTATCATCCTACTATTGCTACGCACTTGCACATTTTCATCCCACAAACCTGCATGGGCACAATGCGTAGGTAGTCTCTCTTGTTTTTCGTGCCTTAAATACCGTCAACTGTGCATGCGTACTTTACAAGCTGCCAGTGACGAAGTGCCGTTCCTTACATTCCCTAAAATATACATGTCAAATATAAACCCTAGACATTCAATACAGAATGCCAAGCCTAACACCTTTTCCGATGAACCTGATTTGCAGTGCAATTTCACGGTACCTTTTTTCTTCGCAATAGATGTGTTGGTCCCCTAAACAACTATTCTCGGAACTTGTGACACCAAAACTTTCTCAACAACTGACACATTTTCACCTTTCACACGAAATGCATAATGTGAAACACAGTTAGCGACTTCCTAGCAGCAATTTAGAAATAGAACTGTCAGAGCTTTCTTACGCACTTTGTGGAGATCCCAGCCTGTCCACAACTCTATGCGCCAGTCGTTCCAGTCACTCAGAAATTGCAAATATGGCCTCTGAAGGCATGCAGCTATTCCCAACGCAGAGGTCTGTCTACAGGTACTCGGTCTTCTCGTCTTCATCGCGCGTATATCGTATTGAGGTGAAAATGGAGAGCATGCAGATTGGTGGGCATCGGTGAGGAATACAGCACATGATCCTGACATGGGAGGAGCAACTCGGACAGCTTGCAAGGAATAAGCGGCACTGATTTGACAAGTTAAGTAAGCCGACTTCAGTGCTCATTTTTTTGGAAGTTGCCCGTCCACGTCAAGGTCGTTCATTTTGAGGAGGCGGGTAACATGTCACAGCTTCTGATGACACTCCATATTCCAGGATTGTGTTCACGTTTTAGGAAAAGTTGGTGGGCACTGATATCCTACGCCTAAGGCTTTCTTTGATTAGGGTTTAAGGTCTTCCACTTTATAAGGTCTTCCACTTTAGGATACTCGGTTTCATTCCTAGAAATTGTTAGCCTTCGTAGAGGTTCTACCGCTATTGAGAAATAAACCTAACAATGCTTGTCCTTTCCGCCTACAAGGTACATTCCAGTAGGTTTATTTCATCTTCCACAGACCTTGTTCAACGAAGCATTAGTTGCAAAACTAGTCATACAAAACTTCCCGTTCACTTCTTGTTCATCACAAGGTCATTTAGAACTAGTGTGCATGCAAGTATTGCTTCTTCACGTACAGCGAGTCATTCTCCCTATGAAACAATTGCAGCACTCTCTGTAACATCGTGGGTGTGAGTTTCACAGATGTCCTGAAGACAACAAGCAAAGTGGCTTTGAGTAGTCGAAAGAGGAATCCTCTTGTTCCTTCGGAAAATTTCAGGTGCGCCCTCCTAACACTGTTGTACTTTCCTCTCGTCCTGTAGCCTTATTTGTGTAATACATATGAATGTCCATTGATTTCATGGGCTTAGGTGATGCGGCCATAGATAGGAACCTTGTTAACGGTTAAAATTCAGCAACATCTTTCAAAATAAATTTCATCTCCTAACTAGGTTGGAGGTAGAAAGTGTAGTGCATAATCCTTTCTTGCTTGGTAGAGAATGATATTGAGACGGAACACAAAAAAGTTTGGCTATCTTAGGAGAGAAATTCGACACTCGTATCTTCAAAAACTTTTAGTAAATGTCAACTAAGTTAAGCATAACGTAATCACCGTAAAATATATGATGCATGAAGTACTCATAGAATAGAAATCTCTCTCCCTGTATGTTATGTCCCCACAGTATTGGCATTGATAGAGCATTGAAACAGAAACCTCAGCAGACTCTTTATTTTGTACAGGGACTCGTAATTGCACAAGTGCCATCCACCGTTACAAAAATCCTCTTATTACCACTGAGAGGATCACCTTCTCTCATTTCGAATTGAAAGTTCTCCGACCTTCATGACCTGTTCCTAACTGTCTACACTTCTCCATGCGGCTACAGAAAATTGTATGCAGTTTTTAACCCTTGTTCTTCTATGGATACAGGATACGGGTGGCCAGCCGCCCTTAGTGACAGAGAAGATAATCTTCAACTTCATAAGGTAAGGCTGACGATGACCACTTCATTGTAGGAGATTGTTTTTTCATATATAGCACTATTGAACTCTACGTACTAGACAGGATCAGAGGGAGTCTAATTGCAACACATGAAAAGGAAAAAAATACTTTAAAAAAATTATGAAAGCCAGTCCTTTAACGACCACTAGGAGGTCAGAAATTCCTCAAATTCTGTGGTGTTCATTGTTGTGCAGACACGGATGTGATACCATCTGTTCATCTGAAGGATTTAGCTGCACACGTCCATTTCAGAACGGCATTGAGGATTTTAGATCTCAACGGCAGGAGCCATCTGTTCTTCAGTTCCACACTACAATGAGGTCAGTTATACTTCCATCTGTGCTCTTCAAATCAATTGTCCGGAACAATGTGGGAGCGTCCACGTAGACTCAGAGCAGCACCTCTGTTCAGGAGAAGGAGACGTAGAGTTCCTAGTCCAGATTCTGATGTCGACGCCAGACCGCTGATTGAGAAAACCTTGACGACCACCAACGAAACCTCAGAGGTTGTGCCCGCTGAGTCCGAGGTTCCAGTTCCCATTCATACAGCACTTTCTGAACAAGCGGGCACGGTGGTGGAAGGGGACATCATGGTTTCTAAGCAAAGTAGTCCGGATCATGTAACGGAGTCGACCGAAAAGAAGAAGCCGAAAGTCAGTTTTAAACCTAGGATGGATAAATTCTTGCTTGAATATAACCACCTCTATAAGAAGTTTGTCAATGCGACAGATGAAGTAGAGGTAGGTAGTGGTCGAGAAGGATTGCCGAGTTCATCTGTTGATCTCTCTGGATCAAAGAAACGGAAATTCTGTCATGGAGATGTTCAATTTGAAGGAGTGAAGTAGGGAACAAAGACTACTGCTCTTTGTAGGCAATGTCTACTTCCGGTAACCAAGAGCATGTTCCTTGAATCCTCTATAATAAAAGGATGCTACTGTTCCTCCAAATTCAACCATTCATGATGGGCATGGTTGCCTCCATTCCTCATTTTTTTGCACTTGCTGTTTGAATTCTTGTGGGTCATCACATCTTCATGTAGTTGTAGTATGTGTACTGGGATTTGTTCTTTCCTTTGGACCCATTCTATTACCCTTTTCAAAATAGATAGTGACGTTTGCTTCTGTCTTTCAGGTTCAATATCATTGAAGATGCCTGGCCGACGTTATGGTGGAATTTATCATTTGGAGAGGTCAATTGCTCTACGGCAAGGTCTTGTAGAGTACCCGTATGCATGTCGTCGGTGTCGTAGGGGGCGCATGCGCAGCACTACTCTTGTGGCAGCGCACCATAGACGTTACGGACGCGACCCATATTTGCGGTATCCGATCTTGGTAAGTGATACTTTGATAGTTTCATTCTTTCAATGTGGTGGTGCCAGACATATGTGCATCTACACTGCAGTGAAGAGTACCTGAACTTTAACAGTTGCTGACTCGTTCACTTGTTGGGACCTTGGAGCGGTCGTGCATGAGTCCGTTTCTGTTGAAAGCAAGAAAATGAATGTGACGTAACCTGGATCATAGTACTTGAGGTGGAAAATTGTTTTAGGAATTTCAAAACGGAACTGGAGGTGCGATAATACCCTAGGGATTTCTGACTATGAAGTCTACACCTTGTAGACTTTAGGAGATTGTTTCAGGGAAAATGAAGAGTGGAGAAGGTCGAAGTCAGTGGCATTTGTTGTGTCATTAATTTTCACATAGGAATTAAATATATTTTACTGTACAACTAAATTGTGTTTGAAGATCTGATTTCTCACAACTTCTGATGACATTCGTTAATGTAAGGCCCTTTGGAGTGTGCGCAGACACCACTACCATCAAAATTGTTAGAATAATTACCGTTTTGAATTCTCCTTGTGCAACATAATTGGGTCCAGAAGGTTCTGGTTACTGTGTGGTGCTACTTATCTACTGAAAGGCTCCCTTGAATCTGACATCTAATGTTACAGTACGACATGATTGCCGTTTCAAAGTTAACTGTTAAAGAAGATCCAGATGCGTGTTCTTTAAAAAAAACTGGAAAACTGAATTGGATTCATGTATTTGATTTGGTGGCATGCGTAGACCGAAGATGGACGCAACATTCGAGGACCATCACAGCATCCAGTACAAGGAGAAGAGGACTATGCATGGAGAAGGGAAGACCATGAGGGACCTCAGTTTGTGTGGCCACCTCGCACGGAAGTGGAGGTCGAAGACATGGTGAATGACGCATTTGCACGAGCAGATGAAGTCCACGAAGAAGTAGGGGGGCGGGACCGTGAACCAGAGGACATGAGAAATGACCAAGTGGAGGAGGGTGTGGGACTGAACATGGTAGACATGGAGCAGCTCATCGAAGAGAGCACTCAACCATTATATGAAGGATGTGCTGTGAATAGATTACAGGCAAGCATCGTGCTCATGAACATGGTGAATTTATATGGAGTTTCGCACACCTTCTTCGATGAGTTGCTGTGCTTTCTATCAGCAGACTTGTTGCCGCAGTCAAACTGCTTACCACGGAAAACGTACGAGGCGAAGAAATTAATAATGAAGATGGGTTTGGAACATGATGCCATCCACTATTGTCCTGATGGGCACATTCTATATGAAGGGGCGGAGCACGAAAATTTAACAGAATGTCCTCACTGTGGTCTATCTCAGTATATTGAGGGTTCGGACAGAATAACGAAAAAAGTCTTACGGTATTTCCCTATCATTCCTCGTTTACAACGGTTATTTCGTTGTCCTGAAGTTGCACAGCTGATGAAGTGGCATGTGAATAATAAGTCAGATGATGGACACATGCGATCTGTGGTAGATTCTCCGCAGTGGACAGCAGTCAGTGACATCGATCCAGAATTCCAAGCCGAAGAAAATAATTTGTACCTTGGACTCGTATCAGACGGAGTTAATCCTTTTGGAAACCAGAGCACCACTTATTCATTGTGGCCAGTACTGTTGGTGATATACAACCTCCCTCCTTGGCTGGTGACCAAGAAGTTCTTCATATCACTAACAGTGTTAATTCCTGGAGAGAAGTCACCTACTGGCGAAGTGTTTGATGTTTTTATTTATCCATTGGTGCGAGATTTACTGAAGTTGTGGGAAGGTGTACGAACACTGGACACTTCCATCCGAGGTGAGCACCGAGTATTCAATCTTCGGTGTATATTGCTGTGGACTATAAACGACTTCCCAGCATATGGGCTCATATCCGGACAACAAACGAAAGGCTACAAAGGTTGCCCAGTATGCGTTACCGAGACCTGTGCCGACCACTCTCGTGTATTGTCAAAAATGGTGTATTTAGGGAATCGTCGGTGGCTCCCAGAGGAACATCGTTTTCGAAGAGCACGCATTGTATTCGACGGCAATCAAGAGTTCAGAGCAGCCCCGACTTGTCCTTTTGGTGCTGACATTCTTCGAATGGCTGAGGAACGCGCGACGTATCTATTGGAGGGCGGGCGTGAAGATGGAGAGAACGACCCAGTGAAGTTGAACGGGGTCAAGAAAGTGAGCGTGCTAAATGTGCTACCTTACTGGCTGGTGAGTCATGTCACCCTGTACGAATTACAGTTTCTGGGTTGTAGGGTCAGTCCCGATATGTGTATTTTCTACTAAAGGCAGGCATGCCTCGAATGGGATTGTGGCTCTTGGTAGAACGAGTGGACGACCATGATCTAGATTTTGCCTCATCATGAACTCAATAATTTGAAAGTAAGTTCTCTGCTTGTTCAGTGTCATCATATGACTAGGAGTACTGTAATATTGAGGGAGAATTTCTGATTCAGAAGAGGACGTAGTCGCAGGTCTGTATGCCTTGTGTCCAGTACCGTATAACCTCCATGTTGATTTATGAGTCCGCGCCAGTGTCGGTCTCTGACTTGTAATGCAAGACCTTGAACAAATGAGCATGAGGATGTCATACTCGTTATGAGCATTGCATGTTGGATTGTGGAAGATAATATTTGTTCTATTAATGCATATCAGATCTTGTAGTAATATGTATTAGTAGTACATTTCAGAAGTGAGTAGGGTCACATAATATAACTACTTTCCAGTAGGGAATGCATCCTTATAGTCATGCTTCCGTGTGAATGTTGTATCATGATATTTAGAATGAGTTAGACAGAATTTTGTATGTGCAAGTTGAATTGAATTCCGTACATTAATGTCGTATACTTCACTGCATTTAGTGTTTCCCAAGTCCAATGACAGTGTTTGTATTGGAGTGTGCAGGATCTTCCAAGGAGGCAGTTGCTAGACGTCATGCATTGTGAGAAAAACGTTTGTGACAACATACTAAAGACATTGCTTGGGGAGAAGGATAATGCAGCTATGAGATTGGACATGCAGCAGAGGGGGATTCGTCCACAGTTGTGGCTTCAACGACGTGGTGTAGATGATGATCGATTCTGGCTCCCAGATGCCCCATACGTGCTTTCCGCCGTTGATAAGCAGGAGTTTTTCAGGACATTGCAGTCCATCAGATTCCCATCGAGATATGTCTCCTCACTTCATATGAAAATTAAGAATGGGAAACTACGAGGTTTGAAATCCCACGACTACCACGTGTTGTTGCAGCAAATTCTACCAATATGCCTCCGAAACGTAGGAGATAAACGAGTTGTTGGAGCCGTCATGAAGATGAGTAGGGTCTTCCAGAGACTTTGCTCAAAAGTGATCGACCCAAACAGCAAGGCTCAACTGATGGAGGATGTCGCTGAAACAATGGCGACGTTTGAGAGGGAATTCCCACGAGCTTTCTTTGATATTATGGTGCATCTCACCTTGCATCTTGTCGAGGAACTTTTCATTTGTGGTCCTGTGCATACTAGGTGGATGTATCCATACGAGAGATTCTTCAAAGGACTGAAGGGGTTTGTCAGGAACCTAGCGAAACCCGAGGGGAGCATTAGTCAAGGGTACTAGGTGGAAGAGGCACTGGGTTTTGTGACGGAATACATGACCGAGTACAATCCAACGAGTAGGCGTGTTTGGGATAGCAAGGAGGACCCTTCAATGACAAATGAAATCGTGGAAGGGAAAGGGCGACCACGGAAGCTATCAGAGCAGCTACGAAATTGGATGCACGAATTTGTTCTTGACAACGCGCAGCAGTTGGAACCATATCGTGAGTAAGTGTACTCCAGAATCTTCAACGCATGAGTAGAAGGACAAAGAGCTTATCGAGTATTTTCGAGTGCCAATGTGCCATCATGGTTTTCCAGAGATATGACATGGTTAAAGAGAGGTACAGCACTTTAGGAAATTATAATTCAATAAACGAATGAGAAGGAACGCCATAGTGAACTTGGAAGTTGAATTTCGTAGTTTGAGTTTTAGAATATCAGTTCCTAATGATTTTTGGTCAATCGGTACTTTGGGTTTCACATTTCCCTTTGGCAAGTCGTGTCAGTTTTGAAGATTACTCAGCGTCCTAAGGAACAAAAGTTTTCCTTGATTGTCGTAGTGCCTTTTAATTAGGACAGGTTTTGTTGAACTGAATATGCTGACGACAGGGGTAGAGGTGTATCTCAGGGAATTCGAGGTGAAGGTAAAGAATAAAACAGCGCAATGGTCACTTTGACGGGCAGCAGTGAATGTGGGAGGTGATACGCTGCCGAGTATGTGTTTAATTAATACAGTTCTGTGGTCTTTAATGTGGCAGTCGCTATGACGAATACCACGCAAATATCGTGGCAGAGCGTGCAAGATTTAGGCGAATGAATCCTCGTAGGCGCGGACATCGTGCAACACCATATCCTCCGAAGTTGTCCGGTCCTATAGGCTTTGCGCAGTGGTTGGAAGAAGATGTGAGGAACTCGTTGGCAAGCAATGCAGAAGAGGTTCAAGGGGATGTCGTTTGTTTGTCAAAATTGCCCTCGGAGCTGGCTACTAAATATCGCAGCATGTGGGCTTTTGGAAGCCATCTTCGCGTACAAAGTGCTGAGGAGCAGCTGAAGACTCGTGACTCTGGCGCTGCGGCCATATTTCGTCGCCCTTGGAGATCAGGGGCTCGCGACAGGAATCTCGTCATGGTTGATGTTGAATACGTTGGTGAGTTACATGAAATAGTAGAATTAAATTACAAAGGATTATGTGTGATTGTCTTGCTTTGTAGCTGGGTGAAGGCAAATTATGAGGGCAACAATGCCACTGTGAAGAAAGACCACTGGGGGTTCACTTTGGCAAACTTCAGGCGTTTGGTTCCTTTTGGTCCTGAATCATTTGCGTTTCCTATGCATGTAGAGCAAGTTTTTTTTGTAGATGCAAGAGAGGACCCCGGATGGAAGATTATTCTACGGAAAGAAATTAGAGGACGTCGAGTGCATGGGCGCATTGGAGTTGTGGAAGAAGCTGGAATGTTCGCCATTGGCAATGATGAAGACCATGAGGGACTTCGTGTACCTCAGATCATTCCAGAAGTTAATGAGGCCCCATTGCCAACCGGATGAGTTATCAGACAAGAGGATGCAATTGGGGATTGGGTGCCTGCTGATCCAAGGGCGGATTTAGACCTTGGGGAGTCTGGGTCGTCCTCAGAAGGGCCAGAGTGAGACCATCGTGTAGTGTGTGCTACACTAAAGCAGTTGAAGAACTGAGTTTATGTTTACCGTTTTCTGTCTCTTTCTGTAGGAGGAACCTGAGACAGGTATCTCAGCTTCTCTCAGCAGATTATAATAAGCAGAGGCCTTTGTGGAAATTTTTAACACAGGAACTTCTTGCATTTCAAAAAGTGTGAACGTCGGGTTTGCTTACTTTGTAGACTTTCTCTTCCCGTAATTATTGTCTACAGGCGTGGAAAGAGTTGGTGGGCTTCAAAGATGTAGCAGCAAGAAAACAAAAGGTGCATTTGTAGTGCGGTTTTTTGAAGTAGTCAGTACGTCCATATGGATTGGGTTCGCTGCCAAACCAAAGTGCCAGCGTGTAGGCAGGTACCTGGTACAATGTGTTGAATGAGTGAAGCAGTCCAGTAGTATTGGAGATTGAAGAGAAAGCATCTCTCCTTAAGCGTGTACTAACGGCTTCATTATAAAGGATTGGAATTAAGCATGTGTGCACGTGGTGGTTGGTGGTTGTGCTGCCTTTAATCCCAGGAATGGCTTGTGCAATCTGCAGTGGAATAGAATGGAGTCAATGCAGCTGTGAACCCCCAGATTGGTAGTCATCGTATGGATTTCCTTGGCGGACGCGAATGGAGGGGAAAAATTGACCGTTCTACGGTATGTGACTATGTGCAGATGCAGGTGTTGGTCCTCAAGTTTATCTAAGTGATGAGGAGTATCGAATTCGTTGTATCAAAGGAGTGCAGTGTAAAATAAGCTGATGAATCCTGTTAAGGTCGTTCTAGTTTTTATGAATTTCCGAGTTCCTGTTAATGGTGCAGTAGTGTGTATTTGAATGCAGTTGATGCGATGACCACGTAAGAACATGTACTAGGATAGCACTTACAGAATGTCTTATAATCTAGACTTACATTAGGTGCATTGGGATTGAAATGTACGGTGTTCATGAAGAGCAAACGATTTTTTATATTCGGCAGTCTTCACAGTCGTGAGTAGAGTATATCATGGTCCACGTATTTCAGAGTATTGAAGGAAACAAGAGAGAGAGGATTACTAACAGAAAGGAAGGGAGTCGTGATTGAAAGTGTGAAACAAAATTCCAGCAGCTATGACGTGGAATAAGTTTAACCGCGATGAAATTTGTGAAATTATTGGCCCGAAGTTTTGAATCATGGAATTACGAGTAAAATTTTTTAACAGATGTCAGTGTAAAAAAGGTACTACCTATTACTGCGAGGTAACTCCCATGTGATTTAAGAAGAGAATTGTGGGTCCACAGCCCTATTCTGGCAGCAGACATCGTGGTACACGGAATATGAAGGTGCGGTCAATTTTATTCTCTTTTTTTGAAATGGAGAGTTCAATTATCCCAAGCCTCATTTGTGTGTGTAAATTAGGACTGCAAATGCAACGAAAGTTCCACCACCGTCAGTGCAGCGACCAGAAAAAGGAAAACATCAGTTGCCACAGTCTGTTGACATGACCATGTTATTTTGGGAAGCCGAGGACAGGGCTGAAATAACCACGGAGATGACGTGGCGCACCCATTTCTAATGGTCCCTGAAGTCTCGCAATTAAAAGTAGCACAGTTATCTGAACTATACTAATCCGAACTTTACCCAATGCGGGATTGCCATTCTAGCATCTCCCACTGCTGAAATCAACAGAAAATAGCCGCCAAAATGTTGGTTCGGGGTCCTCTTTCTAGTAGTGACGAGAGTTGGCTCAACAAGGCCTCCGCACTCTGGGAAACCTCTGGGACAGGGATCGAAGTAATTTCCGACCATGGATGGAAATTGCTGAACAATTTAACCTCTTAGATAGCGAATTTGACCAGTGGAGGCGCATGATCTCACTCATCCCACAACCGTGGGTCGACATACTCACCACCCATGCTAACTCCACTATCGCTGGAGAATGGCTAGGTATTTACGCGCCATCAAATGGAGACGTGCCAAGCTTGGTGTGGCAGGTCAGCGCCTCGGGTTTCTCTACCAACTTCAACCAACCACAGGTTATGTCTTTTCCTCCTGATACGAAGCTCGCAGTAATCCAGCAAGAATCGAGGCATGTTGAATTTATCCCATCGGATCAGGCTCATGCGGCAGTTCATGGATCAGTTCGTCGAGTTCGCATCCTTAACTTCCACAGAAGTAACAAGGGTGCTTCAAACCTCTCTTTTGTAGGCGATATCCAATCTCTAAGTTTCGACCTGGGCGATGGTTGTAGTCCCACGGCCAAAACTTTTCTGAATTCACTACTTCAACAGGATGCAAGTTGTTAACTACGCGACAGCAACTCAAGAAACCTATACCCTCAAAATGGCGAGACATTCTTCAAGACAACTTTTCACCCCAATGGAAAGAGGTATGGAGCAAAAATCGATCACAGAAAGATGCTGCTTTCATGTGGTCTGTCTGGCATACAGCGGTAGCAGTTCATACTTGGCGGGCAAGGATTAATCACGGGATTAGCGTTATTTGTGAGTGCTGTACTAATGCAGAGGAGGAGACCCCTACACATAGATTTTATGGTTGTCACCAAGCGCAGCTGGTTTGGGACTATGCACAATCAATAGTGCACCATGTTCGTGGGAATCAAGCAGGAACACATACTCGCCTAGCTATCACACAGTGTATTTTCGGAGCTTCCCTCCCCCGACAATTTCAAGAGGTTAAAATCTTGTGGTCCTTGTTGCGGGGTCACGCGTTATGGACGATCTAGATTGCTAGGAATAGTAAGGTGTTTGCCAACAACATGTGGCCAAAGGAACATCTGCAACAACTGTTATGGGATGCCACTCTGGATTCAAGTAGGGCAACTCTTCTGAAAACAAAGATCAAGGTGCGAGTTAACTGTCCTCAGGCTAGTAGAACCCGAGCTAAATTCGAGAGCATTTGGCTCCAATCATCCGTCATCGCTTGTAAAAGGAAAAATGACGAGATTGTGTGGAATAGGATCAGACCTCCGAAGTGTAGCTTTGCTTAGGCTGGTCGGCGTGTTGCGTTGGCCATCGACCCGGGCATTCATTTTCCGTTTCCGGCCTGCCAGCTTGGACTTGTACGTTACTCGATTCTTAATGCAATGGGCTCTGCCCAGTTGTTCAAAAAAAAAATTACAAACAGTAAATGACTTTTCACACGTTGTGGACAATTCCTCAAACAGGCCGGGTTGAGAAATAGTTCTGTACGTAGTCGCAACTCTCAAAATGATTGTTTGTACGATTGCTTTCGGACGGTCAACTCATATTCTTGCTGCCAAAAATCAACTACTGGTTTCATCACTGCTAATCCATTCGATTCAAAAACAACGAAACGTCGACCAAACAAGGTTCAGAACTTGCTGACCCCCCAAAATTCATTGATGTAAAAAGGGTAGACGGCCAACCTAGCTACGACTGCTTGGGTTTCCTTACGAAGATAATCCTCTGTTTTGCTTAATTTCATCCTACACTTGTAAGGTCACATGCAGGAAACAAAACCGGTAGTAAGGTAGAAGCACCCATTATTTCAGTGTATCCATAGTTTGACATTAGAGTTTCCTACAAAGTGTCCCCACTAGTACCTTGAAACTTTAGTTGTGGTTGGTGGGCTCTGATTATTTTAGATTTTGGTGTGAGAATCTAGGCAGATTTACTAGGAGTGCAGATTTAGGTGCTCTACTAAGTCCTACTTTGAAAATTCACAGAAATTAGATGCCTTGTCCAAAAATTCTATTTTTTTTTTTAAATTCATGATTTTCAGTTGCCAATACTATAAAAATATTCTTTATAGGAAAAGGTGCCTCCAACTATGCTGAAACTGCTAACTTTGGCTGTCATGGGTGCTTCTACCTTAATTACAAAGTTTCCTGTGTTCCTTTACCGGAAAAAATTTTGGAGATTTTTTTTGTCTTTAAGAAAAGATTGAGGGATGGCTCAACCATGGCCAACTGGATAGACTTCGATGAATGTGAGGCTTCTCCTCTCTGACGGTACTGAGTAACTTACTGAAGTGCGACCCAGCCTGTGGTTCTGGACAAGCATTTTAACCGCACGGGTCCCAAGCATTGGAAACGGCACTGTACTCATTCTCACGAAGTCACTATTGCATTCCCACACTTTGAAAACCGTCGTAGTCTCTAATAGGCCCCAAAACTCCCATAATGCCAATGTCTTTTCAATAGACGGACTTGAAAAGTTTTTTATTGAACCAAGAGGAACCATTGAAATCCAATTATTTTCCAACATAAAGTTAGGAAGAAATTGAATTTTCACCAAAAATGCTTCAAAGTTGCTTTTTGTAGTTCAAATACCAAATTTTAGAAAAAAAATTTAGACCCATATAATTGTAGAATTTTATAGTATGCTTGTTTGGGAAGATGTAGAAAAAATTTCAGATATTTTCCTCATCTAGATTACAAGGTATTAGCATTTAAATAGATATAAATCCTTTAGGGGGTCCTATATAAAACAAGAAGCCACACTTCACGAGGTCACATTTGTATGAAAAAAATGTCCATATGGAGGTGCTTCTTTGGATTCATTCTTCAAGACTATTTCACTACATGCATAAAAATACTTAAATCATTTGGAATTGTACAATGTATAGAAAAAAACTCGTAAGTAGAGAAAAGTAGAGAGTTATACAAAATACTAAATTGTTAAGAATTTAGTTATGGAACTAAAAAAAGTCAAATTCGAATGGTTGTAATGTTGTTATAACCTTTAAAGTTCCTTGACTATATTTTCATCAAAAATGCTCCAAAATTGCCATATCTAACACAACTACTAAATTTTTTTAAAATTTTTTTTAGACACATGCAATTGTAGGAAAAGGAAAAAAAAATTCAGAAAATTCTACCTTGTAGATTACAAGATACCAGCATTTGAATTGACCAAAATCTTTCTTTTACACTAACAAAAAATTGGGGAGCTGCACTTCACAAGCTCACATCTCTATAAAAAAATTGTCCAAAATGGTAGTGCTTTTTTGAATTCATTCTTCAAGGCAAGTTGGCTACATACTTGATAAATTTTAAATCAATTGGAATTGTACAACATATAGGATAAAAATAGTAGGTAGAAAGAAGTAGAGAATGATTCAAAATACAAAATTGTTAAGAATTTAGTTATAAAATTGAAAAATGCCAATTTCAATGGTCCAAAACTCCAAATGTTGTAAAAAAACAATCTACACCTATGTTTTGATTTTTTTTCAAAAAATATTTAAAAAGTCTTCAAAGTTTGTTTTAGAGTAGAGAATTCATAAATACATGCAAAATAAAACTCTTCATAACTTTTGATTGATTTATCAAATTGGAATGATTCAAAGCTTTCCACATATATATGAATCCAAAAAACTAATTTTAAATTTTTGTTTCTAAACTAATTGATTTTTTCAAATGTGCTTGGACTATCCAAGCTAAGAAAGAAACAATATAAAATGCTTTTTAAACATTTAGTCAAAAGTTATGAAAATGGTTGGGCCTTAAAGATATTCCTTCATTTCCTTGTTCACAACTCCTATCAAAGTTTGGGTCCATAGCATGAAAATCTCTAGCCACACATACTTGCCCAAAATTTCTAAACATAGTTTAGTCCCTTAAAGGATAAACAATCTAC
The DNA here is from genome assembly GCA_947034885.2 of Thuidium tamariscinum. Lineage (NCBI taxonomy): Eukaryota > Viridiplantae > Streptophyta > Bryopsida > Hypnales > Thuidiaceae > Thuidium > Thuidium tamariscinum. Next base: position 1,139,750 of record OX344755.2, on the reverse strand, counting down.
AATCAATAAATAAATATATATTTTCAAAATATTAAAAATTGAATTAAGTAAAGGACTTCAAAGTTTATTAGAGAGTAGAGATTCCCTAGGGGAGGACACTTCCCGTTTTTTAATAACCTACGTGCGGCGGAATATAGGATACATTTAAATAATCTTAGGTAAAATTTATAAGAAATTTACATATAAAATAGGGGACATTAAAAAGGCAAAGTGTTTTTAAAATAAAATAGGGATGATAATATGGCTGATTTTTTTCACTTTATGGTAAAATAGGGGCTCTTTTAATGTTGCCAAGTAATGATTACAAATAATTAATAGCCCCCCTAAAAATACCCCACTGCCACACGTGGGTCCCCCAAATATACAAGAAGTGTCCTCCCCGGGGAGATTCCATAATTTCTCACAAACTAAAAGTCTTCATAACTTTCATCACATTAATAAAAATGGAATGATTCAAACTTTCAATGTACATATAAATTTAGAAAATCAATTTCAAATTTATATCTATTAAGAAATGACTTTTAAAGAATTTTTTTGAGTTGCCTAGGCTATCCACCAAGCAATGAAAATCACATATCATACAATAATTTTTTAATCATATAATCAAAAGTATTGGAAATTTTTGTGCTTTAAAGATACTCTTGGGGCACAAGTTGTGTGAAAATTTCAAAAAAAAAGTTGTATTTAGAAAGCTCCCAAGTCCAAAGTTGCTATATTGCCAAAAAAATGTTGTTTGGTCCTTTAGGGGTTAAAAAGAAAAAATATGAGGGTTGAAAGGTCCATTTTGCAACATCTTGGGGTTGAAATGAGGCACTTTTCAATTGAAAGAGTTAAAAAGTAATTTGAGGTGGAACCAATGGAAATAACCTACTAACCTTTAAAGTTCAATTGATTTCCAAAATTAAGGCCATAAAATTTTGGATTGGAATTTGGATTAAAAAAATTTGAAGGTTGAAAGTGTCTACTTTGCATCCATAGGATCCAAATTTTTGGTGTTTCTATATTGACAAATATAGAATTCAATGTAGGCTATAGGTCAATAAGTACCTTCAAAGTTGAATATAATGAATTTTCAATTGCTAAGTTTTCTATATTAATTGAAGTCTAAATACTTTTAGTCCTTAAATATCAATTATACCTATATTTATTTTTTCAATATTCATTTTTCAATATGTGTAGCAACGCCAAATTCTAGTTTATATGTGAAAGAAGCAATTTAAGGTAGTACTTGATATCATTTGTACCCCCACCTCCTATGTCAAGTATTGTATCTACATAAATGTTATTAATATTATTTCAAACTATTTGCTTTGAATGGTTCTTTATAGTTGCAAATTAATAAGGCATTCAACAAATGTTTTTGGATCTTTTTCAAGGCACTTCAAACATGCACCTATTGAACACTTTTAAGTTTTTTTCAATCTTAACTTACACAAAATACAAAAACAATGCAAAGCAAAAATAACACCTATTTGTGATTTTGACTCATCCGAATGATGAATAGTAGATGTTTCTACCTTAATTTTGTAAGGTCTTTGGAAACCTAAATACTATATGAAACCTGAGTTTTCCCGTTTCTAAGTTGACAAATTTTTTAGGACATCCACTATAATGATCCAATTTTTTTTGTCAACAATAACATCTATTGGGTCATTGCAAGAAACACTGACTACTTTTCTAAGGGAGGACACTTCCCGTTTTTTAATAACCTACGTGTGGCGGAATATAGGATACATTTAAATAATCTTAGGTAAAATTTATAAGAAATTTACATATAAAATAGGGGACATTAAAAAGGCAAAGTGTTTTAAATAAAATAGGGATGATAATATGGCTGATTTTTCCACTTTATGGTAAAATAGGGGCTCTTTTAATGTTGCCAAGTAATGATTACAAGTAATTGATAGCCCCCCTAAAAATACCCCACCGCCGCACGTGGGTCCCCCAAATATACAAGAAGTGTCCTCCCCGGGCTACTTTTGTAGTGCTTTGCAAAAAAAATTCTTGTTCAATGCTATAACTTTTGATTGATGAATCCAATGCCCAAACAAAAAAAAAACTGTTTCTAAAATTCTTGATTGCAATCATATTCTATATTTTTCAAAAAATTTAAAAAATCATTTTATATTAAGAGTTATTTTTGTTAATTTGTCATACTTTCAAGATTAGGGTTTTTTATACTATTGATTGGTTTAAATTAATTATTTTTGGTTGAAATTTTTGTGGTATGTTTTTATAGTATGTAGACATGCCCCTACTAAAGGGCATCTAAAAAAACATTATTTTATGACCTCTACATTAGTGCAAACATGCCTCCTTTGCACGCACACTTCAAAACATTAGAAATGGTTTTGAATTCATTTTTTTAGTCAAACCTCATCACCAAGAAGTCTTCTCAAATGTCCAATTTTTAGTTTTGTTCAAAAATATTTTTCCTATTTTTTACAAATAAAAACATCAATGTATGTATTTTCTAGGACATCATCTTGGACATTGAATTCTAGTAAAGAAAATACATACACAGGTACATACATTGAGGTTTTAATTTGTAAAAAATAGGAAAAACATTTTTGAACAAAACTAAAAATTGGACATTTGAGAAGACTTCTTGGTAATGAGGTTTGACTAAAAAAACAAATTCAAAACCACTTCTAATGTTTTGAAGTGTGCGTGCAAGGGAGGCTTGTTTGCACTAATGTAAAGGTCATAAAATAATGTTTTTTTAGATGTCCTTTGGTAGGGGCATGTCTACATACTATAAAAACATACCACAGAAATTTCAACCCAAAATCATTAATTTAAACCAATCAATAGTATTAAAAAACCCTGATCTTGAAAGTGTGACAAATTAACAAAAATAACTTTTGAATATAAAATGATTTTTTTTTAAAATTTGAAAAATATAGAATATGATTGCAATCAAGAACTTTAGAAATAGTTTTTTTGTTTGGGAATTGGATTCATCAATCAAAAATTATAGCATTGGGCAAGAACAAATTTTACAAAGCCCTACAAAAGTGGTCGGTGTTTCTTGCAATGACCCTATTGTAATATGAAGATGTTACATTGGACATCATTATTTACATAGAAGCACAAGTTGTTACATTGGATGACTTAAAATTTTGTTAACTTAAACACAAGTTTCTTATAGTGAAAAGGTCAAATGGATGACTTCATTGTAAAAACAAAAAATACATCTATTGGTTCAGTAATTGGAGTACTACAGTCATTGCCTTAGTCATAGAGGATTACATCCACTGCAAAAAAACAATGTCTAAATTGACAAGTTTGAATTGACTAATTCTTCCCAAATCAACAAAAAAATGTCCAAATTGACAAAAAAGTTGGCAAAAAAATGTCCTAATTGACATGCCTTTACTATCAAAACAACGTCCAAATTGATAGTATTTACTTGCAGTGATTATTTTAGAATTAACCATAGAACAATGTGATAGCTTGAAAGTGTCCAATGATGTAAATTCCTTCTATTTATATAAAATAGAATTGTAGATGTTCATCCTTTATCTATAAAAGTAAAGGTGGACATTTGGTGTTTGATGAATGACAAGAAATTCTCATATGTAGGACATAAATGCAACTATTCATCTTTGGAATTAGGATGGAAACTAGGGGAGGACACTTCCTGTTTTTTAATAATCTACGTGTGGCGGAATATAGGATACATTTAAATAATCTTAGGTAAAATTTATAAGACATTTACATATAAAATAGGGGACATTAAAAAGGCAAAGTGTTTTAAAAATAAAATAGGGATGATAATATGGCTGATTTTTCCGCTTTATGATAAAACAGGGGCTCTTTTAATGTTGCCAAGTAATGATTACAAGTAATTGATAGCCCCCCTAAAAATACCCCACCGCCGCACGTGGGTCCCCCAAATATACAAGAAGTGTCCTCCCCGGGGATGGAAAAGACAGATCTTCTACATTATTTGGCTTCTAATAAATTAAATTTTTTTTTTTTTTTATACCTATGATTCCCATAGTATCAAAATGGTTAATTCTATAGTCACCAATCCATCCTTTAAGGGTTAAAATTTTGTGTGAAAAGGATACATCTTGTATAATAGTGTGACCTCCAATAAGTCCTTTTGAATTTTCTTAAGCAAATGATTCTCATTGTTTGAAAAAGAATGATTACTATGGTAACTAGCCTAATGTTCAAAGTTTATCCCTTAAAGAAATAGATTCATTGCAAAATAGTCAAACATCATATCTAAATTGATTTTTTCTTTTTAAATTATATTCAAATATCAATCTTAGATTTGTATTACATAACAATATGAATTGTCAATCATGGTGAAAGTTTCATTTTATTTTTCATGGGAAAATTTCATAGTTACATTTTTTGTGACCAAAAGTGAAATAAATTTGTAAATATAAACAAAACATTCAATTAATATGAAATTATTTGAAGATATACTAGGAGAAATTGAAATTAGTGTAAACGATTCATAACAAGTTGTTTTAATTTTTAAACCCTAAACCCCCATTACAATGACTTTCAAGTCAAATTTTACTATCAAGCTAAATTTATTCCATTATATAATTGATACATACAATCTTGATATTTTTGAAGTGTGAAAATGGGTATTTTCTATTGATACCAATTTTTGAATGAAGCCCTTAGGATACTATTTTGACACTTGGAGCTTGCAATTGCAATTATTTTTTATAATTTTTTTCTATATTTTCAAAATTTTAAAATAGGATAAAACTAAAACTTGCCAACCTTCATTTTCTTAGTTTATAATACCAACCAATACCTTATGTGAACATCAAATTTATACTCCATATATAATTATGCCATTTTTTGTGAAAAAGTGCCACATGTTATTTGGCAGTTGGTGTGAGATGACATGGATACTTAATAATTTAATGCAGAAATTCAATTTTGACATTAGAGTGTCAAATGAAACCTTCAAAGTTTACCCATAAATGATGCAAAGACTATAATTTAGTCAATGAATAAGAGTGTATCTCTCAATGTAAGACAAAAATGCAACTATTCATCTTAAGAATAAGGTGAAAAAAGAGAAGATCTTCTACAATGCTTTAACTTCCAACGAGTGCTTTTGAATTTTTTTTAACCATGATTCCTACAATATCGAAATTCATGATTTCCACGGTCACTCGCTAGGGTTGATAAGACGCTTTCCCTCTGTCCCGCGGTCTTAGGCCCCCCGTTCCAGAAATACTCGCCCCCCTCAATCCTGTCCTTCCATCACCTCCCATGATCTAACCGCTGAGCGACTCCAAAGCCCCCTGAGCAACGAGATCGGCTTATCCACCGTCGTCTCCCCAACACCTCGCAGGGAGCCTGGTGGAGGTGTGGCCAAGCGCCTATTGTGTGGCTGTCACCAGTCTCCTTTGGCAACCCATCCAACTCAAGCTTACCTTCCACCTTTCTCCATTCCCCGCATTCCTCTTGGCCCCGCTTTCGCATTCCAGCTCACAACCCGCTTGTGAATTCGCAGCTCTGCAACTGCATTCTGCTTGTGAATTCGCAATCCCTGCAGCAATGGCGTCGACCATCATGGCTGCTGCTGGGACCGCGGCCACTTTCGCCAAATTGGCTTCGCCATCCGCGTCGGTTGCTACTGCCGCTCAGGGGGTCGCTCCTCTGCGCTCAGTCGCCTCCGCGTCTTCTCTTGTAAGCAAGCTCAATTTCCTGTTAGTTCGAGCTCACATTGCGAATTTGGGTTTGGTGAATTTGGGTTTTAATTCCGAGTTATGGATTGGGTTGAAGCATTTTAGTGTGCATTGAGAGTTTCTGATGTTCTGCCTTTGTTGTTAGGGGTGGGACAATTGCGACTGTATTACTGGAATCAGTGTTTTATACTTCCTGGGTTGAGTGTCCTTTTTTGCTGTTCGAGTATCCAGAAATTCGGCGATGGATGGGATTTTCTTGCCGACGGTTGATTAGGGATGGGTTCGCTATATTGATTTGGGAATTCGAGGAAATGTAGCGTCCATTTTTTCAATTCTGGAGGGTTTCTTTTTGGGTGCGAAGTAGAAGCATTCCATGATGGTAGAGGATTCGTTTGCGCAGATAAATTTGAGTGGGATACAACGTTCTCAGTTCTTGTTTGCTCCTGTTTATTAGCAAATATCTGTAGATAATCTCAATGTGTGGTCTTTCCACGGATTGCCGGTTTTCCAAACAATATCTCGAGTTCAGAGCGAAGAAGCGGCTATGAGGGATCGGAATCAGAAGAGGATCTGTCAATGGCATACCACGAGTTTTTTATTCTTTTTTGAATGGGTTTCTGAATTTGGAAGGCGCGGTGTGGTTATGTCAATTACATACCACAATTTTCGAGTTCTTCTTGAAAGCGTGAATGTGGAATGCGAGTTGCTCAGTTTGATAAATGCTGTTGGAAAAATTGTGCAGGGCGGTAAGGGAAGCGCTCTCTACGGCACCCACATGCCAGCCATGAATTCCCAAAGATCCTCCTCCATTGTGCGAAAGGCCCTCACGCGCTCTGAGCTCGGTGACACACTCGAGGAGTTTCTGAGCAAATCCACACCTGACAAGAACTTAGCCCGTCTACTCGTCAGTATGGGCGAAGCCCTCCGCACCATCGCCTTCAAAGTCCGCACCGCTTCCTGCGGCGCCACCTCCTGCGTGAACACCTTCGGCGACGAGCAGCTTGCAGTCGACATGCTGGCCGACAAGCTTCTCTTCGAGGCTCTCAAGCACTCTCACGTCTGCAAGTACGCGTGCTCGGAGGAGGAACCCATCCTCCAGGACATGGGAGGCAACGGTTTCTGCGTGGCGTTCGATCCCTTGGATGGGTCGAGCATTGTGGACACGAATTTCACCGTAGGGACGATCTTTGGAGTGTGGGCGGGGGATAAATTGACGGGGATTACTGGGAGGGACCAAGCGGCGGCGGCGATGGGGATCTATGGACCACGCACCACGTATGTGATTGCTATTAATGGGGTTCCTGGGACTCATGAGTTTCTCCTCATGGACGATGGTAAGCTTTTTGTCAACCTATTTTACTTCGCCGAGGCTGTATTGGCAAGCTTGAGATAACATTACATCCGAGGTTGTACGGATAGGCTTCAGATTACATGAAATCTGAGGTTGCACTGACAAGCTTGAGATAACATGGAATCCGAGGTTGCTCTAGGAAGCTTGAGATAATATGATATCCTACATTTTTTATTAGTATAAGAAGCACTACATCTTGTAATGAAAATTCAATTCGCATTTTTTATTAGTCGAAGTAACGAGAGTCAGCATCATGATGTCGTGATTTAAAAGTTGCATGCTAGAAATAGTTGAAATATTGAAGGTTCCAAGGTACTTCATTGAGGTAGATTGGGACACTTGGTATCTGCAATGCGTTATAAATTGAGATGGTTTATCCTAAGCTTGTTACGTTGGCTCAAACTTGGTTGGTCCTTGGCGGTGTGAAGCGGGTCTATGGAGAGTTGGAACTGTTACCCTAATTATCGAAATAGTTGTCTCTTTGGGAAGAGGACGTAACGTTCTATCAGAACTCAGTATATTCTTAGCTGGAGCTTCTTCTGCAGTGATGGATCATTCTCGTAACCCGTCTTGAATGTAAGCCTGTCGTTGACGTTATTGACGATGAGTATTTCGTGCAATGCAGGTAAGTGGGCGCACGTGAAGGAGACGACCGAGATCAAGGAAGGAAAGCTCTTCTCCCCCGGGAACTTGAGGGCCACCTTCGACAACCCCGAGTATGAGAAGCTGATCAATTACTACGTGAGCGAGAAGTACACCTTGCGGTACACCGGAGGCATGGTGCCCGATGTTAACCAGGTAGACTACCTACATTGTCATTTGACAGAAGTCCTCACTAGCATGTTCTTCGCATTCTAAGTCGTTTTGCTTTCCGAAACTCAAGTTGGATCATAAATCTTGCGAGTACATTTCAAACACGTCATATGAATTTTGTCAGTACTGAACGTGTTTGGAGTTTTTTCAATAATCGGTTTAGGATTTAACTTCATAGAACATAATGCTAAAGTCTAATCTTACAATGGACTATCATTAGAACACATTGGAAGAAGAAAAGACATATTTCATACGGAGCATTATTTTTCCATTACAATCATCCCCTACTCCTTAAGCTTATGAATTTTCTTTAATCCTCATTCTCTTAGTTAGGTTTCTTGAGGCGGCTGCTTCTCTCCTTTGGTTACTCATATGTATATGTATTAATTATATCCTAGTTGGCGGGTTGTCTGTACAACTAGGACTTTGGAGACTAGCGGAGGTATTTATATTATTGAATAGAATTGAGGGGTATCAGTACAGTAGGAACAAAAATGCGTAATATTCCGTATTATTTTAAACAGTAGGAATAAAAATGCGTAATTCCATTTTAAAAATTAACCCTTGAGAGGCAAGGTAGTCCAAGTCGACTCTCTTGCTGTTGTATATGACAGTTTTTGAGTGACACATGGGGACTAATAATATTCCAATTTTATTGAATTATTGATCACCGCATGCAATGTTCTTCACTGATTTATGTGGTATAGAAGTTGACTCCGTCTGAGTTCTATTCTTTACCCAATACGGTCAATCAAAATGGTCAATTTCGAGTCTTGAATCTTGGGCCTTCTTGGCCTAACTTATGGACTCTCATTTTCTGTTTTGGCAATTTTGATTAGGTTAGACGGGTTATAGTCCAATTGACCAAACACATGCAATGTTCTTCACTGATTCTGGCGATAGAGAACTTGGTCCAACGTGAATTTCATTACGTCCTCAACAGGATCAATCAAAATGGCCAATTGCAAACCGTGAACCCTTGGTCCTTCTTGCGCTGACCTAATCTATGTCTGTTGCGGAGCTGCAGATCATCGTGAAGGAGAGGGGCATCTTCACCAACGTGATCTCGCCCACCACCAAGGCGAAGCTGAGGCTGTTGTTTGAGGTGGCGCCCTTGGGCTTGTTGATTGAGAATGCCGGAGGCTACAGCAGTGATGGCAAGCAATCCGTGCTGGACAGGGTAGTGGTCAACACCGACGACAGAACGCAGGTGGCTTACGGATCCAAGGACGAGATCATTCGGTTCGAGGAGACTTTGTTCGGAACTTCCAGGCTCAAGGCCGAACTGGCAGCTCTGGCTTAAACTTATTAGAACAAATTGAAGTCAGAGCCAGCTTGCTTGCTTGCTTGGGATTTGATTTTTGATGGGAGCCGACGGATGAGGTGATTTGTCCTATTTTGTAAAGGTGGTTCAATTGCTACTGTAAGTTAGTAGTCTGCGGTGTCACGAAAGTTTTCATCGATCTCACGTGCGCTGCAAAAGTGTATCGAACACACACGTAGGGAAGTGTGTTTGTACTGTACTTGTACCCAGTGGTACTCAAACACAAAAATTAGTCGAAAGTAAGTTCGAAGCCTTCGCATTCAATAAGCGTAATATTCAGGAACTACAACCCATTACTGATCTATTTTAAATTGACGCAGATGGCAGATTTGCTTCTTATGAGGGAAGGAGGAAGGGGTTGTTTCTTAGTGAGAGTTTTTGTAAACACTATCTGATACTGTATCTATGTTAATTCCATTCTTCATCTTAACCCTTTATGACATCTTAGATCTTGCAAGAGCAACTCAAACTTGAATTTGAGAATTGCTCTCTTGTGTACTGTGAAGCGTGTATCAATGACCAATCATGTGCATTTGTACTCTTTGAAGGAATTGGGTATTGTTCAAATAGATATTCCAACGCAAATTTCACGCTCTCAAATTGTAATTTGAAATACTCAACTTGGCATGATTAATGCATCTTTTGAATCAAAAATAGTTATAAAATAGCAAAAGTTCAACTTCACAAGAATACTCTTATGACATAATATCATTATGTTAAGGTTGACAATTTATTTATTTTTGAGACAAAGTCAATTTCATCTCAAAAAAGAATTGCATGCCTCTCCAATTAAGTAAAAAGATGGCACATGCTTGATGACCAATAAAAAATCACTAGGATTGCCTAGTCTAGTTTAAATATTTCACATATAAATTCCACATTCCTAAAATAGGATTAGAGTGTAAAGAAATTGAATTCATATATTGAGTCAATGGCAAGTTAGTGTAACATAAATGTAATAAAAAAGTGATGATAAAGTCTAATGTGATGGTTCACTAAAATGATTATTTAGAATGGGTGAATAATTGGCAATCCTATAAATTATTATGGTTTATATTCAAATTCCTAGATTAAATAATTAGGGTGTGATTTGTATAATATTATCATAATATTACAATAATTTTTAAAATAATAATACAACATCATTATAATATAATAATATAAACAATACTATTATATCTTAAATATCAAAGATGTTAAATAATATTCTCAACAACACTTAACACTAATACCAAATAAACTTGATGAATCATTAAAGAGTGTCCAAATTCTTTTCTTGTGATGTATAATAGCATGTGCTCATGAAGAAGAATATAGACTATGCTAAACAACCATTTCAATGCAATCTCTTTGGCATTATAGTAAGTAAAGTTTATATTAATCCAACTAATAAAGGTCTATTTGCACTTGTATTGAAAAATGTTGTTAAAGAAGGTTGTAGGAAAAAATTTAGACCTACTTTTGGACTAGATTCACATTCCAAGCACCACCCCTACTACCAAGTGCAAACATACCTTAAATAATTAACAACTACATTGATTCAGCATCATTAATACTCATACTCCAAAAAGACCAAAAAAAAACATTGGTTGACTTTGGAGTTTCAAGAATCCGACACCTTCAAATTAAAGCCTCATCATTGAGTGCACATCATATCGTAGTAACCAGTGTTTTTTTTATTGGCTAAAAATTGCCAAATTCACCCACCATCCATGTACTTCAATTTTACTAAAGGAATTTAAGAAGCAAAAATTGTATTTTTTTGCCTAATTTCACTTTTTATTAATTCTATTTTAGCCATTTAGCTTCCCACCAAAAGATAAAATCACCACTAAATTTGATACGAACAAGTTTGTAATCGCCTATACTTCTCTCATTATGGCCCTACATTCCAAACAAAGTGGCGAGATCTTAGTCATTAAATCACATTTTCAATTCTCGCCAGTATATGTTTACTATGAAGATGGATATATTGCCACTTTTGCTTTATCATCAAAATCTAAGGTAGAGGCACCCAATGGCGTGCATGTACCCAATGGCGTGCGTTTCTATAGCAGTCATTCATTCTAGAACAGAAATGTAGCGGGACTGTTTTAGATCAAAAAAATAAGCCATGTACTGCCTACCTATATTTATAGCCTGAAATCATTGTGCACTGTAGAAACACACGCCATTGGGTACATGCACGCCATTGGGTGCCTCTGCCTTATCTATAGTCAAAATTCACTAGTGTGCATTTGTTTAGCGAAATTCTTTTCTTCCCTCAATGAACAGAAGTAGGCACTTCATAGAAAATTCATTGAAAGTTATCGCTAGTAAGGTAGAACCACCTATAACCAATAGGCTCCCCATACTCAACCTTTTGATGGACGTATTTCCAACCAAGGCTAGAATGAGTTTTTTTTTCATTTTTAAAGTTGGGACTAAAAGTTCATGGCACATGTTCCAATGTAGTGTGCAAGAAAGTAGAAAAGAGTGAGTAAAAATGTAGTTTTTTGTGTGATCGAAATTAGAAGACTCCACAGATTGGTATTTGGTCAAGCACACTTTATGCCTTCTAAAATTCATCGTAATTTCAATTCATGTGATAAAATTACCAAAGTTTTTGGAATCCCCATCATTTTTATCTTTACACCTCTGAAAATATTTGTTTTGCTTTGCACTACACTAGATCATGCCTAAAATACCTTAAATGATCGGTTACGGGTGGTTCTACCTTACTTCGAAAAAGCTAAATCACTAAAAAAAACACTGGTAGTAACTCACAGTACTGGATCCATTAATCCATTACCTACAGGAAGACATGTCTGTACTATGGCAGCAAGAATATCATCGTCAATGTAACCCGTGTAAGAGACCACGGTGGTACTAATTTAAAACGGTGTGATCATCACTTCTAACTCACTCATTAACCCTGAAGCGCCAGCGGCGCCATTTCGTGGCGTTTGGACGAATTTGCAATAGTGTACAGGGAGATTGCTAGCAATTTTTCATCCATTTCTTGTTACTTGACCTTTCACAAAGGATTATGAAGAGTACCTAATTCTTTTTGTAGTCATGTGAGTGTTTCTCTTCACATGAATTAGAAATTACAGAAAAAAACGGATCACAAAATATGTTATTTTCAGTGTCTTTTGGGAAATTTTGTTCCTTGCTTTAAATCTCAAATTTCTCCAAAAAATTGATATTTTGGAGTTTGAGCCCAACTAACAAAATGAAGGTAATCTATTCTAGTTTCTTCTCCAATTGGAATTTTGAAAAAAAAACATAATTTGAATATTTTATTGCAATTTGAATTTGATATGTACTTTCAAAGTCTTCTAGATTGTAATTATAAAATGAAACGGAAATTGAGTTTACACCATGATGTTTGCCACTAAAATTTCCACACATGGTGAAATTCTCAGATTTTTTGAAATAATTTTCTATTTGATATGATTTTACTTCACTTTTTCTTCAAAAATTCTCAGAAAAAGTAATTTTTCTCAAAAAAATCTAAATTTTTTGGGAAGTATAGAAGACATGTAGCTTCATCTCTGAAAAATAAAAATAAATTTTTTTAATACAAATATAGTCCCAAAATGGGAGCAAACAAAGTGTTGGACACAAGGGCTAAAAACTGTGGGTATAGGTCCGGCATTTAAGGGTTAACCACCTTTCGTGCTCAATCACGCAACACAGTACCATTATTTTTGACAAAACCGTTGTTTATTCAACTCTCCACACAAAAAACGATGCACCAACTCAGTCAAGAACGAATTGAAAATCACTTTGGAAGCCGTAGAACCTTCAAGTACTGGAATGTGTCAACACAATCACGTTTTGAAATTAGGCATTGTACCCTCTGGAGGGCGTTGAAGTAAGAAGAAGACATTCACACGGTCCCATCTACAGTAAGATAATCTTCCGAAAGTCGATCTCACTATCTGCTAACCACTATCTTCAACTGTAGGTAACTTAGGCCAAGGAGAAGGCATTATGAACTGACTACAATCGACACTGCTTTACAACTGCTGCTGATCAGCTAACACGCCTCTCTGCAATTCGTGGAAGGGGACGCGCAAGTCAAGCATCCTGTGCTGGCATCTTGAGCTACCAGAACTGCACGAGAGCTGAAAGGACCCACCTATGATTCCCCGAGCTTACTGTGCAGATCAGGGTTTCAGGATTCAGGGTTTAAGGTACAAACCCTATCATGGTCCTGGATTTGGCCATCTAGTTGATCGTGTGCATTGGAATTCCCCCATCAGGCCCCACCTTAGAGTTTCCAATCGCAGTTTGCTCCGCATCGTACTTCGCATTGTCCTCATTCTCCCCAGACAAATCCTCCAACGAGATTTGGTTCGTTTCCGGCACCAGAAACGTGAACAGAAACCCTAAACAATTCGTGCCCGCCAGCAAAAACAGCGCATTCCTCAGTCCAATTCCTTTTTTATATCCCTTATCCACTAACGCTGGATCCTTACTCTGCGCTGCATACAAAAACCCAAATGTGCCCACAATTGCCCCTGCTTTCCCACACGCCGCCGAGATTCCGTGACAAGTCGACCTAAACCTCGCTGGAAACAGCTCAGCCGGCACAATGAACGTCGTACTATTAGGGCCGAAATTCGCGAAGAAGAATGTGAACGCGTACAGCACAAGAAACCCAGTTGTGTTGTGATGCAACCAGTGGTTGTAAGGAATCGCAACGGCGAACATGAACACCGTCATGAAGAAAAATCCCTGCAATTGGATTTTGAATCTGCCGATGCGGTCAATGAGGGCTACAGTCACCCAGTAGCCAGGGACAGTGGAGCAAAGCGCAATGAGTGACTGCGCTCTTGAGATTTTGAAACTCTCTTCGACTGCGGACATTGTCTGCGCTGCAGGGATCCAGCCGACAGCGGTGTAGACGTCTTTTTGGAAGAGGTTTTGGCTGTAAAATGCGACGTCGAGGAAGAACCAACACGTGGTGGTGCCGAGTAGATGGGTTCCGTGGCGACGAGCAAATTCTCGTGAAAATAGACCGTATTGAATTCGCGGCCCGCGAGTTGCTTGCTCGGCTTTGAGGTCTACTTGCAAGACTGTGGACATGTCTTGCGCGGCTTGCTTGGCGTTCCCCTCCACAAGCGCTGCCAAGAGAGGACATCAAATCATTTAGCAATAACATTGCATAACATTACACTCCAATTTCATGAGCAAAATCTTATACTACAACAGGGAGTAGCGGTTGCAACCCATCGTCAATTATGTTGCAATGGCTTTGTAGCGGGTCTGCACTTTGCTTTAAACTCTGCCATAGTCTATTGCAAACCATTGCAAACTAGTTGCAACAGTCTTGGGCAGGGAACCAATCATTCAGAAGCTAACATAACATAACACTCGAATTTTTTGAGCACAATTTTAACACTAAAACAGGAAGTAGCGGTTGTAACACATCGTCAATTATTTTGCAATGGTTTTATTGTGGTTCCATAATTTGCTTTAAAAAGTCATGGTCTATCGCAAACCGTTGCAAAAACGTACGCTGCAAACTTTGTTGCAAAAGTCTTGGGCACAGAACCAATGCACATCTATGCCTGAACTGTTTCAAGAACTATTGCAATCTCACCCTTCTGAAGTACTGTTAAGTAATTTGCACACAGTGGTTGATCTCACCTGTGAAGCGAGCAGTTTCGGGCATCTTCATCCGATAGTAATAAGTCGCTACAGCAGGCACAGCTCCGAACATGAGGATGGCACGCCACACAAAGTCTGCGGAGTCTGGCACGGAACCAATTGGGTCTACATTGTATGGGGGCGCTTGTTCGACATGGTTGTAAATGGATGAAACGATGACTCCCACTGCACCTGCACACAAGATCCCTGTTCCTTGCATTGCAAACACTGCCGCAATGAAAGCACCTCGCGTCCTGCAATTTTCAACAATCGAATTACAATTAAGGCACCTATTCCGACATTCTGTCATATGTATGAGTGTGCTAGCAGTGTAGCTATGGCGCTTTTTTAAGCTACCGACGGTAGAGTGAAGTGATGGGGTAGTGGAGTGTGATGAATGCGAGTAATACCTGGTGTTGGCATATTCCGACATAATGGTCGCCGACAAGGGATAATCTCCGCCAATTCCGAACCCAAGCCAGAAGCGGAAAAAGCAAAGCGTTGTCATCACAGACTTTGGAGTATGGCCGAAGGAAAGACCCGAGGCAAAGGCAGCAAACACCATCATCATCAGCGTCATACCATACGCTTTCTTCCGTCCCAGTTTATCACCTGTTTGCACATAACCACGGATCAACTAAAGCCTTAGTCAGTGCCATCATGCAAATGGTTAATATTGCCCCCACAAAGTCAATGTCAATGGTTACTGAAACAATCGCTTGTTTCCGGTGCAAGTACTGTGTCATGTAAGTGCCAAACCAGTTCGAACCTACGACATAGTTTATTCATACGGAGCCCCCAAAATGCATTCTAAGTGAATCTGGAATCCCCTTTCAACTACCCAACAAAAGCTTGGACAATTGAATAAGAGGAACCCTGCTCAAATTCGCCATTTCTAAAGACGAAGTCTTTCAAGACTTTATCATCTTCCACTTCACAGCAAGCGAGAGTTGTGCTTGAGCACAGGCTAAATTGGGTTTGAGGAAGTAGCATAACGCACCAAGCCAGCCAAAGAAGAGTTGGCCCGCCAAGGTTCCACACAAGGCCACTCCATTCACTGCAGAGTTTACATTCGCAGGCAAGGAACCCGGTTTGGAAGAGCCGGGAGTGGAGTAATAGATTCTTCCAAGGAGTTTCGACACCACCGGGATGCAAAATAAATCGTAAGCGTCGGTGAAAAACCCCATCCCTGAAAAGAAAGTAAAACAACAATTTTCAGTTCTCAATATAATGGTGACAGTACTTACAAAAACAAGAAAAACACTGGTGTAGTATTCTAATGGACGTCAGAATAAAAAAGCCCTTTCTTACCCGCGATAATGATCGCTGTGAAATGATACCATTGCGTCTTTGCCTTATCCAAGGCTGTCAAAACCTCGAGCTGCACCATGATCACCACTCAATGGCTCCCAATTTCAATCCTCACAGGTGTCCTGCAGAGGTTGTCAAAGCAGGTCAAAAATCAAGGCTCTCAATGTCAAGTCATATAACACTAAGAAACGGAAGAACTTAGTATGCGCAGACTCTGCTTGAATTGAACTCCCAATGAGAAATTTAGTGCCACTACACCAAAGATTTCTTTCTCTTACTTGAGCAATTATTTCAAGGTTTTGGATCTTTCCGTACACCTACCTTCTCTGAGATTCCGCCACCAATCTACTCAAGATCAGACCTGATACGTACCCCAGGAAAAGATATGAACCCCTAAATTTGAGGAAACTGAACCAAACAGAAGGAAATCCTATTGCGGATACGGTGAAATTGGAAACATTCCAACTACAAAACCCCAAATATTTGCCTCAAGTTAAGCAATCCTACACTCGGTCGTGATTTGATCAGCAGAAAAAGCGACGACAACACTGCAACACGTTTCTTTAAAGAATCTCTTGAAATTGTAGAGAGACGGAATTTCGAAAATGAAAAGCCGCTGAGACTGATCTTTCAGAAAAAGAAGAGATGCACAGCACAATTTTATCCGCAGACAAGCGAGGACAACCCCGCAACATGTTTCTGTATGTAATGAACCTCTCGAATGCATAGAGAGATGGAGTTTCGAAAATGTAAAGCTACGGAGACTGCGTTCTTTCAGACAAAGAAGAGAGGCACGGCGGGCACGAAATTTATATATCAGCAGAAAAGCGAGAAAGACACTGCAATATGTTTCGGTAGGTATACAATCTTTTAAAGGTTTAGAGAGATGGAATTTCAGGCATGAAAAGCAGCAAAGACGCACTGATCTTTAAGAAAAAGGAGAGTAGTAATTAAGGCATGGTCTTCTGTCTCCATTGTTGCTGTTTCTGAAAAACTGGAGTCCGTTGTACTCAGCCCTCGATCAATCGCAAGGACCCACACAATCTTGGAGTACCACGATTCAAAGCTGGCTCTATCGTAAACCAGCAAGCCTCGCTTGTGTGAAGACATACACAATCTCCGACTACTTTAGCTACTGCTGTCCCTCTCAAGTACACCTAGTCCAGAGCTAGTCTCTCTCACACGGGCTCTCACATTAATTAATTTGTCACGACCAAAACCACTGTGACTCTCACTCTCGATCTTAAACGACCAACTTTTCAAATTATTATTGGCGCATTCAATTCAAAACCTCTCCCTGAATGGGCCTCTTTCTGCAACCGATTGCAATCAGCCAAAAACACGTACAGACAATCCTCCCACCAAAACCAAAAATCTACAATTAATGTAACCATATGAATCAAATCTTTAACGCAACGGGAGAAGAACCACAACCACAACAGCAACAACAGAGAGATGCCTCACCCCTGTGAAATCAAACCCTGCAACATCACATTCCGAATTGCCGCCTCTCTCAAAAAATCCCACAAAATCTGCAAGTCACGTACCCGAGCTGCAGTGGATCGATTCACAAGAAGCTAGCTTCATCAAAAGAGAACAAAGAGGGCAATGGAAGTCGGCCACTTTCAAATGAATGCGCGCTCCCCTCACCGACAACGGGGAAGAGCGAGCTACAAATTCATCTGCAAGCTCTAGCCATGTCAGTGACACAGTTTATGGTTTTTGTTTAATTTGTACCTTGAGTGTAGTCGAAGAAGCAATACAGACAGTCGGCAATCATGCAGTGATGTACGTCCTGCGAGCGCCCACCATGAGCAGCTACATTAGCAATGGATGCAGCTGATGGGGAGCTTTGGGAATTGCTGCAAAGAGAAAGAAATGGTTGCAGACATGCGTACAGCCCCTAGTGCGAGGCAGCGAAGTCGCTGCCGCAATTTAGAAAGAAGAGAAGACCTGCGCTTTTTTATAGCCTTGCACGGAGCCCACTGTGACGAACTCGGAACCCGTCCGACGAAGTGAGACCAGCGAGCTGGATTTACCTCAGGGGTAAACGCTGAATTTTTTTATGTTTTGCACCAATTTTTTTTTTGCAAATTTTAAATTCATACTTGCAATCAGAGACCCCTAATTACCGCGATAGAATCTAGAACATACCAAAAAAACCGGTACAAAATAGGGTTTTTTTTTACTTTTATCCTTGGGAAACATGAGTTTTACCCTGCTGGACCCACTTTGTGTAGAACATACCCAAAAAAAACGGTACAAAATAGTTTTTTTCTCACTTTTATCCTTGGGAAACATGAGTTTTACCCTGCTGGACCCACTTTGTGTAGAACATACCCAAAAAAAACGGTACAAAATAGTTTTTTTTTCACTTTTATCCTTGGGAAACATGAGTTTTACCCTGCTGGACCCACTTCGTCCTGCGACGAACTCCAGGTTTGGAAGTTACAAATCGTGAGTTTAGTGCAGCAAATTTTATGATCAGTGTGGGGGAGGGGAATACTGAAAGGGGTTTAGGCCTTGACCTACCCTGTGTGCCCAAATGAGTAAAACTGTCCATTTTTGTATTTGAAATAAATAATTTAAGAAGTTCTAAGAAACGTAACAATATGTACTCCGAACTACAGTAGCTAAGGTAAGAGGCCCATAAACCGCTCATCTGAGGGCTGGTCCGCCTTTTTCATGTATTTGTTTGGATGGTAATATTTTTCACTCATTTTTCAGTGAAAGAGAAATAAATGAGGAATCTAACACAAGTCATTTCATATTTTTTGAAGTATTATTGAATTTGTTATGAATTTTCAAACACAATTTGGCATGTAGGCCTTGCAAACCGATACATGCGCAATTTGAAATTTTTTTTGGCTTGGTTCAAAAACTAGCACTGCAACATGTAAAAAATAATAGAATTTGTTTCTAAATGCGTCCCTTTCTAAATTGAAATGAATGCTAAGGTAGAACCACCCATAAGCGATCAGGCCCCCATCTCCAAGCTATAAACTTCGTTTATTTCCAATAAGGTTGGAACAAATTTCTAACCAAAGCTTGAAATGCGTGTTTTCTTCTTTATGAAGGTTGGAACTAATAAGTTCATAACACATGTCCCAATGCTAGTGAACAAGTAAGAAATAAGTAATGAATGGAGTTCTTCTATGGTTGTAATTGAAAGAATTTATACATTGGCTATAGGTCTGCAATACTTTTGACCTTTCAAAATTCATAGTAATTTTAGTTTATGTGATAAAATTACCAAAAAAATTCTAATCCCCCTCATTTTCATCTTTGCACCTTTGAAAATATTTGTTTTGCCTTATACTACACCAGATCATGTCTCAAATGCCTTAAATGATCAGTTATAGGTGGTTCTACCTTAGAATAAATCATTATTTCAAATTTTTTAACATTTGAAAAGGTAGTTCAACAACCAATTCTTATTTTGAATGTAATCAATAGACACCTATCTACTTAGTTAAGAATGAATCCATTGGAACTCTAAAACCATCTATTCAATTAGTAAATACCAAATCTTATCATGCTTCAATGTAATCCACAATTCATTTTCTCACAATCAACCATCTATTTCAGAGCTTCCTAGTAGACAAGTACAAAAGCCTAGCAGTTTATGAGTCCTCTCCTAAAGAAGAAGGAAAAAATCATAGCTTACCATTTTGAATAAGAGAGATACGTTTTGAATGTTCTATAATAGGTTGTTAGCATCCGAATTGAGCTTTTTAATTTTATTGTAAGAATTTAGGGATTATTAATCCTGAATTTTGAATTTAAAATAATTATTTCACTTTGAAAATTAACTACACTAAATAGGGTATGAAAAAGAGTTATACTAATTATTTAACATTTCACACTAAATAAATATTTACCTTTGTTGTACATCAATAGTCATTGAAGTGTTTGAAGGTTGTACATCATGTTTTAAACATTTATAGTTTTCCATGATAAGTCTAGGAAAATCCCTATACTAAGTCTTAAAATATTCAATGTACCTATTATAGTAACATCCAAAATACATTTCTCTTGTTCAAAATGGTAAGCTATGATTTCTTCCCTCTACATACTAGCTAGTACAATATTGTTACATTTCTTGAAACTTCTTTATTGATTTGTTTCAAGTTCTATAAATATAATCATACAAACATGAACATGAGAAACCACTAACTTTTGGATATTGGAATAGGTTCCTTACAAAAAAATTCTAAGAAAATTCTAATTGGTTATGAGAATAAGATTAATTTACCCATTATTTTAGAAATATACACATACTAATGTATATACAATAATACCTCTCTAAAGCAATAATATTCATTAGATGTTTTCTCTACAGTTTAGAAGACTGCAAGTTCTCCACTGTGGAAACGCTGTCGGAAACTACCACTTATGTAATCTGACGTGGTCGAGAGATTGCTACGTCAAATAATAATATTTTTAAAATTAATTTTTTTTCGAATTTTAAAAAAAAATTAATTTTAATTAATTTTAATTTTTTATTCTGACTCTTCACAGCATTGAGAACAAGCCTAAAATAGTCTTCTAATCTCCCAAAAAACATCTAATGGGAACTACTCTAAAGGGTGTTTCACACTATAGCCATCCAAGTTGAGAGGCTATGGTTTTCTCAAATCTGATTGGTGAAAATCATGGTTTCTCAAATCTGATTGGTAGAATTGACAACCTCTCAACTTGGATGGCCACAATGTGAAATGCCCCTAATACATTAGATAAGAAAGGTTATCACATTAGAGAGGGACATGATTTTTAATTGTATGTGGTTCAAATTGTGAAGCCAAGACCAACAATCAATGTTCTCTTACAACACTTTATTGAATTAAAGACAGTTGAATTAAGGTGGTTCTATTGTGGCTAGATCATGACATTGATAATGAAATTTAGTGTTTGCAATAATTATAATTACAAACGTGAAGACTACATGGCAACAACATTGCTAATGTTAACAATACTAAATGTCAACATGAACACTAATTGTGGAGAGTCACTACAAAATAGATACTAGGGTCATCAAGGATTAATCAATAAATGCCCAAGGCATTTTTTGAGCTTTTTGGAACTTGCAAAAACTCCAAAAGACAACATTTTGATGAATTTCATAAATTTTTTAATATCATAACGATACAAATTCACAATGGACATGCTAGAGTTTATATGGAAAAAGAAAATATAATAGTTTCACTTATGGATTGAAAGATTATAATGTTTGATCATGATGGTATTAAAATTATGAAAGTAATTTGAAGTCTTTCAGCCCTCTTTTGATATGTTAAATCTAAAAAATTAGTTATAAAAAAAAATTAGGTTAGATGGTATAACATACATAACTAATAACTTCAATCAATTTATAGTTTCTCAAAATCTACTCTACAATTTTTTTAATGAATTGCTAATGTGATTTTTTTTCCAAGAATCTAGTGTATTTGAAGCTCCTTTCCAAGAGCCTTCATCACTAAAAAAATCAAAACTTGCAATAGACATCCTTGCACAATATCTTGAATAGAAAATTCATAATCATTCATTTTCAACATTGGATTTCTTGTGCTAAACCTAGACTTCAAAAGGAATCTTCAAAAATGTAAACTACTAAACATTGCAACTTGGTTAAGTTTTATTTAACTTCAAATTAATGTTGACACCCAAATTTGATGCCTCAGGCATTTGGGGTTTTAGATAACTAATCCTAAATGTAATCCAAATAAGGAATTGAGCATTGTTCTTATTATGAAACTATTGATTTTTTATTAGATGTTGTTGGAAGTCAACAGAGGATCCTAGATTCTCTTTTTAAGTATTTTTTAGACATTAAATGAATCATGGATTTCTGAAGTGTTAAAAATAGGTGCACTTTAAAGAGACCATAAACTCTCATGAATAGTGGTTGTAACAATAATCTAAGAGCATCTCCACTACATAGAGCGGAAAAAGGCTCAACTAGGGAGTGCAATTGGAGGTAGCTGGGGAATGTGGAGGGAAGTTGCTCCACTCCTGAACTCAAGAAACCAAATGGAAGAAGGAGACCAACACGGCCTCGAAGATGAAAGGTAATGTGGGATGAGGTAGTTGTACCATTTCTGTTGTTGTCATTATGAAAAAGGCCCACCATGTGTCAAAAGTGCATCAAAAGCTGTACAAATGCACATATTGAGCACTCTCCAATTCCTTGTTTGCTCGGCAAATTTAATTGTGCCCAAGCCCACATTGAGCCTCATTTTGGGTGTGGTGGGGTATTTCGTGCAACCGGACCCAGTCAAATGCCCAGATTGTGCCATTTATTGAGTTGTGCTGGGGATGCTCTAAAGGGGCTGATGTTAAAAAAGGTTCCAATTAGGTTTAGTAACTTTAAACTTTAATGGATTCTCTTGCAAACTTCTAAAGGCTATTTACATGATGGAAAGAAATTATAATTTTCTTTTTGGATATACAACTCATCTTGTTTGCCTCTAGAATTGAACTGCCCATGAAGCCAAAGGTTCATATCATTTTCTAAAACCATGGAATATAAGATAAAATAGATTGTTTTGTATTTTGGAGACCTTTGTGTAGTGAATTATTAAATTTTGCAGTTGGAATCTTCTAATATATTCATTGTTGGCACATTCAAAGATTGTAATTGATACAATAAAAGAAAGCAATATGTACCTCAATTTTAGAAGATACTTATCAAGATTCTATGACAAATTTGTTGGATTTGTTGTAAATTGCTAGAAATCATCTTGTGTAACCAAAATATCTAGAGTATCGTTCATGAATCTACAAAAATGATAAGAGTCAACCAATTTTTGGCAAGAGCCACCCCAACAAAAAAATTAGAAAAGAAAAGAAACAATGGTTGGTTGAATTTATTAATACCAAATTTATACTGACTAGTGTGCCCTATGCCATTGCAATAGTCAGAACAAAAGTAAATTAATTTTTTTCCTAATTTATTCATTCAATAAAAACTCTGAAATCCAATAACTTTCACACTATAGGTTTCAACACCACAAATCCAAGCCAATGCATCCCTCCTTGAGTCCTTGCCTATGGCTTTCAACATTATCAAGCACGTGACTGGGGAATGCACTATCCGAGAGATTTCAGTGTAACAGACAAAACAAACAAAACAAAACAAACAACCTATCGTGAAGGTATGAATAATCAAACAAAAGAATGGACACTGCAATTCATGATAAGATGTACCAACCGGAGACATGTGCCAAGTTCTAACTTTTGCAAATTGTTCCCCGCCATGCTAACTTACCCAAACTTAAGCTTACTTATTAACCTGACTTGGTTGGTTGCTGAGTATAGCATATAACTTAACTTCCAATCATCCCTTTTTTTCCAGCAGCATGGGCCAGATTGCACCATTTCAAAATAGATGTCTTTTTTTCACTAGATGAAAGTAATCTTTCTTCGCCAGAAATTTTTGTGTTCTCTTTAAAATATGGATGAAGTTGCCACATTTGAATGAAAAAGTGTATGAATATGATGGAAAAGTGTTTCTAAGTCCAAAAGAGGGATGAATGTAGAAATACAATGCTTCACCAAATTTGAAGTGATCGCCATCTTGGCACTTTCTCAAAAAGTAAAAAAAAAGGTTGCTTCCAATATGTCATGTAACGTAGACAGCTTGTGACTAAGATCTAACTCCAGAAAAGTGGCTTTTGAGTTTCAAGTTTCAACTGTTCCACTGCACAATATTAATTGTGGCTCTTTGAAACTACTTTTCTGATAATATTGAATACCTGGACTACTGTACCCCTCATTTCCCATCTTCTTCCTTATGTTAGCCCTATAAGGATGGGCTGGTCTCTGTGCAAATCATGCTTTTTGAAACCGTGTGAAACATCTACTTTAAGAAATTCAAAAGTATTCATTGGAGACCAATCTATTATTCATGACCTTCCTTTTTTTGCATAAAATTTCAAAGATGAACAATTGCATTTTTGTCTTACATATAATAATTCTTTGTCATCCATGAGACACTTAATGTCCATAGTGATGTTACAATGTTAACCCTTAAATTGATGAGCCAGTGGCCATGGAAATCATGAATTTTGATACCATGGGAATCATTGGTTCCAAAAAATGTAAAAATTTTCAATGGAAGTCAAAGCACTGTAGAAGAACTTCCCTTTCCACCCCTAATTTCGAGGATGAATAACTACATTTCTGTCCTATACAAAAAGATTCTGTCTTGTTCATCGACTAGAATATGACCAGCGCGTTGTTTAGGGGTTAAAAAGGTGATAGTGATTTGGGATGCTAAAATCATTTGTTGCCATTTATCCAAATCTTGAGAGGTTACACTTCCCTCTGTATAGAGAATTTGAAAAAAAAATTCAGCGAAGTCATGAGGGGGCAAACTCCTAATTCTAACTTCAATGCTCTGTTTTACCTTGTTTTGAATGTTATGTCTATGACTCCAAACATACCAAAACTTTGGAAGGTAAGCATATCAAAAACCATCTCTTTCTCAATTACATGCCCTATGTCTCCACGTAACAAGCAATCTTGCTTGGACTAGTGACCATCAAGGATGCAGATGGGAAGGGGAAGCTTGCGTGATCCATAGATATGGTGAGCAGTGAGTTGTGTTGTTCAAACTCAGGAATCAGGATGCCAATAATGTATACTGAGAGTTTTTTATTACAATTCTCCACAACTGAAGTTCAGAGTATGTACATTTTGACTTCTTGCATCCCATGCCTGCTCTTCAAAGCAACACTTCAAACATTTTGGACCACTGATGATCCTCTGACAAGTAATACACAGTATAATAAGTTAATAGAACTAGGCATTGGTCAATCTTGCAGATCCTGCCTTTACACTGCTCCCATTTTCTTCTTCGGGTCATCATCCAGAAGTTTGACTATTTCATGCCTGCCGCAATTCTCCCCTGAGATTTATAAAATAGCTCTGCATTCTCAAAAGCATTCTGATCATTCTCATATATAACTTATTATACTGTGTATTACTTGTAGTTACCATGTGAAGTCCCTTGGTTGCCACTTGCAAGCTCCTTCCGTCTGCTAAAACCCAATTGCAAAAACTCACACTTCTAATGACTTGACACTGTTAAAATTCTTTGATCCAGTGGCATATCCTGAAATCAGTAAAGCGTAGTATTCATGGATTGATGGCTTTGGGGGTAGAAGTTAACTTGTTGGAGAGCTGAAGAGCCAGTTCAGTTGCGGATTGAATGCAACTAAAGCTCAATAGAAGAAGGGAAATAAATATCTCCCATGCAATAGAATCCCTCATGCATTAGTGCACAGGCAACAGAGATATGACCACCCAAAACTGTGTGAAAACCCAGTTTGGGGCAGGACAGGCAGCGTATTGCAGGTAAGCTCTTGGAGCGATTTTAGGGTTTTGGATTGGGCAAGAGGGTGGGTGCACACACTTCAACCTATCATGAGAGGACACAAAGCACTTAGTGACATAATTAGGCAGGCAGTGTGTAAGTTGAAAATTCAGTTAGCCAAAACTTGGAAGGAACTGAAGGAAGTTTGGGAACAGATGCACTTGAGTTTTCCTCAGTTGTTTCCCAGTATATACTATTGAGTATATACTACCAGTACAGTCAGGTTGGAAATATCATGCATTGTCCATCCTTGGTAATTCATAGTCCTTGCAATATGATACATGACAAAATTGTCTGCATAGTCACTTCAATCTCCCCCAAATGGAAGGTTCTCCACTGAAAATTTGAGAAGCCAGCAGGTACACTGGGACCCATGACACACCTCCACAAGGACCCATTTAACTTCCTTGGCTATGTTTTCACAAAAATGCTCAAAAACTGCCATTTCTAGTAGGGTGGAAACACCAAAAAACGTCCAAATAAGGAATTCAGCATAGTTGGAGGCAGCTTTTTCTAAAAAATAATATTTTTCTAATATTAATGAGTGAAAATCATAAATATTCAAAAAATAACAATATATTTTTTAGATGCCGTTTGTAATTTCTATGATTTTCCAAAGTGTTGGCTCCCTAAACCATTGAAATTGTTCAATAAATGCCCCTAAATCTGAATGTTGTGGCTAAAATCAATAGTGAACCAACCAAATTTTCGTAGGTGTCCTTAATGTGCATTAGCGAATTAGAGTCAAGCATTTGGCAAACTCATTAATTGCATTCTAGGGATGGTTTTGGATGCATCTAGGGGCCAAAGCAAAGTATAGATGCGGTATTGGGTGTTTTTCCTTCACAAGTACGGAGTACTAAATTTTGGAAAACAAAACAAAACAAAAACATTAATTGAAACATGTAACTATATGATCTTGTAGTATGTTGACTCATGAACATGTGGGAAAAAATTCAGAAATTTCCATTGCATGGATTGCAAGATATGAGCTTTTGAATTTTCATAAATATTTTTTTTGCAAAAAACCAAGCAATTGCACTTCACAAGCTCACATTTGTATGAAAAAATGTTCCAAATGGTGATGCTTTGGATTCATTCTTCAAGGCAAGTTGGCTACATGCTTAAAAAATTTCAGATTATTTGGAATTATACAACATATAGGGAAAAAGAGTAAGTAGAAAGAAGTAGAGAATGATTCAAAATACTAAATTGTTAAGAACTTAATCATGGAATTGAAAAATGCCAAACCCAATGATTGTGATGGTGTAAATGATCTAGATTGTATAATTTTAATTCTTTTTTAAATATTGAAAATTGAGTAAAATAAAGAACTTCAAAGTCTATTTTAGAATAGAGAATCTATAAGTATCCACAATCAAAAAACCCTCATAACTTTTGACTCATTTATCAAAATGGAATGATTCAAAGTTCTATGTATATATAAATATAGAAAATCAATTTCAAACATTTGTTTTTGATCAAAGTGTTTTTTTATAATTTGCTCGAGTTGCCCATTTACAATAAAAGTAACATATCAAGCCATAACTTTTGACTCATATTTTCAAATGTTTTGAATTTTAGTGCACATGAAAGCCTGAGGAGATCACTCCTTATAATTTTAAGTATACATGTGTATGAACAAGATATTTAACATGGGGCTATTTATCTTCATTATAGTAATTAAGATGATCATATTTTTACATATAAAGATA
Organism: Thuidium tamariscinum; assembly: GCA_947034885.2. Lineage (NCBI taxonomy): Eukaryota > Viridiplantae > Streptophyta > Bryopsida > Hypnales > Thuidiaceae > Thuidium > Thuidium tamariscinum. Next base: position 1,112,548 of record OX344755.2, on the reverse strand, counting down.
CCAAGGGCATATTTTTTATATCCTATAATTTCTTATAAATTCATTCATATTGTTTTTACAGTTGGGCTATCTTATATACAAAACTTACATATCTAATTTTTTCATACCTACATATAATAAATGCTATAAAACTAGTGTCATACATGTACACTTTATATATATATATATATATATATATATATATATATATATATATATATATATATATATGCACTACTTGTATTAAAGTACAATTTCAAATGAAAAATAAAAGTGTGAAATGCAACATTAATTTTAAATATTTTTAGAAATTTTATACCATGTATTCTAAACAACCTGATATGGTGAATAACAAACAACATCATAAAAACATTAAACATGGTTATGATGTTGAAACTAAGAAAAACACCAAAACTAGCAATATAACATCAACATCATGAGAAATTAACAATCTAAAAATAATGTAGATTAATACTTGAATATAACCTCTACTATAACATAGAGACTATATATATATATATATATGCATTTGCAATGGTTTGAGTTTAAAATTAATGGTGTGAGACAACAAGGCCAACATTCTCAGCAATCCTAGCCGCATGAAAGTAATGATATCCAAACCCTTTAATAATTTCTTAACAAGTATTTTGTGTGAATATAAATCCCCGTGGTACAATGTCATTGTAAATTGACAACTCAACTCTTTTGTCTTGGAATAGTAGATTCTTACATGTTGTCACATAGTTGGCATACTTATGGAAAAATTTGTATATACAAGCTACAATTATTTGCTAAATTGTGTAGGTTTCATCATTCATTTAAAAAAAATTGTCTACATTTATACTCCTTGTATTACAAAAAAATGATATAGACCCTATTTGTAAAGGCTAATTTATTAATAAAAACTCCTACTAAATAATGTTTTTACATGGCCTAATTTATATATAATAGGATATGTGGCATTTCAAAGACCCTATAGTATCCCTACATATTATATAAAATTTATCCTCTTTGAATTAAATGGACCCTATCTTTTAACTCATGTAGTTTTCTAAAAACCATAAGTAATCTCCCTGGGCATGAAAGATATTCCTTGTCATAACCTTATATTAAAATTTGCGTCCAGAATATGAAAATCCCTAATTACATGTACTGTACTTGTCCAAAGTTGCTATGTTGCCAAATTTAGCACATTATTTTTTTTAGGTGTTGAGTTGTACAACCTATTTCCAATAATATTTTAAAAACATTTTTAGGATATGTTTGATTGATTGATGGTTGGGGGGATAATTCTATACAATCAAGGAATAGAAATAATGAAGATTGCACTATATTTTGCTAATTTTTCATCATTCTTAGAATTAAAAAAGAACTAAGGAAGTATAAATTACAATCCAACTTGTTTTTTGATGTATAAGGAAACTTATTTTGGAGAAGTGCAAAACCAAAATGTGTTATTGAAAAGTGTCAAAGTATTATTCATTGCACAAAAGGTGTTAGTGTGTTATTCATTACTCAAAATGTATCAATGTGTTATTTGTCATATAACAATTCCAAATTACTAAACTACATTATATTCTCTTCATTTATGAAAATAGGTCACCTTATCACACACAACGAATGTCACGAATCAGATCCTTGTCGAGAATCCCGTCGACGTCCCGTTCAAAGGTCGGAGCCTTACTGGAGCCTGACCGGGCTGATCAGCCATCCAGGAAGGCTCGGACAACGTAAATCCAGCTCAATAATTCACTCGGACTAAACTGCTCAGAAGTATTACTCAAACATTAGATTAATAATCACATATCAACTTCGATTATCATGGTTCATGAGATTTACAGAATGTTGCGTGAGAAGTGACGCTTCCACTTCTCCCTTTGTAGGCGCGCTGGAGAGCCAGAGCTAAAGTATGTGGATAACTGCTAAACAGTTGCAACCATCGTATAGTAAACCTGTAGACTAACCCAGCTGTTACAATGCAATTGTAACATTACCCCCCTCCTAGTTTCGGTACAGTTGGATGCAGTCGATGAAATTCCGCAATTCGCTCTGGTGCGTTTCTTAAGTTCCCTACTGGTTCCCAGGAATTTTCTTCATCGTCGTATTCGGTCCATGACACCAAGTACTAGAGCTTTCTCCAACGTCCAAATATGCGGGAATCTAGCACCCTGTCGACCTCCCATTCAATATGACCTTCTGGAGTTATCACTAGGGGAGGAGCTTTCTTCTGTCGACCAATGATCGTGTCATGGTTGTACTGTTCAAGTGCGGAGATATGGAAAACATTGTGTATCTTCAAGGTCTTCGGAAGCTTGAGTCGATATACCACATCAGAGATTTTTTCCATAACCAGATAGGGACCCAGAAATTTAGGTGCTAGTTTTCGTGATGGGCAAGTAGTGGCTATATTGTCGTGACGAAGGAGAACCTGATCCCCAGCTTTGAAAACATGATGTATATGGCCCGCCTTGTCGTACTTAGCCTTCGCCTGATCTCTAGCAATCTGTATCATAATTTTAATATCTTCATGAGCTTGCTGTAATCGTGAAATTCGAACTTCCGCGGTGGGTACTGTCGAGGTGGATGGAGTTGTGAAAGACAAGGATGGGTGATACCCGTAAGTCGCATAGAACGGAGACATTCCTATTGTTGAATGCATCGCATTGTTGTATGAAAATTCAGCGATGGGTAATAGCTCCGCCCAATCATCCTGTTGTCTTGTAGTATACATTCGTAAAAATTGTTCGAGTACCTGGTTAACTCGTTCAATCTGTCCGTCTGACTGCGGATGGAAGGCCGTTGTAGGGGACGGTCGAATTCGTAAAAGCTTACATAACCTTCTCATGAATTTTGAGATAAAAATTGGACCTCGATCAGAGATAACTTCAGCTGGTATGTTGTAATGTCTCCAAATATTTTCAAGATACAACTTTGCCAAGCTTGTTGAATCTAGTACTTCTGTGGTGGGAATAAAATGCGCGAGTTTCGTGTTTTTGTCAACCACCACAAGAATAGCATCATATCCCGCACTTATTGGCAACTTGACGATGAAGTCAGTTGATATTCTTTTCCATGGAGCTTCCGCAACAGGTATTGGCTGTAGCAGTCCATAAGGGGCGTGATGAGACAGTTTGGATCGCTGACAGACGTCGCATCCATCCACATAACGATGAACGTATTGTCGCAATTTTACCCAAAAAAAATTCCTTGTTACCAAGTCTACCGTTTTTGCTTGCCCTAAGTGTCCTGCTGATGGGGCGTCGTGTCTGGATTGGAGTATCTGTCGCTGGAGTTCCTCGTCGTCAGGGATGAAAATCTTGTCTTGAAATCGTAAGATCCCGTCAATGAAAGTATATGGTTGAACGCGCCGGTGGACGTCAGCAGGCGCACGGTCTAGTCCGGTCCTGAAGTAAGCCAAAATCGACTACAGTGCTAGGTCTTTGTTCGTAGAAGAGTGGATGCGATTGACAATCTGGGAATCTGTCCAGATAGCCTCGCATGATTCCAGTGCTGCTAGTTTTAATAGTGGCCTAGGTTCTTGTTCTTGTGATTCGATTACGTCAACTCGACAAGATAATACGTCTGCTCTTCCAGTCATTGTTCCCGGCCGGTGCCGAATGACAAAGTGAAAAACAGAGAGAATTTCCGACGAGCGGGCTTGTGGCCTGTTTAATTGTTTAGTAGTTAAAAAATATTCTAAATTTTTGTGATCTGAAATTACCATTATTTCATGTGGCGATCCCTCCAAGTAAACTCTCCAGTCTTGAAATGCCAAGACAATACTTAGAAGCTCCTTATCGTAAATGTCGTAATTTTGTTCTGTGGGCGACATCTTTGAGTTGCGGTATGCACAGGGGTGGAGATGTCCGTCCTCGCCATGTTGGGAAAGAATTCCCCCTGTTGCGGTGTCGGAGGCGTCTGTTTCAATAATGAAGGGTTGTTGAAAATTAGGGTGCAACAATACCGGGGCTTGAGTGAAACAATGTCGAAGTTGTTTAAACGCATCATCCGCATGCACGTCCCATACAAAAGGTTGACCTCTCTGGGTTAATGTAGTGAGTGGTACTGCAATTTGGGAATATCCTCGTATAAATCTTCGGTAAAAATTTGCGAACCCGAGAAATGATTGAACTTCTTTTATGTTTTTAGGTGTTGGCTAGTCCTCAATAGTTTTAACCTTGTCTCTGCACATTTCCAGACCTTGCGAAGAAACTATCATACCTAAAAATTCAACAGAAGTGCAATGGAACTGGCACTTAGAAGTCTTAACAAATAAACCATATTTATATAATCTTTGAAGTACCTCTCTCACCACTTGTTGGTGTTCTTTTAGATTTTTGGAAAAAATTAAAATATCATCCAGATAAATTACCACAGAGACGTCCAAAAGGTCATTGAATATATATTGCATATGTGCTTGAAATTGAGCAGGTGCATTCATAAGCCCGAATGGCATAACAAGATATTCAAACAATCCATAGCGGGTCTTGAATGCTGTTTTAAACTCGTGACCTGGGGCCATTCGAATACAATGGTAGGCCTGTCCCACATCTAATTTTGTAAATATATAAGCCCCAACCAATCGATCAGTTAACTCTGGAATAAGCGGCAATGGATAGCGATTTTTTATGGTTACTTTATTGAGATTTCGATAGTCAATGCAAACACGGATAGAACCATCTTTCTTCCTTGCAAATACTATAGGGGCTGAGACTGGAGACTTCGATCGACGGATTCATCCCTTGCCCAAATTCTCTTTCAAATACCCACGCAGTTCCTCCAACTCCGCAGGGGACATAGGGCGCAAACTGATATTTTTTGGTTCCTGTCCTTCCTTAAACTCAATCTTCATATCCGATATTCCGTTGTTTGGTAACTCGTTAGAGGATTTTTCACTGAAAACCCCCTGCAAGTCGTGATATTCCCTTGGAACCTGATCCAATCCATCTTTTCCACTTACTTCACTTGTCTCTGAAATCATTAATGTATATACCTCTGCATCTCTTGCTGATAATCTAAAAGCTGTAGCGGATACTATGGCATGCTTAGGAGCCTCCAATCCTAATTGGACTTGTTGTGATTCTCCCATCTTTGGCCGACCACTTATTGTGACTTGCCCTTGAGCTTGTGTATTGGAGCTACCTTGCAAACAATTTTCTTGACAATATGTCGAATCGAAAACCACCTTTTTCTGTGACCACCGGATCATAGGGGCGTGGAGTACCAACCAAGGAGTCCCCAATATGCAAGGGTACTTCCCTGTATTAGTTAAATCCGCAACTAAGACTTCATGATGGCCTGCTACTTCCAAATTAACTACAGCCTCATGCGTAATGAGGCCCGAACTTATTATTCTCCCATCAATGACACGTACTTCTCGAGGTATCTTCTTCGGTTGGATTAATGCATGGCATTCGAGAGCGAAATTGGGGTGCATAAACACACATGTGGCTCCTCAGTCCACCAAAGGCTTAGCGGCTACCGAATTGATGTGGCCCACCAATGTTAAATGAGCTCCTGGATCCAAAGTAGCTCGCAAATATAGCGGACCAGAAGCATCTATAATGTGATCCTTGGATGAATCCTCCATCACTACATCAACTCATCTTCCCACTTGCATTGAGGGAATAGTGACCGGAGTCTCGCTCCTACCCGGGTACTGAGGCTTCGAGCTCAGTCCCGGGCATGACCTTTTCCCGATTCCACCCGATCCACTTTCTTTGTCTGCAACGTCGCCAAGTTCAATGGTCGAGAAGGATTGGTGGGGCATTTTGAGCGAGCATGCCCAACCTAGCTGCAGCCCCAACACTTCCCCTGACGTTGGTAATCCAATCGCTCTATAGTAGTCTTGGCCAAAGCTGTGGTCACTCGAGCCGCATCCAACTCCATCGGTACTGGACCTGCAATTTCTTGAGTGGGTTGGAACCGTCCATGGGAGTCTCTTGAAGTAAAGGTAGGTGATTTTGGAGTAGGGTACAAGGTGTGAGACCTTCGCGATTGACGCCTCGTCCACAACCTCTCATCTATTCTTGAAGACATTGCCATCCACTCATTGAGGCTCCGGGGTTGGGTCTCAGTGGTGGCTATTGAATCAAGAATGTCGTCCTTCAACCCACTTCGGAAACGTGCAACTAAACTGGATTCATTCCAGTCAACCTGCGTGGAGTTCTCATTAAAATTGGAGATGTAAGCTGCTACTGACCCCGTTTGTTTGATCTTTGCAAGGCGATCCTCCGCCGTTCCTCGCCAATCGATATCACCATAAACTGAAATCATAGCTTCACGAAATGCAGTATAATCCATCAAAAGTTCGTATCTCCTTCCTTCATCAAGTGCCTGCAACAAGGGCATCGCCCAACTCTGCGCAGCCCCAGCCAAATACGATAACGCATACGCAACTTTATCTTCATCCTATTGATAAGTGCATGGATTGGCTCGAAAAACTAGGCGAAGTTGGGCGAACCAGCAATATATCTCTCCTCCTCACTTCCCCGTGAATTTCTTTGGCTTAGTAACTCTCGACTCTCTTTCTCCACCCCTCTCGTCCTCAATTCTACTCACCCTCTGCGAATCTCGTTCACCCCCTGGATTAATGGCGAATGGTGTCATGAAGTAAATGCGTACACTATTTAAAATATATACGTATTTTATATTTAAATTAGGTTTTAGAATTCAAGTTCTAGAATCTATATTTAGGTTTGAAGTTCAACACTAAAATGTTGAACTGGAGGGTTTTTATGAAGTCATGAGATTTAGAGTCTTAGGATTCTTCTTTGACTTTAGTTTTTACCTCCATTTAGTTTAGTTGAAGTTTAATATCTAATTTTAATCTTATATTTTATCTATATGTTTAGAAGATAAGATTATGAGTTAGAATTAGTTTATTTCTTAGTTTGATCTTTGAGTTTCATTGGCTTTGGAGAGTAAACTTGAATTTATGTTCTTGTTTTTTTCCTTTGGCCAATAGTTGTTTGGAGATCCATTTGGGCATCTCTCACTTAACTTAGGGTCTAGTAAGATTGGTGAGTGATCTTTTTCCTCCTCTTAGGGGGGTTTGGAGAATTTTTCTAGGGAGTTTTTTTGGATTAGTGTGTGTGTGGAGACGGAGTTTTGTGTGTGAGTGTTAATGGGGTTTTGAAGCTGAATTTTGGGTTGATGTAGCTCATTGAGCATTGAATCTTTGGAATTGAAACTTTGGCATCTGATTCCTTGTGATTAGACTTTTTAAAATTGTGCTTGCAAGTTGAATTTAGACTTATGAATCAAAAGTTATAGAGTTTTGAAGTTGAGAGGACTTGAGGCCTTCCATTGAGAAGAGCAAAGGCTTAGACTTTGAGCCATAACTTTTGGAATATTTTTCATCTTGTCTTGATATTTGGAGGGATTGTATATCATTGTAATAGCTTTCCAAAAAGTCATCACCCATTTGGTTTGGAGTTTGGAGGAGAAAATTATAAGGAGTTGAAGGTCTGAAAGAAATTTGGAGTTTGGAGGAGAAAGGCCATGACTTGAAACGACCACAACTTTGGGTGTGTTTTTTATATGTCTTTGAATATTCTTGTGGAGTTAGTTTGTAGAATTTACTATCCATAATGAGTTCATTCACTTCATTTGAACTCTTATTGAAGAAGTTATAGAGTGTAGAAGATAGGAAGAAGTGTTACCTTTATAGTTTAGAAACCCGAGACTTTGTTCCTTAATAACTTTTGGACAGAGTCTTAGTTTATTATGAAACTTTCTGAGATTGTGGATATTAGTTTGAGTATTCTAAATTGCTATCACACTTGCAATTTGGATTTGTAGTTCAAAAGTTATAGAAAAATATAGAGGCAGTAGTTGGTTGCCAAGGGATTTGAGGAACCTCTACTTTGCACTCTAATAACTTTTGGACAGTAGTTTAGATAAAGTTGAAATTTGGAGGGTGTTTTCCTTGTAAAATTATCTTTCTAAAATGCTATTACAATAAGTATTTGGAGACTTAAGCCATCTGTAGCACTAGAAAGAAGGTCGCAGTTAGTGAGAAGAGAAGTTTTCTAGTGTCCTTTGGGGTTCTTTGAAGTTCTTTGGGGTTCTTTGGATTCTTTTGAAGACTTGAAGATTGTAAGGCTGTATATGCCAAGGACTTAGCCTTGTGTTGTGGCTTGTGGCTCGTTTTCATTTCTGTTATTCCCAGCTAGTTTTGGAGGCTAGTTGAAAATTCAATTTCTACATTGTAAAACTGTTGCAAGCCGTGGTTATTCAGTAAGCACTCCATTTTGTGTTTGTGGCGATGAAGTGGGGTTAATGGCCCACATGGTCGATCTTTTATGTTGTTCCCATTGATGAAAGACGCTTTCTGGTCATCGTGGGTTTGAAGTTTAGAGGCCCATCATCCAGATGGTCACTCGTGTTGGCTGTCCCGTTTTACCCGTCTGAAGCCTTGTTTTTTATTACACACCTTCACCCTTGGCCTATAGAGCCAACCACAAGATAGACCAACGAATGAACAAGTGAAGATTCAGGCAAAGATTCGAGTGAAGATCAAGAGAAAATTCGAGTTTTGAAGACTTATCCAACTTCACTCATCAACGTGCAGCCAGACACCCTGTGTGTTCTCTAAGCGCGCTCCTCTCTACCCGACAACGGCGAGGCTTGAGAAGATGCCGCGGCGGCCCTCTCCAAAATTTGTTGCACCAGATGTGGCAACGCAACTTGAAATACGTTTTTGATCTGTTGTTGTATAAACTCCGCCCATCCCACTCCTATCTCCTCGGGCACCTGCGGTGGGCCCTGCCCCTCGTCGGCACGCCCTGGCTCCATAACAATTGATGGTTACCTCCTGCAACCCTGCGGCAAGGCTATTTTCATCCGAACTAGTTTCCAGGTTCCCCGGACTGGCCGCATCTCACTCCGAACAACCTTAATACCCTCTGTTGGAATCTCTCGGGACGTGGACGGATGAGTGACGCAATATAATGTCACGGATCAGATCCTTGTCGAGAATCCCGTCGACGTCCCGTTCAAAGGTCGGAGCCTTACTGGAGCCTTACTGGAGCCTGACCGGGCTGATCAGCCATCCAGGAAGGCTCGGACAACGTAAATCCAGCTCAATAATTCACTCGGACTAAACTGCTCAGAAGTATTACTCAAACATCAGATTAATAATCACATATCAACTTCGATTATCATGGTTCATGAGATTTACAGAATGTTGCGTGAGAAGTGACGCTTCCACTTCTCCCTTTGTAGGCGTGCTGGAGAGCCAGAGCTAAAGTATGTGGATAACTGCTAAACAGTTGCAACCATCGTATAGTAAACCCATAGACTAACCCAGCTGTTACAATGCAATCGTAACAAAGAAGGCCCTTGTTAGAAATAGATTGTATACCTTATAGTCTTGCATCAACCCATGATAATATTGAAACATATCCTCGAACATATCATGTCCCTCTAGTGAAAACATATTTTGCTAAAATCATAGAAGTAACTACATACCTACCTAGACACTAAAACTCTTCATAACTTTTATCTCATTAACCAAAATGGAATGATTCAAAGCTTCCTATGTATATATAAATCCAAAAAATCAATTAAAAATTTTCATTTATCAAAAATGTGATTTTTAAAGAATTTTTTTGAGCTACCTAGGCTCCTTCAATGCTTGTTGAGCAACAAAAATCATATATCATACAATAACTTTTTTGTTAGTAGTTATGAAATTTTTTGGACCTTAAATCTACTCCTTGGGCACATATTTTATGAATTTGTTTTTCTTAAAAATTTCCATTTATAGTAAGTTGTCCCAAATTGCTTTATTGTCAAAAAAAATGCAATTTAGGCATTTTAGAGGTTAGGATTCTAGGGAATTTTTTTAGATGTTTGTAATCCATTTTGTAAAAAGAATTTCATATAGATTTGCAATGAAAATATAAACCATTCATATGCAATTTCTAAGAGCATCAAAAATATAAAATATAGATTAGGTTTGGTTTGTGTAAAAGTTGCTAATAAATAAATAAAAGTGTCATTTAAAGTGATATCTTTTTTAGATGCTCAAATGCAGTTTTGAAGTGATAATAGGTTTATCTATTGTATAGTACATAAAATAAAGTCTTTGAGAAATGACTTTGCAAAGATTAAGGGGTATAAGAGGGTGGTTCCAATCTATGAGTATTCCAATGACTTGCATTTACGGGGGGCAATTATTAGTGCACAATAAACAATAATGAGCACACAAAGCATTTTTAATTTTATTGATTATTTTGAAATTAGCATTGTATTAAATTTTTATTGAACTAAGAATATATAAATTGACTTATAAAAATATTTATACATATATAATCTTAAACTTTAATTTTTTGTATTATCAATAATGCAAAGACTTAGGGATTTATATTTTATATTCTCCCTTTTCAAATTGTTTTAAAATAGATTTTTGCAAGAAGTTGAATGCATATTAATTAGAATGAAATAGAAAAAGAAATGTATATGAAATGAAATTTTTGACCATTTCCCTCTTATTACTAAACTAAATGACTTGTTGATACAGTAATTCTAAATATTTAAATATAGATTTGAAGTATCAAAAACATTGTTTGAAAAAAAACATGTTTTAATTATATATAAAATAATTAAAATCATCTTTGAAATATTGAGTTGAATTTGTTTTTAATAATTTATAGATGTATAATTTTGAGTACAAGATTTTAAAAATTAGTATGTTTTCTTAGACAAGTGCATTTATACTCTTAAAACAATGCAATATGGTATGAAAGGACTACAAATGGTAGGTTTTCTAATTAAAAAAATTCTGAGGATTGGGGTACCAATAGAAACGAAGACCTAAATATAGAATCCAAAATATATTATTAATTTATATATCCAATAACTCATAATAAAATCTCAAAGTTTCAAATTTGTAAAATTGCTGAGGGGGGTGCACTGTGATAAAAAAGTATATGAAATGAAATTTTTGACCATTACCCTTTTACACTTAAAACTAAAACTTAACAATAAAGTGTAGTCAATATTACTATTGCATCTTCCATAAAAATGATCAATTGCACTCATTTACTAAAAAGGTATGATATTATTCAATGCTATCACTTGAACTTTACGTTTGTATTGTTTTTACATGATCATTATGAATGATATAGAGATTGTTTTTTTGATATCAACTTTACTTTAACCTACATTGTTTGATTCAATATACATGTTTTCACAATATGCACAATAATATGTAGGAATTGTTTTGCACTATCATGGTAGTATGAAATCATAATATGAAATACAATATAAGAAATATTTGTGCACAATCATGGTAGTATGAAATAGTAGTGTGAAATGGTAGTTTGCAATGGTAGCATGAAATAAAATGTTTTCAAATACAATGAGTGAGACAAAATGTATATATCATGTTTAATTATGGAGACATAAACAAAACTGAGCTGTACACCTAAACTCCAACATGCACTACTGTAATCGATGGAAAAACAAGAAAACAATTGTTGTCTTCTATATGAGAGGGAAATGCGAGGAAAAATGCATTTATGTAATTCAAACAATCCTCTAAAGTTCTACACTTGAATTACATCAAATACACATACTTAGATCGATGGAAATGTCCAAGAAAAACATGAACATGCAAGCACAGACATGGCTACATATTGTATGTCATGCATAGATTTGAAGAATATATACAAAGGAGAGGGAGATGAAATTTAATACCGCATCAAAAAGCTTGGTGGGACAGTGTAATCTAATTACGATTGTAGGACTGTTGTTTTGCTTCATAAGTAACTTAGATCTTTGAGTGGTCCCACTTGTCTTGCAAAGTGCAACAAAGGGTATGCAATTCAACAACAGATAACTTTGCTAGAAGTGCACACATCAATCTCTCATTCATGTCCTCTTGCAATATTTATGAAGAAAACATCATGAAGAAAACATGCTCATATACAAAAAAAATGAAGAACATGTCTTTCTCCTACACTTATGAGGTACGGCAAGAGATTCCCTTCATTTTCACATATACAAAATTGGCCACTATTATAGGCCACACATCAAACTCCGTAAGTTCGAGAAAGGTAGCAACAAGACGAGAATCCTAAAGCCTACATCAATATCAAGCATGAGAACAAGAAACTCGGATTGGGCAAAGAAACATTGACTAACCAAAACCTTAGAATTGCACTTTGAACCATATGAGAAAGGCAGAACAACACCAAAACTTTAAACCTTGAATTGAGCATCACACCAAGAAATCCTAGATTGAACAAAAAAATGACCAACTGAAACTTTAGAATTGCAAACTTCCTACAAAATTTAGAAAGATTTAATAGCTACAGGATACTATTCAAGAACAATCTATTGAATGTCCTCACCAATGTCTTTAATTGAATATACCTTGACCAATATGCCACTCACAAAGTAATTTTTTTAGACTTTTGGCCAAAAAAAGAAATAGTTCTTTATAAAGGGGGGTATTTTAGGACTACTGCGTTTTCTAATGGGACCTATTATTCCATATCCTATAGTTCTTTAAAGACATCTAATGCCATTTTGTATCCTATAGTACAAATAACCCATGTATAATTTTTTGCCCCCATGTTTTTAAAATACCCTATCATTTATTTGCACATATGTTTTTACTCCAACCACTCAATACCTCCTATAAAATTCTCAGTGTAATTGCATTTTGGGGTACTCATAGCTTAAAATGGATGCACATCCATTGACATTTTTCCATCCTCATTTCAAAACACATCTTTATAATAAAATTATAATATGAAATTGAATTATAAAGTAGAAAAAATCATAAAAAATATAATATGTCCACTACCATCCTTGTACTTTTGGATGACTCTTTGATTCCAAGTTTCATAATCTATATATGTAAGTTATGACAAAAATTCCAAAAGTAAAGTAAGATTTTTTTATGTGTTATATTTAAATTATGCAAAATGATACTCATTTTCTTAAAAGAATTCAATAAAAAACCAAGTGTGCTTTACGGTTGTGTACAGACTAATGTATTTTGAGATTGCATTATTAAGAAAAAAAGTGTTTGCTCAATTACATTTTACATTTCTGGTGAATTTTGAGCATCATATTATTTTAAGAAGTTTTTTTTTCAATTAAATTGCACATTTTGGGTGCAATACTGCAATTATAAAGAATTCCATTTGTATTTTATATTGAAAAAAATAATAATTTTTGGAATAAATTAACCCCTAAGGGACTAAGGCATTTTCTGGCTTGAAAACCACTCAAAACTGCCCTGCTTGCTACTTCCACCCAAAAAACAAAAACAATTTTTTTAGAATCTAACCACAGGAACCTTGTAAATTATTTGTCTGAGATCATGTGGTAAAAATTTCATGAAGTTTGACCGTACCAATTGGAAGATATTAGCATTCAAAGTTGGAAAAAAAAGTTTTTTTGAACTCTGACTTGTAATTTCAGATGACTTTGATTGCCATTTGTTGAATTTTTTGGACTATAGACCATGAAGTTAAAATTTTATATATTGAACATTTGGGTTGAGAGTTAGGGAAAAAAATTCCAAGAAAATACTACTTGATTTTCATTCATTAAAAAATTGTTAAGTAGAAGTAGGTCCAAGATTGAACAAAACACTAAGTTGTTAATAACTTTAAGATGTAATTGGAAAACCATGACCCCATTGGTGAGCTTGTTCTTGCAAACATCTTAAACCCTATCAAAGAAGAAAATTGGAAAAATTGGAAAAATTTAATTCAAAAATGAATTCTATAAGTTAATTTTTGAAGAAGGTGTTTAGATTGCCTAAAATACAAGATTGTCTGTAACTTTCTCATTATTAGTCCAAATAAAATGAACCTAAGCTTCAGATGTAGAACAAAACATAATTTTTGAGATAAAATAAAATAAAATAAGAAAATAATTTTTTTAATGTTTTTCTTTTCTGCCCGTGAACTGCTTTTTGGACTTAGAATGGCATAACATTTGCTTCCAAGCACCAATTGAAATAAAAATTATATTTTTGGAAAGCTAATCTTATTTTCTATTTTCAAAAGAAGTTAAAAAAATCATAGCAAAAATTCAGGTCACACAAGCCTGCCCGAAATTCCAAGTGTCCCCTGAAGGGACTTTAGTCCTTTAGGGGTTAACATAAGATAGTGCCTAAAATTCACAATAAAGATTGAAAGTATGAACATTTTCATGATATTTGTCTTTTCAAAATAAAAGAATCTATAATGTAGATCCCCCTTCTTGGATTTCTAAAATATATGATTTCCATCATTTAAAAAAATACTAAATTCAAAAATTTCTTAATTTGAAATCAATAAATAAAATATTCTCTCACCAAAAGTCAAAATTTAATGAGGTTGATTTGAAATAAATAATACATTAAGAAGCTTTCATTGGTGAATTGTGTCTCAATCTCCAATGTGTTTGCACAAGGAAACAAATGTAGATTGTTTCAACGTGCAACAAAGTTTTCAAGGTTCAAACCTTCAGCACTCCAATTAATGTTCAAAATTTGAACAATGAACATTAAGGTTCTAGGGGAATGTTTTACTACAAAAGTTTTCATTCATCCAAAACAATATTTGACTTTTTCTTAAAACCTTTTTGTTCAATGAATTTGATGAAATTGAGGTAAATAATATATATTCATAAAGATCTCAATAAAGATGTAAGCAAAAATATGCAAAAATTCAAAAAAGGATTTAGAAGTTGAGGGGTTAAGTTTGAAGGTGATATTATGAAACTTGAATGTGTTTAAATTATATTTTGAAGAGTCTATGTCTTATATTTTTTTAGCTAGTAGAAACTTTTTTCTATAATTTTTATAATTGGCTATTAGCATCCAAAGTACACTTGATAATTTTAGTTTAAGTATACTCATAGAATAAATCTTTGAAATTAAAGACAATCAAGTGATTAGATTCATCGTATTATAATTTGTGCCTTATTTCTTTATAAACTATTAGCATTCATACTTCTTTGATATTGCAACCAAGGCATACCATCTCAAACATTTATTTAAGATAACTAAATATAAATGTTTTTACATGTTTTTAAATGGATGGAAGGATTCTTGTTGTTTCTATATGAAATTATAACGGAATGACTTAAGTTCATAAGTAATTATATGTCGCAATTGGATTGAAGTGAAATTGTTTGAAAATGGTCTTAATGCAAAAAATTCATTTCACTTTAAATTTGAAAGTAAAATGACTCATTTCAACTTTGAAAAAAAATGATTGTATAGGGGTTAAAAGATTGTTTTATGCATATGTACAAAGATTATATTATTTTAATGCATTTTTCATCTTTGATCAACACAGACCCTTCTATTTGTGCAAAACATGTGAAAAATGTTCACTTTTTTCATTACTTTTTGAAGTATTGAATGAATCACCATCAAGCATCTATTGTCTATTGTATAGTTTGGAAATGCATATCATTTTCCCTTGTTAGGTAATTGCACCTAAACTAATTTAATATCATCTATTGTATTCTTATCTTGAAGTCCAATCAAAATAATCTATAGAGTCAATCCAACCATTATAAACAAATAGCACTTCTTTTAGGTGAAGAATGCTAGCAAGTGAGTTTAGAATCTATGAGCCTATTGGCTTGGAGTCTATTTTGTAGACACCTTCTATTGTTATAAGTATCTAATTTTTAGGTACATCTATTAAATTAAATATACATTGTTGCGCACTGTGTCACTCTGTCACAACTTGTTGTTACAAATATGGTCACAAATTCATCTCCAATATTTCATCATGTCATCTCAAATATTTTTCATCGGGTTCTATAAGATTTCAATTGGGTATCCAATCTATATTCTCCTAGGTCACAAATTCATCTCTAATATTTCATCTTGTCATCTCAAATATTTACATTTGCTTTTGTAAGAATTTCATATCCAATATTTCATCTTGTCATCTCAAATATTTTTCATCGGGTTTTGTAAGGTTTGTAAGATTTCAATTGGGTATCCAATCCATATTCTTCTAATTGCAATAGGTCTCTGCTAGTATGTTTTAGGTACATATTTTGTAAACACCCTCAAATGGTGGTATTTTACTTACAATTAGATTCAAGGCTTGTAGACTCATGTCACATACTAGCATCATTGCCCTTGAGGTCCAAGTTTTTTTTTTATCAACTCAAACATTGGAGGTATGGGGTAAAAAATATAGAGGTTTCTAGTTGATTGTGAGTTCATCCAACCTTGAAAGTTGCATGAGAAACAAAGTGAAATATATCCCTTTAGATTAGTTGCAACCTTACAAACTCAAATAAACATTCAATTTCAAATCCTCTCAAGATATTTAAGTCTTTTTGATTCAAATTTTTGACTAATTGAGGAAGATTATAGAAAAGAGAGCAGTTAGTTGCAACCTTGCAAATTCAGAAAAAACATTCTAATTCAAATCTGTTCGAAGGTATTGAAGTCTTTTGTGATTCATTTTGCGATTGAGTGAGGAAGAATAAACAAAGGTATTGAAGTCTTTTGAGTGAGGAAAAATAATCAAGCGGGAGAGCTCATGAGGTGAAAGTTGAATGAGGAGCAGATATGTAACCGGTGAATCCAAATCTGTCCAGGTCAGTATTAGGTGAAGTTGCTCTATCAATCTTCCTGCATCCAAATTGAACTGCTCCTCCTCACACATCTTCTGCAACTGAAACCCTTGAATTCAATTCAGTCACGCAATTTAATTTCAATACCTGGACTTCATCAAAATGAGGTCCCCCAATTCATCAAAAAGTTGACAAGATTTCCTCCACATGTCAGGAACAGGGCATCAATAAGACATTTTCCCATCAGTACTTTTGACTGAAATCATTCCTAGCACATGTTTTATTTGCTCATGCTTAATCGTTAAATCATCTGGGTTGAATTCTAAACCTCGAGGCCTTCACCATCTGACTGGCTAATGCTACTGAAAGCAAACCAATCCAAAATCTCGAAAAGCGAGCCAATGCTACATGGTGAGAGCCACTCATAGCGTAGCTACTTGTTCTACTTACAAAATTGTAACACAAAATTACAAACTACATATTCAGAATACAACTCTCGTTGTGCGCAAGTAGAAAACACCTGAAAGCCATTCAAACAAGGAGAGTCTTTCCTGACCAAAAATCTGTGTAGGGAATACCAAGGATCCTGAGGCCACAAATTCATGATAGAGGGTTAAAATAGTTGATGTCCAGGAAGTTGTGCCCCTCCTCTTCCCTTGTGAAAACCAAAGCATATGGGTTGAATCCGAATGTTCCTAAACAGTTTGCAGTTTACTCTGCTCGAGAGAGAAATGACCATGATTGTTTACAAAAGGGTCTAAAAGAAACTGGATTGCTAGAAAGGCAACCACTGAAAAACTTGGTTCTAAATTCTACATTCTAAACTTCTATTCTACTGGATGTGCAATATGGATACAGTACATGAAAGAATTAACCGTTGTTGTGCCCTGATTCTTCTTCGTCATTCTCCAGGCCTACCCAATCGGTGAAAGCGAACAAAAACTCCTTGAATGTGATCATGCCATCTTTGT
Organism: Thuidium tamariscinum; assembly: GCA_947034885.2. Taxonomy (NCBI): domain Eukaryota; kingdom Viridiplantae; phylum Streptophyta; class Bryopsida; order Hypnales; family Thuidiaceae; genus Thuidium; species Thuidium tamariscinum. The sequence continues at coordinate 1,095,038 of OX344755.2, read as the reverse complement.
CCCAGTCCATTTCCTCTGCAACACCATGTTCTCATCGTCAATCTTACAGCACAAGACCAACCAAGAAGCAATTTAGAGAACTGGAATTAGTTACTAAAATGGCCCTGTTGCCCAAGTTGTGTGGGTTAACAATCTGGTGCTACCTCCTGCTAATTAAATCTACATTCATTTTAACCAGTTAACTTAACTCTCGATTTTGAATGAGTAAACTACTGTGCCTACACTAAAAGTTTGATGTGTTAAATCTGCCCACACTAACCAAGTAGCAGTTAGCTAACTTGAATGCCTAACTCCCATTAGTTACTAAGCAAGGCAGGCAACCATTAGGATAGGTAACTTTTAAATAGCAAATGACCTTAACGCACAGTTAGCTGAATGACGCTACGCTGATTTGTCCTACTATTGAGGGGGGAAATTAGCGTCACCTAGAAACTACTGTCACCACAACAATTTATTTTTGAGGAAATTGGTTCAGTAAAGGAATATTTCAACCTGCACTAATTCAAAACAGTGTAACTTTGCTAAAGTAGTGTCACACGCACGATTGGGACATACCAGTGTACTTGCTCAGTGCGGGCAGGGCCCAAGAGTATGAGATAATTGAAACAAAAAATTCAGTAGTGTGATAGAGAGAGTGAGTGGCACACCAAATCTTTGAACTCCAATCCTGTGTCCTTGCCGACCAGATGGTGATGCCTCGTTGATAGCCCAAATCATCTCTTTCTTGCTCACATATCCGTCTTTGTTCCGATCGAAGAACACAAAAGCCTCAGCAATTTCATCAAAGGTGGCTTCCAGGTCCGGAAGTCCAATTGCTGATTCCTTCACCACGGATAGCTTCGGTCAAGTCCAACTCCTTGAATGGCGTGGCAGTAACAAATCTACAACTGATAAATAGCAGAACTGACAATTTGACAAGTGTTCGTGGTTGTTCATACTAGGAAAACATAATTCAGATTAGATCACCAGAATCAGTTAAAAACATTGCATGTGAAGGTCGCAAAATGGACAAGTTACTCAAGAAGTTCCTTCATGACCTAGCTCACTAAAATATATAAGACCCAGTTTGGGACTCTTGGTTTAAAAAAGTGAGAAAAATGAAAAAAATGGATCATCACAAGAGAAAAGAGGATACGACTCCTGTGTGCGTGGGACGGCCAAGGAGGTAGATAAGTGCCAGCACAACAATAAACTCCTTGAACTGAATCCCATGACTCGAATCCATGTCACTCTCATGATGAAATTCCTCCACTTCTTGATCGGAGTATTCTACTTGGAGCTCCTGCAAACAGATCTTCAACTCATTCATGTCCAAAGACCCATCGCCGTTTTTATCTGAAAACAAGGTCATACGTAAATCATGTATAAGGTAGGGGATACTAAAATCGTTAAAGACTTAATCCCATCTCCTATACTGTTCCTCATTACGGGAGTCAACTCACCTTTTCATACACTCGGTTGGACTTCACTGTTGTATGCATAAATTGGCTAAATCTCTATGAATTGACCTTTGAATTAACTTATGGAGTTCTCTATCGTCACTTATAGTGGTCTCCAACGTCCTACTTTGAAATTGCACAGCAAAGTCACACATAGTAGTAAAAACTTGATCTAATTAGGTATACCTTCTAGTCAAGGTAAGATGTCCCTTTCAAGTTACACCCTAATAATTAAAACTCCCATTCAGGTGCAGATTTCGACATCCAGTTGTCTGAGGGACATGATTCAAATCGACTCGCTCTGTCTCAAGCCTAGGACTCTCCATAGGCTGAAGTAGACCAGTACTAGCAGGAGAAGCAATAAAATTGCAACTTGTTCAAGATTACTACTACAATCTTTACAATAATCAGGACTGAAAAAAACTATGTTTTAGAGACAATTTGCAGACCTGCTTTATTGAAGACCTCTCGGACAGCTTCAAAGGACGCATCAATCTTGGGAAATTTGAGGATGAAAGTATTAAAAGTTTTGAGTGTGACATTGGCCTTCTGCGCACGCTCGGCCATGGCCTGGACCATTCTCCTCTCAATCTTCGTGAGCTGCCCTCTCTGCTCTTGACTTTGTATAAGTCCCATGACTTAGCCCCTTTCTCAATTCACCAAATTAAAATACGCCCACCTTCAAACCCACAACAACGCTTGTCAGAACGATACCATTAAGTCTTCATACAACTCAGGCTTCTCATCACTCTGCTTTCTTCACCCTCCCCTGAGAAATCTGCCTCTATTTCTCACCAACAAAAACTAAGTCCAGGTTAACCAACGCTTTCAATGGGGTGTCAATTGGGCTCCACCTAGAAGACAAGGAACGCTACCAAAGGAAGTGTATACACTTTGTCTTCCTTAATCGCAATTGTATCCCCTGATCTCCACGCAATCAGAGCGATGGGTGAGCCTCCAAGCACAATAATCCTTGCCATATCCACCGACAATTGCACAGTAATTGCAAACCCTTCGCAAGCCAACCCTAGATATGAATTTCTCAAGTGCAGAAGCGACTAATTGTAAACCCTTGCAATCGAATACCGACTCTGAAAAACGGAAACAATCAGCCCCTTGAGCTTACCCGACAAAAACCCGATAATAGCTCCACTTGCAGTCTTGCACAGCTTCAGCTAAAGCTCCGGAGCTTCCAGATGCACTCACACCACGGCGTATCTATAGCACTAATAATGAGTGATTCAGTCTCCCATAGGCAGCCGAAACCCGAGCGTCACAGAGACTTATGAGCTGACAGAGTTCGTGGGGCTACCTTGAGGGTCAGTCTCCTCCGTCATGCCAACGAAGGGATGTATGTACAGTTATTCATCCATACACAGTTACTCAACACAAGGCACGTGCAACAAGGCCATGCCAGTGAACATCCCACTCCCTCGGTGTTCTTCAGGGCTTGATATCAGTTTTCTGTATTGCAAGCAATGTGACGATTAGGGTTATTGATTAGGGTTTGGCAATTGCTAACTAAGAGTGGAGCGATGGTGAATCATGAGCCTTCTGGAGCAGTCATGATGCAGCAGAGTCTTAACAAGCTCACGGGGCAGATGGAGTGGAATGTGGTGTGTCTTCAGGAAGACCAGGATCACGGTACCGGAGCTCATTCTTTCAGATAATTGTTTTATTTTCTGCTTGTGATAAATTTTGTTTTTTGAAATGATTTTGAGTTCTGTGGCGAATGAATTGGAGTAGAGGTTGGGTTTGAAAGAAATTTCCGGCGAGGGATCCTTTTGTGATCGCAGCTGCGATCTTTGCTTCTGACGGAGATCGAGTTTCTGAGTCAATACACGGGAATTTGACGAGGGTACTCGTACTTGCCGAGAATTGGGGGCGTCAGTTCGCTGCACTAAACCCTAAATTCTGAATAGGGAGAAAGAAGTTTGGTTATGTGCAATTTGGACTAATGGATCAATAATTACTGATTTCCAAAGCGTGTTTCCATTCACATGTTGTTAAACATGGTAGCACGTGGATTTAACTTCATACAATTTGGACTTCTGGACAGAGAGTTATTGAATTTCAAAGTAGGTTTGCTAAGGGAGCCACCGGAGTTCTGCTCAACGCCATAGGCCGTACTAGTAACCAATTAAAAATGGAATTTCTGTTTGTAAGTTATAGGATCTGAATAAGCAATTGAGCAACGTTCCTATTCTTCAATTGCTTAATTGTTTGTTGGATCTCGATGGAAGTCAAAAGAGAATTGCAGATTCCCATTGTGAACATTCACACGTTAATTGGGTCGCAATTGGTTGTGTTGTGCTGCAGATGGCGAAGCACGGGGCGGCGAGTTTGTTGAGGAAGTTTCCGAAGCGCTCACCATGACGACCTATTTGGACATGCTGAATGATACCCCTCGAAACCACGCATACCACCTGGCCATCCAAAAGGCTGTGAAAGGAGCCCACCACGTTCTTGACATTGGGTATGCACTCAACCCTCTCTGAAGACCTATACATTCTCACCAAGCGAGAATATCTTCATTTCAATAGTATAAAAAACCTCAGCAAGGTGGAGGGGTCAAAATAGCTCCTCTAAGATGACTGCATCTAATTGCAATCCCCACCTAATTGTGTCTCAATGTATACCTCCTCTTCATTTGAGAACCTAAATCTAACAGTCATATTTGTTTTATGAGATTTGTGTCACGTGAATAAGTGAAGAAATGGATATGATGCATAGGATGATGTAATTTAGGTAGGGGTTGCAATTTGGTGTGCTTATAAGTACATCTCAACCTTAACCCTGGACTTGGTGGCTAGACTTGGCAAAAAATATTTTAAAAAACAAATGCAGGAATTTGTGGGATTTTTTTATATTAAAATTAAATTGTATGGGAGAAAATGGATCTTTCTATATTTAGGCATGTGTTAAATCACATTTTCCAACTTCAAATGCCTACCCTAACCACCAGGTACAGCAGGTGCAGTAGGGAGGGTTATTTTATTCCTTGAAAGGTCAAAGACACTGCTATGATACGGCCTTGGGAGAAAGATGGACTTCTAGGAGATGCATGTTCTCGACTTGACATGACTGATACTAAGGATATGCAGGAAATGTGCAAGTAATGAGTGTCTCATCAGAGAGAGTTGAGTGAGTATGATTTCTTTTCTACTATTTATCTGTCATGCAAAAAGCTGAGATTGAAGAGATTTTGGTGCGGTGTCAATTCCTCACTGACAATGGTTTGAATTACCGTGTTTGCTTGGGAAGCGCTGGAACAGGACTTCTGTCTATGATGGCATGGCGTTCGATGCAGGATGAAGGCCGATTCAATGACAACGTGGGCGCCATTACGGCCTGTGAGTCGTTTCTTCCCATGTTCAAACTGGCTCGCAAGCTGTTGCGAGCTAACAAAGTTGGAGCAGGTGTGCGTCTGATTCATAAACGATCTGATGAGATGCAAGTGGGCATTGACATGCATTGTCGTGCTGACGTGCTGGTTAGTTGTTGAACTTGAGTGAGGTCTTTCCGCATTCAACACTGGAAATAATTTTCTTTCTGTGTCTACTTCCTCCGTCCGCAAATTAGTGTCCGCAGTTATGTTGAAAATCGTTTGATACCAATTTCATTGTTTTGAAAAGCGTAATTCAGTAGGGTTCCAAATTTTGTATCACCAGAAACAATGATGAACATTGCATGTGTTCATGGCAACCTAAATAAAATTGGGCACAAGAAAGCCTACATATGACCTACTCAGAACAATGTTTAGAACATGAGGTCCAAAGCGGACAATTAACTGGACGGAGGCAGTATATTTTATGCCTAGATCTTAATATTTATCTTGAGCAACATGATGTTGGCGAGTTACTCTTAAGAATTCCTTTGAATGAAGTCTAAAAGAGATGTTTGAAAGTAATCCGGATGAATGGCATCTTAATGGCAGATCAGTGAAATCCTCGATTCAGAGCTTCTTGGTGAAGGTTTGATACCCTCTCTGCGTCATGCTCATGAGAACCTTCTCGCCCCAAATGCTCGCTGCGTTCCCCATAGAGCCACCATCTACGCACAGGTGCAATAACTACTGCCTAATTTGTATCCAACTTCAGGCAGAATTTCATCGTAGTAGGAAAGGCACATCTGCCGCTTACTGCAATTTTGTTAAGTGTTTCTGAGACGAAAGTGGTCTTCTCATTGTGATGCAGCTTGTGGAGTGTGAGCGTCTGTGGAGGTGCCATGATCTGCCAGGAGTGGAGTCTCGATTGGCTGATGGTGTGGTTTTGGCTCCATTTGATTACAACCAATACCAGGGCAGGTCTGCTGCTATGCATGTGGACCCCTTAGAGAGCGAAATTCGCCTGGTAAATCTTTGTGTTTCATCAATTGTCTTTGACGGGGCTTGATGCTCTAATGTAGTCTTTATTAACCCAGTGTTTGATTCTGAACGAGCTCTTATTGAATGTGTGTTTATAAATTGTACAGCTTTCAGAACCATTTGAGGTTTTCACATTCGAGCTTTCCAAAGCCCCGGATGAGTCTGGACATCGTCAACATAGTGTAACAATCACAAACGATGGGACGGCACATGCACTTGTATCTTGGTACATTCCTGGTGAACTTTTAGTGTCCGCTGGTCCTCGTTGGTTATGTGTATTCTGTAAGATCATGAAGCCAGCATGCGGTTTAAAGTAAGCATTAATTGCATCTGAATAATTGGAAAGTCTTGCAGGTGGGTACTTCAGCTTGATGCTGAGGGCGATATATCATATTCAACAGCGCCCAAGTGGATAAAGATTGCATCGGCATATGGGAAAGCTGAAATTGATCGTCAGTCAGGTCACATTTTGTACTTCAATAACCTGTAATTCAAGCATTCATGTGCAGGGGCTACCATTTAGAATTCCTACTTTGCACTTTCTCTCTCTGACTTGGTTTGTTACTTCACTGGGTGAATCAGATTGGTGTGAGCACTGGAAGCAGGTGGTGTGGTTCATTCCGAGGAAGGGTCTGCAGGTGTCGTCAGGCGAAGAAGTGGTTATTACGGCCAGCCATGATGCTGTTAGTGTAAGTTACACTGTGGTAGATTCTCTTGGGAGTGGTATGCCCAAGTATGAAATTCCTCAAGACGACATCTACTGCCCAGTGTTGTTTGAAGCATCTATGACGCCTGATAGAATTGGAGTTCTTGGGCATGAGCCATGGCGGAAAGTTGTGAAATCAGCCGCTGAAATTGCTGTAAGATTTTCTCCCTACTTTGGTGTCAAAGGCCTCTGATCATCTTTAATCACAGCGAAGTATTCACTACGAAAATCACGGTAGGTAAAACATACCGCTAAATGACTCTCCAACAATATACTATTGACCAGTTAACAACCTTTTACCGAATGCTTGAAATTTGCCCCTAGGTTCCAAACGGCCCGAAGTATCGGCTTTCTTATCTGTAGGAGTTGTAATAAATTATTTTGGAGCCTTCATGGATGGTATCAAAATGTACCAAACGAAAGAAAAAATCACATCCTGCAACTTTTGAACGATAGAAATGTCCTTGAAAGTTTCCATGATTGACTGTTAGCTCTCTTACAGGAAGTTATTTTCTCTTACGCGGTGAATGTTCGTGTTCGGTGTTGGAATTTTGTTGCAGCTACGATGTGAGAAGAGCCCACTGTGTGTGGCCCTTGACGATAGTCTGCTCACGACGATGGCGGCAGCCTCTGTGAATGCAAGTGTTCAAGTAATTGCCATGTTTCCGGGACGTGCTATTGGTCAAGAATATGTGGACGATATCAGCAGCTCAATGGGGCGGACTATGGGCGACATTAGAGTCATGAATAAGAAAGCCACGTCATTAACAATCGAGGATCTAAAGGGCCGCAAGGTACATTTTAGAAGTCCCTCATTTGACAGTTTAGCCCGCTTAACAAGCTTCTCAAGCTCATTTATGGAACGAAAGAACTACACTATCAGTTACATGATCTGGGAACTGATGTCGCAGATTGATGTACTGATGGCGGAGCCTTACTATACCGGATGCTGTAGGATGCTCCCTTGGCGCAACCTACGTTTCTGGTACTCGTTCTGAAAGCATCCTCTTCTATTCTTTGGTCTCGATTGTCAATTCCTCGTACAGAATGTACTGTTGCTACCACCTTCGTGATGAGTTAATTTTTTTATTCCCGTTTGTTCTTTAAATGTGGCCTCCAACCACTAAACGACCAAGGGTTCATCGTTTAAATGATCGGCTTGATTGATCTTAATGTGAATATACTACAATTCCATCATAGCATATATCACTAGAATGAGTGGACAACATTGCATGTGTTGGTGAGAAAAATAAATTGAACAGAAGAAAGTTCCGATATGACCTACTCAAACTATGGGTCCCAATTTGGGCTTCTTGTTTCTTTTGGGGTAAATTCTAATCAGACCCTTATCGGACATTCATCTAGGTTTGAGCGGACCCAGCTGGCATCTCTCTTATCTGAAAACGTGGTGCTAGTTCCATGCCGAGCTTCACTTCGCGGTGTTGCTGTAAATATGCCAGTACGTTCTATCAACCGAGACCCGTACGTATTCGTTGTGTCTATATCATTTAATGTACAGGACTTTCGTGGTTGCATTCCTCCTCCAGCAGATTGTGTTAAACACTTAATGTTCTGTGAAGCAGGACTTGTGGAAAAGTCGCCGGTTTATCAAAAGTGTGGAAGGTTTCGATCATAGTCCGGTGAATAGTGTGTTCGGGGCTTGTGGGGAGCTTCCTTTGCCTTACGAGGTTCCCATCCTTCCGTATGCTGTCTGGCAATGTGGACAATACGAGGTGCGCAAATACTATATCCTCTTTATTTTCAATTCGACTGTTGAGGTTTCAGAGCACTCGTGTACATTTTGATGAGGTCTCAATGGTCTGAGTATGTGAAGATTCCAATTGTACTCTGGAACATGTAGCAATGCCATGTTATTTACAAGAGTAGCATCTGCAACTGGTTTGACCATCAAGAGTATGGAGACCGTCCATGTTCTTGGAGTAATACATAGCTTTGATTTACAGGAGCTCACAGATGTATTTACTTTGATGGAGTTTGAATTCTCGCATCCAATGGAAACCATGGAAGGCTCTACAGAGGTGTGGTTGTCTTCCCTTTGTTCTTCAAGTTCTAGACCTGAATTGACTTGCTTTTGTCATGCTGATTGTCATCATTTAGTTTCGATCGGAAGTTTCTACATTAGCTGGTTTTGAAGTGCGTGTGATCTGGAATTTTTGTATGCTTGTAGCATAGTTCACTCGCTAAGTGTCATGTTTACGTTTTGCAATGCAGGCTGCTGTACGAAGAACCGGTCTCTGCCATGGAGTTGTGCTGTGGATGGATTGGAGTCTAGATCAAGATGGGCGTTTTTTGCTATCCACTGGACCTGAGGGTAATATGAATGCACCTGTCGTGACCTTAGATTCGTTTCACAGCTTCTATGCTGTCAGAATGTGCCTGCACAGCATAACAGATTTGCATTGGGTTGTAACCACACAATTAACTTTCTTCAAGTTTTTTCTTAATGAATGAGACCAGTTTCTCCCGCAATTTGAACAGTTGATTAAGTCATGTGGGCGTGCTTTACGTTTCTTAGTCCTCTAAATAGGACTCCAACTGATGCCATAATCTGACATTGCAGGTGGAAAACCAACATATTGGAAGCAAGGAGTGAAACTTCTTCGATGTCCCGTCGAGGTCGGTGTCGAGGGTGTCCAACGAAAATCTCATCTTCCGCCACCTGCCTCTCCCAATGCACGAGCAGCCAGTAGCCATGTGAAAGTAGCAGGACTTTTTGATTCTTGCAATGGGGACCTTAAAGTCACTGTATCTTTTGGTTAACAACCACAAAAGAAGGATGCCAACAATTTTGTAGATACTGTTGCAATGCAGACATCTTTGGACTTCAGTGTAGTGATTGCTGGGACAGTTCAATGAATCAAACATGATGACTGGTTACTCGGTTGTATCTGAGTACAAACACGTCGTGGGACAACACTTAAACCAGAGGATTCTAAAACCTTATCCCCTCTCTCCTTCATTGACCCCTGTTACCAGCAACTCATCTATTCAATGACTGATTACTTGCTTGGAATTATAACTAGGTGGTGTAAGCATGGCTTGGCTAAACGTCTGTAGCCACTAATCTTTCAATGGAAACGAGGTTGGTCTATAGTCAATAGAGGTCTAGTAATCTACCTCTGTAGAATTGCACAAGGACGCACATCGTGGTAAATTTTACATCCCGAAGTGATCCCTCTACAGTGATCCCTCTATAGCTCTTTAGTGATATCGCAAAAATCACTCTTCCATTCTGTCTACTTAAAAATGACGCAAATAGTATCCTCTGCCCTACGCAAAGAAGGCTTACCGGGATAAGTAAATTCATCAACCACAAAAAAGTATGTATGAAATTTGATGCAACGTGGAGAGCTAGTGTTTGCCCCATTTTTCTGATGAAGCTTGTGAAGGAATTTCTTGCCTCCCCTGTGCGTGTTAGCTTTCTTCAAAGAAATGTTCAGGAAACCTATTTTCTACCTTTTTAGAGCCCTGATCTCAATTTCATATGGTAGTCACTCCGGGTTCCCATTCGGAAGCCCCCAGTTCTTGCTTGATTATGTCTCGAATAACGTCTGTTGGTAACAAACCTTCTGTGCGAATGGCACTCTTCTCTTTGTCTGGACTCACGAACACCATTGTGGGCAGACCTCGGATCTGCGAAAAAGAAAAGATTCAAACTCACAAGAAAGTAGTTCCATTGTTCGAATGAAAGCAATGATTCCACCTTAAATTGAAAGTGACGCTTACGGTGTGCTCACCTCCATTTGAGCACAAAGCTCATCCTCTTCATCAGTATCGACTTTCAAAAACTGGACGTTGTCAGTGAATTCCACAGCGAGCTGCATTGCAAACAATCCATTTCGCATTGAAATCTTTGCCAATCTGGAAAGTGCATTCCCTACTCACTAAGCCAGGGCCAAAACTATCAAACCCTAAACCCTAAACCCCCGTAATGCTCGACTGATCCACATTCTAATTGTTACCCCTGAAGATTACATGATTTAAACATGACCGATTCCATTGATCACATTGTGAAATACACAATTCGGATGCGGTCAAACTGTACATCACCAGAATCAGCGAAGAACATTGCAAGTGTTCATCCGAAAATAAACAAAACTGCACAAAAGAAAGCTCTCATAAGACCCACTGAAAATGCGACAAAACATATAGCTGCAATTTGCGTGTTTTAAGGCAGTACCTGTTCCAGTTGTTGAGCTAGCAAGATGCACGGACCACACCATGTTGCGTAGAAATCAATAACGATGGGCAAATCCCTCTTGTTGGTCAGGATGTCATCTAATTCCCGTGCAGATACTTTTTTCTGCAGTCAAAAATCACGACAAGTCAATCCCACCACACTCAACACAAACTGAATCCAAGGGTTTACAATCAATTCAAGTACCAAGTCACTCGGTTCAATTGCGCAACAAGAAATTGAGAAAAAGTGTACTGACCACAATATAATCGCCCTTCGCTCCAGCAGCGCGAATAGTAGACACTCTCAATTTCCGAACGCCAGAATGCGTGAGCGGAACCTTCAACCTAACGCCATTGAAACTGGAATTCACCAAACGCGTGCAACTCAACCCAATTCTGGACGAAATTGGATCGCGGACAATGGAGGCAGACGCTTGCCGAAGATAGGATGTGGATGAAAGGGACGCCATGGAAGCTGTAGCCATCGTTAACACGGATTGACGACTCCTTACAGTCGGGACTGACACTCAGTCATTCACACTCGCTGGAGAGGCTCAAGCATTGCAGAAGACAAGAAGCAACAAACTGGAGGGAAGGGCAGAGAGCGACGAGAGAACTTGACAAATGGGTAAGGTTTCAGACGATACATGTTCAACAATATGTGCCCCAGGAACGAACGAACAGTTATTCGTCCACAATTATCGACGGATGCACGTTCATTCGTTCGGTCCGGCTGTCCTCGTTCGTCGTCGTTTACATTTCATTGTGGCCCGTGACGGAAGGGTGACGTTAAATCAGTCCCACGAAGTCCCTAAGTTTACCATAGGGTAAACGCTGAAATTTTTTATTTTTTGCATAAATTTTTTTTCAAATTCTGAGTTCATATTTGGCTTCAGAGACCCCTAATCAGCATGGGGAGACCCAATCACAACCAAAAATACAAACAAAAACATAAACCCCAAACCTCAATGAACCCCGAATAAAATGAGTTTTACCATATTGGAGCCACGTTCTATCCCTCTATTGCGCCTTCGTGGGACTAATTTAATGTCTTGTGTGATGGAAGTTTGTTTCGGTGTTGGAATAGATTGACTAGGGGAGCTTAGCCCTGAAGCACTCCGACGTCCAATATCTGGACGATGCATATAGATTGAAAATCAGATTTCTTATTACAGCTTGGATGAAAGCCATCTTAATTTTTAAAGATATTTTATGAAGTTTCTATCCTATGAAAGGATTAAATTTGGTGTTTTTAGAGTACATATTTTTCTAAAATTATAAATGTGGAAGTTTGTCAAGTGGTTGACCAAGCCAAAATTTCATCGATTCTTATTCAAAGCTAGAATTGCCAAAATGAAGTCATTGATTTTAAGAGTACAAAAATTCAAAAATCATCATGTCAAGAAAACCTCATCTCAAATTCATTCCAACAAAACTTACTCAAAAAATGACAATATTTTGCTTGTTATTGAATTTAGAAAGAATTTAGAAATTTTCCTTTCAAAATTTATAGAAAAATATCGATGATAGCATTAGTGAATCTAATTGTAGTGATAGAATTTAAAACTCAAACTCTACAACTTTAATTTGAATCTCAATTCCAAAATATTCAACCAAATAGTATTTTATGATGATTTTTCCAAAATTGTCAATCTTAGAGATGAATCTAAACACTTAGGGATTAAAGTAGAGTTGTAGAGGCACCCATTTCTAACATTGTATCTTGAATTAATCTCAAAAATATGAAAATCTATAAATTTCTCAAAGTATAATTCTTATATAGGAATGAAGATAATGGTTTGGTACACTCATTAGAATCTCATTAAATTATGATAATTTATATCTTTCATTTGGTACCTTGAGAATTCACTTTTTTTTTAAAACCTTACTTGCAAAAAATCCAATCTTTACTTGTGGTAATAGGAGATACATTCTCATACTTATCTAATTGGGAATAGTTGCTTTTGTTTTGTTAGAAATTCATTGATAGGACAACAAAAGTTCTTCTTAGTAAAACACAAGGCCTTTGTTTTGTTCATTGCAAGAAAAACTAAGAAAGTGGTATTTTAAGTATAGTCCTAAAGATAAGATTTTAAGTAATGATCTTTTTAGGAGATTTTAAGTAAAAAATATGTGTCTTTCTAGTAAAAATTTACTAGAAAGACATGTATTTCTTACTTAAAATCTCCTAAAAAGGTCAAAATTTAAAATCTTATTTCTAGGACTATACTTAAAATATCCCTTTGTCTTATTGTGGTTACAAGAATTTCTAGTTTAATATTCTACTAGTACAACTCATTATTTTGTCTTCCAAACAACCACAAGGCTTCTGGTAGTACAAAGAGAAAACAATTTCCATCATTGCTAATCCACTGAACTATTTGAGGAAGAAAGAGTAATTTCGGTTGAACTATTGTTGGTAAAATTGCAATTTTTGTGATGCCGAAAAGGATGTTTTGGCAAGGTCAAGCATTTATTGCACACTTGTCATTTCCAAAGCACAAGAGTGGGTATATTTTGTATTCTATCAGAGCTGTTCTATAAAAGAAGAGACTTTGCAATGAAAGAAGCTATATGTAGAGATAAAACTTGTGGAAGAGGTTTTACTCAAACATCAAGTTAAAGATAAGGTAAAAGCACCCAAATTAAACACTAGTCCTTCATGGGCACCTAGAAAAGAACCTTAATCCAAGTGCAAGTGGACCAAAGAAAGCCATGTGGGGTCCTAAAGTAGACAAGTGTGGTTCCAAGAAGTTGTCATTCATTTAAGAAATGGCCAATCACCCACATGGGATTCAAAATTAGAGTGTGTCATCTTTGGGTATTTCTATGCCCACTTTAGTGTTAGTCTAGTGTCCACAATAGATGCATCTACACAATTGTTTTCAAAAATTAATATTATATTCATATAAGCTCAAAAAAATATGAACCTAATTTTTCTGGTTTCCTAGACCATTTCCTATCAAAAGCACATAATCTTTCTCCCTATGCACCTACTGGATCTCTTGATCCAGGGTAAGTGTCCATTTTATGTGCTCCTACCTACAAACCTTTCTTATAGTATAGTCTCATTCTCTCTAGAAAATGATTCATATCTATCAGGAATAAAAGGACAAGCTCAGTGCAGGACCTTGCAAGGCTGCAGTTGCAAAGACTCCATGTCATTGGGCTCGGGAAAGTCTAAGGTAGAAGGCTCTTAAATGGAGTGGGTTCTAAAATGGTGCCCTACCTTAAATGTACAATACTTGTACATGCTGCTTTTTCATAGCCTTCAACAATGTATTGATAGTGTACATTTTTAGCTAGGGCACCATTTTAGAGCCCTATGCCCTTTCAACTTCAAATTTTGATTACTAATTCCATGAAGCTCAGAAAAATATGAAACGACTTGGGTTAGTTGTCAATTCTACTTGTCTTTCAAAGAAAATTTACTGAAAAATATTTCTAGAAGTTTTACCTACCTAAAATTCTGTTTCAGTCCTTAGATGGTGCATTATAGGATCTCTTACCTTAATGACGGGTTGGACTTCAGCTTTGCCAAAACCTTTTTGGGAAGGTCAAACCAACATGGGAAGGTCCTGTGCAGGAAATTATTGTGGAGAATTCATTGCAGAGGTTTACAATCCCAAGTCAGTTGCGTTGAGTGTGATATTAACGATTCTAAGGGTCATTGCAAGAAACACCTGTACTATTTTGTCACACGTTGCATGCTGATCAGTTTTTTGGCTATAACTTTTGTGTTTTAGCTCCAAATGACTCAAGATTTATAGGGAAGATACTCATAACTATTATACACCTTCCTTGATTTTTTAATAATTTTCAAAAATAGTTTACTATCCAAAAATAGACCCCAATTGGATGTCACACTTGGTAGTTTATGGGGTTTTAGTACCTAAGCTATACCTTTTTTTAATGATTTTGAGATGAAATTTGGATGAGATGGTCTTCTAGTAGATTTCTAGTTCTCCAAGGAAGGGTTTTAAAAAAACTCAATTTTGTGAGGTGTGGAGGTCTACAAAGTGAGCTCCCTTCTGCTTGTATTTTGAAACATATAAAATATTATTTTGGTGGGTTTTTTTGTGAATGACCATTTCCATAAAGTTGTTGCAAATGGTCACTTTTTATTTTTTTTAAATACTTATTTTTACTATTTTTCCCTAATTTTTGAATCAAAGTACCTATTTTCTTGAGATTTGGTACTTTTCAAGTTCTCCTACTTAGAGATTTTTTCTATCAATTTCCTTCGATAAAAACCTTCATTCTAGAGGTATATAAATTATTCTTATTTTTTTTTAAATTTAAAAATTAATTTTCTAATTTTATAGTACTCCTGAAAAATTCATGAGTACTGTTGCAAAACGCAACAAATAGGACAGGTGTTTCTTGCAATGACCCCTAATTCTGGTAATGTCTTTGGATATCGGTATTCTCAGGGTTCTCAAACCTTCAACTTATTAATAATTGTTGTCGCTGCCAGGAAGTTTACAATGTGCAAGTTGGAGTAAGACCACATTCTTGAGAACAAAGCTTCCAATAGCCCGTTCTATAGTCTGGTGGAAAAAGAAGATATAGAGAGCAAAATGGTTGCAGCCGGCAATCAAATCAGAACCAATAAATCAGTGAAAACCCAGTAATAAGAAGGTTAACTAGAAAGGAATCTCCCCGAAGTCAGTTGGAGTACAGATCTCAGAAAAATAAAAGCCTGCAAAAGATCTCATGCATCGCTCGAACTGCAGAAACACTGTCCACTTGATCACAGACAATTGAGAGTCAACAGTCACGATCATTTGAACATTGCAGAATCGGAGATTCATGACAAATTTATTTGCCATTCGAAACATTTACACCCTACAAACTGGACCATGACAATTTCAATTCGACGGATTGAGAATGCCAGAAGTCTTCAGTTGCACCATGTTACCAAGGACATCGAACTAGTTAGCTCAAGCCTATAACTTTCTAGTGACCGATCTTCAGGTTGGTCAACAAGTTGTTGTGCACGGGGTCAGCCAAGTGATCCAGCAAGTTCTGGAAAGGACCAACGCCAGTGAAGATCGCCTGGATGAAGTATCCCAACATCGCGAGCATCGCAAGTCGACCGTTCTTCACCTCCTTCACCTTCAACGTGGCCAACTCCTTCTCATCCTTTCCGAATTTCAGAAAGTTGAAAATCGGGCCTCCGGGGTAAGCTGCGTCCCCAGATCCGCCCAGATACTTCTCCAGACCCAAGAAGTACTGCTTGCCCATGGAACCGGGCTTGTAGTAGTCCTGGGCACGACGGTGCTCGGCGAAGCCCATCAAAGCCATCTCCAACACGAACAGTGTGTAGGCGTCGGCCCAGTAGTGGTAGCTGCCAGCGGGTGGGAACACACCACTCTGGAACCAAGGAATGGCGGTCTGCTGGGGAATGAGACCAAGCTTGCCCAGAATTTCGGGTGCAATCGCACCGGCAGCTCCGAGCATGGCGAAGCGACCGTTGATGAGCTCGGCGTACGGGAGCCACCGGCGGTCGATGAAGGCGCCAGTGCCTTCGGGGTCCATCAAACCCAAGGGGTCGAAGCCATAGTCACCGGGCAAACTGAAGATCATCACCCACAGACGGAGCCTTATTTAGAGGACTTAACTAAGATTATGAAGACTTCGTAGGAATAGAATCGGTCATCAAAACGGTGAAGAGAATTAGGGTTCCAGAAAGAGAGGATTAGTCACACTCACGTGCCATCGAGGTAGGATAGGGACTGCTTTGAGGCGAAGTAAAGCTTCCTCTTGCTTCCCCCCTGCAAAGAAGTAGCCAACAATTAGCAGACGTACGAATGTGGTCAAATTTCAGGTTGGCTTCCAAGTCAGTGAACTGCAAAGCGGGAACCTCGGGGAAAAACTCACGGTGCTGCTGAGCTGGGCAGTGGTAACGACTGTCCTAGAGGACGAGGCCTTCAGGGGCACAACGTTGAAGCCGCATGGCAGATTCGTGCCAAAAACAGTGCTCTTCTTCCCTTCCTGAAAAGATAGAGAGTCAGCATTCAGCATTTTAACACGTCCGTTTAAGAAGCCACCGATACACATACGATTTAAACCAGTTAATGAAGAACCGGAACAAGAATAACCTGAAAACAGCTTTTGAACAGTCAGCATGCAAATTCGATACGAAAATCTCTTCCCAATTTATCATGTCACGCTAAATCAGTGAGGTGAACAAAGCAGGAAAGGTCTCTCCCGAGATAAAATGATGGAGATTGATATCATAGAGCCCCAAATTCACATCACAGTGCACTCCAATTGCATTTGAATCACATTGTAAGATCCTCTGGAACTTAAAGCTTCCAATAAACGACTGAAAGGCAGTCGATCCAGTGTTACAGAAGAACTAAAATTCTCTTGAACGGCAGACTTCATCGAAATGGAAATGAAAGCAGTGTGACATGATGTTGATACTCAGAAACACTGTTTTAATGCACAGCTTGACATGATTTTGCAGTAGTTAACTTCATTGCGAATGAGCGTTACGGACGAATACGGAGGCTATGTCGTAAACAGATATGTGATGTGTCGTTACCACTAACATAGTTTCTTGGCGAGAATGCGTGCAATCGAGAACAGAGTATGAGCTGCTCAACCCCAGTCACTAATTGAGATGACAATAAACTGCAGAGTACGCAATGTGAGCACCTTAAGCATGCCAAAGTCGGAAGGTTAACAACGAAACAAGAAGACAGGCAAGCGCACAGCCCATGGTAAGATACATGTCCAAATGCACACTTACAAAGGAAGTAGAGGACGACTTGGCCGCGAAGGCAGAGACGGCAACACTCCCTGCAGCGACGGTGGCCACCATTGCGACGATTGCTCAGTTTACTGCGGTGCTGCTCGTCTTGCTAGCAACACCGGAATGCGACTGGAGAAACTGAGCAAGTGAGTTGATGAGGAAGATGGAGATGTTGTCTTCGTCCTGGCAGGAAAATCCCAGAAGAAATTCATATGAATCTCTCACAACGGACTCCCTGAAGTAACTTAGATCCAGGACAGAAAACAAATGGCAGATGGCAAACAAAGACCGAAACCGTATCCGGTACCCTATCCAGTCCTGGGTAACCTCCATTGGCACCAGCCTCAGGATAAGATCCAAGGGCTGGCTGGCCCTTTTAATGATCTCTGTCCATCTCCATCCGTAAGAGCTTCCCCGAAAAACGAATACCATGCAAGAAGAAGGCCATCGACGTAAAACTCGTTGCGAGCACACACTCGCTGTGGCACAGCACACGCACTCTCTCATGCAACACAAGAAGGTTCATCCTTTGCACGATGATGAATCTCATCCTCAATCACAAATGTTCGGATGATAAATCACGGTGCCATCTCACGGTGCCTATCACATGCATATCTCAGCTGAGTCTTGGGCGCTGACTTAATTGGAAGCTGAATCTAAAGCAGCCTTCCTTCTAAATTAGAATAAGGTAGGACTCAACCTGAGATTTGGGATTAGTCAAAAATTAAGATAGTGAAATGAAATGACGTCTTGCATTGGTGATTAGTATGTCCAAATATAAGGTTATCAAATGCAGCCAATACCTCTAAGGACAACTCTTACAGGTGACGGACATACTCAATTCGGTCTGGACACATTCCATGAATTTTCCTCCAGGAAACGATCACAATCATCCGGTATACATGAGTGTGAATCAAGGCCGGGCGAAAATTTCACAAACGAAGCAATGATAGTTGGCAGGTAAAATTCCACAAACTCATTTCCAACTGAAAACTAAGATGCAACGGCGACAGAGACACTTGACACAGGTAATACACCAGCGACAATTAGAGGAAATATAAAGAAAAGCTCGGGAATATAGATTACAAATACCACATTCTGTGCCAAATTTCCTTGCAAGTCACATGTACATACGGCAAACTTAAGCAACAATTTCGACGGATTTGGGAAAAATATTGATCAGCAACATGTTACAAAAGAACTACGTTGTTCAGCTCAAGACTTCTACAGGTGACCAATCTTCAGGTTGGTCAACAAGTTGTTGTGCACGGGGTCAGCCAAATGGTCCAACAAGTTCTGGAAAGGACCAACGCCGGTGAAGATCGCCTGGATAAAGTATCCCAATATCGCAAGCATCGCAAGTCGACCGTTCTTCACCTCCTTCACCTTCAACGTGGCCAACTCCTTCTCGTCCTTTCCGAAATTCAGAAAGTTAAAGATCGGGCCTCCGGGGTAAGATGGGTTGCCTGATCCGCCCAGATACTTCTCCAGACCCAAGAAGTACTGCTTGCCCATGGAACCGGGCTTGTAGTAGTCCTGGGCACGACGGTGCTCGGCGAAGCCCATCAAAGCCATTTCCAAGAAGAATAGCGTGTAAGAGTCGGCCCAGAAGTGGTAGGTGCCAGCGGGTGGGAACACACCAGTCCGGAACCAAGGAATGGCGGTCTGCTGGGGAATGAGACCAAGCTTGCCTAGAATTTCGGGTGCAATCGCACCCGAAGCTCCGAGCATGGCGAAGCGACCGTTGATGAGCTCGGCGTACGGGAGCCACCGGCGGTCGACGAAGACGCCAGTGCCTTCGGGGTCCATCAAGCCCAAGGGATCGAAGCCATAGTCACCAGGCAAACTGAAACCAACCCCTCAGAACGCCGTCATCAGCGCCAAATTATTTCATGCAGTATAAAAAACAAATAAAGCAAAAAATCAACATGTTTGATTCAGTAGAAGAGTCCACTCACGTGCCATCTAGGTAGGATAGGGACTGCTTAGAGGCAAAGTAGAGCTGCCTATCCTTGCCGCCCTGAAAGCAGAGAAAAAAACCCCACGAGTTAGCCTTTCTAACGGAGACTCATGAAGTACCCAAAATTCCAAAATTCGCAGTATAAAAGACAGCAGACTCGACATAAAGTGAGGAGCATACACTGCTGCTAAGCTGGGCTTTGGTGACGACTGTCCTAGCAGAGGATGAGGCCCTCTGAGGAAGAACATTGAAGGAGCGCAAGCTTGTGCCGAACACAGTGCTCCTCTTCCCTTCCTGCACAAATCGCACAGGACATCGGTCAGCTCCAAAATACTTTGCTCATTTTACATGACCATGTAGATCAAATTCAACAATACGCGGTGATCTTTGATTTGCGCTCTGGTGGAATCAGCCACCATCTTCCATAATTAGGGTTACGCGACAGTGTCCCATAAAATTCAGTGCGAAAACAACAATCGAACTCACCACCCTGATAGCACGCATGACCGGAGAATTATCGAGAATGCAAGAAACCAATAACGAAAACAACGAGCGCAAGATGTAATACTAATTCAAAAGAACACCAAACATTTCATAATTAACTTCAGCATCTAATTAACATAAACGTATTAGCATCTCAATGGTAAGATTTTATGAAATAAATTGCAAAAAACACTGACTATAACAGAGTCATGAATCTTCCCGCCCGCACAAGACACAATGTGGACACCAAAACGTTCACATTGCCTTAACAACCTCCAATAAACTCAAAAAACTATCCCATATCATTGCATTACATCATGTTAGCCCCAAACCAGCACCAATAACGACAAAATTCCCAAAACAGCTGGTCATTAGCCATAACCAAATTAAGCACAGCGCCTACTCTCTCCGATCTCTCCATACACTCATCAACACAAACCTTACCGCCACATACGACCCAACGTCCACCCAAAGTCCACCCAAGCTCCAAGCACACAGCAATCACAATCCAAACGGTGCAAAGGAACATGCGATGCAACTTACCAGGGAGGAAGAGGACACTTGGGCAGCGAAGGAAGAGACGGCGCTCCCTGCAGCCATCGCGGTCGCTGCGGCCATGGCGGAAAAAAGAGTTCGACAAGACTTCGGGATCGTGTTCGGGGAGTGGAAGAGTGTGGTGATGGCAAGGGAGAGTGTGCTTGAACAACTTGAAGGGGGGGCGTTGGGAGCAAGAGGGGAAGCAGAAGATAGGATGGCGAATGAGACTGGTTGCAGCCACACAAAGGGCGGACAAGGGATATTGGGGACCAGGGGGGCCAATGGGAGGGCGAGGACCGGATGTCGTACCCGGTGAGGGTGGGGGGAGGGTGTCTCCGTAAGGTCCGGATTGATCCCTGATTCCCCGCAGATACCCGGTACGCTTCCATGTAAACATCAAGTCCTCTACCCTGGATCCTTCATTTTATCATTGAAAATTTATGGAATTTCTAATTTTCATTTTCGAAAATTAATGCAGATGTCATTTACATGGCATAAAAATTTCAGTGTTTAGTGAAAATTTGAAATTATTTTAAACTTTTGAGGAAAAATGAAAGAAAATTCATATTGAATACAAAATAAGCTCAAAAAAATTTGAGAATTTTTCTATTGGTTTATATTATGGTGTAGAATATTATGGTGCAAATCAAATTTTTGTGTCATTCTATAATTTAAAACTCAATATAACATGGTAATTGGCCCCAAATTCAATGACCATAGAATACACAATTCTAAGAATTTTATAGAATTTCAACTTGGAGGAGAAATTAGAGTGAATGAGATTTATGTATCATTAGTTGGTCTCTAATTCTAATAATATAATCTTAAAGACCAAAATTTAAACCAAGAGCAAAAGAAATAGGCGTTGCCAAATAAATTAGAAAGTCATCTTTTGTTATATATAGATTTAACATCTTCCTTGTTTAGGAAATTCCATAGTTTCTCAATGAAGGACTTTCCACCACAAAGTGATGCCTATACACTCAAAGAATGTTCTAAAGAAATCTAGAAGAAAATAATCCATTTTTTAGTTAGACCAAGACCTATTTGACCATTCATTAGCTATTTTCTAATTGCATCAACATTTTGGGATCAATTGTCTCTTTTAGACTATCAAAATTAGATTGTCCTATTGAAATTGAATGCTTGATCTCTAAAGTCTTCAATCCAATTTGAAGCAATGAATCTTAACCCTTTGAAAACAAAACATTTATAAATTCATAATAACCATTTGATTGATTACATATGATTGTAGGAAATGTAACTTAATTGGAGAGAATAATTTGCATTGATAGCTTTAGAAAAGATCATGGCAAAAGTTAATTCCATAAAAATAAATTGGGCTTTGTGTTGCTACACTCAACCATCAATGATTGAAATGTGCAACAAGAAACACTGAGTTCTTAAAATAATATTTAAACTCTTACATCATTTGAATACATTAATGTTGTAAAGAACAATGTGTTTTTTAGAATCAAAAAGTATAAAATAACAAATTCCAAAGTAATTTTACACCATTAAACAATTGATATTATGGTGTTAGTGAAAGATTAGAAATAAAGTCAATTTCCAAGTTTTACATAAATATCACAACCAACAACTTGAACTCAATTACTATAAAAAAAAAAAGGAATGTTTTAAGGTTAGTCTTAGTAATATAGTCCTACAACTCTACAAGTAATGACCAAAAATGGGTGTTTTCAGTAAAATTTTACTAGAAATCCATGTGTTTCATCAAAATTTCTTTAAAACATTTCTTAAAAACACTTTCTTTAGATCATTACTTACAAAGCTATACTACCACAACTATATTGAAAACATCCCTTTTTCTTCTAGTGTTCAAATTGTAGAACAAATCTTGTAAAACAAAATTGTAGTGTTCAAATAAGGTCTTATTCAAATTTTCCTATGAAAATTTGGTCAATGGGGGTTGTCAAACCTTGTTTGAGGATGGAACTTCTATAAAAAATGAAAAGGTATAGAGTGAAAGCAAGGGCCGATAGGAGCACTCATCCATGAGGAAGATGTAATACCTCTTTTGTGCCATGTAGAGAATAGAGAGAAGTGTCTACCTATGGTTCAAGATGTAGAATACATAAGTTCTTCAATATATAAGTTAATGTAGTTTGGCCTTGAGCCAACTACATTAACCCTAAATACCTAAGGCCTTTTTTGAACTTTTAAGAATTTGCTCTAAATTTAACAATAAACCAACATTTTGACAAATTGAATCAATTGATTTTTAATTGTAACGACACAAATGCAAACTAGACATGTTGGAAATTATATAGGATAAAAAAACACAACAATACCACTTATGGATTGAACAATTATAATGCTTGATCATAAAGGTATTAAAAGTGCAAAAGTAATTTGAAGTCTTTCATTCTCCTTTATACATGCCAAATTTGAAAAGTTGGTTACAAAATGAACATTAGGTTTAAGAGTTTAACATGCATAGCCTCAATCAATTTATACTACAAGAGAAATTGAAAGTGTTTTGAGTATATTTCTAGTAATATAGCCTTGTAAGTAATGATCTAAAGAAAGTGTTTGCAATAAAATTTTGTTGAAAACACGTGTATTTCTAGTAAATTTTTATTAAAAACATTCATTTTAGGTATTAATTTGTAAGACTATATTAGTAGGGCTATATTTAAAACATCCCTTTCTCTTATAGTGTTATGATTTCTCTAAATCTACTCTAAAGTTTCTTTTTTATGAATTTCTAATGTAATTTTTTCTCGAAGGTCTAGTATATTTGAGGTTCATTTGTAAAAAATTTCAAAAATATGAACTACTAAAAGTATCAACTTGATTAGGTTTTATCTAACATCAAAGTATAGTTGACACTTAAATTTGGTGCCTTGCGCATTTAAAGTAGAACCACCCATAACCAACCAACACCCTATATTCAACATGCCAATGGATGTATTTCCATCGGCAAGGCTATAGGGTCATTGCAAGAAACACCAGTCCTATTTCATGTCACAACACGAACCACTTTTTTGTTTTCCACTATAACTTTTGGAGATTAAGTCCAATGAACATGAAATTTTTATTGAACATACCTAGCTTGAAGTTTATTAGATCACTTATTTTTTAGAAATTAAAAAAAAATCATTTTATATTTAAAAAACATTTTCGTTGAGCTGTCACAAAATTACATTTATGGTTATCATTACGTTCGCAGTGTCTAAATTTAATGATTTGAAGACAAAACTTTCATGGTCTATTTGCATAGGTGTAAAACCTATAAATTCCAAATAAAAATCTAAAAATATGTTTTTTTATGTCCTCCACATGAATACAAATTTTTTCCCATGGCACGCAATTTTTGAACATTGATGATGGTTCTAAGATCGTTCTTTTGGTCAAATCTCATCAAAATCAACTTTCCTCAAATGTCAAATTTTTAGTTTTTCTTAAAATTGATTTTCCTATTTCTTACAAATTAAAATGTAGAAGTACTAATTTCCATGAGATTTTGCACTTTTCTGGATTTCCTACTTAGAGATTTTTCCTATGCCTTTACTTTCTAGGGTACCTTCTTTTTAAAGGTTTATACATGAAACACATTTTTCACTTTTTTTAAAACTTGTTTTTCTAATTTTAAAGTACTCCTGAAAAAAAGACTACGTTTGAAAATGCTACACTTTTTGCATGGTGTTTCTTGCAACAACCCTATAATTTTTTCCTCCTTTTCAAAGTTGGGACTAAAAGTTCATAGCACATGTTTCAAAGTAGTTTGTAAGAAAGTAGGAAGGAGTGAATAAGAAAGCAACTTTTTGAGTGATCAGAATTAGAAGAGTCTGTAGATTGGCTATAGATTTGGCATTTCAAAATTCATAATAAATTCAATTCTTGCAATAAAATTACCAAAGTTTTTACAATCCCCATCATTTCTATCATTGCACCTTTGAAAATATTTGTTTTGCTTTGTACTACACCAAATCATGTCTAGAATGCCTTAAATGATTAGTTATGCAGGTGGTTCTATCTTACAATCAATCAAGAAGTTCCATAAAAGAAAAAAATGACACCTCAAATTTCAATCAAGGCAATACCAGACCAACCCATACAAGTTGCCAAAGCATGGACAATGCAAATTAACCCTATAACATCTGGAATCATGTCAAGAATTGATGATTTGGAAAAAATCATTGTAAACTAAATACTATTTGGAAGAATATTTTGGGATTGTAATACAAACAAAAATTGTAAATTTTGAGTTTTAGATTACATCCGTAGAGTTAGATTCCCCAATGCTTTCACTAATATTTTTTTATAAATTCAGAAAAGAAAATTTCAAAATCCCTTTAAAATTTAATTACAAATTAAATATTTTCATTTTTCAAGTAAATCCTATTGGAGTGGGTTTGAAATGAGGCTCTCTTCATATGATATTTTTTTGAAATTTTTTGTTCTTTAATTCTATAACTTCATTTTTGCAAATTTGGTTTTGAACTACAATCAATGCAAGTCAACTCTTGACATACTTTCACATTAATAATTTTAGAAAATTTTGTACTCTGGTAATACCAAATCCAACCCTTATATAGAACAAAACTTCATAAAGAATTTCTAAAAATTAGAATGACTTCAATCCAAGTAGTAACAAGATAGAAAAGTAATTTCAAAATTTGTTCATTGTCTGGAAATTGGTCGTCGGCATGCTCCAAGGTTAAAGAGTTTAGTACCAGAAGCAGTGAAGGGATGGAGACTAAAATCAAGCCCTAAATCAAGCCAAGGTGAATTGACCTATAGAGAGTTGTGACCATTCAATTCTTGCAAATTAGAGTTGTTTGATTCAAGTGTAGGTGACAACTCACTTTCTGCAAGATCCACAAAAATAACAACAATGTCGTGGAGATGTAAAATACCTAGAGGTATCTCTAGTCAATCACTTAAGCAATTTTAAGCAATTTTTAGGTAGATTGCAAGCAATATGAAGCAAGTGAAAATTTTGCCAAGTAGGAAGGTAACCAATATTTTTAAAAATTATGCTATCCATATGTAATCTACTTCTCTATAAAAGGAAAAATTCCATAAGTGACACCATACTACAAATAGGCTGAATTTCTCAACTGATCAGAAATAGGTGATAATCCAGATAGAGGCCCCAAATTAGTTTAGAGGGGTGCACACGGTAAGTGAATCAACTCAATCAAGGACAAAATAAGGGACTTTTTTTTTACTTGCACCCCTCAAATGACTTGGAGGAGATGGATGAAGGGACTAGTTCACCCTAACTCTATATAAGGGGTGAAAACGGCAGCATGCCTAGGGTGAAATATTCACAAGTGAAAACTTCTTCACACTCATTTTTAGTTCTAAAGGAGAAGAATGAAACTTCTCAATCTTCAAAGAATGGGCACTCTACAAGTCAAAGAGAGAGTGACACATCCTCATTCTCTAATGATTGAAAATAGAGAAAGGTATAATAGCCCCTATCTATCTATATAGCTTCCTTGATCTCCATCCACATTTTAGAAAGTTGTACATAAAAGTTGCATGCAAATTTTCTATTGTTAACTACTTACTACCTAAACAACCATATATGTTGGCACCAAGATTTCAAGCTCATTTTGATATAAGTAATGAAATTCCTTTCACCTCTTTAAAAAATTTAGAAGTAATATTGAAGGTTAACTATTGGATAAAAAACTTTTGATTTTCCATTGAAAAAAGTGAATATTTCATTTTTGAGAGGTTTTCAAAGGCAGATATGTACCATTAGTAGAAGAATAGAAGTGTAAAGCTTACTAGTTTTACTTGATTTCTTAGCTTTACACAAAACTTGCCAATTTCACTTGAATTTAGATATAAAGATTTATACTTTATCCATGTGCTTTGAATATGGTTATCGTGGAAAGAATAAAGTGTAATCCTCATTTCCATAGTTAAAAATTTGAATATTCAATTGATGATCTGGAGTTATTTGCAAATTCTACTCATAAAAAAATTACATTTCAACAATTGCAAGGTAGATACTATAGGTGATTGCAAGAAAGGGTTGCCATTTTTTGCATCACAATAGAAATGACTTTTGTACCATTAGTTATAACTTTTGAGGCATGAAGCCAATTTACTTCAAATTTTTATTGAAGATGTCAAACTTGATGATAATGAGATTCCTTATTCTTCAAAAAAATTCCAAAATACATTTTTTTATTAAATTTCAATTTAGCTAATTTGTCACACTTTGCAATTTAGGATTTTTTGGTATTGTAGAGTATCCAAAATTAATGATGAAAACTTAAAATTTGTGTGGTCTACTTCTACATTGTCTAGAGATTCATATATCCACCAAAAGAAATTGAAAAGACCATTATTTTATGTCTTTAACATTCTTGTAGATAGGAACCTCTTGCGCATACAATTCTAAATATTGAAAATGGTTTCAAAATCATTCTATTGGTGAAATATCATCACCATCAATCCTTCCCAAATTTATAATTTTTAGTGTTTTTAAAAATTGATTTTTCTATTTTTTACAAATGAAAATATGAAAATACTAATTTTCATGAGATATTGCACTTTTCTAGTTCTCCTAGTTAGAGAATTTTTCTACACTTTTCCTTCTTAAGATATCTTTTTCTTAAATATATGTACACTAAATATATTTTTCACATTTAAAAAAATTAATTTTCTAATTAAAAAATAACCTCAAAAGAAAATCACAAACGAGATTAAAAAAAATAGGAGGCCTTTTTTGCAACTACCCTGCTATGAATTTGATAACCTCTCATTTGAACTCAAGGTTTTTAGAAGTACATTTCAATATGCTAACACAATTTTTAGTTGTTCGTCTCTCCTCCAATTCCAAAAAAACTCTTGTATGCAAATATCTGAAACATTGTAGAGAAAGATAGCATAATAAAAATAAAATATGCACATTTTTTTAATTATAAACTCATGATTCCTATCCAATCTTGCACTCAAAATTAGAATGTATACTAATAAGCAAGATTATTAAACATCAATATGATTAGATTTTGAAATTTTTTTTTTGTTTCATTGGAGATAAATATAAGCTCGTAATTACTCTTTTTCTATAGAAAAATATACACTAGAAAAGGCTTGGGCATTTAGAGTTAATTTGAAAAGATATGTCATCATTTAAAAGCCAAATTAATTTGGCTCTTACAACCTTTTGTTGTAGGTTATAGATTAAACAAATATTACTTCCTAGATGAAGGGTAATCCATTCAAATATTTGAGAGTTGTTTAAGTATAGACTTCATTATATGGAAGGTAAACCATCTTAATCAAGACCAAATGGAAAGCAAGCCCATTGTGGGCTCAATTAAGTTACATTGGTGTACACTTTTCAACATGAATGTACACCATTGACTAATAGAATTTAGCCCATAATCACTACAAGAGAAAGGGGTATTTTAAATATAGTCTTAGAGATAAGATATTGAGTAATGACCTTTTCAAGAGATTTTAACCCCTAAATGCCCAAGCCTTTTCAAGTGTGTTTTCACTATGAATAAAGTAAATGAGCTTGTAGTCATCCCCAGTGAAGAAAATTGATTTTTTTCCAAAATCTAACCACATAGATGTTTAAAGAGCTTGTTTATTAACAAGTACACAAATTTTGAGTACAAAATTGCATAGGAGTCGTGAGATTATAATAAGAGAAGAGTACATTTTCTATATTTAGTATGCTGCCTTTTCCAACAATGTTTCTCAAATTTGCACATAAATTTTGGGGGGATTTGAGGTGACATAAACAACTACAAAAAGTGTTAGCACACGAAAATGCACTTCTAAGAAACTTAATTTCACATGAAATGCTATTAAATTCATTACACAATCCACCTTGCAATTGTTGAAATGCAATTATTTTTATAAGTAGAAATTGAAAATAACTCCAAATCAATAGTTGTATGTTTAAATTTTCAATGGTGAATATCATGAAAACACTTTCCTCTTTCCATTGGGACCATTTTCAAAGCAAATGGATATGTACATGGATATTTTTTAGATCTCAAATTAAGTGCAATTGCATAAAGCTAGGAAATGAAGTAAAATTGGCAAGCTTTACAGTTTACACTTCACTTCGGGCTTCACTTATAGTACATGTATGCCTTTGAAGACCTCTCAATAATCAAATATTTATTTATTTTCAGTGAAAAATGAAAATTTTCAATAGTTAATCCTTAAAATTGTCCAATTTTTTTTTAAAAACGGTCAAAGGAATTTAATTGCCCATTCAGAATTGGGCCTCAAATTTTAGATCGACCATATATGGTTGATTGGGAAGTTAGGGGTTAAGTAAGAAATACATGTCTTTCTAGTAAAATTTTACTAGAAAGATACATATTTCTTATTTAAAATCTCCTAAAAAGTCCATTATTTAAAATCTTATCTCTAAGACTATACTTAAAATACCCCTTTCTCTTGTAGTAAATAGACTTGCTCCTATTTGATGTGGAATAGGGTAATTTATCCTATCATTGGATACAGTAAATTAACTTGATAACTTGAAAATCAAGAAAACCATTGATGGAAATCTAGAAAATAATTAAAGGTTGTTTGAAACATTTAATAGCTTGTTAACCCTTGAATATTGATACAAATGCCAAATATCCAATGGATGATAAAGAATCTTTTTTTTATGGGACAAAAATGCAACTATTCATCTTCGGAAGCATTAGGAGGGATTGGAGGCCTCTACAGGGCCGTTTCAAGGTCTGTTCCCGAAATAGTGTAGAGAACTATTGGCTGCTATCAGCTAGCAATTACCCCCAAAAAATTGGGGTCCTGAAATATGAAAAATAGTCCATTTTTTTGGTTGACCTAGCATGGTCTCGGTCATGCTGGATTCTTGGTTTGGGGGTTCCTGCGGCAGTTTTGGCGTTCCCAGACTACGGAAGTTACCTACAGTCTTGTAGAGGCCTCAAATCCCTCCTAATGTTTTTGTAGAAAAGAGATCTTTTATACTTTGACTTGCAATAAGCACTTTTGGATTTTTTTCAACAAGTGATTCCTATAGTATCAAAATGGATGATTTCACATCACCAGGGATTGTCTTCCAATTGAAAAGTTAATTACAAAACAAAACAAGAAAGAAAATATCTCATTTGCTAAAGTAAAACATTCATAGAAACCTCGCATTTGAAAGGTAAAATGCATGTTTTAACAGAGGATTACTCTCTGAAATTTTATCATACTAATACTAACACTAATCAATACAAGAAATTTATGGCCCTATGGAGGGTTTTTACAATTTTGATGGATGTCCAATTATAGTAGAATTTAACCCCTAAAGGACCAAAGCCGTTTTTTGGTCAAAAAACTCTCAAAATTGCTTTTGTATTGCATTCATTCAAGAAAACAAAAAAGAACATTTTTTTTAAGAATCTAACCATATGATCTTGTACTTAACTTTATTGAGATCATGTGGCAAAAATTTCATGAAGTTTGACCGTATAGATTGGAAGATATGAATACTCAAAGTTGGAAATACAAGTTTTTTTGAATTGTGGTCTGCAATTTTAGATGACTTTGACTGCCATTTGTAAAAACCATTTGCATTGTAGAACTTTAATTTTTAATTTTTTGTGTTAAAAAATTGAGTTAAGAGTCTAGGAAAAAAAACATTCATACAAAAAATACTTGATTTTCATTCTTTAAAAAATTGTTAAGTAGACATAGGTTCAAGATTTAAAGAAAAACTAAATGGTTGATAATTCTAAGATGGGATTGAAATACAATAATTCCAATGGTGAGATTGTTCTAGCAAGTAAACATAACCTTTTCCAATAATTTTTTTTTAAATTGTGAAAATTGCATTCATAAATGAATCCTACAAGTTATTTTTTTTTAAGAAGATGGTTAGATTGCCCAAAAAACAAGATTGTCTATAACTTTCTCATTAGTAGTCCAAATAGAATGAATCAAAGCTTCACATGTAGGCAAAAATATATTATTTCAGGAAAAAACTAAAAAATTAAATTTTAACTTTTGCAAAAAGAAATTTTTGCCCACTAAATGAAAATTTGGACTTTTTGTGGTATAACTTTTTCTCCTGGTCACCAATTGAAATAAAAATTACATTCCCACGAAGCTAATCATTTTTTCTATCTTGTGAAAAAGTTTCAAAAAGTTTCATCAAAAATTGAAGTCATAGGAACTTGCTCAAAATCCATTTTGTCCCCTAAGGGGATAATGGTCCTTTAGGGGTTAAAAATAATTATTTTGAATATATTTTTTTCATAAAAAAATAATATGGAACAAAAAAGAAAGTTTTAAGCAAAAATTTGATGGGGCACAATAAGTGACTTTTTCTGGAAGGATTCAATTCTTGCTTGTTTTTGCCAATTGAGTGGTTGCAAGAAAGACCACGTGATTTTTGTAGTATTTTGGCACAATACTTTTGTTTTCCAAGAGTTGTTTATAATTGGAATGTTTTTTTAAATATAAAAAATACATTTAATATAGACACCTCTAAGAAGAAGAAACCATGAGAAGGAAAAGCATAGGAATTTTTTTAACTAGGTGAACTAGAAAAGTACAAAATTTCATGAAAATTGGTACTTTGGTATTTTGATTTGTAAAAAATAGGGGAATATTTTTTCAAAGAAACTAAAAATTGGAAATTTTGGAAGACTTCATGGAAGATAAATTTCACCAAAAAAATGATCCTAAAACTATTTTCAATGTTCAGAATTGTGCCCACAAAAAGCCAAAGTTTGCATGAATGTGGATGACATAAAACAATGCTTTTTTAATTTATTTTTAGTAGGCACATGTATTTCTATTGTGGAAATAGCCCACACAAATTTCAAGTCTACATTATCAAATTTAGATACTCTACAATACTAAAAAACCCTAAACTCCAAACAACCCAAAGTGTGACAAATTAGCCAAATTAAAATTTCATTAGAATTCTTTTTGGATATTTCTAAAAAATAAGGATTCTTATTACTATCAGGTTGGTCATCTTCAATAAAAATCCAAGTCAATTGGCTTCACTCTCCAAAAGTTATAGCTAATAACAATTTGTACATTCCAATTTGAGGTGATATTTTTCTTATTTGCACATTTTCATGTATCCTAGTAGCCCTTCTATTGCTTGACTAATATGAGTACATCTAGAATGACACCATATATCTGAAGTACCATTAGTACTTTGTGTAAATCTCTAGAATCAATATGTATATATGTTGAAGAAATTATTGTAAAATATCTACCATAAGAAACTTTGACTCTTCATAACTTTTGCATATGATATCCAAATGTCACAATCTTTTCAATGCATTGGAACCTCCTTCACTTGCCAACAACTAAATTCAAAAATTTGAACAAACCAATAATAATAATTAAGCATAGAAGCAAACAATGGCAGTTTTGGGTACCCCCTTACATCCTTATGATTCAACAGTAGATTTTGTTTTGGCAGGTGTAAATACACCAACATGTTCTAAAAATGAACAAACAATTGCATTTCCATTCTTTATTATCATCATCATTATCATAATTTCTCTCTCTCTTTATTTGACACATACAACATTTTTGACTGTAGCAAGAAGCAATAAAGTGACTCTATTTTTGAGTCAGATCCTACCCAAACATCCTCAGTCACCTGGTTGTTTTCAATGCAAAGGCCTCCTCCTCTCCATTCCTGAACCAATATACTCAGAAGCAAAACACCAATGAGCCAGTGATTCATGACTTCACAGATGACTTGAGAGACATGGGATATCCTACCGTATGTGTTGGTCAGTTTTGTAATACCTTGGGAAAATTTGGAAGATGTCAAAATTTTAAAAATTATTTACAACTATTTCTAAGAATTGAAAAAATTGTTCTTGAGAAAAATTAGAAAAAGGAACACATATACACATGAATAGAAAGAATCAATCCAAAATTAGGAGTGTCCTCATGAAGTGCCTAAAATTTTAAAAAACCTGCATGACTGTCGAATTGTTGAATTGCAAAAAGTAAAATATTTCGACATGACCTGCCGAAAGTGACCTACAAGTACGGTATTTGAATTCAGTCAGTATACTCTCCAAATTACACTTCGTTGGACTGATGATTTCTCTTTGAATTTCTATTTTTTTGTTCATTCGCTGGAGTCGAGGTGCTGTTCCTTTCCTTGACAACTTATTAGGTGCTGTTCCATTCCGATCCAAGCAGTCGATTGTTTGAAGTATCTGAGTTGCATGGGTTGATTTGACAAGTCGATTGCTGTAAATATCACAGGGAAACCTTAAAATTGAAGACATGGCCAACACTACCCTGGCTTTTGTGAGCCCAGAAACCACGTTGAGCGAGAAGCGGTCTTGTAAAAATAAGTCCCTTCATCGATCGACTATATATATCTGCTTAACATGTTGTCTAGAGGTTCTGTGACCTCACCTTGAATACGGCAAATCCTGGGATCTAGTTTATTTGAAAGAGTATTTGATATGGGGACAGTAATTCCTTGAGGTGCATGTTGACATGCATCTCCGAGAAGCCCTGGAGCAATTAATGGAAGTTGAATCGGCTCAATGACGAAGATAATAAGTTCGCCTGGAGCACTTCAAATGCAACCACAGGTACAGTTTCTAATTAAGTCGTATATATCGGTTCATTGAAGAAAGCGAACTCAAGTGTAATTTTGAGTCTTTTCTCGATCCATAGACTTTGCGAATTCCGATCCACCATCGGCTTCGGGTCGTCTTGTGGGTCGTGCTTAATTCTTGGACTCCAATTCTCGTACGTGTATCAAAGGATCGAAATTGGTTAAATAATATTCCAGTGTGTCTGGTTTCCGGGCTTGGAGATATATCGTTGTTTGTCTGTCCAGGTCTCTTTCACTCAAATTTGACCTACGAGTTTACTTTGGAAAATCCGTTTCACATGTTCTCGTCAGCGTCTGTTGTATGACAGCATGAATAGTTAACATTCAGGACATCCCTGGAAGTTACTACAAAATTAAATTTAACCACAATATAGATAGTGTATCTATATATGATTCTACATTTATACCATAATCAAAATATTCTAAAAAGGTCATTGTCAAAAAGTAAGGCCTATCACTGAACACAATACACGAACCCAAATACCGAGGCAATAGCAAAAAGGTGGAAGGGAGAGAGATCTTGAGAGCTTACGAGGGATGAAGGAAGAAGGGTAAGTTATTGCTGAGCCTAGTCAACGCTGACATCTCCACTGCTCACAAGCATTCTTGCACCAAACGCATGGAGCTGGGATCAATTATTCTTGGCCTTCGGTACCCACAAGCCAACCGCTCTTTCCGAGATACCAGTTCACTTCTTCGGACAGTTAAGACCCTCAATCTGCAAAAGCGACATGCGTGGGCAGAGGTTGGGCATTGGAAAATGAGCGGCCTTCTTCAAGATGAAGCACAGACTTTGCAGAGTATGAAGTTAATATTGCACATCATGCTTGTTGAATGCAACAGATTCTGGAATACACCGGCCTTTAGTGAATTGAACGGCAACAATATCCACCCAGGTTTCTCATTTTCAATGAAAGAAATTTGTCAGGATGGATACTGCGGTAACAACGAATTAAAATGATCTTCATCTCAACACGATGGAGGGGTGTAGCCACAGTTCTTGGACTTGAGTAGAACCTTGAACAATTTTCCCGAACTTTGGCGACGAGGCATTTTCTCCGACCGATTCAAACATGAGTTGACTGCATATAAGTATGTGAGATTTGATTCATAATTCGATTTTATAGCTTCGGGATAACCACTTGGATATCTGAAATTCACAGTGCAACTTAAATAAAGCAAACGTCTTTAATTTCGGAGAAGATATTGCTTACCAAGCACAACGATTCTTCCCTCGTCCATGCATAAGCTTCCCAGCGGGTATCTGTTTGATGGCATCAATGAATCTCTTCACAAGCTCTGGAATTCAACCACAAGCTCCAACTCTCCAACCTGCAAATTGATTGAAATACTCCCTCTGGCTCTGATATGGATAGAAATCGCCTTTCCAAAATTCGACTCGATCGAAAGACGAACAATGAATCGTGCAGGAGCTCATTGCTGTGATTCTTGAGCACACATCGACCCAACAACTTCGACCTTCTTTAAGCCCCGGGAGCGGCCACTCGGCTTGCGCGACCTTCGCAACGGACTCCACCGCTCAAAAACTTCTCCAACTCCCAATCCAGTTCAAAATCTTTGTTCAGCAACATTGGTATAGTAGTGAAAGATATTGGAAGTAAAATTTGAATTCTAGGCTATTTTTACGATACATTGCAAAACCCTCCAAAAGCATTGTAGGCTCCATGCGTCAATTAACATACTACGAAACACCACATTTGAAAGCTTGAAGCAAGAGAGAGTGATGCATGAATTGTAGCACCCCTTAATAGTTGCTACAATATTCTACTCAAGTTTTGTACTGAAAATTGGCCGTTTCACTTCTTTCACGACCAAAATTTGGTTCGCTTTTTGACAAAACATTTGGGAGTCCTTTATAGGCACTTGACAATTTTAAGTGGCCTGCACCTTTCTTGATTGGCAACAACAAAATGGTGAAATATTGAGACTTTTTGAGTAAGTTTTGTATTTGATATGATTTTGGTTGACATTTTTTTTCAAGATATTCCAAGTCTATAATTTCTGGAACTAACAAAGAGTATAAATAACACATGATTTCATCTCTAACAAGAAAAAGAAATTTTTTATTCATTCACATATAGTAGCAAAATGGAACATATATGCAATTTTTTATGAAGGATTTTGATTGCATGGTCATTGGCTCCACCCATATAGTATTAGAAATGTTCAAGCTTTGGAGAAGGGACATGGAGTTCATTCAATTATTCACTAACTTTGAAATGCCAGACTAGTCAATAAACAACTTTGTAGCCATTTTTTTGTCAATAAATGACAAAGAATTCTAAAGTGTAGGATAGAAGCAACTATTCATCTTCAAAATCTTATGAAGAAAGAAGATGTCTCGTACAATCGTTTGGCTTCTAATGAGTGCTTTTGGAGTTTTTTAAATAACTATGTACACAATGCCAAAAGGGATGATTTCCATGATCATTAGCATGTCCTTTTAAGGGCCAAAAATCACAAATGAAATGAACTTTTAAGCTTAAAATCAATTGTTTTTATTCCAATTAGCAATATTTCTACATAATTTACAAGAAAAAAAAACTATCTACATTTGCCAAGGTTGCAATGGATTTTACAAATGTGATGTGCCTTGCTATTGGTCATGTCATTGAATATAGGTAGTATGATGACCATGCACAAGTCTAGTGATTGTTTTACATATCACTTTTATTCATGTAAACTAGGTTTACAATTCCAAGTCTTTTAATTGTCTTTGTTGTGATAATTCCCATTAGGATTTAAGATGGGTATAGCCAAAAGCACAATGGACTTCAAAGTGCCATCTACACTTGGTGTACATTTCCCAAATCAATTATGTATACCAAATGTAGATGGTGCTTTTAAAAATAAACTTTGACCCTCAATAACTTTTGCATATTGTATCCAAATGTTGTGTTCTTTGATGCATTGAAACGTGCTTTCACTTACAAGAGTATGTGAAAATCTCAACAGCTTTACAATAGTAATTAAGCACATCTGGTACCAATAAGCACAATATCAATAAGTGGCTCTTTTGGGTGTATCCACCTTATGGTTAGCTGCATGATTAAGAGCATCCCCAACACAGCTCAAAATGTGACTCAAACTAGGCATTTTGCCGGGTCAGCCAACTGTCTGTACCCCACCGGATGCAAAATAAAACTCAAAATGTGGCCGGATACGGCTTAATTTACTAAGCAGACGGGAAATTTGTGGGTTGAAGGCAGGGCCCGGAAGGGAGTTTGACTGTACTTTTGGCCCCGATGTCGAGGTACAGAGACCCCAATTGACCATCCAATTTCAAATTTTTTTTATACAAAATGCTTACAAGCAATTTCATGGAATTCATTTTCCATCTTGGCTTCAATTTTTCACAAAAAATAGAGCTTACTATATCTTCTTGAGGTGTAGGGAGGAGTCCCAATCCATGTGGGACACCTCCCTACACCTCAAGAGGATGTAGTGAGTTCTACTTCCCATGGAAACTCATGCCTTCCAACTTCCACTTCATGTGGTTGTAAGAAGAAGTGAGATTACAATGAAACAAGGCTCCTTATATCCCTATGGGGTGGAGGGAGGTGCTCCAATCCATGTGGGATATAAGGATTTGAACTAGTTTGAATTAAGAATTCAAATTTTTAATTTTGAAAATTTAAATTAAAAATTTTCAAAATTCAAAATTTGAATTCTTAGTTCAAATTAGTTCAAATCCTTATATCCCACATGGATTGGAGCACCTCCCTCCACCTTATGGGGATATAAAGAGCCTTGTTCTAATGCATTTTCAAATTACTTAGAGATCTCCTCAAGCAAGGAGAGTGAGATCTCAAAGAATTCTTTAAAAACCCAATGTTCTTTGGCTTCAAATTGAAAGCAAAAAAAATTGGAAAACTTGATTTTTTTTAAAAATTCTCTTTTATAGGGCTGCTTGCACTGTTCAGCAGTGGGGTAGATGAATAACACCCGGCCTGGCCAGAGTTCGAGAGCCCTCCAAAGGACAGATTATGAGTCAAATTCTGAGCCATGCGTTGTGGATGCTCTAAGGCATTCAATCAAGCTTGCAAAGAAAAGTGCTCTGCAGAAATATACAGTAGTAGTTCTATGTGGTCAGCGAGGAAATCCTAATTTTAGAAAGGGTGCCATCATCGGTGGACGCTCCGTGTGGAAACCATAAGCGCTTAGGCATCCTGCTGAGACTACGATAGCCCCTGCTAGATCCGAATGCCAGTTTCGTGTCAGCGTCTAGCGGAACCTGCTGTACTCTAGCCTAACAAGCAGCGGGAATTGATATACAGTGGAAACATCCAAAACCGTCCAAATAAGGAATTCAACATGGTTGGAGGCATCTTTTTCTAAAACTGATATTTTCTAGTATTAGCGAGAGAAAATCATGAATATTCAAAAAAAAAATTAAATTTTTCGGAATCAGTATGTAATTTCTACAAATTTTCAAAGAGTTGGCTCCTTAGACCACTGGAACCGTCCTATAGGTGTACCCTAAACTGAACTCTGTTGAAATCAGTTGTCAGTGAATGAAAATTATACATGTGTCTTCAAACTACGTCAACAAATTAGAGTTAAACACTTGTCAGACACTTTAATGGACGCTCATGGATAGATTTAATGACACTCTAGGGACCTGGAATAGGTACAGGGACGGAAATGGGTGTTTCTCCCTTATGCAGTATAGAGAGCATGTTTTGAATGCGATGAGGCGTCACTTCCTCAATACATTCGAAATATATCCATAATGTCAATACATGAGAGTTCTCATGTCGTGGCATGCTTCAATTGGTTAAGGAGAGGCAGATTAAGATTGACAATGCTCAGTGCTTGCCTTGTGCAAATCTTTAGAAATGTGGGTATGAAGTAGAGATTTCATTGGTATAGAAATGAGAGAAATCTAGGAGAAATCTCTTCCTCTACCAACCGATATTAACTCAGTAAGTACAGATTCACATACCTAACAAAATCTAAATCTAAATGGAGGAAACTATTACTGTTGTGGCATGTTTTGATTGGTTCAACAATCAAAGAAATCAAATAGACATTGACATTATGTCCGGTAACTGCAAAGCAGTCCAAGTTACCAAAAATAATCGCCGGTCAGTACCAACCTCGCCGCCCCGCGGCTCGGTAGGTCCTAACCGGCGATTATTTTCGATAACTTGGCCTACTTTGCAGTTACCTAGTCCATAGTGGTGCTTGCGGTTGAGTGCATTTCGGCTGAATTAGTGAGGTGGTTTTCGAGGATAGTTTGCCGCTTCCCGCCGTGCAAATTGGTGCACTATTTGCCACGGTTCATAACGACTTGCATCCAACCTCACGTAGTATACTCACATTGCTCGGAATTCTTACTTGTGTTCTAAAATTTTGTGCATTCACTCACTTACGTTGATTTCTACACGAGTGGTAGGTTTGAATTTTGTCGAATGTCAGTTCCAACTTCCGACTAGAGTTTTCATTTGACATGAACTCTACTGCAGCTGTGCTTTGAGTGTTGTCGAAGGAGTTTGCTTACCTTCTGATGGCATGTTACTGTGTTAATTGCATCGACTTGCACTACATTGTGTTGTGGACTGTGCTGGATTGTAGTTGATAGAGTTGTTTAATTTTTGACAGAGGTTCATGCGATGGTGGCATTCAGGTACTTAATCTTCATGGAGTCATTTGTAGTATGAAGTATACTTGTTGCACAGTAGTGGAATCAATGCTCAGCAAGAGAACGAAAGGAATCTAAAATTTTATGGGTTCCCAACTGTGGGCACTTCATTCCCACCCTTGGAATTAAGCGATCACAACCAAGCTCTTGTCCTAATGACTCTACTACCTATGGGTGTCTAAGCGTCAATCCATTGTGCCTTCCAAGCAATGGATCTTTTGCTATTCTAATTATCCTAACGTATAAGTTGGTTATTCCTAACTATCCTAGGTGTGTACTCATTTCGTTCTCTTGTCCTACTTCTAATTGCTTCCTTACTTTGTGTGTTTCGTTCCCTTGTCCTACTTCTATATTCCTTTTACTTTAATCTAGGTGGTTGTTCCTCCTATTCTATTTCTAGGTGTCGTATTTGTTTAAATCTATTCTATGTATTTGTCTTTGTCTTAGTCTACTCTATGTATCTGTCTTTGTTTTGGACTATTCTATGTATTTGTATTCTTCCAATCTAATCTACGTCTTGGTATTTGTCTTGGCATACTCTACATATTTGGTTTGGTCTTAATCTACTCTACGTATTTGTCTTTGTCTTAGTCTATTCTATGTATTTGTCTTGGTTTCAATCTACTTTACGTATTTGTCTAAGTGCTACTCTACTCTACGTATTTGTCTAGTCTTTAATCTTATTTCTTCATCTTGTATTCTTTGTTTGCGCATTCATTCTTCTACTTCCTATTCTAGTTGGGATTATCTTCCTATTGGTCTTTGCTAATCGCCGGACCTTAATCCCACTTGGGATGTTGACCTTTTCCTACTTATTAACTTCTAATTGCATCACAAGCTAGATCAAAGGAAGAGTTTTAGAGACCCACCTTCGTTCCATATACGTCCTATGCCCGGTCCTCTCCGTTCTAAGCCGCTTCCATAGCCTCCGCCATGCCTCGTGCGAATATCAATCTTTGACCTTGGACTTAACTCCCTTTCAAGTCAACCTCCACCCCTTTGGTTACAATGTCGTTGACTCAGAGTCTACTCCTTTTCTATTCTCACGCTAGTTTCGGGCTTCTTCCTAGACTAACCTTTTAACTAAGGTCTATGATTTTTCCTAATTTTATACTAATCCCTAGGCTAATTCTATACTAAGGCTTAACCAATCCTATTTCACCTCTTTGCTAATTCTATTCTAATGGTGTGCTAATCCTAATTTAATAAAAAAAAAAGAACCGTTGAGCTAAACCAGCCCCTGAACTCAGACCTCAACAAGCCCAGACCCCAGTAAGCCTAGACCCCAGCAACCTGAGACTGCGGTGTCGGGTAGAGAGAAGCGCGCTTAGGGAACACGCGGGGTGCCTGGCTGCAAGTCGTTGAGTGAGTGACAGATAATGTCGAAAACTCGAATCTTCACTCGATCTTCACTTCAATCTTCACTTGAATCTTCTATAGGCCTATCTTGTGGTGGCTCTATGGGGCCAAGGGTAAGGGTGTGTAATAAGAAACAAGGCTTCGGACGGGTAAAACGGGACGGCCAACACGAGTGACCGTCCGGATGATGGGCCCCTAAACTTCAAACCCACGATGACCAGGAAGCGCCTTTCATCAATGGGGACAACATAAAAGATCGACCATGTGGGCCATTAACCCCACTTCGTCGCCACAAACACAAAACGGGGCTAATAACTGTCATAAGAATGACTCCATAGCCCGCAACCAAGATTACGATGTAAAAATTGAAATAACAACTAGCCTCCAAAACCGGTTGGAAAAAACAAGAAAATCACAACGAGCCTCCAAAACCGGCTAGGAAAAACAAGCCACAAGCCACACACACGAATCTTCAATATTCTCCCCCCTTGAGTTCCAAATCTTCAACCTTGAGTCTTGGAAACTTCTTTCACTTTCAAACTTGAAGAAATCTTAACAAGAACCAAGTAAAACTAAGTTCCATACAAGCTGCGACCTTCCATCTAGTGTCACAGGTGCTCTAGGAACTTAAATGCTAAGTGCTTTAGCAATTTAGAAAGCTAAGAGCACGAAATAATCAGTCACAAAATTTGAGCCTAGTCTAAGATACTGTCCAAAAGTTATATGAGAGCAAAGTAGAGGTCCTCTTCCTTCTTCCTAACCAACCACTACCTTTTTAATTCTCAATAACTTTTGATTGAAAGCTCCAAATACTAAGTGTGAGAGCAATTTAGAAATCTCTTACTAATGTCTATAACTTGTGAAAATATCACAATGATCTAAGATACTGTCCAAAAGTTATAAAAGGTAAAGTCTCGGCCTTCTCAAATAAGAAGGTATGAAATTCCCCAACCTTTGATACTACATAAATTTTGCATCACAACTTCAATTCATACAAATAAACTCAATTTGAAAAGATAAAATGATGATCTATCACATCTCAAAGTTTCAATTCCATAAAAGAAACTGACCAAAAGTTGTGGGCGTTGAAGATACGGCCTCCCTCCTTCAAGTTCAAACTCCACTTCAAAGTTTGTCACCTCATAACTTTTTGATTAAAACTCTAAACAATAAGTGTCATATCTTTTTAAAAAGATACACACAAGGAAAATACACCCTCTAAATATCAAGTTAAACAAACAAGTATTACAAAAGTTATAGCTTGTTGAAGCCTCTGCCCTCTCAATGGAGATCTTTGGGTCTTCACAATTTTAAACTCTCATAACTTTTGACTCTTAACTCCAAATTCAACTTGTAAACACTCTTTGGAAAGCTCTAAACACAAGGAATGTCATGTCACGATTTCATTACTCAATTCTTCATGCTCAATGAGCTACATCAACCCGAAATTCAGTCAAAACTCTCCAAAACACACACACACACACTTCTCTCTCTCCACACACCAACTAACCAAAAAACTCCCCATATTCCTCTAAGAGGAGGAAGAAGATCACTCACCAACCCTAAGTTAAGTGGGAGATGCCCAAATGGATCTCCAAATAACTATTGGCCAAAGAAAAAGAACAAGAACATAAGTTCAAGTTTACTCTCTAAAGCCAATGAAATTCAAAGATTAAACTAAAAAACAAACTAATTCTAACTCATAATCTTATCTTCTAAACATATAGATAAAATATAAAATAAAAATTAGATATTAAACTTCAACTAAACTAAATGGAAATAAAAACTAAAGTCAAAGAAGAATCCTAAGCTCTAAATCTCATGACTTTATAAAAACCCTCCAGTTCAACATTTTAGTGTTGAACTTCAAACCTAAATATAGATTCTAGAACTTGAATTCTAAAATCTAATTTAAATACAAAATACATATACATTTTAAATAGTGTACTTATTTACATCACGACAGCGGCCCCGATACCCGGCGGACAGACCCCGGCACCCGGACCCCAGTAACCCCAACTGTGGCCCTCGACCCGCCGGACAGACCCCGACGACCCAGACTGCGGCCCTTGATACTGCGGCCCGCTGAGGGGGTTTGGCCCTCTGGGGGTTCGGCCCTCTAGGGAGCGTCCGGCCCTTTGGGGGGTTCGGCCTCTGGGGGGTTCGACCCTCTGTTGGACAGACCAAGTCTGACTTCTAGCCTTCTAATTTCAGCCCTCCATGAGGGGGAGGGGCATTCTAGAACTAGCTCTCGACTCAATTTTTAACCTCCTAATCTAAGGGAAAACTAGTGCTAGGTTGTTGGAAGCTAAACATTGGATTAGTTCCCAATATGTTTGAAACTAAACGTTGTTGCTAACTCAAGGGAAGTGGCATTTGACACCTCGCTAAGACTTAGGGAGTTCAAAGCTTCGTCGTGAGGGTGGAGATTTTGACACGTGACTAAGACTTCCATTTGCCTAAGAGCATGTAGGGGCCATAGCTCCTCCGTCCCTCATAAGACTAGCTTAACTCCGTGATCAAGAGAGGAGGGAGGGAAGAGTAGACACAATGTGCAAGCATACTTTCAAAGTTACCTCACAAGTTACCCCTCGGTTCCTCACAAGCCTCTCCCACAACAACTTTCACTTGTTCACAACACAAAAAGTGGCACAATATTGATTAGCATAAGTTCCCACAAAATTTGGGGGGGGTCTCAAGTCCCCAAGTGCAAGCACAAAGTACCAAGGGTGCAACAACCCCAAAACTATCAAAGGCTCCTTTGGCATCAAAAGCCAAAGGAAATCCGGCATAACTCGGGCCCAATAGTGCTCCTCCTTTAAATGGGTAGGAGTGAGAGAGAGAGAAAATGAGAGGAGAATGCCGCCCCTTTTATACTCAAAAGGGAGCAACACCCCTTAATCTACTAAGAATAGCTAGATGAGGGAATTTAGGAGGTCCGTACATGTTTACCAATCCCAAATCTAACTATCCACCTAAAATCTACACAATTTGAATTAAGTAATTCAAATCTTACCTAACCTTACAAGAACTTGCAAAACCACCTAATTTACCTTCCCCAAAATCTACAAGTTCTCACATGGGAGACGTTCCAATGTGTTCCCACCTACTTAATTTGAAATTACTTACACCAAGCACTTGGAGCCACCTTCATTAACTTTTTGAGGAGGTACTTGCTCCCACATGTGCCCAAAGTTCCCCATGCGTTTCCTACACGTTCCCCACGGTCATTGGGGCCCAAACTCTCCAAAAAAGCATTGGGGGGCTTTAAACCCCATTTTCTCCTCCATGTGCTATCCCCAAAGGCTAACTTTTGGAGTTTAGCTCCGAATGGCAAACGGATTGCGCCATTGGGTCCGAAAAGCCATAATTAGTCTATAAAGAATCCTTCACCCCTTAAACTATGTCCCAATTCTCAAAGAATCTTAGTGTAAGCTAGGATCAAAGTTGGGATAAATTCCCAACTTTTGGAGTTTGGCAATTTTGGACCCCAAACCTTCACCAATCTCTTAAGTAGATAGAGGGGGGTAGGAATAGACCCATAGTAGGCCTCGATCCGATGTCGTATGGCCCAGGTACGCAAGTCAACTGCAGCTTCCGTCTTTTAAATTGTTAGTTGGGGAGGAATGTCGCCGATTCGAGATCTTCCAACTATCGATTTGTCTTGAAACTTGGGGAAGCGCTCCGTTGGTGTGAGACCGCCTCACCGAATGTTTAGTGGGATTTTACCGCACTTTAGGATATTATTTCGAATTCCCACCCAAAGTCCACCACGGTTGACCATCTGGGAAAATATCTAAACAATGTCGGAAAATTCCCAAACTTTAGAAGGGACCACCCATGGAATCCCCCCACCTGGATGCAAATCTGCATCCCCACTGCATGCTCCTAGCATTAGGAAATCGCCCGATACCTGCATTTCAAGGTTAGTATTTTGCTCGTATTCTCTTCGATGCTATGGGGAGTAGGGGATTCCCTCTAGATTCTTCCATGAGGACTTCCTAGCCTAGACAAGGACTTTTTAGGCTTTTTATCCTAATCCTGCACATCACTATCAATTTGACGTCTATTTAGCTAAGATAAGGCCTGTTTTGGATGCAAACTATCCTAAATCCCCTCTAATGACCAAATGGCACATTGGTATGTGTAATGCCGATACCGGTTTAATGCCCTTTTGTGGGTTTTACGAGCCTAATTATGCCTTAGATTATGTAGGAATTCGAAAAAAGAACTCGTGAGTCTCTGGTGACGAATCGGGGACTCACAC
Organism: Thuidium tamariscinum; assembly: GCA_947034885.2. Lineage (NCBI taxonomy): Eukaryota > Viridiplantae > Streptophyta > Bryopsida > Hypnales > Thuidiaceae > Thuidium > Thuidium tamariscinum. The sequence continues at coordinate 1,050,707 of OX344755.2, read as the reverse complement.
CAACCTAGACCGCAAGTGACGTTTTGGAAGTTAGGTGTAACCCACTTCACAGTGTTTATTGAAGCAGGTCAGTGATTGTACTTGCACTTTCAGTACAAAATGCAGGTTTGACGTGCCTGATGTAGGGCGTGGAGCTTCTGCAACAGATTACCACTAAGATTTTTCGTAGTTCACAGGGCAAGCGACATATTCATGGTGAGTGCGTTTGAGTTGCCTCATTTGTTACGTCACATTAGGGTTGCACTTCGGGACATAGTCAGTAGGGGTAGCGTGTGCTCTGGAAGTACGTGTTGGTGACTGAAGCGCGCATGCATCTGCAGCTCTGCCAAATCTCTGTTATGCTCTTTTCATTACTCTATGTGGACAGTGGAATTCTATAGGCATGGCTTCAAAGCATATGTGTTCTACTTACATAGACTTCACTTGGTTGTTCTAGTCATCTACATTGTATGCTCTCAGAAACTGGAAAACATCATAAAGTCCAAATTAATGTATGTGAGAAAGAGTGCTATCAGAAAGAGTGCTTTCCATCGATACTGCCACTCGCTGGCATGAGGAGCCACTGATCCACGAGGCCATTGGCAGCCCTAGCCCCCGCCGTTTGTACTGTTCCTACTCGAGCATTGGCCGGGCTGCCCGACTCTACTTCTTTCCTCCCACTGTCCACAGGTCCTGAATAGTGTTTCTCCTGCGGTCTTCTGTGACATTGAGCACCGGCTTCGCAATTGTTCATTGCCTTTTTTTTCGCACGGCAACCAACCGTCGTTCAAGCGGGAACCCTTAGAACCAGCTTCCATGTGAGTCGGGCTAGTAGGCAATAGTGGACATTGGGCAATAGTGGGCAATAGGTGCTATCGTATAAACTCTTCCTCAGCTGCTGCATATGGAAGAAAGTTTAGGTGGACAAACTGGACATGGGGAATGAACTATATAACCTGCGAGAGGAGTCAGGTTATCGGTGGAGAACCGAGGCGCAGTAGCGCTGAGGGGCTCCATCGATAACTTGACTCCTCTCGCAGGTTATAGTACATAATTTGCTGAGCCGCGAATCGAGGTGACAATACGTGTCAACAGATAATTTGTGAACTACGTACCACCTCTTTGGATTCCGACCTACCTACTTGTTGTTGTTGGCACCTTTGGGCGCTCTTCAGGCGCTCTTTTGACGCTTTCTTGTTTTCAGGTTTTGATTCTTGTGCATCGTTTCATCGCTGAGGAGCCTATGTTTTTCTCGCTTTGGCTATTTGATTTAGGAGCTTATTCGTTGCGTTTGTTTTGTGTTTCGATTTTAGAGCTCCGTTTGTTTTTTCTTTTGTAGTTCGTCAAAAATGTCTAAAAATTTGCGATTCAATCGCCACACTCGTAGTTCAGGTGTTTTAGAGAATTCTTTTTCTGGAAGAAATCACGCTGTTCAGAGGAATGACAACTGTTACACTCGGCCAAATTTTGAGCTCGGTCTTGATTTGTCGCAAATCGACATTGAGCCCATTATTGTGGATCATTTTGTACCTATTGATCCTGTTGAGGACATTGTTTCTGTTGGAGGTGATGATCTTGTTTTAAGAGACATTGAGTCTAATGTAGTTGGTGCTTGTCGAACTAGTAGGCGTTGAAAATTGATCAAAATAATGCCGGATGGTTGTCCTGCGGTTTACATTCCTCCTTCGCGGTTGTTAAAAAGCAGTGGGAATTCCAAATCTAGTTCTGTACAAGCAGCCTTCGTTGATGTGCCTAATTCGCCAGATCGCATTTTAAGTTTGTCGACGTCTACGCATGAATCAATTTTACATTAGGAAAATTATGAACCCAAAGAGTGCCCCTTAAAATGAAATCTCAAGACCCCAATTAATTGTTTTAATTGTACTTCAATATTTATTGACCAAGACAATTCCCCTATTTCCGCTCAAGATGAATGCTAACAATCATGATGGCTTAGAACATGAAACTCTACTCCCATTGGCCGAGAGTTGCTCTACTTCATCATAAAAGTGACTTGTGGTACCATGCTAGCTTGTATTTAATTGAAGAGCCTATGCATTGTATACAACAAGAGAAGTTTGAAGCATGATTAAATATTTAATAACTTGTGAAGTACACATTGTATCTTTTTCCCAATATTTTTTTGGATTGACATGTCCTAGCAAATATGTACATCACACAAGATATTGATGTTTCAAGTCAAGTTGAAGGACAAGACCATAGGGCAATCTAGGCCACTTGAATTAGGCTTGCACTACCAAAACTCGGGGCATTCCTTGGGTTCATAATTTTCCTAATGATTGATACATCTCATGTTTCCATTCTCCTGGAAATAGATCTTTGTGATAAAAATTGTATACCAGTGATGGTTGGCATTCCTTCTGAGGAAAGAGTTTCTGAATCCTTATCAATTGCAAGTTCAAGTTGTCCTCTGGATTTTCACATTGAGGAAGAGCCTCAATTATCCAATTCTGTAACAGAATTATTCACGATGGATTTTGAAACTCTAGTCTTACCGAGCAGAGATTGAATGACTCTGTAGATAGTGCAGGTTGTGTTGCACTCATAGCTCAATATCATCCTCATCCTCATCCTCAAATTGATACTTCTAACAATTTGATGTTCCAACAACAAGGGGTCTTAGAAATCCCGTCAAAGCTAATTTATGTAGCTATGGAACCAAATTCTATGGCTGTGATTGCTCCGGCATCTATTGTTCCTTTAGCTTAGAGAAGAGCCAATCATGGCTTTCTCAACGTTTCAAAAGACGATTGGAAGCGTCAAACCACTAATCATAGTGATAATAGTAAGAAGATGAATGACTGGGCTAGGAATAAATTTGACGCATGGCGTGTTTACATGGGCTTTTCCACCGATGTGTCACTTGTGAACATCGATCTTAAGGAATGCGGTATGTTATTATTGAGGTTTTTCTGCATGGTTTGTAAAAGTAACGGAGACTTATATCCTACAGGTTCCTTAATGAGTATGCTCATGGCTTTCCAACGCTTAATATGTAAAGAGTAGGATCGACGCATCAATGAATCTGGGATTATGGAGACTAATTTTAACATTCGCAAGCATCCTTTTTTTGGTTCGTGTCGTAGAGGATTGCAATCTGCGCTTGAAGCTTCCAGGAATGCCGGGGCTAACAAAAACAGGAGAAAAGTGGATGCTATTACTTGGGAGCAAGAGAGAATTATACTTGACCATGAACTTCATGCCACGACAATTCCCAAAGGTTGCCAAATGCGGTTTGCCTTTTACTGCTTCGTTATTTTCCTCATTTGTGGAAATAAGGAGCTTTATAATTTGTTGGTTACTGATTTTGTATATGGTCAAGATGCCAATGGACAAGCATTCCTTTGGTAAGTTACTATATTACTTGTAACAATTTGCTTGTGTTCTTCTTAATTGAGACATTAAGCAATTTGTATCTATTCAATTGACATACTAATGTTACTGTATGTTTGAATGTATTGTATTGATAGTCATCCATATTGTTTCAAGAGTTGCTGAAATATGATCATGCGTCATATTACAAGATCACGCACCATATTACAGGATGAATGTTTTTTTTAATAAAATATATGCTTACATTTTGTATGTTGAATTGTAGGTATGATGAACGGTTATCTAAGAATTACAAAGTGAATTTGAGAAACCGTTTTCAAGATGAACATTTCAAGCCGCCAGTGACATCCAAGGATCCCGATGTCCTCAAAACTTGGATTACTTTGAACGAGCATATGCCGTCATCATCGAAAACTGGACACCTGTTTTTATCATCGATCACCTCCAGTAGGTCACATGTTTGGTACAAAGGCGATATTAATGTTGGAGAAGGCATGATTAGGACTTGGATGAAGACAATGGCTCGTAATGCTGGTATTTCAGGAGATATAACAAATAAAAGTGGCCGAGTAACATCAATTACTCGAATGATGGCTGCAAGGGTGTCTCCCGAAGTTATTGCACAAATAATTGGTCACAGGAATTTGAAGACCCTAGCAAGATATGACAAAGTTGCTTTTCTGAAGGCCCAAGCTGCTCAAAAGTTACTGCGAGAGCCTTATCATCCAGAAACTCATGAACTGTTGACTTTTGAGTACCATTATGAGAAATTTATGAAAGAATATCATCGATGGCAGGTTTCAGACGGCATTTCTGTAGACCCTGATGTCATTGGTACAAATGTAGATACACGCAATTCTAGAGTGGATGTTGAGGACGATCCTAATGACATCAATGCATTTGTTGAACTTGACAATTTTGAAGATGTCAACTCTTCTGATGGAAATGCAAATCATGTTGTTAGAGAACAACAGGTTTTATTTGGAAGGGGCTTTCCTTCGGTACCTGATTTACCAATCAACGGACGCAGTTCTCTTATCCATGTATCGAGTTCAACTGACCAAACTTCTCGATTTGTTCGATTCGACTCTCATATTCAACCTCTTGAGAATCAACATTTTGGTAGAGCTAATGAAGGTTCTAATCGTCGACCTCCATTCACTCCTCGTCCTAGTGCTCTGTATTCAATTGGTGGCATTCGCCCAGCAGTTAGTCCACATGCATCGAATACACCTTATGCACCACCTCGTGCATGGTGTCCACCTCCTCCTTCGCGTAATTCCTTTGGTACTACTTGCGGACCTACTCATGAACCTTGGAGACCTGTTTATACTCCTAATTGGAATCTAGCTCGTCCATCTAGTTATCTTCCTCGGCCAGATTTCTGTCAAGCTCCTACTGGTGGTGCTTGTAAATCATTTGTTGATGGAAGTCTTGATCGTTTCAATAATCGGAATCAAAGTCCTGTTTATGGCAACAGGACTATTTTACTTGAGTATGATTCAGTATCTAGAGTTGAGATGGCTCCTTTGATTAGGACACCGCCGCCTCCTATTCCACCTCGTTTTATTTTGGCAAGGGAGAACATTAGACAACGGACACTTCTTTTTCCATCAAGCTCACAAGGAAAAGGTCTCGTGTCAGATACTTCAAAATCTGAACCATCTGGTAATTTTCTTGCACGAAAAAAAACTACAAAGATTTTTCAATCCATCACTAGAAGAAAAACCCGTCGAAACCCATGTTCCCGGCACATGTTTTCACGTTACATGGAAACACTTATACAGTTTAGGCATTAGAATTCACATTCTGCGTTTACACTCCTGTTAGTTAGAACATGGGACGTTATAGCGTAACATTAAAATTGTGCTCCCGGTTTCCTATTCCTCTACTCGTTGGATCAAACGCTGACCTTGTTTAAGTTAACAGGAAAAATCCAATTTCTCCGCACTCTGACGTGTACCCTCATACGTGGAAGACATGACGACGAAATTCTGTTGACAAACATGCTGAAAACTGTCATTCATCTTGTTTTTCCATCCCTACAGACGCTAGGAAACTGCAACAGGGCGTGTGCCTTCTCATGCACAGTCCGCCATCTGCGGTTACAAACAAATCCTTAATTTGCTGCTGAATCCCTCTTCTCTGATTGTGAATGCTTCTGGCGCAAACACATGTGCCTTAGCTTCCTCTGAATGTCAACTCCTTAGGAAAGAAATTCAGAGGAGTTCCGTCTACCTTCCACTAACTACATAGAAGCTGCCGTCACTGAAGTTCCAATGTTCAAGAATTTCAACAACTTCAACTAATACCATCAAAAGTATGAAATTTCCACACGAAAAGTACCTGCAAAACATCAGAGACTTTTGCTTACATCGTACAATTCTTCATAGCTTTATTTCAATCAACAAAACATAGAAGCACTTTGCACTGAATACCACGTGCGTACAGAACACGTTATTCCTACTGCGCTATAATTATCATATCATTCATACATTAATTCTTGGAGCCTACAACATTCAAGCACATCACAATCTTTCCTCAGTGTTCTCTGTTTCCTATAGCAAAACAAATGCAGCTGCTAACTTCTTCACAGAAGAAGTACGCTAATGAATGATCTTCTTCTTACTTCTACAATGTGATTTCTGACATTTCGGTATTTCATGTCCACCTCGACCTGCATTTTTTGGCTTCATCCTTGCAACACATTCTTCAACACTGCGATTTACGTGTCATTTGTGACTTCTATCCTTGAACTACCTATGAAAACATCATAACCACATGACCTTTAATTCACAACGTCCGGGTTACGAAGTTCTCATGCTTGTTTACTACAGAAATCACCTACACCGTCTGCATCCAAAATCATGTATGCATGCCTCTGCTTCCCACAACGTTGCTGCAGCAGATTCAGTTCTCGTTTGAACCTTTCAAACGCAGTCCTGACTACACCATACTCTTCTGCACTTACAAAAAAACAATATGAAAACGGTGATCAAAATCTTCCGTAGACCTTCAGCCTCAAACAGCCTTCTGCATCATGTCTATGGAAACACTGTTACTAATGAACATCATTGACGGCCTGAACTCTATATCCACTTCCTATAACAAATCCATGATTGCAATAACAGCACAGTTCAAAAGATCCACCTCATCCCACAACAAACCTTTATACATTGTTAACAGACTCTAAGGCCTTCAAAATCTGCATCTTTTCCTGCTGCCAGAATCTCAGGCTGTAGCCTTGATGAATCACTATCTACTCGACGGCCTCTCACTTGTGTTCCACAGACTACTTTCCAATCCCCTCCGTGGCTACTTGTCCTCGCAACGTCGTCAGAGAAGTAAACCTGCTGACATTGCGTAGGGAAAACAAATGACATACCTCCCAAAGGCAATGTGTTCCCAAAGTTTGCTAACGTAAATCCGTACTTATCTCGAACAACATGTCTGTTGCTTGCACCTACCTTTGCAGGAACCCAAGCACATACAAGCACAACACAACAATGACTTCGATAATCCAACTCTAGAATTTCCTGAATGGAACCTACATATTCAGTGGCTTCCCATTCGTTTCCTCCACGACTTCCCCTGCCCTTCTTCCATGTTAACACTGACGCAGCTATGCCGCTATCACAGGTGACCTTCTCCTCCTCTGCACTCTGCACTCGCAAATGCATTCCATGAGCAAATATGGCCCTGTACGATGTAGCTACTACTTCAGGTAGCTTACTACCCTGCATGACATCTTCGGGTACTATGTTCTCTTCCAAACTGGCCTCCTGCACTGCATTCTCAATCCACTCCGAGAATTTTGGCAACATCTGGCAATGTTCAGGATAAATTATTGCACGACTGCGTCCAAACTGTTGCACAAAATTCCGTGCATAGGTCTGCCTTTCAAGTGCCCTCTCTTTGTATGAGTGAACGTATTTCCTGCAACACAACATTCGGACACAACAGCGAAGTGAAAACCTACGTACAGAACAGTATGTATGCACCTAATTCTTGATTCTAATGGACAAACATCTCTATAACAGTTAGCATTTCCTCAATTCAATTACGCAGCCTCTACTGCCCTCCGACCTCCTTCTGAAGAACATCCTAACACTGTTAGAAACGCAGAGCACTAGTTCACATGCCTCTGCCTCTTCTGAGCATGCACATTCCGTCCCCTAAGCAGACCCACAGTTCCTCAATTTCAACATGAGACATGTGCTCATTCTCAAACCACCACTAGAGATACAGAGCACTCACTGCCTCCACGGCTCCATGTCCGCTGAATTTGATAACACAAAATCGTGTGCCCATTCCAAGAATTGAGTGGACATTGCACGAGACCAACCACTGCCTTGTAATACTTCATCATTCATGCGCTGCTCTTCTTTATCATCCCAGACACGACGACTTGTTCCTTCGAAACATTGCAAGTATTCAGTGCAGTACCCCAAAGTCTCAGACATTGTATACCCCTCAGCCATGCTTGCTTCCGGACGCGCATAGGTTCTAACATACTCCTTCAGACTTTTCATATACCTCTCAATGGGATACATCCACCGGCAATGTACAGGTCCACATATATATAACTCTTCCACCAAATGAATCATCAAGTGTGACATGATGTCCATGAAAGTTGGTGGAAATACTTTCTCCAAAAGACATAGCGCCTCCGCTGCGTCATTCATATCTGCATCTCTTTCACTTATTTTTATCTTTCTCTTGCATAATCTTTGGAAGACACGATTTACTTTCATTACTGCTTGCCGAACCTCCTCGCTCAAAACGTTCCGCAATGCCAAAGGCAGTACCTGTGAACGCAGGGTAATTCCTCTTCAACAAAAAAATATACTGCCTTCTACTGCTGGACACAATTCAACGCCTCTCTAACATATAAACAATCTGCAGATTAAAAGACACAAAGTAATGTGTTTCTCACAACATTTCGACGCGTTCACTTATTCCATATTCTCTGGAAAAATCATTCAATACTACTTCATAAAACAGCAATCGTGCATGCACTTCTTTGGCACAGTACGGGCTACAGGCAAACAACCTGCTGCATTAGAACATGAAAGTCATGGGACTTCAAATACCGTAGCTTCCCCTCCTCCAGACACTTATGAATAGCCGCCACGTAATTAGTTGGTGTTTTCAATTTCTTGATTATTTCCATAACGGTGGTCCGCTCACTTGAGTTCAAAATATATGGGGCTTCAGGCAAGTGGAATTCATTCCTACTGCTCTCCGTACGTTGCACCCACAACTCCTGTCGAATGCTCAAAGACTGCATGTCCTGCCTACTACCTATGGAGTCCTTCGTGCCCCATATGGTTTTTGTTATATTTTCACAGAGATTCTTCTCGCAGTGCATTGGATCTAATAAATGCGGGATCATGAGCTTCTGCAACATGACACACATCCAAAACTCTTTTTCAGTGGAAAATATATCAACTCTCACTCATGAATTGACAGTCCTCTGCTAAGTGATTCAAATTCCATTTCCTCAAAGACCTCGATCCTCTGTGTTCTTCTTCATGCTTTTCCTACTCTTCAATTCATATTTTCTTCATGGAACCACAATTATAACTACCTTGTTTAGCAATTTCTTGTCACTGCTTCTGTTAATACAATTAACTAAAGGGAACACTCCTCCACCACTTTAATTTCGTCATTCACACATTACAATTTATCCTCAGCATTCTCACAGAAAAATGTACTGTTTCTTAGGAAGAAATTGTCCCCAGCTTAGTCCAGCATCATTACTTAATAAACAAAGTACTCAAGTGCATCCTTCGTGCTGCGAGCACTCAACATACCGACGACAGTACTGGAATACTATAATATTTCAAATTCCTTGAAGAAGTTGTTCACTCCGTATAACTTACATAATATATTCACCACGGACATTTGTTAAGAAACACACACACTACAAGTCTGGCACACTGTGACTAGTAGTCCAGTACTCATAATGTTCTCCTTCGTCTTTAACAAAATTTATGTCATATTTGTAAATCCTACTTGACTATGGGTGGAGATTTGTTCTCACCGTCCAATACGGAAGATCATTTAATGCGCTCTTCCTTTTAACACCATGCACATGAATTGGATCATGTTCTCCTCCTTTCCTACCTCCTCCCACCAAATAAGCCTCCCGTTCCTCACCACAGGCTTTTACCTCTTCCGTGCTCCTCCTCCTGGGAGCCTCTCTTCTCTCCTCCTTTCCGTTAAAATCAAGGTTCCTTCGATATGGATGTGTACTCCGCGTCCATCTTCTGCTGCCTCCGTATACAATTTTTCTTCCTTTGGCTTTCTTGTGGGCATCCACCGTATTCCCTGATTTTGCAGACCTGGCATCTGTCTGTGGTCCACATACTGTGCAAGCTTTATATCCATGTGTGCACAAGCCAGAAATGAGTCCATAGCCTGGATAGTCAGAAATTGTCCACATCAATATGCACCTCAAAGTGAAATGACGGGTGCCTGGAGGTTTTGAAAAGTCCTGTGCTGAAATTCCCCTCCACAACTGTTGCAACTCCTCTATAACTGGCCGTATGAAAACATCTATGTTTTTGTTAGTGGGGGACAATTTTCCCGAAACAAGAATGCTCAACTGGATAAAAAACTTCTTCGTCACCAAATATGGAGGCAAATTATAGATAAGAATTAACACAGGCCATGTTGAATGACTTGTTGTATTGTGCGTAAATGGATTGACACCATCTAGAGACATGCCAAACCTCAAATTCCTGTATTCGTCAGAGAAATGAGGGTCCACCGTTGTGTCCACGTGCTTCCACGCTGGACTGTCCACCACAGACTTCATAATGTCTTCATCTGTGTTCGGATGATCTACATGATACCGTAGCAGCTCTGCAATTGCTGGTGATTGATACATTCGCAAAAGCCTTGGAATAAGAGGGAAGTGCCGTATTACTCGAGCTGGAACTGTGTCCGACCCCTGTTTGAAACGGGGCTTTCTACACTGCTCATTGGGACATTCGGTCAAATCTTCCGCTGCTCCACGATAAAGTATACAACCATCAGGACAATAATGTATGATGTTGTAGTTCAAGCCTAATCTTTTGATTAGTCTCTTCGCCTCATAGTGATTTGAAGGCAACATGTTACCAACAGGAAGTAACACGGCAGAAAGGTACCTGAATAGCTCATCCACATAGGCATTGCTTACGCCATGTATGACAGCCATGTTGATAAGCACTATCGTTGTTGAAATGACACTAATATTCCGACCTGGGTAAATAGGACGTGTTGCTTCCTTATATAACTCTTCCAACGCATCTATCTTCTCTGAAAACGAATCCACTTCTACATCATCTTCAGTACTGTGCACTGTGTCTTCGTGTATACGGTCTCCTTCATCGAACGCATCAAACACCTGCTGTTGAATATCATGGAACGGATCCATGTGCTCTGCGTACTCACTGCGCACAATGTTGTCGTCAAAAACATTTCCATCAGATATGCTCTCACCAACTGCATTTACCCATAAGCCGTTCTCAGGATATCCTCCCTCTAGATCTCCGCCCAACATGGAATGCATGAGAAACGGATCTCGCCTATTCAAGCGTAAGTGTTCCCTTATGGCTTTGATGCTATACCGTTTCCCGCCATGACATTTGCTACATGGACAGCGAAATGAAACGCAGTTCAGTTCTTTTGCCACCCTCAATTCTGTTTCGAAAATCATATCCTCTTTAGGCACATGAATTGCCGAACCACCTAACATCGTGAACGCTGAGACCTGCGATGAAACAAGCATTCAGTCATTACTTGTGTCCTTAACAACTACCTAAAGAACGACATGTCAACATATGCATTACTTTTGTTACCGCCAACATTTCCAACGCACCCACAACCACAAACGCCATCGTTGATCATGCATTCTCATCATTCCTTCTCTTTTTCAGATATTATGCATAGGAAATAAGAATGTAACATTCAACAACTACTTCAGAGTACCCTTCCCTACGAAATTTGAAATAAACAACACTGCCACCTCATTGTCCACCACCATGCCATACCATCCTCGCACTCACACTGACTTATTCGGTCCTCCAGTGATACTACTTCATTCAGTTGGACTTGGCCTGTTATTTTCGAGATCTGTATGGCAGACAGGTACTTCAAGACTACCAAAGGTACACATGAATTATTCTCTGTTTCACTATATGCGCATGGGTTTTTTCTGCAACCCATTCAGGCAACACAGTTCCATAATGAATTCATTTACTTATGTACAAATATTTCACTTCCGTCTTCAACTATGCTCAGGTTCACTTGAACGTAGTGGAAGAGTATGTTCGTTTCATACATATGTGCACCATTCAGTCTGCATTCACACTAAACACTATCCATGGAATACATGTCGGAGAAGGTGTACCCCAACAACACTCTCAAACGACACAGAGCAACCACTTCCATCAATACTTAATTTGAGATACAAAAATCATGCACAGCACAACTGTCCTCCATTACAAAAATAATGAGAACGTAATGACACTCCATCACTTCCTAATGCCATAACTGCACTTACGGCATTGAACACGAAGGAGGTTTTCAATTTTCACATATACTCCTCAGCTACAACTCCTCAGGCAAACACCATAGATGCTTAAGAAGCACCCATGATATCAATGCGAAGGAAAACGGTCCATGCCATGGATTGGCAGTGACGTTCCTAGGTATTCACTCTTCACAACACTTCTCCCCGACACACTTCTGACCTTCAATAACTTCCTCAGGATCACGAGCATGAGGATCACCTATTAATTTCTGTAGCGACAACTTACGCCTCTCAGGTTGTTTGCCTGAATAGTTCTCAATGTTGAGGTGGTCACCGTCACCTTCTCGCCTTCTCTCAGATATCCCTGAATTACGAAGCCGCTCAATGCACGCTTTCATTTCTCTCAAACCTTCCTCTACTGCGTCTTTGAAGCTAATTCTACGTTTTCCAGTTGCTGTCACTGCTGGTTGCAGTGACGAGCACTCCTCACTGTTGAGAGAGCGCCCCTGACGTTGTTCACTGCTCTGACTGCGTTCGATAACATCTTCAGGTGAGTCTTCCTCACCCTCACGAAGTTTTCTTCGCATAATCCTCCTCCACTTTCCAGTCGGAATTGGTCTTGACAGAGGTAGGTCAAAGGGGTTTGAATCCATGGGGGTGAATTTCTCTCCACTGCTTCACAATGACAGATGAATTCAATAGAAAAATATGAGCGCTAAAAAAATGCAAGACACAGCAAACGACTTACAGAACACGCAGCCTGCACTGCCATTTCTCTCTTCCATCCTCTAGCATTCCTCTCAACACATATCTCTATCACTCATTTCGTTTGATTTATTTAGATACATTTCTTTTGATACTTTGACACAATGCGCTAGAGCATATTCCATCTGCATCCTCTCCTCCGAGTAGTGAAAATGTTGTTCGACTTCCAATTCCATTCACACTACTTTGGAAATTCCATTGATTCTTTTTGAATATCACAACCACATGGATTTCAGGCTGTGGTTCCACATTAAGACAACTTTCTGTTGAACGACGCTCACAAGTATATTTTATGTACTGTCGTCTCATATACTTCAGTATCATTTCCTACAATATATGTATGCCCTCACACATTATATGTCTTCTGAAGACAAAAAAAACTTCCAAGTGGATTCGTACAAATTCCAATAATACTGGTGGAAACAGAGATTCTTTCGCTTTACATACTTGTTTTCAACCCTCAATCTTCTTGAAGTTTACTGCCGCGGACACAAGAACATTTCTAAAAGCTCCCAAGACCCAGACATGCATTCAAATGAACACAGGCCCTTCAATTAAGCAATGCAAGTTTTTAACTCTGGAGACCTTCAGAGCACCGTGTCACAAAAACTTATCAACGGATTTCAGTTGTTTCATAGTAAATAAGTTTCATTGCGCTCATAAAATGTAAAACTCAACATAATGAAAGGAACGACTCTACAAACTGAATAAATAATTCTGCTGGCACATGTGCAACCCCACAAAAGAAACAGAGAAATGGAGGTTCCGCCAACACTGTCGGTTTTCTCTTCCATAGCAAATTTCTGCATTTCCTGCCTCAGTTATAACGATGAAGACGTCGCAGACTGCGAATTCTCTCAAACAGACTGATGCTAATGTCAAATTCATCTTCAAAACCCAAAATACGCAGCATTTGCCCGTTCTCCTGCCTTAGAACTTCAAAGCCGTCAATGCGAGCGTAGGAACTATCGAACCGACCACTCCCAGTCTGACACGTGGCAGCGCGACAGCAGAGGTCGCCATCATGACCTCCGATTCCACTTCCTCGAAGGAAGATTTCTGTGCACTTCGTTTATGTCCATTCTACTTCAAGTTGTCAAACCCCGCCGTCTAAAAAAAAGCACTCATTAACGCAAGACGACAGTATAGGCGAAGGCATTACTGAATACGAGCAAAGAAGAAACTTGCACAAGAAAGTTGTGCATGACGAAGTGGAGCGCACCTTGGTTGCTACAGGGTCTTCCGACGTCGCCGTGCTGAGATCTGCTTTCTCTGGTGAAGGAAGGGCGAATGCAGTCGAGGAAGCCGTGTTGAAGAAAGGACGCACTCGCAAGAAGGCAGTTGCGCCTCCAGGCGCGTTGGTGTTGAGGCGAAGTTCAAAGCGCTTGACGAAGGCGGAGGTCAGACACACAACTCCCGCCGCCACAATTTCAGAAGGCATTACGGTATGTGCCTTCCTTTCTTGAAAGTATCGTTTAAAAATAGCAAATTCATTCTTGTTGTCTTCAGCTTAGAAGCCTACATTTCATTGTAGCCATAAATTCAATGGCGGCTGCAATTAATCGCTATTCTATTTTTGTGAGAGAACACGCTCAGATCGTTTGTCCCTTTCGAGAGGTAGGACACGTGTGTCATCTTTCCCCGACTTTCATGGATAGCACCTTCGCCCTCCCTAAAATTATTGGACATTCGTAATTGCAGTTTACTATGGTTTTACGTTCTCCCATTACATGTACAAAGCAACCTGTCTCTTCAAAATGCCCTCCTTTGTCACAGCATGTGCGTTCCTACTCTGCCGCTCAAATTTAGGGTTGCCCCGTTGCTCAAGTTCAAGTTGTTTTTGTTAGGCGTTCGAAGCAGCGTATACAGGTGGCAGGGCATGTCTTACGGGTTATGTTCATGCGCTGTTTCAGAAGGCTTCTGAGAAAACAGTGAACAGAAACTGTGAGTTCCCTACATGAATTTAGTGTTCCCATAATCCCATCACTGCCTTCCTTGGTCTAGGTCTTCAGGAATGAACATGTCCATGCAGGCTAGTCCTACAAATGGATCGGCAGAAGCGGTTTCAAGACTTCAAGAACACTAGGAATCTCATATGCGCCACAAGATTGTCTATGCAGTACTCATGTAGGACCTGCTAGGATCTGTTGACGACTATTGAAATTGGAGTACATTAGAACACATGTGTCTTCAGAACTGTGCATTGCATAACCACAGAGGCAGGAGGTTTGCATCTCCGCACTTCGACGGTGTCATTGATGTGAAACTGCTTAAGGATTGTTAAATGTTACATGTCTTTGGTCACCCACTTCACTTGTACTCTTAAAGTGCAAACTGAATTGTTCCTATAAATGGTGCGCTAAGGTGCTCCCAGGCATTACGACTGTATTTGAACGTCCCCGAGAGGAAGTGCAGTTTTCATGTGCAATTCCCAGTTTCTATATAGTTAAACGGTAGTGATTTCCTATTTTATGCAAGTTAAGCGTTGCGGCCGTAGCATTGTTATTCCAATACTGTTTCTCTTACATCCTTTACTTTTGAAGTTCGGATTACTGAAGTGCCCAGCGAAAATGATTCATCTTTCTGCTTTCGCATGAACAGGTCGCTGAGAGTTTCTGCACGTGGACACCGAAGAAAATGATGAAGACCACGAAGTCCAAAGAAGCTGGGTCGAAGAGGAAACGATCTCATTCCCCAAGTAAAGAAGTGGAAGTAACGACTGAAGACTGCGAAATGCTTTCTTCTAGCCCTACGCACTTGTCAGAGAATGAGGATTTAGCGTTGCAGGAATTGCCACCAACATTTTCGGATGCTGTGGTTCAACAGCATCAGGATCAAAGACTGATGCAAGGTAATGAAGGATTACGTCGACCGCAGCAAGGAGGGTACCACCCGCAAATGCCTGATCGAAGACCTCCGATGGTATGGGGGGAGGATTACCGCTATCCATATGGTCCCCCTCCAGGTGCACCCTATGGTGCCCCCTTCCGTCCATTGTGGGCACCCACAGCATTCGAAGGGGGCCGACTATATGACAATCAAGTCGTGTATTCTGATAGAGGACGGCAGTACGATGGACGAATGGATTTTGTGGACCGCAGAGGTAAGTCGATACTAGTAAATCATTTGTGTGGCACTTTCTACTTGTCGATGGTGGTGTGCTGTCCCATGTCGTCAGACAGCACGGGAAAGAGTGTGAGACATCATCGTTCTTCTGAGGACTAGTAAAGTTCTATGAAGTCCCTTTGCTACTTCCAAGTTAATTTCTAGCTTTTTGTTGACAGGTTCTGAAAGCGAGGTTGCGCTTTGAGCAAGTTTCACGCACGTCTCACATTAATTAGGATTCTCAAGAAATTGGAGAATGTTCTTCAGAAGTCCTTTTTTCTTCCTGTTTAGAGCATTGCAGAACACTGAATGTCCTTTTTTTAATTGACCGTGGCAGGAGATTTATTTTTTGATGGACGAGGGAGAGACTTTGTTCCACGGCAGCCGGATACAGAAGAAAGCAAACGCTACGAAGATTCAAGATATGAAAGACGCCCAATTGAAGTAGCTGATCCATACTCGCATGGTGCACCACTTCCCCCTGCATCAAATGCAGCCGTTACAAGCAACAGGGTAGGAAACAGCCCTCCTCCATCGTCATCTGCAAATGCAACCGAGTCAGCAAAGATGGGAGTAGTGGGACGTCGTCCACTTTACCTCAGCAAAACTGGGATTCCGACCGGTAAAATGGCTGCACTTTTCCATGCGGACTTGGTTTCATTTGTGAAGGACTTGGACCCAACAAAAGGCTGGGAAAAACAAACATCAGCTGCCAAGGATAGACTACTTCAACGGCTGGTACACGACTACGAGTTTTATGGGGATGCGACGACTTTGAGCGAGAGATATCTGAAGAAAAAGGTTGGGGCAGCACTCATTCAGTTTCGGTATAGCATAAACCAACTCATTGACAAAGGGGAAGAGAGGCCGTCAGATTTCAACCCAACTTGGTGGACTGAATTGGTGACTATTAGGAGTAGTGTTGAGGCAAAGGAGAAATCGGAGAAAATGGCTAGTATTGCGAGAGGGAGGGCAGCGAAGAACACTACAAAGAAAGCTTTGGAACAGAGTGTCATGCTACAACTGGTGAGTTTTACGTATACTTCTGCATGAGTAGTTGTGCCATATGTGAATGTCATGTAATGTGCTGGTACATGACAAGCTGCTGCCTACAAAGTAAGTGCAAAGGATTAAGTGCTGGATGCTGTGGTTTTAGTTGCTTCGATGCTTTGACTGCAATTCTTGGAAGTTCTGGCAGAACTCCGAAGAACTAGGAGAAGGTAGCAACCTTAATTACTGAATGGCTCATTCTGCAGCAACATACATTGCTTGTGTCGGCATTGGCAATTCATTTTCGTAGGCCTAATCCATATTCATGTGCTTGACTTTCACATGAATCCATTCATTCCCTATTCAAGTGCAAGACTTGAAGCGGGAGCCATTTGCCGCTGAACTTCAAGAGGCAGTTTCAAAGGAGTGGGCAAGTTTGCAAGAGGATATTGCAGAGAAGAAAAGGTTAAGAGCAACAGCTACTGTTAGCAAAGCAGCGCTTCAGTCAAATCTTGATATAGAGAAGCGGCTAAAACTCGTTGAGGATTTTATAAGGAAGTGGCAGCCAGTGATGGAATTGTGGAAGGGAACTCTCGAAGAACAGAACAATAAGTCATTGACCAAATGCATGCATTCGGTAGAAGGCAACGGCAAAGACTTAGCTATTCTGCAACCTTCGGTACATGAAGTACTGGAGGAATCTGACGAGGAAGAGGCGAGCGACTACAGCGATGATGGAGAGGAAACTGAGAAGTCTAACGACTCTGAAGCTGAACAAACCGACTCAGATTCCGAGAATGATGAGAACACTTCCAGCGATGGGGACGACGAAGAAGAAAACATACAGCCTATGAACGTGGTGGAGCCTGAAGACCACGTGCTCAGTGCTGCAAAGGCAAAGAAAAGCATTGTGAACCTTGCACGAGGACCTGAAATGAAGTCGAACAAGATCAGTGCTCAACAGAAGGCCCCAACAGCTACAGCAGTGATGGGGACGTCATTCCAACCATCTGAGTTGAAATCTGCTACTCAGGAAGCAACAAATCGTCAAAGTACAGTAGTTGCTGGTAAAGGGAAAGAGGTAATTGTTCTTTGTGTCTGGAGAATCTAAAGGGAGGGATGTTTGGGGGTCCAAAGTGGATAGTATGATTACTGAAGAGTGCAGTTTAATTATGAAGAGTGAGGGCTGCTGCTATTTTTGAGTCTTAGTGTCTGAATTTTGGAGGACTATGAGTAAATGCTCTTTACAGAGATTGAAATTCGCATTATGAGAAGCTCTAAAACTGGAAGATGCTGAAAGTGTGGTTATTGTTCTCAAAAATTATTGTAAATTTCAGTGGGAGAACTGATGTTAGTCTGCCAGAAGGTGTCGGTTTTTGTCTCATGCTTCTTGAAATTGCACAGCACTTATTCATGTAACGAGAAAGTGGATTTCAGAAGGAGGTAGAAAAAGAATTTCATCTCGAGAACAGTGTGACTGGGATGGAGGCGGCTACCCAGCAAAGGGTGCACATAGATGGAAAGGCTACACCGAAGGTTTTACCGGAAGTCTTGTTGGGAGACAAATCAGCAAAAGTGGAAAGAACAGGGCAGAAAGCGTTGAAGACCAGTAGTCGTGGACAAAGAAATCAAACCTCCAGGAAGGAAAAAGCAATCACAAAGAAGGGGAAGGTTAGTTCGTTTCCCTTCATTAGAGTTTGCAAATTGATGTGCGGAGTAGTGAAAGTGGTATTATTGTTGTCATGATCTTACAAGCGGTAGTCCCAGTGCATCATGTGTTCAGGGCTGATATGGGAAACGGTTATCGCGACTGCTGATCCAGCGAGTAGGAAGGGGCTTCTGCAAGTCTGGAAGCTTTAAAAAGAAAGTAGTCCACCGTGTCTGTAAACTGAGTTTAGTGTGAAATGAACAGTGAATTACTTGTTTTGCATGAATTCAGTGTAGAGTTTGCAATTTGTTAGACAGTGAACCCAAACAGTACGTTTGGGATGCATTAATCATCCTCTGACAGTATGTTCGGTTTGTTTCAGAAGGGGAAATGAAATACGATTCTCTTAGTGAGGCAGGAGTTCAGGGCTGTAAGTGGCAATCATGAGAAGGCTCATTCTTGTTATTACTATGTGTTCCCTAAGGAAATAATGTTTTCCAGTTTGTTGGCTTCCCATGGCTCCTCAGTTACATTTCAGTTTTCTGAAAGTGTTTTGGTACTGCTTTGTCATTCCCAGCTCCGAAGATTTTGGCGTAGAAGAGGCAGCTCATAGTAGCTTCAACTGTTGGTGAGGCCTTGTCGTTGCGAAGGAGAATGTGGTCGCCGACTCCACCAAATATGGAGTGCAACGTCATTGAAGCAGTAGTTGATGAGTGCTTGAGTTTTTGGATTATGATGTATGACAAGTATAGGTATATGAGGGGGACTACGTTTTGGAATAGAGTCGTTCAGGAGTGAATGCGGTTGGACATTTTCTTCTGTTGCAGTGGTTGAGTGCTCTTCTTGATGTATTTGAGGTATCAGGAGTGAATGGGAATATCATACTGCGGTAGCCACCTGTACATTTTCTTGTCTTTAGATTGGAGTGGGAGGATGTGAAGACTCCCTGAACATGTGGATGGTAATAGAAGGGCATTTAAATTTCATGATTTAGAGGTCGTACATGTCGGTGTTGCTTGCCAAGACTTTGTTCAACGCGTATGTGGCTAGGAAATAGGGTTGTTGAGGCGATTGCTTAGAATGCTTTCATAACGTTGAGTTCCCAGAACGAAGTGGATGTGTTGTTGCATTTATGGAGAAGTACATGGATGTCTTGGAAGGTTCAGTGGGTTCCTGTAGGTGAGGGAATTGCAGATGAACTTCGTATGTACAGGTGGGCCTTCTTACATGTGGGGAACAGATTCGATGGCTCCTCAATTATCTATTAGAATGAATATTAGAAGGCATTGCTCTCCAAGTGTTATGTAGTTCGAACTTATTTAATGTTGTCTGTATCGGCAAATTAATGGATAGCTGTACTTTGTAGCCTTGTTATAGCGAAGTTTATGTCTTCGAAAATGGTGTTTCATGTGTTCTTTCAGTCTTAGTTTTCTGTGTATTATATGAGGCAGAGGTGGGTGTCCTCTTTCGAGGTAGATGTCGCTCTGGCTTCAGCACATGGGTGTGCAATGGCTGAGGACTGACTCATGTGCAAGTGGTTGTCATGCAGTTACACGTTTCTGCTGCAGTGGGCAGTTTTTTGGTTTTTTTTATGGAGGAGGACTTCAAACAACAGTAGCAGTTCCTCAATGATGCTTCAAAATGTGCTGGGATCGGGGACAAGTCCTGGAGAGGTATTGGCACCCACTTCCTCTGAGGCCGTTAAATGATTGTGTAGTTGCGTTGTGAAGTATTGCCTTATGTTCTCTAAGTGTTGCACACTCTTAGAGTGTCTGAGTGTCATAGGTGGTGGTAGCAAGTGAAGTTCCAATGTTGGACCTGTAGTAGCACTGTTGAATATTGAGGGGATGAAAGGTAGAACAAAAACTTCCGTAGACCTTCACCAATAGGAATAGAGGACGCTAGAAGTCCATGTTCTTCTCTAAGAATGGGACGGCTGCAGTCCATGAAGGTAAGGCAGTTAGACATGTGGCATGCATGGAGATGGTTTCAGATGTGGCATGTCATGAGTCTTTTCACTCTAGCAATTAGTGACGGCAAGAGTACTGCATAGTTGGTCTGATATTCCGAAATCACAGTAGGAAAAGCCTCCCTTGTATTGGGAGAGAGAGACGGAATTTTTTAATTGAAGGTAGAGTATGAATACGTGAACGGCGAAGGAGTTGATGTCCACAGAAGAGTAGGCGCTGCGTTTCCGAGCAGTGAATGGTTTTTTGTCAACAGTGATGTTCTCGTCGTGAGTTTTATCTGAGTACATGTAGGTGGTGCAGGGAGGAATCTTCATTGGAATTTTTTATGGAAAGGGAGTCCTTCATGAGAGGTAAACAGTGGTAACTCTTGAACTCAGCGGAGTGGTAGTTATGTGATGAGGGATGTCATGTTGTACAGAATGTAAAAGCGTGTGTTTGAATTCTTCAGGGCAGGATTGATTTGAGGAAATGTTGTGGATGATTTTTTGAGGAGTTGAATGAATTATTGCAGAAGTGTATGTAGGGGTAACGATTTTCAGTGTCTTTATTTCCATTATCAACTGACATGTATGGAAGTAGTAGAATAGATTTGCGTGGAATGCTTGGAGAATGAAAGCGGAATAACTAATATTTTGCATTTGTTTCGTCCGTTCCAATTACCGGAAGCACAAGGGCTCAACGTTGTGGTCATTCTCTACAGTCCACTGTGTTTTTGAGGAAGGGTTTTGAATTAGTAGGAACTGGATTTCCTGAAGGCGTTTTTACTAGTGATGGACATTCTGGAGTAAGCAAAGCTAGAACACATCACTGTTTTGACACGGTATTTATTTTGTTTTAGGAATTTCATATCAGAGTTTCTTTTCATCGTATAAGATGGAGTTTGTCGTTCATGAAGCGGATGTTAGTTATTTTATAGGAATTGTAGAGGTGATGGTATTAATTTCTGTGCATAGTGTGTCATGTAGCGGATGGAGTGGACGTTTATATGGTTCTGCGGATTGAGATAAGGGAAATAAGAGGAAGTGGCCGTGATGCAGTTGTTGTTTGAAGCGTTCATGCTTGGTTTTGACATTTCCTGGAGTTCATGAGGTAGTGTTGGTGTACTAATAACGGGAGTTCATAAGTGAAGCTTGCTCTAATTCTCTGTATTTGCTGATGGGCGCAGGACATTTTGCCGGAGTTCAAGACTGATTTAATTTAAATCAGTTTCAAAGAAGAAATGTCAGGTACTTTGTTTACAATCCAAATATTTGTACTCCAGACTGGGTATTGGAAAATGCCTTGAATGAAAGTGGTGGGCAAGTCCAGTTCACATCAGAAGTTATCGTCTCCCTTGAAGTGTAGTTTGTGGTATCAAATGTTATCGAAGTCCAAGATCGGACATGATACGCACAATTAGGAATCGTCAAAGAACAAGAGCGGCACTGAGTGCATGGCAAGGCAGTTGTGGAGGCCGTGTCTGGGCGTTTTGGAGGTAGAAGTAGACAGTGCTAACAATCTGTTGGTAATGAAGAAAACGGAAGACGATTGTGGTAGCACGGATGCATACTGTGTGGCGAAGTGTGCAAGCCATTGGGTTCGCACGCACAGCGTATTAGAATTCTCCAGAGGTATGCTGGGAACGAACACTTTACGTGTGAACTGTACAACCTGTTTGCAGCAATAACAGTCGGGGTCTTCTAATCCGCTACGGCTCTCTACTACTCTCATACTGTGTATTTCAGGTGTGGATAACGTACTCTTTGTACGCAGACTGGGATTCATGTTGTACTGGAAGGACTTGGATGGATTAGTAGTAATCAGCACAAGAGGAATATGTGGTTCCTTGTAGAGTAAAATTTGATTCCTTGTGAACGTAGTGCTCCATAGATCTGTGACAAGAATATGTGTTTCATAGAAACTCGTGGTGAGAGGTTAAACCCCTTACGGTCGGAATTGTCGAGATTCGTGGGGAGTACGAAGAATTCTATTGAAATTCATGATGACAGTGAGGCCGTAGTGCAATCCCAGTACTTCTGTTTTGAAGATGTGGCCGTCAGAGGAAGCCTCTGACTTGTTCATGGCTTTGCGAGGTAGGTTGAAGTCATGGTTATCGAGTAGCTCAGGGTATGAAGCGTTGTTCACATGATAGTGACAACTCGTTGTATAACAGAAGAGGTACTGAATTACTATATCTGGCTTACAGTCTAATGCGATTTCGGAATGCAGGCACAGAGTTGCAACCCCAGACGAAGTACTGAAGGGCCTACCAATCATGGAAGTGAGAATGAGGCTCTGTACGTTGGACAGTGATAAAGTATACATGAATGCGTACCCGCTGCTTGTCAGAAGACGGGGGGGATTGAAGGGAATGTGTTTCCCCGGAGTTGGCGGTGAGATTCTGATTTGCTGTTGTCATGAACGTGATGCATGCATTGTAATATAATCGTCTTCTCCCTAAATCCCCTGAAGATAAGTGCATTCCTTTCTGCATACAAGTAATGAAATATGATAATTGTATATTGTGTTGATGGGGGTGGTTGTCTTGTCAGAGTCCGGTAGGGAATCAGTGAGCGAAACGTGAATCACAGGTCATGCAAAGGAGAGAGGGAGAACCTTTGTTGTCAAGTATTGGAATTTTTTTTTTGTGGAGGACGTGCAGTGAAAATACTGATTACTGTTCATGGGAGTAGATGGTGTTTTCAGCGACCAGCAATGTGTTCTGTAGTGAATGAGTGGGCGAAAGGTAGGGGAAATGACCGTACGAAGACTAGTATTAAATGTAGCGAGAAAGCTGTAGAGGTCTTAGGAGATTCCGGAGTGCAGGGAATGGTGCGACATAGTGTCAGCAGTTCGACAGTTCATGTTGAGAACGGTCATGCTGAAAAGGTGTGTGATGTAATAGGAATTTGTGCTGACCAGAAGTTTTGAAGAAGCATCATGGTATGGAGGCTTGGGAAGTGGTAAAGTGCCAGCTTTCCATCCTCTTCAATATATAAGAGTAAGTGACCTTTTTTTTTCGAATTCCTGAGTTTGAGTATGCGAAAATAATGTGACTGACAAAGAAAGGAGAAGACGTGGACTTGCACATTATTTGAAGGGAAGGAGGTTCTCTACTTCTTCGGAGGTAGTTGCTGTTAGAAATAGGAATTCGAGAAGTGAACTTGTTGTCTTCTGCCAATTTTTGTTCTTTGGGAACACTCGAAGTCCATGTTGTCTAAGAGTTTTGTGTAGCAGGCATGGAGAGTGCATGGAGAAAAATGTGCGGTCGTCATAGAAGTGGAAGTGGTTTCCGATCATGGACGATTCAGTTTTGCAGTGCATGAAGGCATGCCGAACAACTTCAGAGAATCGGGAAGCACAGGAGTTTCTGCTGCAGATATGAACCACGGCATTTGTGTGCATTGAGAGAAAAATGTAAGAGCTGCAGGATTTTAGAACGCATGAGTGTTGCTTCATTATGTCTTACTGCAGAACATGACAGAAATTTCAGAGGTTTTTCTGTAAACTTGAAATGTATCCAGTGGGCAAGTTAGGCGGTGTATTTGTCATGTAGTTTACGTACTGTAATGTGTGAGAGTAGGCATGTTATCGTCACAGGAATTTGTGTGAACAATGTACAACTGAATTGTTTCTCTAAAAGACTGCATGATTAAATCATGCATGAATTAGATTTTGTATTGCGAGTCTTGTTCTTTGAAGTAAGATTTTTGTTATTTGTATGTGGAATGGGTGTACATCAGAATGAGTAGAGTGGGATAGGAACATGATCTTGCTGTATGAGGATTCACCAAGGACTTCGAGGAGAAAATGTTTTCACAAACGTAAAACTTGAAGCATTCACGTTAGAGAGAGCACAAAAGAATGTTTCTGAACGTGTGAAAAAGGGCTCCATGAGACCCTGGAACACCATGCAGTGGACGACGGGGCATGACGGCCTGGTTTGGCGGGTGGTGAGATAGAACCAATAGGAAAAATACACGTGCACTGCCATCTCATGTTGTTGTTTTATTAAAAAAAAGCCAGCATAGAATATTCTTAAATGAAAATAATACGTGGAAAAAGAAAAGGCCAACAAATCGTGTTCGTATAAACACATGGCCTATACGCTGGAACGGCCGAAGATGAACGTCAACGCACCCAAGTTCGCACGTTCCGAACGCGGAATTCAACATAATCAACCTGACATTTCTGTGTTCGGTCTCTGCATTTCTGAAAACGCGATTTCTACGTTCAGAACAAGTCATTTTCAACGTCTTTTTCTTCTAGTGCATGTAGACAAGTATTTTTTATTGTGAAAATATCCTTCTCGAAAATATCCTTTGTGAGCAATACTGTGACTAATGCAGATTCAGGAACATTATCAAATCAAGAAGATGCTGAATCACTGAAGCGGTTATGTTCAGAAATTGATTGGCCAAGTTTGGAGTTGAAAGAAAGTGAAATTTTTTCAAATCCCAATCGGAATGAAGTTGTTGAACTTCCTGATGAAGGACATGATCGTTCAAAGAATGAATTGATGGAAACTGACAAAAGCATTAGCACGCATTCAAACACCGCCAAGACTAAACGTGCTCGAAAGGAAGTGTCTTCAAGTTTGGATTTGAAGGCATATGAACACAAAGATTTGACCTTGAACGCTTCACCTAAGTCCAGTGACTTGGCTAAAGTTCCGGAAAATGAAAATGTTGTTCATCCCGAAGTCAATCATTCCGAGGCAAATAAAGCTTCACCAACGCCATGCTTTGTTGGTTCGATATCCGACACTAAAGGTATAGTTAATATTTCCGTTAACTACTTTTCGATGCCTCACCAAAGCTTTGGTTTTCCTGGTTATCTTCCTGCAAGTTTTGGAATGGCTCCAACTCCTCCAAGCTTCCCAGGATTGGGAATATCCCCACAGTATCCTAATGCACATGGAATGCCAGAAGGTTTTCCTCCATGGGTTCAGAACAATGCCACGACTGATCATGTACGTCCAATGAATCAACAACCTGTGGCTCAAAAGTAAATGTAGTTTGAGCCTTGGTGTTTCAACTTTCTTTTCCGTTCTGCAAAACAATTGATTTCCTAGCTCAGCAATAGACTTTGAATAATGCTTATTGTACAAGAATGTTGATAAGACATACTGAAACGGTTATCAAAACGATTCAATTTCAAGTGAATTGTTGCCCATCTTTTTCCATACTAGCAATAAGTTACCAAAACAGTTCAATTTCAAGCTCTTGCACTTTGCAGTTGGTACACATCAGATTTGATCACAGTCTTTAGACAAATCAAATTTGATCACGTTCACATTAAATTTGAACATACCAAAGAAGAATACGTAAAAGCTGAATCAAAGCAAATTAAAACTGTTATATTGATGAATTTGGTATTTGTTCACAGATTCAAGCAATTGGTTGAATGGATTTCTTGTCCAAGATACTGTAAGGGCCACAAGCCCGCAACTATAGTAATGACGTTCTTCGTTAACAAAGACAAAATTCAGCACATATTTCGTCGATGAAGGAGTGAATTTTGAGTCTCTATTAACGAGCAAGTGCCTCGCTGGCCAGAACATCGAAGCTGACAGGGCCCGTCTGAGTTGACCAGTGAACGGACACGGTAGGAACACGTCGGATTGAAAAACATCGATCGATAGTTATCGTGGAGAACTCTGTTCCTCAAAGCCAATAGAAATGTAACGCATCACCGAGATTCGCGGCTCAGCAAGTTATAGGAAATGCAAGTTCTGAGTTCACTGATCAACCGATTGTCTCTTGACCTACAATGTGAGGTCACGATTTTTCTGTACGACCTCCTAGAGAAGGTCATTTGAGTATTTGAACCAAATTTCCACCCTACGAAAGTCTACACTCGCTTGTTGGAATTGTATTGCAAGTCAAAAAGTGTTGCACTTCCCTCACACATAGTAGGACGAGTTTCAAACTATTGGTGGAGTTTGTTTGACTTGTGGAGATTACCGGGTGTGAGTATAGTCCAAATATATTTTTACTAGACCAACTCACATGGAAGTTGACCCATAAGAGGATTTTTTAAGGCTTCAAGAGACCATTTCAGCCCTGTTCCCCTGTCTGCGAACGCGTCAAATAAAATAATAATAAAAAAATAAAAAAATAAAAAAAAATTTAATATTAAAATATTATTAAAAAAATTAAAAAATAATAAAAAAATAATTTTTTTTTCAAAAAATATTATTAAAATATTAATTAAATATGATTATCTGATGTGGCAGCCTCTTGGCCACATCAGATCGCCTCAGTGGCAGCGTTCAGAGAGTTCCCATGGCCTGATAACTCACAGTCTTCCAGAGTAGCTAAAAATCCTCTTATGCTTAGCCCATGACGCAAGGATCACCCAAGAAACAATTTTTTTTAAAGCGTGAAAATCATTGGTATTAAAAAAAATCCAAAAGTGTACATTGGAAGTCAAAGTAGTGTAGAAGATTTTCCTTTTTCAACCCCTAATTTCAAGGAAGAATACTTGCAATTCTCTCCTATACTACAAAATGTTCACTTCTTCATCAACCAAAAAAAAGCTTCAACTTTGTTTATGGATAGACCTATAACTATTGGTTTCAAGCTTCATTGTCCATAACTCAATTTGTTGCCATTTTGGAACTTGATATGTATGAATTTTCTATATTTATTTTTCAAAGATGAAATTACATGTCCTCTACACTTCACAAAAATTCTAGATTTTTTTGGGGGAATTCATTGATTTTTTTGAGAATTTGTGAAGAGGTGAAGAAAAATCACATCAAATGGAAAATTACTTCAAAATATCTGAAAATTTCACCATGGGTATATACTACATTGACAAAAATTATGGTGCAAACTCAATTTCCATATCATTCTATAATTAGAATACAATAGACATTGAAAATACATGATCCAAAGTTCAAATTGCAATAAAATATTCAATGTTGCAATTTTTTCAAAATTAAGATTGGAATAAAAACTAGAATAGAGGACCTTGAATTTATTAGTTGGATTCAAATTCAAAAAACCTCATTTTTGTAGAGAAATTTCAGATTTAGAACAAGGAGCAACAACTTTCCAAAATACTCTAAAAATAGCATATTTTGTGATCCATTTTTTAACTAATGTCTCATTTACATGAAGACAAACATTAGCAAGATTACAAAATCAATTAGGTACTCTTCATAACCCTCCATGAAAGGTCAACAAGCAAAGTATATAATGGATGAAAAAATGCTTTCAACTCTTTACGTATCATTTTCTAATCACCATCAAAAGCCATGATTTAGCATTGGCAGTGTGCCATCATTAATCCAAAAAGGATGCCACATATGTTTATATAGTGTCTGATAAAATATTAAGGAATTCTCCTATATCATTAGAGAATTTTTGAGCTCTCAAGAAGGCCCTTAGAAATTGACATGCAAAGCTATTTATTGAAGGCTAAAGATGATAGCCTTAGTACACAATATGTGTCGCTACCTTGTGTGAATATTCATCAAGTACTTATGAATTTGTTAAATAAAGAATTCATTTATTGTACCAAGGACTTGAATGACAAAAAGTACCTATTGTTCCATTGTCCAATAAGAGGTATTTCATGGTGCAAACATCATGAGCATGAAGTACCAATGATCTTATTAAAAAAAAAGTCTCACTCATTGTACTAAAAACACATGAGCCATTAGTACTTAATTGCACCAAATTTGTCCTTCTCCAAATAAAATAATCCCTCAATGTACTTAAAATTTGAATGACAAGAAGTACCTAATGTCCCATTATCCAATAAAAAAACATGTACCTTTATAAACATCATGATGTCAAAATGGGTGGAAATAGGGGAAAAAAATTGTCCTTTATTTGACAAGTACGCATTTAAATCCAATTGAGGACCCCAATTGAGGCCATTCTAGAGGCCTCTTTGAGAGTTCAAAATTTCTCTAATGAGAACAAAACTACTACTACTACTTATCCTCGAAAATAGGGTGGAAAGTGGAGATCTTCTAGAATCACTTCAAATGAGTTCTTTTGGATTTTTTTATACCAATGATTCCCACGATTTTAGAAGAGATAATTTCCACATGGGGTTAATAGGTCTGAGCCTATTTGCTCGCACAGTTGCACAATAATCATTTGCTCAGCTTTCTGAGATTCGAAGTCAGGCTGGGATGCTCGCTTTCTCAAAAAAACATATGTAAAACGTTCAGCACGCAAATCGAGGCCTTACGATGCGTTGAGAAAACGCGGTAATTGCACATCAATGGCAAGCGTTCCTCTAGCGGCTTCAATTGAGCTGTTCGCAGAGTCGGCTATCTGCTCTTCAATTCGAACACACAATCTAACTCCTCGATCGATTCCGCATATTCTGAGTCTTGCCATCATGTTGCATCCATGATATATAAGAACACCGTGCCTGGCCTCGATATACAATAGAAGCTTAGTTTGCAGAGTGCAGCACTATCGAATTGCATGTACTTGAGCTGTTTAGCTAGCTATGGATGAGAAGGCAGCAGCAGGGGGAGGTGAGGTTCATGGTGATACGGAGATGGCCAGGGGTGGAGGCGAAGAGAAACCCACGAAGGTTGCACGAGCCATAGCTGGGATGGCGGGTGGTGCAGGAGAGTTCAGCTACACGAGGAACTCAGTGATGCAATCGCAGTCCATAAACCTCTTGAAGCCGATCCTGGAGCAAGAGATTAAGGAGCTGGAGTTATTCAAGAACTGGAGCGGGAGCACCATTCGTGTGGCTGATTTCGGATGCTCCGCAGGAGCGAACACTCTTCGATATGCGGAGATCTGTTACCGAAGTGTGTGCCAAGCTGCAAGGTTGAGCAGCAAGGGGAGGAAATTTCTTGACGAGGTGCAGTACTTCTTCTGCGACTTGCCTTCCAATGATTTCAACACGTTGTTCCTTCAAGTGGAGGACTGGAGGAAAACGCAAGACACGAGCACGGAGGATTTGTATGTCTCGACAGTCGCGGGATCGTTCTACAGACGCCTCTTTCCCAGGGGAAGTCTGCATGTTGCAATCTCTACCTTTGCGGCTGGTGTATGGATGGCACAGGTAACTCTACTGTCTTGGAGCTTGTCGATACCATTTAACTTGAGCTTACTGTTGCTGAAGAGTATCCTTATTTGTCGTAATCGTGTGTGACATAATTTACCAATCTCACGATATTTCTAAATAAAGTAGGTTGAAATAATACTCTAGTGTATCAATTTGTACAAAAATGACGCTCACTTTCTTGATGATACTTCCGCCCTCAACTATTAGGACAAATTAGTAAACTTAGAAATGTTCTTCCATTGTGAAAATAATTGTTGGTCATAGCATACATGATAAAAGTTGCAAGAAACCATCACCATAGACTGAGGTCAAGCTTTCTTATGCACTGCACGGTTGTTGATTCATTGTGCAGGTGCCTGATGCAGTGTTAAACAAATCTTCACCCGCTTATAATAAAGGAAGAGTGTGGATACATGACAACAAGAATGTTGCGACATTGCAAGCCTTCATACAAGCTGCAAGGCAAAATCTTCATAATTTTTTGCTATCTCGAGCAGATGAAGTGGTTTCCGGTGGTCTTATTTTCTTGTATGCTCCTGGTTGTGCAAACGGGCAGCATCCAAGGATTCAATGGCCTAAGGAAGCAGAGTATGCAGGGCCTTTTACTAAGGTCTTTGAGGAAACTTGGGAAGAACTTGTCATTGAGGTATTCACTAGCTCATTAAAGGCAAACTTTGAAAGCAACTAATTGCAATTGTCTTTATCTGAAATAGAAATAAATGAATAAATTCTAAATGTATTTTTAAATAACAATACTTTAAGGCAAGCCATTTTGTTTGTTTTATTTTGTTTTAGTTGTTTTGTTTGTTATATTGAAATCTTTTGGATCATATGTCCCTTAGTAGCTATTTTAGTTTTGTCGTAAAGCCCTCAACAAGAAGGGGTGCCCGAGCTTGGTTTTGTGGTGATTTGCCCTCTAGTGAGAAAGTTATTGAATTTCAAAGTTTTTTTCTTAATTAAAAAATTAAAAAATAATACTTACTTTGATTTTGACTATGGCAATGGCATAGGGCACACTAGTACAATATACGAAGGATGCCAATTACTAAACATATACTTATATTAAGGCATATACTATTGTTTGGTGAAGAATAAATGTATCTTAGATTGAAAGGATGTCAATATTAATTTTTGACCTTAGATGAAAATATATAATTTTCATGTGTTTCTTTTTACATAATCATAGTAGATTGCTTGGGATAGAACAAAAATTTTAAACTCTTAACTTTAAAGCAAAAAAAGACTATGAAGTTATATTTTTTTGAGCAATTTCTTTTAGGAAAATTCATTTCATTTGCATTAGTTTGATAACATTAGAATTTCAAGATTCTATTAGAAATTTATTCTTGAAAATGATTTTATTTCAACACCAAAACTATCTACATCTTCTAACAATCACTTAGGCTCTCTCCTTGACAAATAGTCAATTTATTTAAGAGATTTCAAGTTTGCAAAGTTCTGTAATATGGACAATGGGCCAACATAGTCCATTACATTTCAATGACTTTTTTACCAATTTATATAGAGGTTTCCATACAGGGTACTATTGAAGAAGAAAGAAGAGATACTTTCAATGTTCCAGTCTACTATTTTAGTGTGGACGACATGAAAGTAGTTGTAGAGTCCACAGGCAATTTCTACATCAATCAGTGTGAGATCAAGCAACAAAACTACTTCCCGCCAAATGAAGTAGAGGAGATTCTTGCTAATCCTGAGGCATACGGCCAGTTTACAAAGAATTTTGTGAGGAGCCTTGTCAATTCAATTATGGTGGAGCATATTGGTGAAGAAAAGTGCCACAAGTTTTTTGAACGCTTGGAGAAAAATGCTACTACAACTGTACGAGAGAAGAAAGTGACCAGCTTGCCAATGGATTGTATATTGACCATTTTGATCCGAAAATAGGTTTCTACTTGATAAAAAAAAATTAAAAAAAATTGAGACAAATTAGTTTGATTGATATTTGTATTTTTCTATTGGTAGTTGGTATTTCATTTATATCTCTCAAGTGATTTTGTATATGGCAATGCCCAATGAAGAGGAAATTATGAATAATGACAACCCTCAAAGTAGATAAATCTAAATGAGCCCTAAATTCATTTTAGTAATTTAAAAAAAGAAGAATTGCTCAATTTTATTTCTAATTTTTTAATTCACATTTTTGGGAATATAATCTAGCTCATTTTTATAGTAGTTATTACTAATACTTTTTCATTGTATATTTTTCTAGTTACCTTTTGCATTATTACTACATATATGTAGGTCTTTTCTATAAGTGCTAATACTTCATCTTATAAAAAAACAATACTAATTCTTAAATCAACACAAACAAATGTGAACAAATGCTTTCTATAAATGTGATATAGAATTCAAATAAAACATGGAAGTATTTTTTGAATGTACATGATTATTAAAACTAAAGTCTAATTAAAAATTTCTAGCTACATTCTAATACATAATTTAGTCCAACAACTTTAGAGGGTGATTGTAAGAAACACTTGTACTATTTGTTGCATTTTCATGATTTTTTTGGAAGTACTTTAAAATTAGAAAAATATTTTTTTTTAATTTGAAAAATATGACTTATATATATATACCTTTTAGATGAAGGTACCCAAGGAAGGAATTGCATAGAAAAATTCTCTAAGTAGGAGAACTTGAAAAGTATCAAACCCCAAGAAAATGCATATCTTCATGTTTTAATTTGGGAAAAATAGTAAAAATAGATATTTACAAAAAATTAAAAGTGGGCATTTACAAAAACTTTATGGAGATGGTCATTCACGAAAAAAACCACCAAGATAATATTTTATATGTTTCAAAATACAAGCAGAAAGGAGCTCACTTTGTAGACCTCCACACCACATAAAATTAACTATTTTTTAAAATCCTTCTTTGGAGAGCTAGAAGTCTACTAGAAGACCATCTCATCCAAATTTCATTTCAAAATCATTAAAAAAAAGGTTCCTCCTAGTACTAAAAAATCCTAAATTGCAAAGTGTGACATCCAATTGGGGTCTATTTTTGGATAGTAAATTATTTTTGAAAATTATATAAAAATTATGAAAATTTTATGATAGTTATGCACCTTTTCTACAAAACTTGAGTCAAGTGAAGCCAAAATACAAAGTTATGGCCAAAAAACAGATTAGAATGCAACGTGTGATACAAAATAGTACAAATGTTTCTTGCAATCACCCTAGAGCATGTTTTCTCAAATTAATTTCTTAAAACTGTTCATTATTTGAGATCTTAGACAAGTTTCAGAATTTGGTTCGAATCCCTAAAACTCTCATCCTGCACATGGAGTAAATATCCATTGGAATACTACAATCCATTCAATTAAGATATATTTAACCGTTAAAGGATGGACCTATAACCACTAATTTGAAGCCTCCTTGCCTGTCACTCACTTTGTTACCATTTTGGAAGTAAATATGTATGTGTATTTTTATTTTTATTTTTCATAGATAGAAGTACATGTCTTCTCTGCTTCACAAAAAATTTAGATTTTTTTGAGGAAAATTGATTTTTTGAAATTTTTTGAAGAGAAAGTGAAGAAAAAATCATATCAATTAGAAAATTATCTCAAAAAATCTGAAAATTTTAGGATGTGTGTAACAAATAGATTATAGTGACAAACATTATGGTGTAAACTCAACTTCTATGTGCTTCTATAATTAGAATGCAATAGACATTGAAAATGAAGCCAAAGTTCAAAATGCAATAAAATATTCAATTTTACAAATTCTTCCAAAATTCTAGCTGGAGTAGAAACTAGAATAGAAGGCCTTCATTTCATTGGTTGGGCTCAAACTCTAAAACTCTCATTTTCAAGGAGATATTTCAGATTTACTCAATTTCTCAAAATACACTAAGATGGCAAATTTTGCCATCCATTATCTGTAATAACTTCTCAACTACATAGAAACAAACATTAGTTAGAGTATAAAATTGGAGACTCTTTATAACTCAATATAAAAGGTCATCAAATTTTTTTTAAAGTGAATGAAAAAACTAATGTTCAGATCTTCTTTATACCCTTCGAAGTTGGCCAAATGCCAAAAATTGGCACTGATGGCATTACTAGGTTAATTTAGAGGGCATGGCTACTTGTATCCCCAACAATAAAACTCACTAAAATATATTTTCAACCAACCACAAGTTACAAAGCTTGCAAAAGCAAAAATTAAACTATCATTTATTATAACCACTTGTTAATCCTAGGAGAAAATATAACTTATAAGAGCATCTCGTGCATCCCTCCAATCATCCCAATCCCTTCAATTGAAATCTATCCAATTTGGAAGGGATGTCCACTTGTATATCCAATAGTTCAACTCACTAAATATACTTCCAACCAATCACAAATCATATAAATTGCAAAAGAAAAAATTAAACTATCATTTATCACAACGACTACTAATCTCAAGAGAATATATAGCGTGTAGAGGGATTAGTGATCCCTTCAAATATGGCTTATTTGGGGGGATAAAGTGAAGGTTGAGCTTAACATATACTAAAATTGCTTGCTTATCATACAAAAATTAGAAGAGAGGGGATATTTGGAGGGTTGTAAGAGATGCTCTAAAGAGATTAGTGACCTAGGTAGTGACCCCTTCAAATATAACTAATTTGATGGGCCTAAGTAAAGGTAAAGGTTGACACATGCTAAAATTGATTGCTTATCATTCCAAAACTAGAAGATTTGGAGGATATAGAGCGGTACACGAGATGCTATTATATTAAATATATATGGCACAATAAATCCAATTCATAAAGTAAGCCCAATAAGGTAATTTTTGGATTCTATAGGAATAGAGGTAAAAAAGAGCCCCTATTTTGAGCCATGTCTAGGATATGTTCTAGGCGTTTCCTAACTAATTTTGGATCTTTGATTGCATATATGAATTCAAAATTTGCAAATTTTATCATGTGTGAAAAATAAAAGAATTCAGTGTTTTCTCCTTGGATAAATCCAACTTGCTAGATCCACTTCATGAGTGAGGTTTAACTCCTTACCATCAAAACTCATCTCCAAAATTGATGATTTTGGAAAAATCACTTCAAAGTTACATTTAAAATAGAAAATTTTGGAATTGAGATACAAAACCAAGTTGTAGACTTTGAATTTTAGATTCCAATTATTTTATTATATTTACGAATGCTTTTACCAATATTTTCTATAAATTTTGAAAGAAGAGTTTTTAAATTCCTTCTAAACACAATTACAAGAAAAATATTGTCATTTTTTGGGTAAATTTGTTGGAGTAGGTTTGAAATGAGTTTTTTTTGACATAGTAATTTTTCAAAAATTTTGTGTCCTATTCTATGACCTCATTTTTGCATATTTGTTTTTGAACTAAAGTCAATGCAATTTTGGCGTAGTCAACTACTTGACATACTTCCACCTTTGTAATTTTTGAAAAATATGTATTTTAATAATTCTAAATCCAATCCTTATATAAGATAGCAACTTGCTAAATTATCCTTAAAAATTAAGATGACTTTCATCTAAGTAGTAATAAGAAAGAAAAGAGATTTTTAATTTGTTCACCATCCAAAAATTGGATGTTGGCACACTTCACAATTAATGTCCAGCTAGATATATGATTTCATCTTTAAAAAATAAATATAAAATGATAGCTCATACAGTGCTAGGTAGAGAGCCTTCAAATTGGTGGTCATAGGCACATCCTTACAAGGTTAACAAAACATCTCTTTGCATGAT
Source organism: Thuidium tamariscinum (assembly GCA_947034885.2). NCBI lineage: Eukaryota > Viridiplantae > Streptophyta > Bryopsida > Hypnales > Thuidiaceae > Thuidium > Thuidium tamariscinum. Next base: position 1,015,611 of record OX344755.2, on the reverse strand, counting down.
ACAATGACTCCAAAAACTAAGTCTATGTTTTGTTTTGTTATACTTTGTGCACCATATATTGAATTCGAATGGACATAGTCAAATAAACAAACATGGAAGTTGTAGTGTCCTTTGTACATTACAATTTACAAAAAACATAAAGCAAAAAAGAAATCAAAGTTTGGAGGTAATTAAATGAATTCCAAAGTTATCCACCTCATTGAATCAATTATTGAGGTTGGATTCATAATCACTCCAAAAATTGCCTAAGTTTTTTTTTGAGCCTTGATGACTTGAATATTTTATTGCATCTTGTAATACACCATCTAAGACCTAATTCCATTGTTATTTTAAAAAGTTGACATACATATGTGTTAAAAAAATTATATATATAGAAAGAGAGAAGACGAATCATCACCCTGTCAAGACAGACCCTTTCTAATAAACTTAAGGTAAGTCAAGGCCTGGTGCAACTTGTTAGTTGTAGGAACTTACACAGTTTAAGGTAATAATTTTCAAGCATCATTCTCAATGAACATTTTTTCCTTGCCAACTAAAAGGGTGGAATTACCAAGCCCTATATTTCTATGCTAATGAGACAGCATGATCACCAAGTGTAAAACATGTTAACTTCCATACACCAAATGTGGCAAAAAGATTGGAAACCAGTTTTGAACAAACTTCATGAGCCAATATGTGGAAATCTTGAAAAACTACTGAAAGCTTGAGGGTCTTGGCCTCACCTGTGCCCATACATCCCAAACGAACACAAAGTTAGTTAAGATGTGTACAACAGGTGTCTACAACCAAGGACCAGTTGTTATCCTTTTCACAAGCAAAAGTAAATTCAAAAAAGTCCAAGAAGAGGAAAGAATGATCCATTGCAACAAGTGTTTTCTCTCTTGTCACACCTTCTCAACCATGGTGTGTTTTTCTACACTCAAATTGATACTGCTCCTAGGATTTGCACAGTAAGACACTCAATCAGCACTTGTATTTCCAAAGCTCTCAGTTGATAACTTCACATGCAACAGGGAGTCAAGTAGCCAGAAGCCCAAAGCTCTCAATTCGCAACTTCACATGCAGCAAGAACTGAGCAAACAGAAGCCCATGTTCAAGCAACAGTGACTGTGAGGTTGCTTGTGACCAGTAGGCTGTTTAGCTTGTTGACCATTCAGGTGGACATGGTTCTGTAATGGTATTACATCTTCACATAGTATCACATGCCATCATAAGCCATGGATGTGTTTGAACTTAGTCAGTGTTGACAATAATTAGGTGGCAATGCATTGGTGTACATCAAGTCACCATTTTTGTTCTACTTAATTAGATTCAAGTAGTTAATAAACTACCACACTCTGTTATAGTTTTTTGGTGGGCTTGAGTCAGATGGTGGATGTCCCTCCATCTTCCAGTTGTTAGTGTGATTTATCAATTATACTATATAGAAGCCGTCACAAATAGTGATTGTGTCATAGCTATCATGTATGTGGTATGTGGTAGCTTTTATTGGACATTTCTAGGAAGCAATTATCTACTTCCTAACCACCATGTCTTTTGCACATGTGTTACCAATTTTTGCCATTTAGTAAACTCCCATCACTTTTTGAGGTAGGTGTACCTACAATGGTGAAAGTTTTGGGAAGGTGAGGTCTATTGCCAAGATGATTAGTCCAAAAACATGTAATTTTTTGGATGGGTGTATATACCATTTGGTTTTCACAATAGTATGCAATGCCATTCATTGGACAATTAAGTTCCATAATAGGCTAAATAGAAAATGTGAATAACACTTTTTTGGTCTCATATGGCACAATGTTTGTGTTGCCACTTGATTGTGTATATTTCATGAGAATTTTACACATAAAGGAAGTGTATTTCCAAAAGTGTATTTGGTATGATGCCAAATGCTAATTTTGTCATAATTATTTTCATGGAGAGAGAGAGAGAGATACAGTTTTTTTCATTACACCCCAAGACAGGGCTCATTCTGACAATTCATAATCAATTTACAGGTATCAATTTACAGGAATTTACAAGCCATAGCTCGTTTGATTCTATGTTAGTTCGTACCCTCCGCAGTACTAAGGCTCAGCAAAAAATAATTGCATCTAACACAGAGCAACTCTTGCCATTCCTAAGAGCAACAGAGGAATTGGAATCTGATTGGTCACACTTATTCCTGAGAACCTCGTGATCTACAAGCAGTGCAAGGCTCAGAACTGAATATTTAAGTTCCATAAATGGTGAATCCTGGCTCCAGCTATCATTGCTGGGTGGGATTCATGCTGTGTCTGAGTAAGTTATCTGTCAAAAACAGCAACCAAAAGCCACCTTCGAAACAGACCAAGGTGCGGATGAAAGACTGGACTCAATCAAGAAATGCCGAACAAGTCAGCAACATAACTTATCAGCAAGTGAGCCGCAGATTTCGCAGTCAAGTCAGGTCAAGTGACTGTATACTGGACACGGTTGTCTATATTTAAAAGCAAGGGTCGACATTCGACAAGGATAAAAAGAAATGTCAGTAACTGGTGTTCTTCGATCGAATTAGACTGTACAATTCATGATACTGATTCCAGTCTGGATTAATTACAAGTATATTACCTACTCCTTTCAGCAAATTCTTGGCTCAAATTGAGACCAGATCACTCATACGTTATGTAAAGAGCATAATCGTTTACAGAATGATAAGCATTTCGATTAGTTGGTACTTAATCGGGAGGGAGGGTGGGCACAATATAATACAATATTGATTTCAATAGAAAATCGACATCCGTCCATGATCTAGCTATTGTGCTCAAAATTCTCGATCAAAGAGCTTTACACGATGATCAATGTAATCCAGTATGATCAAGTAAGAATTGAGTAAAAACAGAATAACAATACTGCATGTGATCTTCACAGATATGTCAAGCAACATTGAGCTCAATACAGCTTATCGTAAGCTGCAACATCGGAGCATCGTTACAGTATCTCGATATGCTAAGTCTCACAGAAGCTGATAATCATCAGCCTTCACTAGGCAAAACTAGTAAACATATGCATTACGGTGGAATAGCGGAATCAAGAAACAACAATCACAGATCTGAGTAGTTGAGAAAATGGGCATCAATCTTGAGAAGTCATGCCTCACCTGCACCCATATCCCACAACAAACACGAGGTCAGTTACGGGACGCATGCGAGGCGTCTTCAGCATGACTCCACCTTGTTATCGGAGCCTAAGATTACTACGCATATAATCAAGAACTAGAAACGTGAATGTAGGGATGAAGTTGCAAACTGCTCCTTCGCTCAATGACCGTCGACCTTATCTCTCATATGGCCAAGGGGGAAAAACCAAACTTGCATTGGCATCTCTGTGTCCATGTTAGCAGCAGTACGAGCACCGAATGAAGTACTTCGCCGTGGGTCAAGGACTCAAGGCACACACGCAGGCTCAAACACACACCAACTGACAAAGGGAGGATGCTCACACTGACAATGTAGGGGAGTTCAAGCTCTCGATATACGGGTTTCAAGAACGCATGTCCTCACGGCACGTCATCAGGAGCACATTCCAGCATCATGCGCCAGTCACGCTCATGCAGGTAAGGGTCCCTTTCATGCATGTCTTGATTTTGAAATACCCAGGTCTTTATACCCGGTCGAGACCCATGGTGTCTTTATCCAAGAAGCTCAGTACATGTGCTTATCATCGAGGGATAAGTATCAGTCTTACTTTTTCCAATACAGGCTCACCTGTATTCGAAACCAATTGTAATTCATGAATCGGTATGAGGGAAGTCTCAATACTACAAATTGTCCATTATTTTACTGTTTTGAATTAGATAGAGAGAGAGGGAGAGAGAGAGAGAGATGTACATAGTTTAAATTTGAATGGAGTTTCAAGATTTTTAATGAATCAAAGACTTGAGTTGTCAATTACAGTCATAGAAGATCTATAGGTTGCAATTTGAGTTGTTGCATGTACTTTAAATAGATTTTACAACATTTGTTGTAATACACAATTAATAGAAATCATTATTATTTGTATTTAGAAACCAAAACAAATTTTTTCACTTCAATCCTTTTAAATCCAAGACATTAGTTTGCAAAAGTTGTATATAGTATGTTTGTTTGGATTGCGAGTGGTTTAATATAACATAACAACAACATAATGATACCAAAATTTCAACAATATACTTAAACTAAATGATGATACTATACTAGATGAATGTTACAATTTTTGGCACCCAAAATCATACTTAATCACCTCTTTTTTGGTAGTGCAAGGTACTCTCTTTTTGTGCAAGGAGAAATGAACAAATGATCAATTATACTATATATGAGATACATTATGAGTATCCACAAGATTCTTACCTATGCAATTAGCCCTTGGTTGGAAATAGAACAATCTATATGATTAATATAGGATGAAGAAAATCCTCACCTAAAAAAATTGTGGTAATTTTGTTTAGGGAAATAAAATTGTGTTAAGAAAATTATGAAGTCCTTAATAAATCTATTGATTTATTGTTGAAGATGGGAAAACTTTTTCATTCAAAAAACCCACACTCAATTGCTTAACCTTAGATTGCCACCAATGCCATTCTATGTTATTTGCATGATAGTCCACAGTGATAAGAAGAGATTAGAAGTAGTTTTTTCATCCACCTTTTTTCTTAACCTTTTGTGTTGAGTTACAAAGAACATCCAATTGAGTTTTTAGTCTAACTAATGTTTGTCATTAGAGGAGATTCGAGGGCAACTAAAGCCTGCGAAAGCCCTGTTCCCCGAATTGTTCGCGATCAGTAATTAATTAATTAATTTTTTTCAAAAAAAAAAAAAAAAGTTCGTCCTGAAATGCAAAAAAAAGTCCAAAAAAAAATCGGTGACGTGGCACACTCTCGACCACGTCAGCACAGGACAGTTCCGCATTCCTGCAGTAGATTCCTTCGTTCACAGCTTCGGGAACTCACAGTCTCCCGTTGCCCTCGAATCTCCTCTAATGTTTCATGTAGTTGAGAATTAATTTAAAAAATGGATGGTAAAATATGCCATTTTAGTATATTTTGAGAAACTAAGTAAACCTAAAATTTCTCCACAAAAATGATATTTTTTGAGTTTGATTCCAACTAATAAAATGAAGGTCTTCTATTCTACTTTCCACACAAATTTGAAATTTGTAAAAATTCATAATATTGAATATTTTATTGTAGTTTGAACTTTGGATGTACTGTTAATGTCTATTGCATTCTAATCATAGAAATACATGGAAATTGAGTTTATACCATGATGTTTTTTTCGTTGTAATGGACACACATGGTGAAATTTTAAAAAAAATTGAGATAAATTTCTACTTAATATGATTTTTTTCTTCACTTTCTCTTCAAAAATTCTCATATAAATTTGAATTTTTTGTGAAGTAGAGAAGACATGTAATTGCATCTCTAAAAAATAAATTAAATTATTTTTTCATACATATTTAGTTCCAAAATGGCAACAAACTTAGTGATGAGCAATGAAGCTTTGAAATCAATGGTTATAGGTCCATCCTTTAAGGATTAAGTGGTTAGAAATGGGTTGGCTCCATTATTTCTTGAAGGACAAACTCTAGTGATTGTGAAATCATACATCTTGATACCGTGGGAATCACTTATTCAAAAAAAATCCAAAAGTACTCATTGCAAGTCAAAGTAATATAGAAGATCTCCCATTTCATCACAAAATTCCAAGGATGAATAGTTGTTCTTTCATCCCACAATGAAATATTCTTTGTCATCCATTAGACGTTTGGTGTCTATATCAACATTCAAAGTTTAAGGCTAGACCAAGTTTTTTTGGCCCACAACCCTAGTAGGAAGACATGTGCCTTTGGATGCAAAGGGATGGCACTAAGTTATGGGACTTGGTGTGAACAAGATGCTATTTGTAGTTTGGGTTCTCTCAAGCCACGTGACATGGGAGTGCCCAAGGCCCAAGGACCAGGAGCAAGTCTAAGTGAGACTCCATAGAGTTATGTTAACTTGAGAAGGGCTAAGAGACTTGACCTTTCTAAGGTAGTTGGGAAACTAGCCTTGTGTGAGGTAGGGGGCTATAATTGTGACCCTGTCTCTAAAAGCAATCTGGTAGATTTTGCTTCTAACATGTACCAAAAGTGTACATTTCAGGAGGGGGTCCCTTTTAGAAACCATTATGTTTTCAGCTTCAAAAATTCATAACTAATTCAATGAAGGTCCAAAAAATATGAAATGACATGGGTTAGACGCCAACTCCATTTTTCTTACCACGGAAATTTATTAAAAATTGTTTTAAGGAGTTTAGCTTCCCCAAAATGCAAATCATCTGGTAAAGGGTCGCTTTTATAGCCCCCTACATTATCTTGTTTGGTACATGTGTTAGGTGTTAAGAGTTAAGTGTTAGCTACACCTTAGACTAAGGTGTCCTTAGTCGAAGGAGCAGAACACCCTAGACTAAGGGTGTGACGTGATGTGAGAGCTTGACTTGTGTTACATGTTGTGTCAATGTCCAAGAGTTAAGGTTGGACCAAGTTTTTTTTTAAATGGCAGATTTAGTGACTGACACTCAAGAGCTTGAAATTCTGATAACTAATACTTTGATTTCAAATTTTTCATGATATTGAAAATTTGGGATTTAGTTTCCAGTGTAAGACAATGTTTTTTTTCATTTCTTATGAAGTGCCAAAGTGGTGATACTTTATTTAATTGTGGAGCTCCAAATCTCAACATTCATCCATATATTAGATAGAAAATATTACATTAGTAAATAATATACTATTTTCATCCATTATTTGGCAATTTCATCCAATTTTATATAAAAAAACGAAGTTTTTGACAATTTCATCCAAAATTTTACTATTTCTTTTCTATAGGCTTGGTGCCATGCCAAAAAATTTGGTACAGGGTGATTGCAAAAAACACTTCACGTTTTTGGCTCAAAATGCTGTTTAGCAGAAAAATGGTCTGTCGACCTTTTTATTTTTAATAATTAAAAAAAAAAAAAATTTAAATCCATTTTTCTAAACAAATTGTACACACATTGCAAGAAAAAATTCCTCTAAAAAAGTTTTTCCCTCTTCATAGAGTTTGTACAAAGAAAGGTCACTTGGACCCCATGTGGACAATAGACATTTTACTATTTTTGACTCAAAAATCCAAATTTGAAGCCACAAATTGGACAAGTTGGAGTTCTACTAACATTTCAAGGATTGACGGTGAGTTAGTTGATTGTCAGTTTTAGGGTTTAAGGGTCAAGGTAGACAGCCAATCGGGGGCAATTTAAAAAATAGTAAACTAATTTTAAAAATATTGAAAAAGTTACACAACATATAAAACTTTTGTGTGCACATTCGTTCCAAATTTCAAGTTCATAGGGCTAACAATGCAAAAGTTATGAGCAAAAAACTACCTATTGGAGGTCAAGGGGACAAAAAATAGGACAAGTGTTTCTTACAATCACCCTGCAATATTGCACCAAATCATTAAAAAAAAACCCACTATTGTAAGAACATTGTGGGTGGCCAACATTTTCCTTGTAAATAAAACTTGCACTGAAGAATCTCTACAGGAAGAGCATCCCCACCGCATGGGTCAGGATTTGACTCAAAATCAGTCCCTTTGCAGGGCACATGATTATGATTCATCCCGGCCAGAGTTGGAGAGCCCCACTACTGAACAGTGCAAGTAACCCTCTAAATGATATTTTCAATTTTTTTAATACAATTTCTCAGTTATTTTGCCTTAAATTAAAATCCAAAAATATTGGCTTTTTTTTTCTTTTGTCGTCTCATTCTCCTTGCTTGAGGAGATCTTAAAATATTTTGAGTTTGCAATGGAACAAGGCTCCTTATATCCCACATGGATTGGAGCACCTCCCTCCACCCCATGGGGATATAAGGAGCCTTGCTCCATTGCAAACTCACTTGTTCTTACATTCACATAAAGTGGATGTAGGGAGGCATGAGTTGGTATAAGACATGGAGCTCACTACATCCTCTTAGGGTGGAAGGAGGAGTTTCAATCCATATGGGACTCCTCCCTCCACCCCAAGAGGATGTAGTGAGCTCCATTTCTCATTGAAAATTTAAGCCAAGATGGATTTCATTTTTCACCTTTTTTGGGACAAGAAATGTCTCATTTTTTGTACATGAAAGTGCTTGTAAGCATTTCATCTAAAAAGAAATTGAAATTGAATGGTTAGTAGGGGTCTGTACCTCGATTTCAGGGTCAAAAGTACAATCAAACTTCCTTCCGGGCCCTGGCTTAAATGGGTCATTGCAAGAAACACGTGTCCTATTTGTTGCGTTTTGCAAGAATACTCATGATTTTTTCAGTAGTACTATAAAATTAGAAAAATAATTTTAAAAATTTTAAAAAAATAGGAATAATGTATATACCTCTAAAATGAAGGTTTTCACGAAGGAAATTGATAGAAATTTTTTCTAAGTAGGAGAACTTGAAAAGTGCCAAATCTCAAGAAAATAGGTACTTTGATTCAAAAATTAGGGAAAAATAGTAAAAATAAGTATTCTCAAAAAATAAAAAGTGAACATTTGCAACAACTTTATGGAGATGGTCATTCACAAAAAAACCCACCAAAATAATATTTTATATGTTTCGAAATACAAGTAGAAGGGAGCTCACTTTGTAGACCTCCACACCTCACAAAATTAACTTTTTCTTAAAATCCTTCCCTGGAGAGCTATAAATTTACTAGAAGACCATCTCATCCAAATTTCATCTCAAAATCATTAAAAAAAGGTATAGCTCAGGTACTAAAAACCCCTAAACTACCAAGTGTGACATCCAATTGGGGTCTATTTTTGGATAGTAAACTATTTTTGAAAATTATGAAAAAATCAAGGAAGGTGTATAATAGTTATGAGTACCTTCCCTATAAATCTTGAGTCATTTGGAGCTAAAACACAAAAGTTATGGCCAAAAAACTGATCAGCATGCAACGTGTGACACAAAATAGTATAGGTGTTTCTTGCAATGACCCAAACTCAGCATTTTCCCGCTTACCCATGGCCGCGCCCGGCCATATTTTGAGTCCTAATTTGCATGTGGTGGGGTACATATGGTTGGCTAACCTGATGAAATACCCAATTTGAGCCATATTTTGAGCTACAATGGGGATAGTCTCAAGAAGGTTTTGAGTTGGGTGGCTTCTTAATTTGGGGGGCTCTCATTGAAGGAGGCGAATTTTGAGTATACAATTTTGAATATGTAATTTCTGTATGCAATTTTTGTATACATTGGCATTGTATGACAGATAAAATGAGCCTTTAGAAGCATTTTGGTAACAATATAGTAGGCTAAAATTTCAATATGATATTTTTTAATACTTTTACCCTCATTTTTTTCTACAGGCTTGAAATTGCCCATTTTTTTTTGAGGAAATTTGGCATTTAATTGCCTAAAAAAACACCCTGGCATGAATAGTTAACATTCAAGCCATCCTTGGAAGTTATTTGAAAATTAAATTTAACCACAATATAGATAGTGTATCTATATATGATTCTACATTTAAACTATATTCAGAATATTCCAAAAAGTACTCCGTAATTTTTAAAAAGTATGGCCTAACACTGACCGCAATGCACGAACCCAAATACCGAGGCAATAGCAAAAAGGTGGGTGGAAGAGAGATCTTGGCTTACGAGGGATGAAGGAAGAAGAGTAAGTTATTGCTGAACCTAATTAACGCTGACATCTCCACTGCTCACAAGCATTCTTGCACCAAACGCATGGAGCTGGGATCAATTATTCTTGGCCTTCGGTACCCATAAGCCAACCGCTCTTTCCGAGATACCAGTTCACTTCTTCGGACAGTTAAGACCCTCAATCTGCAAAAGCGACATGCGTGGGCAGAGGTTGGGCATTGGAAAATGAGCGGCCTTCTTCAAGATGAAGCACATACTTTGCAGAGTATGAAGTTAATATTGCACATCATGCTTGTTGAATGCAACAGATTCTGGAATATACCTAGCCTTTAGTGAATTGAACGGCAACAATATCCACCCAGGTTTCTCATTTTCAATGCATTTATGAAAGAAATTTGTCAGGATGGATACTGCGGTAACAACTAAAATGATCTTCATCTCTACACGATGGAGGGGTGTAGCCACAGTTCTTGGACTTGAGTAGAACCTTGAGCAATTTTCCCGAAGTTGGCGACAAGGTATTTTCTCCGACCGATTCAAACATGAGTTGACTGCATATAAGTATGAGAGATTTAATTCATAATTCGATTTTATAGCTTCAGAACAACCACTTGGATATCTGAAATTCACAGTGCAACTTAAATAAGCGAACGTCTTCTGAAGAAGATATTGCTTACCAAGCACAACGATTCTTTCCTCGTCCATGAGCCTCCCCAGCGGGTATCTGTTTGATGGCATCTATGAATCTCTTCACAAGCTCTGGAATACACTCAATGCCAACCACAAGCTTCAACTCTCCAACCTGCAAATTGATTGAAATACTCCCTCTGGCTCCGATATGGATAGAAATCGCCTTTCCAAAATTCGACTCGATCGAAAGACGAACAATGAATCGTGCAGGAGCTCATTGCTGTGATTCTTGAGCACACATCGACCCAACAACTTCGACCTTCTTTAAGCCCCGGGAGCGGCCACTCGGCTTGCGCGACCTTCGCAACGGACTCCACCGCTCAAAAACTTCTCCAATTCCCAATCCAGTTCAAAATCTTTGTTCGGCAACATTGGCATATAGTAGTGAAAGATGTTGCAAGTAAAATCTGAATTTTAGGCTATTGTTATGATGCGTTGCAAAACCTTCCAAAAGCATTGTAGGCTCCTGCCATGATTTCGTCTCTAACAAGAAAAATAATTTTTTTTTCATTCACATACAATAGCAAAATAGAACATGCAACATTTAACAAGGAATTTTGATTGCATGGTCATTGGCTCTACCCATGTGGTATTAGGAATGTTTAAGCTTTGGGAAAGGGTTGTGGAGTTCATTCAATTATTCATTAACCTTGAAATGTTGGAGTAAGTAATAAACAACTTTGCGACCATTTTTTGGTCAATGAATGACAAAGAATCCTTAAATGTAAGACACAAATGCAACTATTCATCTTCAAAATCTTATGAAGAAAGGTATAGTCATTTGACTTCCAATGAATGCTTTTGGAATTTTTTTAACCAACTATTCACACACAATGCCAAAAGGGATGATTTCCATGATGATTAGCCTGTCCTTTTGACGGCCAACAATCACAACTAAAATGAGCTTTGGGGCTTGAAACTGGTTTTTTTCCCAATTAGCAGCATTTGTGAATTTACAAGAAAAAAAACTACCTACATTTGCCCGAGGTTGCAATGGATTTTACACATGTGATGTCCCTTGCTATTGGCCATGACATTGGTCATTTTTAGGTAGTATGATGACCATGCACAATTCTAGAGATTGTCTTACATGTCACTTCTATTCATGTCAACTAGGTCTGCAATTCCAGGTCTTTCAATTGTCTATACTGTGAGAGTTCCCATTAGGATTTAGGGTTAGCTGCATGATTGTGGCATTCAGTCAAACCTGCAAAGAAAAGAGCTCTGTAGAAATGTAAGTTGGAATTCCTCATGTACAGCACAGTAGTAGTTCTACAATCAAACCTCGATAAGTGTTAAAACCCTATATGTGTTAGGGAGATTTCCGCTCCCTTAAAATTAAGACTAGTAAGTGTTATGTGTGAAGTGTTACGCAATGTCGCGCTCCCGACTTTGTTAATTTTACCTTGGTAAGTGATAAATTTCCAAAAAAAGGCTTTTCATAAGAGCCATCGCTTGGGGGGAGATAATTTGGAAGATAATTTTGAGATAAAGTAATAGTTTCTAGTTGCAAAGTGACTCTAAATGTCCATTCTAGAAACTATATAGTAGAAGAGGTTGTAGGCTTTCAAGATGTAGGTAGTGCTCTTCAAACTTTGAAGAAGTTTTTGGAGCAAAGACCTAATGACACCATGCTATCTATTAGGAATATTGAAGCACTAGAAAAGGAAGTAGAATCTTGGCGTGTAGTAGAAACTCACCAAAGTACTATTGATTCATTCTTTCGACGGACTTAGATGAATAATGAATCAATATTTTGTAATTTCATCTATTTTTTCTATAAATCTTATGTATTTACCTTTTTAAATCTTCTAAGTCTTATTTTTATAAGTGTTACAAATCATCGGCATCACCCACTGTAAGTGTTATGTGTTACTAGTGTCTAAGTGTTAACTAAAAGTATGCTCCCAACCCCTAACACTTATCGAGGTATGGTCAGCGAGGAAACCCTAATTACAGAAAGGGTAAGGATGCCATCACCGGTGAACGCTCAGTGTGAAAACCTTAAGCGCTCAGGCGTGGCCATCGTCCCTGTTGAAGACTGCGGTAGCCCCTGCCAATTCTGAATGCCAGTGTCGTGTCGTCCTGGTGTGCTCTGGCCTAACAACCAGCGGAAACTGATGCAGCACAGGGAGCATGTTTTTTGAGTGTGATGAGGCATCACTTCCTCAATATATTCGGAATATATCTTTAGCGGTCGAGTGCATTTCGGCTGAATTTGTGCTTATTGAAGCAGGTCAGTGATTGCACTTGCACTTTCAGTACAAAATGCAGGTTTGACGTGCCTGATGTGGGGCGTGGAGCTTCTGCAACAGATTACCACTAAGAATTTTTGTAGTTCACAGGGCAAGCGACATGTTCATGGTGAGTGCGTTTGAGTTGCCTCATTTGTTACGTCACATTAGGGTTGCACTTTGATTGGGACATAGTCAGTAGGGGTAGCGTGTGCTCTGGAAGTACGTGCTGGTGACTGAAGCGCGCATGCATGTGGAGCTCTGGCAAATCTCTGTTAAGCTCTTCTCATTGCTCTATGTGGACGGTGGAATTCTGTAGGCATGGCTTCAAAGCATATGTGTTCTACTTACATGGACTTCACTTGGTTGTTCTAAACATCTATTTTGTATGCCATCAGAAACTGGAAAACATCATTAAGTCCAAATTAATGTGTGCGAGAAAGAGTGCGAGCTATATGGGCTTCAATTCATTCTCAGTCTTCAAGTGCGGTCGTTTGTGATCAACAGCTAGCTAAGATGTGAAATGCACTTAGCAGATGACATGCAATTGAAGTAGTCACGAGTCAGAGATTGGAATTCAAACTCTCCGGCTAGTAAAAGAAGCAAGTGCTCTGCACCCACATGCCTGACCACCACGTCTCACAAATAATAGACGCATTTGAAGAATCGCAGTCCATAAACTCTGCAAATCAGCAATTAACTTACATCGAGCAGTTATTACAGGACTAGGAACAAGAAAATAATCCTTGCAATTGCCAGACTCACTCTCAGCGAAGGGCGACACATGTGGGCGGCACTGGAGCTTTCCGTCGATACTGCCGCCCGCGGCATGGGGAGCCACTGATCCACGAGGCCATTGGCAGCCCCAGCCCCCGCCGTTTGTACTGTTCCTGCTCGAGCATTGGCCGGGCTGCCCGACTCCACTTCTTTCCTCCCACTGTCCACAGGTCCTGAATAGTGTTTCTCCTGCGGTCTTCTGGCTGACGAGGAGGGCGGAGTCCGACAAAGAGGCACTTTAATTTCAGTAATCCCTAATGACAAGCGGTCATTGTTGGGCGTAAAGCACGAGCAATTGGATGAAATCCCGGGATGAGAGTGCAAGTTCGATGAAAAACACGTAATCCCCGGTTACGGGAAGAATCCATCGCCAGCTGAGCATTACGCTCCGCAATCCTCCCAGGAAATGAATGGCACACTTCCCGGGAGTGCTTTACGTGACGTTGAGCATTGGCTTCACAATTGTTCATTGCCTTTTTTCCCACGGTGACTAACCGTCGTTCAAGCGGGAACCCTTAGGACTAGCTTCCATGTGAGTCGGGCCAGTGGGCAATAGGTGCTATCGGATAAACTCTTCCCTAGTTGCTGCGCATGGAAGAACATTTAGGTGGACATTGGGGAACGGAAATACAGGTTTTGAGTTTCACTGATCAATCGATTGTTTCTTGACCTATGATGTGAGGTCATGATTCTTCTGTACGACCTCCTAGAGAAGGTCATTTGAGTATTTGAATCAGATTTCCACCCTATGAAAGTCTACACTCGCTTGCTAGAATTGTATTGCAAGTCATAAAGTGTTGCACTCCCCTCACACATGGCAGGACAAGTTTCAAAGTATTGGTGGAGTCTATTTGTGGAGATTACCGGGTGTGAGTATAGTCCAAACATACTTTTACTAGCCTAACTCATATGGAAGCTGGCCCTTAGCCCATGATGCAAGGATCACCCAAGAAACGATTTTTTTTTAAAGCGTGGAAATCATTGGTATTAAAAAAAATCCAAAAGTGCACATTGGAAGTCAAAGTAGTATAGAAGATCTTCCTTTTTCAACCCCTAATTTCAAGGATGAATACTTGCAATTCTCTCCTATATTGCAAAATGTTCACTTCTTCATCAACCAAAAAACAACTTCTTTGTTTATGGATAGACCTATAACTGTTGGTTTCAAGCTTCATTGTCCATAACTCAATTTGTTGCCATTTTGGAACTAGATATGTATGAAATTTCTATATTTATTTTTCAAAGATGAAATTATATGTCTTCTACACTTCACAAAAATTCTAGATTTTTTTGTGGAGAATTGATTTTTTTGAGAATTTGTGAAGAGGTGAAGAAAAATCACATCAAATGGAAAATTATTTCGAAAAATCTGAAAATTTCACCATGGGTGTATACTACATTGACAAACATTATGGTGCAAACTCAATTTCTATATCATTCTATAATTAGAATACAATAGACATTGAAAATACATGATCCAAAGTTCAAATTGCAATAAAATATTCAATGTTGCAATTTTTTCAAAATTAAGATTGGAATAAAAACTAGAATAGAGGACCTTGAATTTATTAGTTGGATTTAAATTCAAAAAACCTCATTTTTGTAGAGAAATTTCAGATTTAGAACAAGGAGCAACAACTTTCCAAAATACTCTAAAAATAGCATATTTTGTGATCCATTTTTTAACTAATGTCTCATTTACATGAAGACAAACATTAGCAAGACTATAAAATCAATTAGGTACTCTTCATAACCCTCCATGAAAGGTCAACAAGCAAAGTATATAATGGATGAAAAAATGCTTTCAACTCTTTACGTATCATTTTCTAATCACCATCAAAAGCCACAATTTAGCATTGGCAGTGTACCATCATTAACCCAAAAAGGATGCCACATATAGTGTCTGATAAAATATTAAGGAATTCTCCTATATAGGACAAAACTACTATTACTTATCCTCGAAAATAGGGTGGAAAGTGGAGATCTTCTAGAATCACTTCAAATGAGTTCTTTTGGATTTTTTTATACCAATGATTCCCACGATTTTAGAAGAGATAATTTCCACATGGGGTTAATAGGTCTGAGCAAATTTTCCACATGGGGTTAATAGGTCTGAGCGTATTTGCTCGCGCAGTTGCACAATAATCATTTCTGAGATTCGAAGTCAGGCTGGGATGCTCGCTTTCTCAAAAAACAAATATAAAACGTTCAGCACGCAAATCGAGGCCTTACGATGCGATGAGAAAACGCGGTAATTGCACATCAATGGCAAGCGTTCCTCTAGCGGCTTCAATTGAGCTGTTCGCAGAGTCGGCTATCTGCTCTTCAATTCGAACACACAATCTAACTCCTCGATCGATTCCGCATATTCTGAGTCTTGCCATCATGTTGCATCCATGATATATAAGAACACCGTGCCTGGCCTCGATATACAATAGAAGCTTAGTTTGCAGAGTGCAGCACTATCGAATTGCAAGTACTTGAGCTGTTTAGCTAGCTATGGATGAGAAGGCAGCAGCAGGGGGAGGAGGTGAGGTTCATGGTGATACGGAGATGGCCAGCCGTGGAGGCGAAGAGAAACCCACGAAGGTTGCACGAGCCATAGCTGGGATGGCGGGTGGTGCAGGAGAGTTCAGCTACACGAGGAACTCAGTGATGCAATCGCAGTCCATAAACCTCTTGAAGCCGATCCTGGAGCAAGAGATTAAGGAGCTGGAGTTATTCAAGAACTGGAGCGGGAGCACCATTCGTGTGGCTGATTTCGGATGCTCCGCAGGAGCGAACACTCTTCGATATGCGGAGATCTGTTACCGAAGTGTGTGCCAAGCTGCAAGGTTGAGCAGCAATGGGGGGAAATTTCTTGACGATGTTCAGTACTTCTTCTGCGACTTGCCTTCCAATGATTTCAACACGTTGTTCCTTCAAGTCGAGGACTGGAGGAAAACGCAAGTCACGAGCACGGAGGATTTGTATGTCTCGGCAGTCGCGGGAACATTCCACAGACGCCTCTTTCCCAGGGGCAGTCTGCATGTTGCAATCTCTACCTTCGCGGCCGGTCTGTGGATGGCACAGGTAACTTCATTTGGAGTTTGTCGATACCATTTACTATTGCACAAGAGGATCCTTATCTGTCATAGTAATGTGTGACACTAATTTACCAATTTCACAGTAATTCTAAATAAAGTAGGTTGAAATATTACTTTAATGTACTAATTTGTACAAGAATGACACTCATTTCTAGATGATATTTCCTCCCTTCTGTATTAGGACAAATTAGGAAACTTAGAAACGTAGATCCGTTGTCAAAATAATTGTGGGTCAAAACATACATGATAAAAGTTGCAAGAAACCATCATGATAGACTTGAGTCAAGCTTTCTCATGCATTAAGTTGTTGATTCATTGTCCAGGTGCCTGATGTAGTGTTAGATAAATCTTCACCGGCTAATAATAAGGGAAGAGTGTGGATAGATGACAACAAGAATGTCGCAACAGTGCAAGCCTTCATACAAGCTGCAAAGCAAGATCTTTATAATTTTTTGCTATCTCGAGCTGATGAAGTGGTCTCTGGTGGTCTTATTCTCTTATATTCTCCTGGTCGTGTAGACGGGGAGCATCCAGAGATTCAATGGCCTAAAGAAGCGGAGTATGCAGGACCTTATAGTAAGGTCTTCGAGGAAACGTGGGAAGAACTTGTCATTGAGGTATTTACTAACTAGTTCATTAAAGGCAATCTTTAAAAGGCAATCTTTAAAAGGCAAGTAATTGCAATTATCTTGATCTGAAGTAAAAATAAATGAATAAATTTTATATGTATCTTTGCATATCAATACTTTAAGACAATCCATTTGTTTATTTTGTTTTGTTTTAGTTGTTTTGTTTGTTATGGTGAGATCTCTTAGATCGTGCATCCTTCAATTGCTATCTTGGTAATGTTGAAAAGCCTTTAGTAAGAAGGGATGCATGGGCTGGCTTGGTTTTGTCATATTCTAACCTTTGGTGGAAAAGTTATTTAATTTCAAAGTTTTCATGGATTAAAAAATTATTTTGATTTTGATTTTGATTGTGGCAACGGCACAAGGCATATGAATACAACATATAAAGGATGCCAATGACAAAGCATAGACTTATCTTTTAAGTCATATACTATTGTGTGGTGAAGGATAAATGTCACTTAGGTTGAAGGGATGTCAATGCTATTTTTTTATTTTAGACTAAAACATACAATTTTCTTGTATTTCTTTTTATATAACCATAGTAGATTGCTTGGGATAGAATATTCTATATTTCTTAAGCTCTTAACTTTAAAGCAAAAAGAGACTAATAAGTTACTGTTTTTTGAGCAATATTGTCTAGGATAATTCATTCCATTTGCATCACTTTCATAATATTAGAATTTCAAGATTATTCTAGAGATTTTTTCTTCAAAATGATTTTATTTCAACGCCAAAACTATCTTCATCTTCCAACAATTACTTAGGCTCTTTCTTTGGCAAAGATTCAATTAAGATATTCCAAGCTTACAAAATTTTGTAATATGCACAATGGGCTAACATAGTCTATTACATTTCAATGACTTTCTTACCAATTTATATAGAAGTTTCAATGCAGGGTACTATAGAAGAAGAAAGAAGAGATACTTTCAATGTCCCAACCTACTTTTTTAGTGTGGACGACATGAAAGAAGTTGTAGAGTCCATAGGCACTTTCCACATCAATCAATGTGAGATCAAGCGACAAAACTACTTCCCGGCAAATGAAGTAGAGGAGACCCTTGCTAATCCTGAGACATATGGTCGCTTTACAAAAAATTTCACGAGGAGCCTTATTAATTCAATCATAGTGGAGCATATTGGTGAAGAAAAGTGCGACAAGTTTTTTGAATGCTTGGAGAAAAATGCTACTACAGCTGTACGAGAGAAGAAGGTGACCAGCTTGCCAATGGATTGTATATTGACGATTTTGATCCGAAAATAGTTTTTTATTTGATCTAAAACAAATTCGGAAAAATTTGAGACAAATTAGTTGGATCGATATTTGTATTTTTCTATTAGTAGTTAGTATTTCATTTATATCTCTCAAGTGATTTTGTATATGGCAATGCCCAATGAAGAGGAAATTATGAATAAAGTAGAAGGCTCTTAAATGGAGCGGGTTCTAAAATGGTGCCCTACCTTAAATGTACAATACTTGTACATGTTTCTTTTTCATAGCCTTCAGCAGTGTACTAACACTATACATTTTAGCTAGGGCACCATTTTAGAGCCCAATGCCCTTTCAACTTCAAAATTTGATAACTAATTCCACAATACTCATAAAAATATGAAATGACTTGGGTTAGATGTCAATTCTACTTGTCTTTCAAAGAAAATTTACTGAAAAATATCTCTAGAAGTTTTACCTAGTACCTGAAATTCTATTTCAACCCTTAGATGATCCATTATAGGACCTCTTACCTTAATGAGGGCCCTCAAAGTAGATAAATCTACATAAGCCCTAACTTCATTTTAGTAATTTATATTTTTATTAAATATTTTTCAATTTTATTTCTAATTTTTCTAATCCTTGTTTTTGGGAATTAACTAGCTCATTAACTAGCTCATTTTTATTGCAATTATTACTTTTTTTTTCATTGTATATTTTTCTAGTTACCTTTTGCATTACTACTACATATATGTAGGTCTTTTATATAAGTGCTAATAATTCATCTCATAAAATAGAAACTTTAATTCTTTAATGAACACAAATGTGAACAAATGCTCTCAATAGAGTTCAAATAGAACATGGAAGTATTTTTTGAATGTGTGAAATTATGAAAGCTAAATTCTAATACAAAATAGAGTTTGTATTTGTATTGTTGTATTTGTATGTTGTATCTATATATGATATGTCATATTTATATCCAATATTCAAATATCCATATCCATATCCAAGTATTAGTATCTATATTTGGTACTATATTTTGAATTTGTATTTAGACGGCTCAAATTAAATCTTACAAAGAGAAATTGATGGCATTTGGCTTGTGATTTTTTGAGAAATTGATGGCATTTGGGAAGGGAGGCATTCTCAAAATAAAAAATCAAGGACCCATGATTTTCTTGAGGGGGGAGGAGAGTTAATGTGATAGGATGTGGCATGCCACTTTTCGGCTCATTGTCATTGTCATTGTGTCATTGTGTCATTGTGTCATTGTCATTGTACAACAACTTTAGAGCTTGTGTTTTCAAATTAATTTTTTGAAACTGTTCATTATTTGGAAACTTAGACAAGTATCAAAATTTGGTTTAGATCTCTAAAACTCCCATCTTACATATGGAGAACTTGAACCATGCCTGTCTAAATATGCCATTAGAGCATTTCCTACAACCCTTGAAATATTGCAACCCCTTCAATTGAGATCTATCAAATTTAGAGGGGATGGTGATTTGTATCCCTAGCAATACAACTCACTAAAATATATTTCCAACCAATCACAAGTTACATAACTTGCAAAAGAAAAAAGTAAACTATCATTTATTATGACAACTTGCTAATCCTAGGAGAAAATATAGCTTGTAAAAGCATCTTCTGCACCCCTCAAATTATCCCAATCCCATCAATTGAAATCTATCCAAAATTAGAAGGGATGGCCACTTGTATTCCCAATAGTTCAACTTATTAAATATACTTCCAACCAATGACAAGTCATATAATTTGCAAAAGCAATAAGTAAACTATCGTTGACTACGTACAATGACTTTCTAATCTCAAGAGAATATATAGAGTGTAGAGGGGTTAGTAACCCCTTCAAATATGGCTTATTTTGGGGGATAAAATGAAGCCAGTCAAGCCTAACATACACTAGAATTGATTGCTTATCATCCAAAAATTAGAAGGGAGGGGATACTTAGAGGGTTGTAGGAGATATTTTACAAAGATCAGTACAGATAACCTAATAGGATTTGATTTCTAATTTTTTTTTTGTGAATTTTGAGGTTAATTTTGAATTTGCAATCGGATTTTGGTGTGAATTTTCCTTGTTAATGTAATGATTTTGTATGATTTTGACCAACTTGGGATGCAATTTGGGGGGTTGGATGTGTAGTTAGATTTGGATTTGGATGTGACAGTTGGGTTGCGAGCTAGTTTTGTCTTAAGTCTCATCCAAGTTGGGTAGTTGATTGGGTAAATTTGTAGTTGAGGTAGAAGGCTGTATGGTAAAACCCAAGTTGGATCTTGAAGTATCGAGTCGGAGGTGAGGTGGAGATTGGATGGTTCGACTTCTCAGTTTCCAATTTGGATTGTTCTTACTTCTAGTTGGGTTGTGGTTCCAAATTGGGTGTATGGTTAACTATTGTTTAGGTAGTTTCCATGTTGAAGTAGTTTTGGTAACTGAAATTTTGATGCTTATTAGGTTGTCTCTCTCAATTTGGTTGTCATCCAGTGTTGAGAGTGTCCACTGCGAGTCCCTACCCATCGTGTTATGTAATTTCTTTGGTTTAATGTGTTTGTGTATATATCCAAGTTGAGTAATGGTGTTAAGTCTAAGTGTGTCAGCATGAATGTGCGTGTGTTTTTTGGCTCCAAATTGGGAAGTGGATGCAAGTTGGTTTAGTCCAGTTGAGATGGAGAATGTGAAGTGATGATCTTAATTAGGAGATGAAGTGGAGAGATTCGCTTATTCAGGCGTGAAGCTAATAGATTGGATCAATGTTAGTTGAGAAATTGCAGTAGATCCAAGTTGGATATTAGTGCAGCGGAAGTGTGTGGAGACTAATTGGAGATTTGTGATGTGTAGAATGTGAGTTAGGAAGTGAATGAGTGGTAGTTGCAAGTTAAATTTTAAACATGAATCCAAGTGGGAGATGTTGAGAAGTGAGGAAGTTAGTTGATGGGATACAAGCAACAATATTTTGAGACTAAGTTGTTACAGTGATTTAATCACCAATTTGGTTTAATGAAAAATGCCTTAAAAGCCAAATTGGTGTTGTGTGTTGTTGATTTCATGTATAGTGCTTGAGAGATGAATCCAATTGGTGCTAATGTTTGTATGTGTTCAAATTAAATTGGGAAATAGAACCAGTGAGTTAATTAATAATGTATCCCAAGTTGGTATGAGATAAGTTGGTATAGCTGGGAGATATAAAGTTGTGTGCATGTTGGGATGTTATGTGGAGGGTACCAAATTGGAAGTAGTTTTGATATGATGTGAGAAATCCAATTTGGAGTGATTCAATGATCTTGAATGTTATTTGATAATTATTTCTTAGTCGGATTTAAGTCAATTCCTATGTTGTTTACTGAATAGTTATATCCAATCAAGAATGAGAAGGTTATATTAAGTGACCTGAGAAAAATATAAGAGAGAATAAAGTAATAAGGAAATTTTAAAAGTTCATGTGTAAATAAAAATAGCTAAATCCAACTAGGAAAAGAATTATTTGAAAAGAAATTGGGAATAAAATTATTATGCTAAGTTGGTGAAAGAAGATGGTGGTCCCATTTGAAGGGGACAAATACAATTCAGTTGGTGGGCAAGACCAAGCTAAAAGATGAAGTTGCAAAGATCCAAATTAATTTGGAATGCTGTGAAGTTTGATGGCTGAGATAGTGACAAGCCCGAGTAGGATTATTTAAGAAAAGATTAAGGATACAATTTGGGGAATTAATTCTTACTCTTGTGGCTATTAACCCTTAAAGTCTTGAGGTGCGTTTTTTGGCATTATAAAATTTTTGGGCAACTCACTATAATGGATTTTTTATTTTTTTTCGCTGAAATTTTTACACAATATGTGCCCAAGGAGTAGCTTTAAGGCCCAACATTTTTTGTAACTTTTGACTTTGTGGTTAAAAAGTTATGGCATGATATGTCGTTTTCTTTACTTGGAGGGCAGTCCGGGTAGCTGAAGAAACTTCTTTAAAATTTATTTTTTTCAAAAGTGAAATTTCAAATTGATTCTTTAGGTTTTTATAGACATGGGAAGCTTTGTTTCATCCCATTTGGATTAAGGAGTCAAAAATTATGAGCAATTTTAGTTTGCGGGTAGGTATGGAATTTTTGAAAACCATACCTACCCGCAAACTAAAATTGCTCATAACTTTTGACTCCTTAATCCAAATGGGATGAAACAAAGCTTCCCATGTCTGTGAAAACCTAAAAAATCAATTTGAAATTTCACTTCTGAAAGAAAAATTTATTTAAAGAAGTTTTTTCAGTTGCCCGGGCTGCCTTCTGAGTAAAGAAAACGACATATCATGCTATAACTTTTTAACCACAAAGTCAAAAGTTACAAACCTATTGGGCCTTAATGCTACTCCTTGGGCACATATTGTGTAAAAATTTCAAGGAAAAGAAAAGAAAAACTCCATTCGTAGTAAGCTGCCCCAAAAAATTATAATGCCAAAAAACGCACCTCATGGCTTTAGGGGTTAAGAGGGGAGTGTGAGAATTAGCAGTTAGCTTATTTTTGTAAAGAAAACATTTATTTGTAGAGTAAAAGAACAATTTGCTTTCTTAATTTTGGTTGCAATGAAAATTAGGTGTACTTAGGAATAATCCTATTTTAAAGTCTTCCTTGGAATGAACTTAATACTTAGAATTTAGTATTTCCAACTAGGATCTAAATCATTCTACAATCAGTGATCCCTTCAAATTTAGCTAATTTAGTAGGCCAAAGTAAAGGTAAAGGTTGACACATGCTAAAATTGATTGTTTATCATTCCAAAACTAGAGGATTTGAAGGATTTAGAGTGCTACATGAGATGCTATTACCTTAAATATATATGGCATACTAAATCCAATTCATGAAGTGGGCCCAATAAGGTAATTTTTGGATTCCATGGGAATAAAGGTAAAAAAGAGCCCCTATTTTGAGCCATGTCTAGGATATGTTCTAGGCCTCTCCTACCTAATTTTGAGTCTTTGAATGCAAATATGAATTCAAAATTTGTAAATTTTATCATGTGTGGAAAATGAAAAAATTCAACATTTTTTCCTTGAATAAATTTAGCTTGCTAGATCCACTTCATGAGCTAGATTTAACTCCTTAGCATCAATTGAAAACTAATCTCTAGAATTGATGATTTTGAAAAAAATCACTACAAAAGACTTATTTGGAAGAAAAATTTGAAATTAAGATACAAAGTTGTAGACTTTAAATTTTAAATTCCATCTATTTGGTTAGATTTACCAATGCTTTCACCAATACTTTTCTATAAATTTTGAAAGAAGAATTTTAAAATTCCTTCTAAGTACAATTACAAGAAAAATATTATCATTTTTTGAGAAAATTTTATTGGAGTGGATTTGAAATGAGCTTTTCTTGGTATGGTAATTTTTCAAAAAAATTGTGTCCTTTAATTCTATGACCTCATTTTTGCAAATTTGGTTTTGAACTAAAGTCAACGCGATTTTGGATAGTCAATTTGTAAATAGTCTAATATTTTAGTGAAAATTTTTGAGGCTGTAAATTCCCAATTGGAGATATAAAGGGTGGATTTTAGGCGCCTAGTTGAATAACAGTAAGCCAATTCAAAACTTTTGGTTAG
Source organism: Thuidium tamariscinum (assembly GCA_947034885.2). Lineage (NCBI taxonomy): Eukaryota > Viridiplantae > Streptophyta > Bryopsida > Hypnales > Thuidiaceae > Thuidium > Thuidium tamariscinum. The sequence goes on along the minus strand of OX344755.2, from coordinate 991,733 downwards.
CTATATAGGTATGGACCTTGTTAGATTAGATGGTGACTTGAATTTCAAGTTGGTGGTTAGCTAACATGGATTTGATTGGTTGTGTTTTAATTTGGATGGGTTTGAAATAGTGTCCTAGTAGGGTACTTAAAGGTCTTTTTTGAGTTGGATTGTCACTCATTGTTGAATGATTCTAATGCAAGTTTAGCTTTGGAATAGGCTATATTTGATGTGTATTTTTTCTCTTGATCAATATAATTCAAAGTTTAGTTGCCTAATTAGATTGTATTGTTTGAATTGTTATGTATTGGTTATTAATTGCATTGATATGAATTTGGAATGATTTTGTGTTGTATGAATGAGAACTGTGTTTGTAAGTTGTGTTAGAGAATTATGAATGTTATGTGTGTAATGTACTAAGTAAAAAAATGTGAGAATCAAGCATATATCAAATTAGAGTTTTATCATTGTTGAATTTTGAATTCAATTTTGGATGTTGTTGTAGTCTATTAATCTTTGTATTGTTGAGGCTTAGGATAGTATGCTAATTTGGAGTGTGTTATTTGTTTTTGAGTTTGAACCTATTAGCATACAAATTTCCTCTACTTGATAGCCTCCCTAGGAATGAATCATAAATACTATTGAAAATATTAAATCAATAATTCCTAATTCTACACAACCACTTGACATACTTCCACATTTGTAATTTTAGAAAAATATATACTTTAATAATTCCAAATTCAATCCTTAGATAGGACAACAACTTTGAAAATTAAGAAAACTTTCATCTAAGCATTAATAAGAAAGAAAAGAGATTTTCAATTTGTTCATTGTCCAAAAATTGGATGTTGGTATGCTTCTTCAGGGTTATGCTAGACATATGACTTCATCTCTAAAAAATAAATATAAAGTAGCAGTTTATACAGTGCTAGGTAGGAAGCCTTGATATTGGTGGTCATAGGCCCATCCTTACAAGGTTAACAAAACATCCTTTTGCATGAGACAATGACTCCAAAAACCAAGTCTATATTTCACTATGTTATGTTTTGTGCACCATATGTTGATTTTGAATGGACATAGTGCAAATGAACAAATATGGAAGTTGTAGTATCCTTTGTATACTACAATCCACAAAAAACTTGAAGAAAAAAAGTAAGTATAGTTTGGAAGTAAATAAATGAATTCCAAAGTTATCCATCCCATATACTTAGTTGTTGAGGCGAGATTCATAGCTGCTCCAAAAATTGCCTAGGCTACTTTTTGAGCCTTGATGACTTGAATATTTTATTGCATGTTGTAATACACCATCTAAATGCCACTCCCATTGTTATTTTAAGAAATTGACATACATGTGTGTCAAAAATATTATATATCACTAGAAGAAACCCATGTTTTTTTTCTAATGCCCAAATTTTTGCATTGAATTGGTTCATGCAATGTTTTCTCGTCAGTGCTAAAATTAAAAAATTGCCGTTGATTGTAACTTCAGAATAAACATAAAATATCAGAAAAAACATCACATGTCCAACACTTGACATCAAAAAAAGCACTAGTCAACTAAGATAAACTATCAATACCTCTATGTGACATGAATAGTGTGGCTATCTTTTATCCCTAATGGCCACGTGAATTAGAAAAAAAATGATCCTAAGTGATTTTCAAGTGCAATTTTTGGATGGACCTTTAAATTCTTTTGAGGATGTTTTTTCCTTACTTTCAAAATAAATGATCTTCTTTCCAAAGTCACTTATTTGGGACATCCTAGTCATAGTAAAATTGAAATCAGTGTATAAAATAAATTTCCAAAATAAATAAGAACTTGTAATTTCTTGGAAATTTTTTTATATTTTTGCAATCAATGGATTTATAGCAGGGAGAGGACTCCTACATCATAGAGAGTTTGTAGGGCATTGTTTGAATGAATTCACTACATTGCAAAATTAGCTTGAACCCAACATATGAAAATATCAAAATTTTATGTTGATTCGTCAAACTTAGATACCTAATTGATTTGCAAAGACTTTCTTTAGTCCCTAAATGCTTGAGGCATTTGGTGTTGACAACATTTTCAAGTTAACTAAAATTTAAACAAATTACTAATTTTAGTGGTTTATATTTTTGAAAGAATATTTTTGAAAACTAGTCTTGTGATTAGAAATCCAATCTTGAAAATGAATGGTTATGGTTTTTCCTGTACAATATTTTGTGCAAAGGTGTCCATTGCAAATCTTTGATTTTCTTATGTTGAGGGTTCTTGGAAATGAGCTTTAAATATATTAGATCTTTGAAAAAATTTATAGTAGAAACTTATTTTTTGAAACTATAAACTAAATTTTGAGAAACCATATATTGATTTGGATCACACCGGTATTATGCCCTTTAACCTCACATTTTATGGTTACTAATTCTTTAGGTTTGATATGAAAAAAGAAGATTGAAAGGTTTGAAATCACTTTTAGAGTTTTGACACTTCATAATCAAACATTATAATCTTTCAATTCATAAATAATAGTGTTGTCTATTCTTTTTCTTTGTGATCTTTAACATATTTAGTTCAAATTAATATGGGTAAAATAAAAAAGAACTTAATAAGACTAATCAAGATGTTGATTCTTTTAATTAAATTTAGAAAAAATTCCAAAAAGCTCAAAAGAAGCCTCTCTGGCAATTCAGGGTTAACACCTAGAAGATCAAGGCTTTTTTTTCTACAAAAGCACACACTTAAAACTACCATTTCTATAGTAGAGAATAATAAAATCAGAATTTTTTTTCTCTTTTGCACATATAACCACATGATCTTACACGTAACTAGTATGAAAATGTTGAAAAAATTTTAGAAAATTTGACAATACCAATTACAAGATATTTGTATTAAAAGTGGAAAAAAAATGTTCTTCAGTACATTGTAGGATAAATTGGATTATTTGACTTTAAACCTTCTTAAATAAATTTTTTTGCACTACATAGTTTTGAGTTTTAAATATTTATGGTGAGAAATTGAGTTGAGATTCTGGGAATAAAAATAAATAAATAAAGCTTTAAGCTTAGTTCTTTAAGAAATTATTAAGTAGAAATAGGTACAAGATAGAAGGAAAATCTAAATCATTAATATTTCTAAGGTGTAATTAAAATAAATTAATGGTGAGATTGGTCTAGCAAGACAAATAAAGATGTGGAACTTTTTTTTTAAATTGTTAAAATTGCATTAAAAAATAGGATTATCTATAACATTTTCATATCAAATCTAAATGGAATGAATCAAAACTTTCTATAGATGGAAATATATGATCAATGATAAGATTTTTTTTTCTCCTTAAAATTAAGATTTAATGTTTTTTTCAGGTGCCCCTCCCCCTATATTGAGCTTATTTTGGCATAACTTTTGTTTCTGGGCACCCATTAACCCCTAAAGCCTTGAACATCATTTTTTGAGATTATAAATGTTTTGGGCAGCTCACTACGATGGAGTTTTTATTTTTTTTTCTTTGAAATTTTGATACAATGTGTGCCCAAAGAGTAGCTTTAAGGCCCGACAATTTTCATAACTTTTGACTTCACGGTTAAAAAGTTATGGCAGGATATGTTGTTTTCTTTACTCTGTAGGCAGACCGAGCAGCTAAAAAAACTTCTTCAAAATTTTTTTTTCTTAAAAGTGAAATTTCAAATTGGTTCTTTAGGTTTATACAGACATGGGAAGCCTTGAATCAATCCATTCCGATTAATGAGTCAAAAGGTATAAAGATTTTGAGTTTGGGGTAGTTTGTGGCCAGTTACAGAATCTCTATAGTACAAAAAAAGTTTGAAATTCTTCATTTAATTCAATTTTTCATATTTTTGGAAAAAAATAAAAACAAAAGATGTAGATTTTCTATTACAACATTTTAACCACTGGGATTGAAAATTTTCAATTCCATGAATAAAATGTTCACAATTTAGTATTTTGGCTCATTTTTTACTTCATTCTACTTACTTATTTTTTCCTATATGTTGTACAACTCCAAATGGTTTGAAATTTTTTGAGAATGTAGCCAACTTTCATTGAAGTATGAATTCAAAGAGTAACCACCATTTTGAGTTTTTTTCACACAAATGTGACCTTGTGAAGTGCAGCTGCCTGGATTTTCGCAGGGATAAATTTTTTTTTTTTCAATTCAAATGCTTATATCTTGCAATCTACACGGTGGAAATTTCTGAAATTTTTTCCACATGTTTACAAAACACCTTAATACAAGATCCTACAGTTACATGAGTCAAAATGTTTTTAAGAAAAAAATTGCACTTGTATTAGAAATGGCAGTTTTGGACCATTTTTGGTGAAAACATAGTCAAAAACCTTTAGGGGTTAAAAAAATTATATTCCCAAAAAGCGAATCAATTTTTCTATCTTCAAAAATAATTTTAGAAAATCAAGACAAAAATTGAGACTGTAGGTACTTGTCCAAAATCCCATTTGTTTCTTGAAGGGACAACGGTCCTTTAGGGGTTAATAGCCAAAATATGTTTTGATTGATTAGATTTTTTAGCATTATTTTCCATGTTGTATTTAGATTCCTATTCTTAAATAAATGTTTTTCTTACACCTTACATCTTCAATGCCTGCTTCAATGTAAAACTTTGGAGTTGCATATCAATAAGCATAAATAGTTGAAAATATCAGAACAAAGTTTTCAAGATGACGTCTATATAGTGATAGGATTGCCTCCATCAGCTAGACATTAAAAAAATTGGCAAATTTTCACCACAATCTTAGTTGATATTGCCATTATTTAATGCTCTTAATACAAACAACAATGTTTTATAAAATGGATGAAATTACCAAACCTTTTTCATAAATATAAAAAATTTGTCAATATTTGGATGAAAACTACTATTACTAATAGATAATTGTGTAGCAAATAAAAGATGCATATATAAATAACATTGTTATCCATCAACCCTCCGGACAAGTCTTTAATTTTGGCTCTCCCCCAAACAAAAATCCATAACATTGCAATTTCGTTGACACGCAATGACTCTCTACCAAACTGCCTAGCGAATCAATGCATGATTCTTTGCAACGGCTCAAATTGAATCAACTGGTGACACTAAGGTAGGAACACCCGTAACCGTCAAAATAAGCAATTCACTAGAGTTGAAGGTATCTTTTTCTAGAAAAAATATTTTTGCAGTATTAGCAACTAAAAATCATGAATTTTCAAAAAAAAGAAAAGAATTTTTGGACAAGTCATCTAATTTCTGTGAATTTTCAAAGTGGAACTCACTAGGGCACTCTATACCGCATTCTAGTAAATCTACCTTGATTCTCACAACAAAATCTAAAAAATTCAGAATTTACCAATCAAAATTAAGAGTGAGTGACAATTTGGAAGTACTCTTGAGGACGATTTAAGGACACTCTACTTGTTAGTTATTGGTGCAGTAACGATTATGAATGCTACTATCTTAGTGTCACAACTTCCTAGCTAGTCAATGACTTTCTACAATTTCAATAAAATTTTCAATAAAATTCACGCCTAGGGAAATCTTACCCCAATCTCTACAAGGGAAAATGCAGGACAAGGGTAGTTGAACAATGTTGTGCATGTGGGCGACTCTATCCATATCACTTCTACTCAGATTCTCAGAACCCGACCCCAGTCACCCCACCCCACAAAAAAAAAAAAAAAATTAAAATTAAAATTTTATTTTAATCATAATAATAATAAAGAAATGAAAATGGTTGAGTGGCCTCCATTCCCACTTTCCCACATCCATGAGCCCCAATGGCCCCTTCAGTTGAGTTGAGGCCTTTCCGGGCCGGGTCCTCGTTTGTCAAGAACCCTGGAACTCCAGTCGATCCTGTTGTTGAAATACTCCGCAATTCCGTATGGGGACTGCTCTCCGACTGCATTGCAATGGGGCCGGCCGCAATTCAGGTCAGTGTCAAAGAAGTCTACAGCATTCATGCAGTTGTTGTCAAGTGCACCCACATCGGTAGGAGTTAAAACAAGTGGTCCGACTAATTATTATGCCGACACTATGGTCGATAAAAGACACACAAATATCCGTGTCTGTTGTTACCCATTTGAGGAGGAAAATAGGAATGTATCAAAAGGAATCGAGAGGGAGAGAAACTAAGAAGAGCACTTCCAATTATGCTGCACACTGTATGCAGCACAGTATGCAGATTGTGAAGTGGAGGACTGGAGGTAGGCGGACCTCACCCCATTCCCATCATTTTTGGAAAAGAAATATCCAATACTAAGCCAGCAATGCAAACACCAAATGCACCTTCATTGCATTATAAAAAAAAATTATTAAAGAGAGATTCCACATTAACCCTTAACCCTTAAGTGTCACAAATCGAACAGCTCTAAAGATGGGACCATTCTCAAAAAAGAAACATAACTTGAATTTGAATTGATTATTGCATTCCTCACCATATAGATTTATAGTCAACAACCTCATCAATCTAGACTCATATCTTTTGGGGAAATCCACTGTGTGGATGTAAACATTATAAGGTTTGATGAACTTAATCTCTAATAATCAAAGGTCTGAAAAACATCCCCTATGACATTCAAGGATTAAATGACGAGCCGGTGGCTATGGAAATCATGAATTTTGATATTGTGGGAATCATTGGTTCTAAGAAAATCAAAAGCTCTTGTTGGAAGTCAAAGCACTGTAGAAGATCTTCCCTTCCCACCCCTAATTTTGATGAAGATGAATAACTGCATTTCTGTCATATACAGAAAGATTCTGTCTTATTCATCGACCAAAATATGGCCTATGTGTCATTTAGGGGTTAAATATAGATCCTTCACGCAAAAAAGGTGACCTTACATTTATAAGCACATAAATCAAAATTGAAAGGTGTTGACTTTCACTATTATGTGTTACTTCTGGGGTCTTCAAATTTCTCCTAAATACCGAGCCCCATTTGTTTAGTGATGGCACTTGAAGTAAAGAGTTATCCGTACCGGTTGCATTGGGTCCGGGACTCCGGGTTTTATTGGATCCACTGCATGATGCCGTTTCCGTGGGGCTTACTGTGCAGCATTGGCAGTGCTCTAAGAGCCAGAGTCGAATATTTGCTGGGCCCTCGATCATCAGGTGGTGAAGAAAGCGACTTGAGAGCTGAGAAGGACGGGAGCGTGAGCAATTGCGTGTGACGCGGTCAGCTAGCTTGCTTGCTGAGTGATCGACATTCTTCAGGGACTTCCTCAATTCCACCGTAACAAACCAACTTAGGGTGGAAGTATAATTGAAATCAGCTAACCTTGGCGGAGTGAGATATCAGTCGAGAAGAGCTCACCCGGATTATTTTACAAAGGAAACCGAGATCATCTTCAATTCCGTCCGTACTGACTGGCTCGCTTTTGGAGTATGGAACTTCTCAAACTTTGAATTCTTAAATTACGGAGTCTATTTTATTGTAGCTTATGTCGATGAAAAAGCGTCCTCTCCATCATTGCTCCGAAGCCAACAAATGGACAGTCCAGGATGTACTTGGATTGCTGTTGTAGTGGAGAGATTCCATTGAGATATGGAACCTGTACGTGATCCGACCGGTCCATATTGGCAAGATGATGAACAAAGTGCTTTGATAGGCCAATGTTTCTTCTCAAATACCCTGAGTGAGTTCTCAAGCATCCAAAGACAGAAATTCTCAAATCTTGAGAAGACAATCTTTCTTCACGCATGTCTAATTTCGATGAAATTGGAGTACTTATTAGATTCATCCAAATGTTATATTAAGAACCCAGTGTGACAACTCTTGTCACAAAATCTGTAATGTAGTATTCATTCCAAAAAAATATCATCCAATTATTTCATCCAAGGTTCACCATGAAAACCTGGACTCGTACAAAAACTGAAGAATTCCTGTGATTTGATATGCACTCGTTTCCATTGTCTCTATGTCTCTATACATTTGGTTTGTCTAGTACAAAGATAAAAGCAAAAATGTGTGTGCGCACACAGATTGAAAGTGACGAAACAGTTATGGGCCATGATTTGCAACGAAACAAGCAGCTCTTCAGCAAGAGCTCTAAATTACTTCTCCCTGTCAGTAGCAGTGGCTTTGCTTTTTCGTCTCAAACTTCTTCATGGTCACCGAAATTCACCGAAATTTTCAGCTTTCTGGCCGTTGCGAATGCCAAAGTGTTAAGTCACCACCAAAGTGAATCCCTCCCTCAGACGACGGACGAGTCTTCCACACCCACGTACACGTCGCTTGACGTTGAAAACATTGTCGTTGATCAGGCCCCAAAGACCGGAACCTAGCAACCGAAGTTATCAGGAACCTTCGAACCGATCTTTCCAAGGGCAACTGATGTAAGACTTAGCTTCATGGGTGCCACCACCGACCAAGTGCACTCTTAAATTCTTCCTCATTTTGCGTACAGATAGCGATCCTGGAGCATCTTTCCCAACCCACGTTCACCCAATTTTAGTTTGGTGGAGTAGTTTAATGCAGAAGCTTCTTTCCTCGATCCTGCACAAGGTCGACCGCGTTTTTGAATGGATAGGTGGTGATGACAGGGCAGGTCCACAGACCATTGTAAAATCACGTTTGAATTCCCCAAGTTGCAGTACTGTACCGGCAGTACTAAAATGATAGTGCAAAGTTTAGTTTCATACTCCGTATAACTTTACAGGTGTTACCATATGACACATGTTTCCATATGGTTCGCCGTTACTTGGAAAAGAACTCCAACTGAAGGCTTCGTTTGATGGCGGAAAGAAACAACCTGAATGGTAGCAACTTTGATTTCGTCCTATTGGTGAGGGGGGTAAATTTAGTGTCAAACCCCACAAATTGGTATTAATACTGCAGTAACATATCAACTTGGGATGATTCAAACTAAGTTAGTGAGACTTTAATTTCGAAGATTAGTGTCACAGTCACGTACTATTAGGACAAATTAAAACGTAGCTCGACATCCCAGAACTGAACCACTTAAAACCCGTACATTGATCCACCAGTATGTACTTCAATCGTACATTTAAATTTCTGAAGGAAAGTCTGTACCATATAAACTTGGATCCGCGTAGGTTGTCGGCTGGGAGGAGTAACTTCCTTACTTTCAACGTGCACAACAGTCGGCAATTATTCTAGCTTTACTACTGCGAGAACACAACAGTAGCATCGAGAGGGAGCTGATAAGACCCTTCGACTGAACCCTTAAGTTCACAAGACGTTGATCGTATCACGAATTGCTTAGAACAAGTTCGCAATTGTGGAGGCAGTTGAGCTACTTGAGCTTGTCAAACTTGGGTGGATGGGGAACATGGGGATCCCGATTCCGCTCCTGGGGACGACATTGCTGGTGATGCTTGTGGCGTCCTTGTCAGTGGAGGCCTCGCAATTCAATGTGGTGCACAAGTATGCTCATCTGGAAGGCTCCCCTGCCAACTCTGACGATGGCAGCATGTCATCAGAGTATTTTGAAACGCTAGTGAAGCATCACCATCAACGGCGTCGTCTGCTTGCTCCCGCCCTGTTCGACCTCGGAGGCAGCGTCGACACCGTCGGGTATGCATCATGGATCCAGTAGTAGCTTGCTCCAAACATGAATCCACGCCACCAACGGCGTAACTACCGTATCGATCTTCTCGACAGAGTGGAAACAGTGTCGAAATTGGGGCATGGACCAAATGTGTGTTTCCGATTCGAAAGAATTGGAGAACTGTCGATTGTGGAGAGTTGTGAGTGTTGTTTGAATTTGTGTTCACCTGGGGTTAGCTTGAACACTCCTGAGATTCTTTTGGTATAACATCAGGTTGTACTCACGCATGTCGTAACACTAGTATCGATCTCCTGGACAGATTGGAAACAGTTTGAAATTGGGGCATGGACTCTGTGTTTTGGATTCGAAAGACTTGACAAATTTCTGGAAATTGTGAACTTGATACATGAAGGAATTGTTGTTGGTGTGTTATCAGGTTGTACTACACGGAGATTGGGCTGGGGACGCCTGCGCTCAAATACTACGTGGACGTGGACACTGGAAGTGATGTATTGTGGGTGACTTGCACGCCTTGCACAGGGTGCCCTACGAGTTCCACCCTTCCTAACGTACGTTTTCCGATTCATTGTCTCTTTATGTTTGCTAGCTAGCGGTCCAGCTCCTCAAAGTTGTCGCGTCGGTTCGTTCGACTTTCCTTTCATCCTGGTTCGTAGATTCAATGTAGATCTCTAGTCAGGGAGTGAAACGGGAGTTTCTAAAGCCTGTAATTTTCCTCGAGAATTGATTACCTAGTGTTATCTTCAGTTTCGTGAAATTGGCAGAGTTCGATCTATGGCACTTTGAGGATGGGCGGCCTGAGATCCCCGTCAATCAATGCCAGCCCTAATTTCAGAGCTTTGAGATGATAAATGTCACAAGTTTTGGCACCCAGAATTGCACCAATTTCACGAAATTGACGATCATGGTTTCATAGAACTACTCCGTAACTCATAAGCCTTATCTCCACCTCTGTTTCTAGTTGAATATCCTTTTATCTTGAGTATTGAAACTTCCTCACAAATAGCGTAATATATATGTGACTCCTAGCTACCAACGAAGTCTTTGAGGAAAGGTATAACTTATGACCGAGCTTGTTCGTAGGAAATCAGAAACTACCATCCATAGAAAGCACGAGTGCACGTCAAATTAGGAATAATGGAAACCACGATGAGGTTTTCTGGACAAGAACGGCAATCTCACTTTGAAAACCAAGTCTCAACTCTCAAGGCGAGTGCATGATTTTAAACAGCTTTGAAGTGCCACCTAAATTGAAGCAAAGAGGCTTTTAATTTACGCCAACATCAAAAAGCGGTCGGAGTGAATTTTTACGTCAATTTCGTTGAGAGGGTAGAATTCCACAAGTTCGACACTCCTGAAACCTAAATCTACACCAGTCCTAGTTTTGGGGTCGCTTGTTGAACGAAATTGAACGATTTCTTATCTGCGATTGGTTTGTGTGTGATTTGCAGCAGATCTGTGAATGATTAGTAGCCTGTGAGTGCGCCGAATTTAACGTCATGACATATGGTCGATTGCTTCACTAAGAATAAAGTGTTTGTACGATATGTAGCCTGTGAATGTGCACCAATGTAACGAAATTGATCGGTTTCTTCGTGAGTGTGCGTCACATTAATTTCACGAAATGGATCCTTTCTTCTAGCTCTAAGAATAATTAGAAGCACGTACGTGTGCGCCAAATTTAAAGTCATGGTCGATTGCTTCTCTGTGAATGAAGTGTCTATGTATGCTTTCTTTCTAGTCTGTAAGTGCGCGCCAATCTAACGAAATTGAGCGATTCTTTCCTAGACTGTGATCGAATGAAGTGTCTGTATGATTTGTAGCAGGGCTGTGAGTGTTAACTTGCTAGACAGTTCCTTGCAGACTGTGCACGATATGTTTGTATGACTTCAGCCTCGGTGTGTGCGTGATCATATACATCTGATTGGAGATGGGAGTGCCTGCAGGTGACGGTGGCTCCGTACGACCCGACCCAATCCTCCACCGACACAACGCTGCTCTGCTCCTCGCCGACCTGCCCACCCCCGTCTACGACCACGTCCAATTGCGACGCCACCGGCGACTGCACGTTCGATCTTTTGTATGGCGACGGCAAGACCGCCGCCGGAACCATCCTCAACGACGTTTTCTCCTTCTACGAAGAACCCAACGCCACGACGATAACAGTGGCCACCGCCAACATTGTCTTCGGGTCCGTGTCCCTCAACCCCACTGCTTACAAGACAGTGATATTCTTAAATTACAAATCTTTATTAATTTTTGGTTGGATCTTGTCGGTAACTGAATTTAAAAGTGTCTGAACTCTATTTAAAGAATCTATCTTGCGGACATTGCTTGAATGACAGGTTGTCTCAGCAAAAAACTTGGAATTCCATGCGTAAATAGCAAAGTTTCTCAGCAAACGCAAAAAATTTGGAACACGCTTCAGGCAGCATGCTAGAAAACATGAACACAGCGTGTAGTAGCAACGTTGAATGTCAAGTTTGGAATCACATTTCCGTAATTGAATCAAGCAATTTACAAACAGTTTCTACAAGGTAACGTTGTTGTAAGGCATCGTCCTGAAAGGTGTCCAAGTAGAGGATTAGCGCCAATTTTACGAAACTGACGGACTGATTGTCATTAACATGATTCCCATTGATCAGGTGTGGCTCCAGTCTCAGTGGTTTCCAGAAATTCCTAGTGGGTGGGCTCATGGGCTTTTCGAAGCAAGCAGTGTCCGTGCCGCAACAGCTAGTATCTCAAGGCTTGGCAGCCAATCAGTTCGCTCATTGCTTGGAAGGGGACAGTTCAATTGGCGGCGGCTTTTTCATCATTGCTACCATTTCAGACCCTGACCTCGTTTACACTCCTCAAATTCCTGGACAGTATGTCCCTTTTCCATACCTCAGTCCTACTCTTCTCTTCTGTTGCTGGAACGGAACTGTTGGCTGTTCTAGAACCATTTCAGATTAGACTGAATCGTTTTTCAAAACATTGCTATGATTGAGCAGGACTCATTACAATGTAGGACTGCAAAACATTGCTGTAAATGGAGATAACGTCACGACACCAGCATCCTTCGAAATCACGACAGGAAATGATGGCGTGATCATGGACAGTGGCACCACGCTGGCGACTGTAGCTGAACCTGCATTTACCAGTTTCCTGACCGCTGTAAGGAACAGAATCTTTGGATGGTCATTGCCGATTTGTACATAGATTTCACAATAGGAGAAATAGGCAATTAATTGATGATAGTTTGTTTGTTTTTTGAGGGAGAGAGAGAGAGATTTTTGAAGTGTGTAAACGCAAAACAAAACTCCACTCATTCCAACTTTCAAGTAACTTTTCCAATTTAATGTATTAATGGCAACTCTTGCTGGGCGTGTATTCTTGCCTAACTTCGTGGTGCAATTTCGTCACGGCAGGTCAAAAATGCAGTCACTATTCAATCAGTTCAAGATCAATCTGGCAATACTTGTTGGCAATTTTCTGGCGAGTGAGTACGAATTACCAAAATATCACAATACAATATTCCTCTGCAGTACTTCATTTTGAACAGATCAGTGAAATTTGCAATTCTTATTGTGAGAATAGTGGAAAAATTCAACTGTCGATCGTTTCAAGCTTGGTAGCTAATTGATGGAATGATGATCGGCTAACATTTTATGAAATGTCATGGGATGGTGCAGCATAGCTACTACTTTTCCACCAGTAACGCTCTTCTTCGACGGTGGAGCAATGAATCTGGGTCCTACAAATTATCTGCTTTCATTGACCGATGTAAGTGATGTGAATTCTCTTGACTCCATGCTCTCTGTTGGCTTGTCATCATCCTGATTCTGATGATTTGACAACGCTAAATTTGTAGAAAATATCTTTGTAGAGTTGGAGTATATCACTGTCAAATCTCTCTCGTCAAAAGAATTTACAGGACGCCAATTCTTCTGGTGAAAACATCCTCAAATACTTGTGGTAGAGCTTAACGCCTTGAGAAATTCAGGGCTGTAATAATCTGGGTGGTAGAAGAGCTTATAGATAGGTAATGTGGTCTTCTAATAACTCATTAAAATGGCCTGTATCAGAGCACCAAAATTGTGATGTTCAAGTGCCCAGAGCACCTCAAACTTTGATGGGTAGAGATCTGAAGTTTCAATTGAGGTTTTTAGTTGGGCATGTGCAACGATGTCGGTTTCCGTGATGTCAGACCCACTATGGTTGAATGTTTTAACAGATTTTCTAACGATGTTATACTGTAACTTTTCAATAATGGTTACAGTCAACAGGAACACCTTATCAATGTCTGGGATGGCAAACGGGAACGTTGCCGAGTAGTACCTCGTCTATCACAATTTGGGGAGGTACTCAACACAAATTTGTTTTCAAATCGACAGGTTTAATCGTTTGGCATGTGCAAATAGGTCGCAACAGAATTGTGCAGACACAAATCGGATCATGGCTTAAGACCTCTTTTGTTTTGATATATATTTGTAGACGTATGGTGCCCAGGTTGTATGCATGTCAGTCTTTCAAGTTCTCTTCATATGGAGTCCCAGCTTGTGGTTGTCCTGCAAAGACTGATTCAATTTCGAAATGGTTCGCTGCAACAGATATTGTGCTAAAAGACCAGCTTATCGTCTACGATAATGATCTGCAAAGAATTGGCTGGAAAGCATATAACTGTAAGTACACCCTGGAAAACTGTCCATTTAATTGACCATTTGATTCAAGACCATTTGATTTTGTTATTTATTCACCGCAAATTGTGACATTCATCTGCACAAAGATTTTTGGGAGTACAGAATTTAGGAGTTTCTCGGTGTCATAGTTTTACGAATTTTCAATCTGCTTACGAGGCCTCTTTGGTGATGTGGGTGCAGGCACCTAATCCATTTCGGTGTCCTGAGCATTCCAAGCAACTGAGGGTAACCGAACAAATAAGAATGTAGCATATGCTCGGAAGCTCCATTTCCAGCTCTACTTCATCATCTCTTTGAATGTGGTTTCACTTTACTTGAATAATAAACAATGCTACATGTGCATATTTGAGTCATTGTGGTGACTACAATTAGAGCTTCTTCTTTTTTTTTCACTTTTTGGTGCCAGATTGCACCAGGAAAAGATAATTTGGCTAAAAAATGGCCAAAAATTGTGAATTTTTTTTTGCCAGAATCCTTTGAATTTTAAAAAAAAAATCTTGCATGAAATTGCCATATTGTGGATGAATATAGAATCATAGACATGTGACGTACAGCGATGCTATTGTGATATTTTCTACCCAATATGTGGATGAATGCTAAAATTTGGAGCACCATTATAACATTTTATATCACCACTGGCATTTCATTAAAAATGAATAAATGTCATCATGCTTGTCGATCAGTTGGGATATTATCTGCTGTCTTGAAACACATTCAACTTCTTCAGGGATTTATTTCAAGAGCCCGCCCAACACCCAATTTTGTTGGTTTGGATCAACAGTTGACAGATAACTTAGTTGCATGATTGAAGATGGGTGGACTGTAATCAGACAGGTTTTCCATTTGTGATCCTTTCTAAATTTTGAAAAGCGAATTAGTAGTGTTCAGTTTCCACGAGAAGAAAGAGGGGTTGCGGCAACTCTCGAGGGCAATCTAATCCGCAGAATGATCCACAATAAGATCCACATGACAAACTTGACTAGTGGTGGGTGTTCTCAAAGTCATTTCTCCAAGTTTATGGACCCCTTGTTTCTACTATGTTCTTAATTTTGGAAGTACTGCATGCAATGCAAGACTTACTATCTAAGTTTGGAAGGAAAATATCATTTATAGAACCTCTCAATTTCAAGCCTCTCTCAATAATCAATAATTGTGACATCTTGAATTCAAGTAGTTTAGAGGTCTAGAAGGATGGCCAAGGATGAGAAAACACCTATGAAAATGTTAAATTGAGTAAATTGTAGCTTTATAATTTTATGGATGTTGTAGAGGGATAGATCTATGAAGTGATTATTTTCTATAAACATGATTCAATTTGACATTCATGTTTACAAACCTCAGGCAAACATATCTTATGCAATTCTAGTTCACTTTAATACAAACTTCGTTCTTTCAAGTCTCAAAAAGGCCAATCCAACTTAATAAATGAGTTTTAGAATGAAAGCTTTGCATTTCAAAAACATTGATCCATTTTCAAACAATTCATAATGGACTTCATATGAGAATCACATTTGGAGAGCAAAAAGATATAATGGAGCGCACATATGGACAATTTGAATCCAAGTCCTTCAAGCACATATAATTCTTGATTTTGGTTGACCACAAACTAAACATTCATTACAATTTTGTAAAAGACAAGAAGTGATTGTAAGCATGTGAAATCTCTAATTACACCTAAATCTCAAAGCATTAGGATGTGTTCCAATCCCTAAAGGAAGAAAGAATTCTATGTTTGAAATGGGCCAATTTTGTTGATTGTATTATAAAAAAGAAAATAATTTAGAGGAAGCTATGTCATTAATACTGCAGTAACATATCAACTTGGGATGATTCAAACTAAGAGCATCTGCAATCCTTCTTGTAAAAGGGACGGTAACCTTACTCTACCGTCTGAAAAGCAATTTAGAATTAATTGCATGCTCCAATGCAACCAGTATGGGGGACTATAGTTCCACGGTCTCTGTAAAGGACAGCACTGTATTGGCAAATTCTCTCTTTTTGCCTGCCCCTTGATACATCTCGGCAAGTTGATTCCTGTGGTCATCATGATGGCAACTTTGTCTTCTCTGCCCTGAAATTTCAGCAACCACGCCACCTCGCCATCTTTTTCGATTGACTTCAAGAAAAATTGTAGATACAGTTTCTCAAAGCGGCCGCGCATTGGGGCTTCTCTGACGAAAATGGGCTTTGCATAATGCAGGCCTCATTTTCAGCCCCGGCATTTGCCATTACAGGGCCTATTTACAAGGGATGCATTGCAGATGCCCTAAGTTAGTGAGACTTTAATTTCGAAGATTAGTGTCACAGTCACGTACTATTAGGACAAATTAAAACGTAGCTCGACATCCCAGAACTGAACCACTTAAAACCCGTACATTAATCCACCAGTATGTACTTCAATCGTACATTTAAATTTCTCAAGGAAAGTCTGTACCATATAAACTTAGATCCGCGTAGGTTGTCGGCTGAAAGGAGTAACGTCCTTACTTTCAACGTGCAAAGTAGTCTGCAATTATTCTAGCTTTACGACTGCGAGAACACAACAGTAGCATCGAGAGGGAGCTGATAAAACCCTTCTACTGAACCCTTAAGTGCACAAGACTTTGATCGTATCACGAACTGCTTAGAACAAGTTCGCAATTGTGAAGGCAGTTGAGCTACTTGAGCTTTTCAAACTTGGGTGGATGGATTCAACTTCAAACAATGTATTTTTGCTGCATCGATCCCCAGGATTCCAGGAAGTTTCGAGCTTTTAAAGCCATTTGGTCTCTACTGCGAGGGTCTGCATTATGGCTTATCTGGACTTCGAGGAATAGCTGGGTTTTTTCTCATGATCGATGGCCCACTCTTAATTTTAAAAATGCCCTCTGGGGAAGTATCCTAGATTCTGGTCGTGCATCGTTCCTGAAGACACAGCACCGAATTCGTCATCAACCCCAACATGCGGATAGACTATGGCAAGAATTCGAGCAACTCTGGATGCGTACTCCGATCTTTGCCACTAGAGTTACCAATTGCATCATATGGCACCAGAACAACCCTCCGTCTTCTTGTGTTTTCAGCTAGTTTCTTTTTACTAGTTGTAGGTGACTCTCGCTCTGTTCTCCTTTTCCTTGTCCAGCCTTCCGGGGCTTGGCTGTTCTGTTTCGCGTTCATTTTAATTCAATGGGTTTCCATTTGATTCGAAAAACAAACAAACTTGGGTGGATGGAGAACATGGGGATCATCCGGATCCCGCTCCTGGGTCCGACTACAGTGCTGGTGATGCTTGTGGCGTCCTTGTCAGTGGAGGCCTGGCAATTCAATGTGGTGCACAAGTATGCTCATCTGGAAGGCTCCCCTGCCAACTCTGACGATGGCAGCATGTCATCAGAGTATTTTGAAACGCTAGTGAAGCATCACCATCAACGGCGCCGTCTGCTTGCTCCCGCCGTGTTTGACCTCGGAGGCAACGGCGCCCTATCCGGCGCCAACGCCGTCGGGTATGCATCATGGATCCAGTAGTAGCTTGCTCCAAACATGAACCCATGCCACCAGGCACTTGAACATGGCGTAATTATTGTATCAATCTCCTTGACAGAGTGGAAATAGTGTCGCAATTGGGGCATTGACCAAATGTGTAATTCCGATTCGAAAGAAATGGAAGCCTGTGGATAGTGGAGAGTTTCAGTGAGTGTTGCTTGAATTTGAGTTCACTTGGGGTTAGCTTGACACTTGAGAATTTTCGGTATATCATCAGGTTGTACCCACGATAACACTAGTATCGATCTCCTTGACAGATTGGGAAAAGTTTAAAATTGGGGCATGGAATCTGTGCATGTTTTTGGATTCAAGAAACTTGGCGAATTGCTGGCTTGACACGCAAAGGAATTGCTGGGCGTTGGTGTGTTCTCAGGTTGTACTACACGGAGATTGGGCTGGGGACGCCACGGCAGAACTTCTACGTGCAGGTGGACACTGGAAGTGATGTATTGTGGGTGAATTGCGCGCCTTGCACAGGGTGCCCTGCGAATTCCACCATTCCTGGGGTAAGTTTTCCGATCCATTGCCTCTTTTTGTTTGCTAGCTAGTGGTCGAGCTCTTCAAAGTTGTCGCGTCGGTTCGGTCGGCTTTCCTTTCTTCCTGGATCATAGATTCAATATAGATCTCTAGTCAGAGAGTGAAACGGGAGTTTCTAAGGCCTGTAATTTTCCTCGAGAATTCATTACCTAATGTTGTCATCAGTTTCGTTAAATTGGTGGAATTCGATCTATGGCACTGTGAGGGCGGGCGGACTGAGATGTAAATCTCCTTAGTTCTTAGAGCTTTGTGAAGAAGAATATCACAAGCTAGTTTTGGCACCCAGAATTGCACCAATTATCGAAATTGGCGATCAGGGTTTCAAAGAACTCTTATAAGCCTTATCTCCACCTCTGTTTCTAATTATATATCTTTTCATACTGGGTATTGAAATTTCCTCATGAATAGCTTAATTTTATATATATATATAATGTGACTACCAACAAAGTTTTTGAAGAAAGTTATAACTTACGACCGAGCTTGTTGGTAGCAAATCAGAAACTATCATCTATAGAAAGCACGAGAGCACGTCAAATTAGAAATTGTGTAAACTATGACGTTTTCTAGACAAGAACGATGTCCGAGCTCACTCTGAAAACTAAGTTTGTAAGGCGAGAGCATGATTTGATACGACATTGAAGTGCGACCCAAACTAAAGCAAAGAGACTTTTAATTTAAGCCATCATCAAAAAGCGGTCGGAGTGAATTTCTTCGTCAATTTCGTTGAGTGGGTAGAAATCCACAAGTTCGACACTCCTGAACCTAAATCTACACCTGTCCTGGTTTTGGGGGCGCTTGTTGAACGATTCCTTACCTGGGAACGGTTTGTGTGTGATTTGCAGCAGACCTGTGAGTGTGCACCAATGCAATTAATCTTAAATATGAATGGTTAGTAGCCTGTGAGTGCGCCAAATTTAACGTCATGTTCGATTGCTTCACTGTGAATGAAGTGTCTGTATGATATATTGATATGTAGCCTGTGAATGTACACCAATGCAACGAAATTGATCGATCTTCTCTGTGTACGATTCGTGTGTTCAAAAGATGTGTGGCCTGTGAGTGTGTGCCATATTAACGAAATGGATCCTTTCTTCTAGCCTCGCTTCTAGCCATGTGAATAATTAGTAGCATGTGCGTATGCGCCAAATTTAACGTCATTGACTATTTCTTCTTTGTAAATCAAGTGTCTATGATTTGTAGCAGGCCTGTGAGTGTTAACTTCACAGACAGTTCCTTGCAGAATGTGCACGATATGTGTGTATGATTTTTAGCCTCTGTGTGTGCGTGATCATATATATCTGAATGGAGATGGGTGTGCCTGCAGGTGACGGTGGATCCGTTCGACTCGACCCTTTCCTCCACCGACACAACGCTGCCGTGCAGCTCGTCGTCCTGCGCCGCAGCTTCGGATTCGAACGCGGCCAATTGCAGCGCCAACGGCGCGTGTTCGTTCGAAGTTGTGTATGGCAGCGGCGACAACGTCACCGGAAACATCTTGACCGATGTTTTCTACTTCGAGCAAAATCCCAATAGCACGACCCCAACAACGGCCACCGCCAACATCTACTTCGGGTCCGTGTCCCTCAATCCCAAAGCTTGCAAAACAGTCATATTAAATTAAATCACTAATCTTCATTATTTTTGGTTGAATCTTGTCGGTAATTCACCAAAAAAATCATAATTCTATTATTTAAAGTCTATCTTGCGGACATCCTTTGCAATTGAATCACAGTTTCTCTCTACAAAAAACTTGAATTCCACGCTTAAATAGCGAAGTTTCTCGGCAAACCCAAAAAATTTGGATCACACTTCAGCCAACTTGGGCAACGCTTTTCAGCCAGCATGATAGAAAACATGAACACAACGTTTAGTGGCAACGCTACAATCGTTGATGTAGGGGTCAGATATATCGATCTAGTAACTGTGATCTCCATTTCAATTCAAGCGGCTCGTCCTGAACGGGGGATGCTCAAGTAGTGGAATAGCGCTAATATTTTCACGAAATTGACGGACTAGTTGGCATTGGCATGATTTCGATCAGGTGTGGCACCACTCTCGGTGGTTTCGAGAGCTCTGCAGGGGCAGTGGGTGGTCTCATGGGCTTTGCAAAGGCAGCAGTGTCAGTGCCGAAACAGTTAGCTGCGCTAAACTTGGCAGCCAATCAGTTTGCGCATTGCTTGGAAGGGGACAGTACGATTGGCGGCGGCTTTTTCGTCATTGCCACCATTACAGAGACTGACCTCGTTTACACTCCGCAAATTGCTGGACAGTATGTCCCTTTTCCATACCTTCTGAATTTCCTACCCTTTTCTGCTGTTGCTGATATGGTACTATCTGTAACCAAGGTTTGTGCACCCATAATCGACATCAATCAATTAATTAATTTTAACTAACTATTTAATTAATTAATAGCAACTGAGCATGCGTGCTATAATAAAAAAAATAAAGCTGTTTTCTTACTGAATCATATTGGCAATAGAAAGAAGAGTATAACACACTTTAACATACATTATTTGGACACCATACAAATGAGTTATGAAACTTCAAAGTTGATTGATTTGTAGGTGTGCATACCAAGAATTGACACAAGGCTCTCATATTTTGGTTGTGCACATCTTGTGTCATCAATATCTGGGTTTTGGTGTTTCTTTTTTTGATTCAAATGTAGGTAACCATTACGTTTAGGGCAGGGATGATGATCATGGGTGCACGTGCCTTGTATAATTGAGCAAGGTGGCTCGTGTGTCCACAAACCAAATTGTGCTTAGTATGTCACCACATTTGCCTTCTCAACCTCCCCTTTGAATTCTTCAATCTTCCTTCTCGTTTTTTGTGACCTTTTGCCTCTTCATCATTCCCCTTCCTCGATTCTTTTCTAACAGCTATTCTAGAACTATTTCAAATTAAACTGATTGTTTTGAACATAACATTGCCATGATTAATTAATTGTGCAGGCCTCTCTACAATGTCGGACTGCAAAACATTGCTGTGAATGGAGTGAACGTCACGACACCGGCATCCTTCGAAATCTCGGGAGTAAATAGCGGCGTGGTTATGGACAGTGGCACCACATTGGCCTATCTAGCTGAACCTGCATATACCAATTTCCTGAACGCAGTAAGGAAAAGATTCTTTGGATGGTCATCAATTGCCGATTTGCACCTAGATTTCTCAATAATAGAAATAGGCAATTGGCATTTCACTAAATTGGCTTTGCTTTTTGGAGAAAGAGTGTGTGAGTGTGTGAGCGTGTGTCAAAGTGGTGTGCAAATGTATGCAAAACAAAACTCCACGCTCATTCTAACTTTCAAGTGAACTTTCCATTTTTGTTGGTGATGTATTAATGGCAACAACTAAGAGAGGCTCTTGCTGGGCGTATCTTTCTTGCCTAATTTCGTGGTGCAATTTGGTCTCGGCAGGTCACCACTTTAGCCCCTGTCCAAGCAGTTCAAACTCAAGATGGCTTTATTTGTTGGGCCTATTCTGGCGAGTGAGTACCGATTATCAAAATATCACAATATATTCCTCTGCAGTGCTTCATTTCGAACTGATGAAATTAAGTTGCAATTCTTGTTACATTGAGAATTGCGAAAAAATTCAACTACCGAATTTTTTAGAAGCTCGTTGATGGAATGAAACGGCTAACATTTGATGAGTTGTCCTGGGATGGTGCAGCATAGATACTGCTTTTCCACCAGTGACACTCTTCTTCGACGGTGGAGCAATGAATCTGGGTCCTACAAATTATCTGTTTCCAGTGACCGGGGTAAGTGACAGGAATTCCCTTGTCCTCATGCTGTTTTGAATCAATCAATTGTGTAGTTAGCATCCTGGTTCTGATGAGTTGAGAGTGCTAAGTTTGTAGAAAGTATCTTTGTAGAATTTGAATATATCACTATCAAATCTCTCATGTCCAAAAAAATTATAGGACGTCAATTTTTCTGGTGAAAAACTTCTTCAAATACTTGTGAAGAGCTTAACGCCTTGAGCAGTTCAGGGCTGAAATAATCTGGGTAGTAGAAGAGCCTATAGATAGGTAATATGGTCTTCTTATAACTCATAAAAATGGCGTGTATCAGAGCACCAATATTGTGATGTTCAAGTGCCCTGAGCACTAAAAAATATGATTGGGTATAGATCTGCAGTTTCAATTGAGGATTCTAGTTGGGCATCTGAAACGATGCCGGTTTCGATGTCTGCCGCCACCTTGACAACTATGTATGGTTGAATGTTTTAACAGATTTTCTAATGATGTATACTGTAATCTTTTCAATAATGGTTGCAGTCAACAGGAGACCGCTCTCAATGTCTGGGATGGCAATCGGGAACGTCAGGCGGTTCCTCTCTCACAATTTGGGGAGGTACTCAACACAAATTTGTTTTCACATTTTTCAGGTTTAATCGTTTGGCATGTGCAAATAGGTCGCAACTGAATTGTGCGGACACAAATGGGATCATGGCTTTTTATTTATATATTTGTAAATGTATGGTGCCTGGGTTGTATGAATGTCAGTCTCTCAAGTTCTCTTCGTATGAAGACCCAGCTTGTGGTTGTCCTGCAAAGACTGATTCAATTTCGAAATGGTTCGTTGCAACAGATATTGTGCTAAAAGACCAACTTATCGTCTACGATAACGATCTGCAAAGAATTGGCTGGAAACCATTTAACTGTAAGTACACCCTGGAAAACTGCCCATTTGATTCAAGACCATTTGATTTTGTTAAATTGATTGACCGACCCCAAATTGTGAGATTCATCTGCACAAAGATGTTTGGGAGTTCGGAATTTAGGAGTTTCTCGGTGGCATAGTTTGATGAATTTTGAATCTGCTCACCGAGGCCTCTTTGGTGATGTGGGCGCAGGCTCCAGTTCCCCTTCGGTGTCCTTCTGAGCACTCCAAACAGCTGAAGGTAACCGAACAAATAAGAATGTAGCATATGCTCGGAAGCTCCATTTCCAGCTCTACTTCATCATCTCTTTGAATGTGGTTTCAATTTACTTGAATAATAAAACAATGCTACATGTGCATATTTGATCCATTGTGGTGACTACAATCAGAGCTTTTTTTTACTTTTTGGTGCCAGATTGCACCAGGGAAAAATAATTTGGCTAAAAAATGGCAAGAAAATCATGAAGTTTAATGTCAAAAACCTTGGATTTCAGAAAAAATCTTGGATGAAATTGCCATATTGTGGATGAATACAGAATCATAGACTTCTGATACACATGGGTCCTATTGTGATATTTTCTAAATTTCTTCAGGGATTTATTTCAGAAGCCCACCCAACACCCAATTTTGTTGGTTTGGGTCACCAGTTGACAGATAACTTAGTTGCATGATTGAAGATGGGTGGATTCTAATCAAACAGGTTTTCCATTTGTGATCTATACCTTAAAACAGGTAGTTTGTTGTGTTTTGTTTTGTTTGTTTGTCACGTTGAGATCTCCCGGACCGTGCGTCCCCTAGTCGTTTGCTTGGTACCGTAGGAAAGCTCTTGGCCAGGAGGGGTGCACGGGCTTGGTTTCGTGGCATTTCGACCTACAGCGTGAAAGTTATGGATTTTTTAGTATTTTTGGTTCTAAAAATATAGAAAATTACTTTTACTTATATTTTGGTCATGATCTTGGTACCATTGAGAAGCTCTAAGCAAAAAGGGGTGCACGGGCTTGGTTTTGTGGCGTTCTGACCTATAATGTGAGAATTATTGAGTTTCAAAGTTTTTATACATTCAAAAATTTGATTTGACTATGGCAATGGCACAAAGCACACTAGTCCTTTCTAAATTTTGAAAAGCGAATTAGTAGTGTCTAGTTCACAATAGTTTCTGCTAGAAGTCGTGGAAACTCCCAAGAGCAATCTAAACCACAATAAGATCCACATGACAAACTTGACTAGTGGTGGGTGTTCTCATAATCATTTCCACAAGTTTACATGCCCTTGGTTTCTACTAGTGTTCATTATGTTCTTGATTTTGGAAGTCCCACATGCAATGCAAGAATTTAGGGCTTTAAAAGGGCTTTAGAGGTCTATAGGGATGACCAAAGATGAGAAAACACCTATGAAAATGTTAAATTGAGAAAATTGTAGCTTTACAATTTTAGGGATGTGGTAGAGAGACAGATCTATAGAATGATTATTTTCTATTAGCATGATTTAGTTTGACATTAATGTAAAGGAACTTGAGGCAAACATACTTTATACAACTCTTATTCATTTTAGTATGAATTTGGTTCTTTCAAAGTCTCAAAAAATCCAATCCAACTTGATTAACCCTATAAGGATAGGTTGGTCTCCATTGAAATCATGCTTTTTTGAAACCATGTGAATCATCAACTTTAAGAAATTAAAAAGCATTCATTGGAAATCAAACTAATATTCATGACCTCTTTCTTTATGCACAAAACTCCAAGGATGAACAATCGCAATTATATCTTACATTGTAGAATTCTTTGGCATACATTGGACACTTAGTGTTTGCAGTGGTGTTATAGGGTTAATGAGTTTTAGAATGAAAGCTTTGCATTTTAAAAGTGTCAATCCATTTTCAAACAATTCATAAAAAATTTATATGAGAATCACATTTTGAAAGCAAAAAGATAAATTGGAGTGCACCCATAGACAATTTGGGTCCAAGTCCTTCAAACACACATAATTCTTGATTGTGGTGGACAGCAAACTAAATGCGTGACATTAAATCAGTCCCACGAAGTCCACAGGGCTAAACGCTGAAATTTTTTATTTTTTTGCATAATTTTTTTTTTTCAAATTCTGAGTTCATATTTGGCATCAGAGATCCCAAATTAGGTTAAAGTGGGATAAACACAACCAAAAAAACAAACAAAAACGTAAACTTCAAACCTCTATCAACCCCTAGTAAAATGAGATTTGCCCTGCTGGAGCCACTTTGTGGGACCGATTTAACATCTTGCAAACTAAATATTCATTACAATTCCCAAGAAACAAGAAGTGATTGCAAGCATGTGAAATCTCTAATTGTACCTAAACCTCAAAGTAGCACAATGTATTCCAACCCCTATAGGAAGAAGGTTCCATATTTGAAATGGGCCAATTTAGTTGATTGCATTACAAAAAAGAAAATAATTTGGATGAAGCTATGCCATTTTTATTTCACTACAACCAATGAAGAGCATTACACATGTCGATAAGAAAATAAATCTAATTGAACCAAAAAATTCAAGAATAGTTGAACCTACTTGACATTGCTAAAAAAAGAGTGGCTCATTTGACGGAGTTTAGGTTTATGAATTCCTACATGTGGTAGGAAAGAGAGTCCAAAGCAACAAGATATATCCAAATCAACACAACTCTATTAAAAACATGTTTGATTAAAGTCTTCCAAAGCAATTTAAAGTGGTGTTAGGAACCTTTTTCTATTTGGGCCAATATACTTCTAATGAAGTCCCACAAGACTTCAAAAGTCTTCCATTGTTGAGTAGATAACTTTATATCTAGTCATGGAAAAATGGTCAAAGGTTTTGGAGTGGAACTTACATTTCTACAACTAATACTATGAGTATGTATTTGTAATTGTTAAAGGACAAAGTAAGCCAAAAGAACACTACAAGAAATCAAATTTGAATTTTCACATGATTCTTGATTTTAAATTTCTTTGAGCATAATCATGAAAATGTAGCTTGAATAATCTATTTTTTATATCATTTCAACTTTTGTAAAATTGTAAAATTTGTGATTCTTGACTTACTTTGAAGGCAGCATCTAGAAAGCTTAATCCCTAGGGTTTGAAACACCATTTGTTGGCAATATTGCAATTTTAGGCAACTCACTATGATTTTCATAGACTTTAACCCCTAAAGGTTTTTGACTATGTTTTCACCAAAAACACTCCAAAACTGCCCTTTCTAATATAAGCACCAAAAATTTTTTTAAACATTTTTGGACACATGTTACTATAGGATCTTTTAGTTTTCTAGTTTGGGAAGATTTGAAAAAAAAACTCAGAAATTTTCACCATGTAGATTGCAAGATATTAGCATTTGAATTGGCAATAATCCTTTTTTTAACCCTATGAAAAAATGGGCAGCTTGCACTTCACAAGCTCATATTTGTATGAAAAATTTTCTGAAATGGTGGTGCATCTTTGGATTCATTCTTCAAATCAAGTTGGCTATATGCTTGAAAAATTTTAGATCATTTGGAATAGTGAAACATATAGGGAAAAATTAGTAAGTCGAAAGAAGTATAGAATGATTCAAATTACTAAATTGTTTAGAATTTATTTATAGAATTGAAAAATGTCAATCCCAATGGTTACAATGTTTTAATAAATAATATACACCCAATGTTTTTATTTTTCTTCAAAAATATTGAAAATTGAGTAAAATAATGGACTTCAAAGTTTATTTTAGGGTAGAGATTCCATAAGTTCCTGCAAACTAAAACTCTTTATAACTTTTGACTCATTGATCAAAATAGAGTGATTCAAAGCTTTCAATGTACATAAAAATCTAGAGAACCAATATCACATTTTTATTTCTTCAAAAAGTGATTTTTTTAGCTGCCCGAGCTGCCCAGTGCCGTAAAGAAACTACATATTATACAATAACTTTTTAACCATTAGGTCAAAAGTTATGAAAATTGTTTTGCCTTGAAGCTACTCCTTGACCACATGTTGTATGAAAAATTCAAAGAAAAAAAATGAATATTACACTCGTGGTGAGTTGCCCAAAAAATCTATAATTCCAAAAAACATGCTTTGGGACTTTAGGGGTTAAGGTGCAACAATTTTCATAACTTTTGACTATGTGGTTAAAAAGTTATTACATGATATGTCATTTTCATGATTCAAGAAGTAGCCTAGGCAGCTCATCAAACTTCTTCATCAATTAAAAAACTCTCTCAATAAATAAAAATTTGAAATTGATTCTCATTTTTAGTGAGAGAGTTCAAATTTTTTATTTATTGAGAGAGTTTTTTAATGAAGAAGTTTTATGAGCTGCCTAGGCTACTTGTTAAATCATGAAAATGACATATCATATAATAACTTTTTAATTGCATAGTCAAAAGTTATGAAAATCGTTGCACCTTAAAGTCACTCTTTGGTTACATGTTGTGTGAAATTTCAAAGAAAATGAAATGAAAACTCCATTAATAGTGAACTACTCAAAATTGTTAAATTGCCAAAATATTGTATTTGGGCCTTTTGGGATTAAAATGCATTTTTGAACTTTTCTATGGAATTTCTCTTAATAGAGATCAAAGTGTATACCAATTGCACCATGATGTTTACCAATATCAATTTTAGTTTTACTAAAAATTTCATATTATTTTGAGTAATTTAAAAAATAATAATAATAAATATATTTATTTAACCCCTAAAGGACCAAAGTGCCTTTTTTTGGCAACATAGCAATTTTGGGCAGGTACGTGTGACTAGAGATTCTCATATTTTTAGACCAAACTTTAATAGAAGGTGTAGACAAGGAGTATCTTTCAAGTCCAACAACTTTCGTGACTTTTGACTACATGGTTGAAAAGTTATTGCGTGATATGTTGTTTGATTCTCAACTTGGGCAGTTTGGGCAGCTAAAAAAAATCACTTTTTTTGGAAACCAAAATTTGAAATTGGTTTCATAGATTTATATATACTTGGAAAGCTTTGAATCATTCCATTTGGATTAATGAGTCAAAAGTTATAAAGAATTTTAGTTTGTGGGTAGTTATGGATTCTCTACTCTAAAATAAACTTTTGAAGTCAATTTTACTCAATTTTTGTTGTATTAAACAATCTACACCCAACTTTTACTCAATTTTCAATATTTTGGAAAAAAAAATAGGGTGTAGATTGTTTATTACAATATTTGAACCATTGGGATTGGCATTTTTCAATTCAATAAATAAATTGTTAACAATTTAGTATTTTGAATCATTCTCTACTTCTTTCTACATCTTATTTTTTTTGTACATGTTGTACAATTCCAAATGATTTGAAAATTTTCAAGCACGTATCCAACTTGAATTGAAGAATGAATCCAAAGTGTTACAATCATTTTGGACATTTCTTCATACAAATGTGTCTATTTGAAGTGCAGCTGCCCGGGTTTTTGCAGTGGTAAGAAAATGATTTTTGTAACTTCAAACACTAATATCTTGCAATCTACATGGCGGAATTTTTTGAATTTTTTCCTACATGCTCTCGAATTAGTGCACTAAAAGATCCTATGGTTACATTATTCCAAAAAAAAATTCTAAAATTTGGTAGCTATCCTAGAAATGGCAGTTTGGGAGTGGTTTTGGTGAAAACATAGTTGGGGTCCATTAGGGGTTAAAAGGGAATTTGAAATTCATTTCAATATTTTTTATTATAAAAACTAAAGCTAAAATTTGGTAATATCTGTTTATTTCTACCCTTTCTAAGTCTTTTCACACTCTAAAATAATGTGTAAAAAAATAACAACTAGTTGGATCATTAATTGAAAATCACATTACATGTAGAAAATAATCAAATTTTTGAAAGGAATGATTTAATTTAGAAAAAAAATGAGTTTGAATTTGTAGGAACATGGAAAGTCTTTAAATGGTTAAAACGATTGCCTTTATAAGTTTGTAAATGGTAATTTGTAAAATACATAGTTTTTGTAGTGTCAATATAGGATTTGACAAATTTTGAAGACTTGTTTTTTACACCATTTGTGGTGCAAAATATATACCTTTTGATCCTTTTTGCAACATAGAGTTGCAATAATGTGATCAAAACCTAAACTTAAAGGGTTAGCAAGTCAATTTCATTACAATGATTTATATACAAGCATACATTGTTGTATTTTCACAAAATTACCAAGTTTAATTAAAATTCTAATGCAATTTTGAATAAAGTTTAAAAGAAGGGCCATACAAAGAGCAACATTTTGTAACTCATATAGAATATTTCTTGGAGAAAATTACTTGATATGAAAAATTGAGAATTTAGATAAAATTGTGCATGTTACCTTGAAGGAGTTTTGTAGCACCTTCAAGGCAAAATTTAAATACTTTGAATGCTTAGAAATGGACATATATATATATATCCCAGCCTAAATAAATTTAATTTAATAAGTCATTTAGAATAATGTTTTTTAATATTCCTATACTTCAACTATACTATATATTATTCAAATTGGATAAATTTCTAGCAATCTGAAATACATGTAGTTATTTGGACATTTCCTATAGTTTGGACTTCTAAATTTGAATTAATCTCATTCATGTTGAATTTCAATACTACAAATAATACTGCAAATACTTGTTTGACTTTACATTAATCTTTTACCTATATTTTTATATAGAAGTTAAATATAAATACAAGCAATGTGATTGTCCATGAATCATACTTCAAAAATTGATTGGCAATGGTTTACTCACATTTTCTTAATTAGAAAAGGACAACCCAACGGTACTAAAGTGTGAGCAACTGAGCATGGAAATTCAAGAATGTGAGCTTTGAACATTCTTATGAGTAGATATCTTACAACAATAGAAAGTACTTATATCATTTATAAATACCAATCCTATAGTATAGGTATTTATAATATAACCAATATAGATAAACTATAGTTATGAAAAGGATTCTATAATATAGATAACAATAACATATATTAGGTGTACAACAATTTTTTATGTTGATTTGAAGGAATCATTTTGTGTTATTATTTTTAGGGAGGAAAGAAGACAAAATAAAAATAAAGATAGTTACATATTGCAAATAAAAAAATGCGTAAGATGTACTAGTTGGATTCCCTTGTATATTTGAATTTGAATTTTATTTTTATGATTTATACAAATAAATAAAATTGGAATGAAGATATCTTGTACTTATAGATGATGATTTATTTTGCACCAACAAGAAGTCATGACAACTGCATTATGTTGGAAAATTAGTTAACAAAATGGTATCCTAGAATCAAAAGAAGGCTCATGATTCCATCTTGTATAATATCTTTCAAACATTTCTACTTAACCCCTAAAGCCCTAAACTGTGTTTTTTGGCAATATAGAAATTTCGGGCAGCTCACTACAAATGGAGTTTGTTTGTTTTTTCTTTGAAATTTTTACAGAACATGTGTTTGAGGAGCAACTTTAAGGCCCAAAATTTTTCATAACTTTTGACTACACAATTTAAAAGTTTATGCATGATATGTCATTTCCTGTGAACTGCGAGTAGCTTGGGCAGCAAAAAGAACTTCTTTGAAAATTGTTTTTTTTTAGAAATAAAAATTTGAAATAGGTTTATTAGATTTTTATCTATGTGTAAAGCTTTGAATCATTCCATTTCAATAAATGAGTCAAAAGTTATAAGGAATCTCAATTTGTGGTAGTTTGTGGGTAGTTATAGAATTTCTACACTACAAAATAGTTTGAAATTCTTTATTTAATTCAATTTTTAATATTTTTGAAAAAAAACTAAAATATTGGGTGAAGATTGTTTATTACAATATTTAACCATTGGAATTGACTTTTTCATTTTTAAAAATAAATTGTTCACAATTTAGTATTTTCAAGCATTTTCTACTTCTTTCTATTTACTATTTTTTTCCTATATGTTGTACAATTCCAAATGATTTGAAATTTTTTGACCATATAGCCAATTTGAATTGTAAAATTAATTCAAAGAGTAACTTACCATCATTTTGAGTATTTTTTCATACAAATGTGACCTCGTGAAGTGCAACTGCCCATTTTCATAGGGATAAAAAAAAGATTTTTGCTAGTTCAAATGTTAATATCTTGCAATCTTGAAGGTGAAAGTTTCTAAAAAAAATTCCACATCTTTTCAAACCACCTAATTACAAGATCCTACAATTAAATATGTTAAAAAATGTTTTTTTTCAAAGAAATTACACTTGTACTAGAAATCGCAGTTTTGAAGTGATTTTGGTGGAAACATAGTCAAAAACCTTTAGGGGTTAAAGAACCATCCATACAGAGATTTCCAAAGGTATACTCTACATTTTCATGAAAATTAAATAGTAACAACAACTTAAGTAGTTAAGTTAAATTAAGAATAGCATACAACAAGTTTCAAACCTTTTGAAAATTCTAGATTCTTTCTAAATGCGGCTTATACATTTGTAAAAAAATTCAAGTTGTTTGATTTTATTCAAATATTTTTTCATTTTATTTTTGACTAAAAATATCATATTGTCTATTTTACCTTTCATCAAATCTGTTGAAATATTGAAATACATTGAGTCTATTTGATTCTTATGGATTGTAATAAAAATTTATATAATTGAATTCAAGCTAGAGAATTAAGATTTTAAATTAAGTTCAAAATAGTTTTTGATATTTTAAAATACAATAATGTTTCCTTGAATTTGATAACATTTGTTGAGATTTGTTAAAATGTGTTATATAAAAAAAGAATTACAATTTCAAAAAAATACTATTGAAAGAATCTTGTTGAATTTCTTCTCTCTTTCCTAGTATATTTTAGTAAAACTTGATAAAGATTATTAAATATAAAAAATTTGAATAAGTTCCAACAAATTTGAACAAAATCCATTATGAAACACATACACATATGTATGTATGTATGTATGTATATATACATACCTAGGAAAAATAGTAATGTTATATCAAAGGCCCGATCAAAGGGTGGTTTTGCATTAATAATATAACTTCCTTAACCTTTTATTGGCATTGAGAAGTAGATGGATTCAAACCTAAATACCACTAAATTACAAAACCTTAAAAACATTCAAGTAAATATTGTCATCAAATTTAATTTGAAAAAAATAAACAATTTTTTAATAATAGCCTATCTAATAGTCAAAGTTGGCAAAGAATATTTTGTAAAGTACATAAGCAAATACTAAAGATATCATCAATATTTTAAGGAAATTGAATGATGAGAACAAACTCTTCTACTTTAGGGCATTATCTAAATCACATTTGCCAATTACAATCGATTATTTGGTAACAAATGTCAATCCTTAGTGTCAATCTTAGCCATTGGGTATGATAGCTAATGGATAATTTTCCATTGTCAATAAATTATCAACTTAAACAATTGAGTTTAATGTACTCAAGCATTGGAAAATTTATGTTTTTCTCATAATTGATAACACAAAAAGGCATTCCACTAAGTCAACATAAAAAATTGTTCTAAGTGACAACAAGTTGTGACCTCATATGAGTTTCTACTTTCAAATTATTCAAGAAAAAAATTGTTGGCAACAATACCACCTTTGTCAATGCAAGTGAGGTACAAAAAGATTTTTTGCATTTGAATACTAAGAACTAAAGAAGGATAGACAAGCTAAAACAAGGTGGAAAGTTCAAAATGTAACTGCATTATGTAACTTACACAAAGGACCTTCCAAGAAAGTTTATTAGAAAGCATAGAAATGAATAAAAACCTTAAAAACTCTAGTATTTGTGTGGTATTCCCTATACAAAGGTTTATCAAGCTTTGTTTTGAAAGAAAGTGCCTATAAAAACTTCATATAAAAAATATGTTGACATTCATTATTTAAACATCATTTTTGTTAGTTGTAATTACATCCATGCATTTGTTGGCTTCCTAAATTAGACTAGAAGAATTCAAATTTCTTTTTCCCTTCAATTTTGTTTCTTGCTTGATTTCTTAACCCATATTAAAACTCTCCTCACTTTCTAATACCATTGTTAGAGCCCCCCCTCCCTCCTAGGTGTGCACAGCTACAACAAATTTTCATCAAAATTTATATAATTAACCCCTAAGGAACTAAAGTGCCTTTTTTGGCATCATAAAAATATTGGGCAAGTATGTGTGACTAAAGATTTTCATGTTTTGGGCCCAAAATTTAATAAAAGACAAAGATGAGGAATATCTTCAAGGTCCAACAATTTTCATAACTTTTGACTACATAATTAAAAAGTTAATGCATGATATGTTGTTTCTTTCTCAACTTAGTTAGTTTGAGCAAATTTCAAAATAATCACTTTTTTAGAAATAGAAATTTGAAATTGGTTTTCTAAATTCATATACACATTAAGTATTTGAATCATTCCATTTTGATAAACAAGTCAAAAGTTATGAAGAATTTCAGTTTGTAGGTAGTTATGAATTTACTACTCTAAGATAAACTTTGAAATCCTTAATTTTACTCAATTTTCAATATTTTTGAAAAAAAATAAAAAATTTGGATATAGATTGTTTATTACAACATTTGAACTATTGGGATTGGAAATTTTCAATTTCTTAATTAAAATTTTAACAATTTAGTATTTTGAATCATTCTCTACTCCTTTCTACTTACTATTTTTTTCCTATATATTGTACAATTCCAAATTATTTGAAAATTTTCAAGCATATAGCCAACTTGCCTTGAAGAATGAATGCAAAGAAGCACTACCATATTGAACATTTTTTCATACAAATGTGAGCTTGTGTAGTGCAGCTGCTTGGATTTTTGTAAGGCCAAAAAAGGGAATTTGGTCAATTCAAATATTATTATCCCTTAATCCATATGGTAGAAATTTTTGAAATTTTTTTCCCTTACTCTAAAAAAACACTAGAAGGTCCTATAGTTACATGTGCCCAAAAATATTTTTTTCCAAAAATTTGGTGCTTCTGTTAAAAATGGCACTTTTGGAGCATTTTTCGTGAAAACATAATCAAGGAACTTTAGAAATTAAAACACCAAATAATTTTTCTATTGAAAGAATCATAAGCAAGGTTTCTATTGGTGGTAATCCTAATATTCATGTCACATGTTCATAGGTAGAAAGTACCAGCATCTAGTTGAAAGTTTCTCTATTCCATTAGCCCAGCTTGTGCTTTTCATCACAGACTACTCCAAAATGGTTATTTTATAAGTATCTTCTAAACTATATATTATAAATACATATTGTTCAACATCACTTACACTGGTAATAATGGTATTGTAGCATTTGTGGTGTGCAAAGGTGGCATCCTTTGATTGATCATGCTAATTTTCATACCAACTAATTATTCACCCAAAGATGCAAAATAATCATTTTATTGGAGTGCATATACTTTTGGCAATTGACAATCAAAACTATGCTAGGAGACGCTTTGACATATTGTGAAAGATTACAATTCTTCCTTACAAGAATTCTAGCCACACTATCATAGAGTTCAAATTGTCATCAATATTGATAGTTTTCCAAAGTACGGTGATTGATTGTTGGTCTACTTGCTGTCAAGGTTAAGATATCAATGGCCAAAGTGTCTCTCCTGATTAAAATGCAATAACAAATGCAAAGAACTGATTAACCCCCAAATGCCCAAGGCCCGTTTTCAGCTTATTAGAATTTGCTCTAAGTTGAACAAAATGCAAACATTTTTAAAAGTTGTATCAATTTTTTTAATTTGTAACCAGACAAATTCAAAGTGCATATGTTAGAGATTGCATAGGAAATGAAAACACAACAATATCACTTATGGAGTGAAAGATTATAATGTTTGACCATGAAGGTGTTGAAACTACAAAAGTGATGTGAAGTCTTTCTATCCTCTTTTCGCAAGTCAAATCTACTCTACAATTTTTGTAAATGAATTTTGAATGTGATTTTTTCTCCAAGATCTAGTGTATTTGAGGCTCATTTTCAAGAGCTCTCAATACTATGGAAAGTCAAGATTGTAATGGATATCCTTGCACAAAGTCTTGAATAGAAAAATCACTATCATTCATTTTCCAAATTGGATTTTTGACACTAAAACTAGACTTTGAAAGGAACTTTACGAAAACATGAACTACTGAAAATAACAACTTGGTTAGGTTTTATTTAACTTCAAAGTTTTGCAAACACCAGATTTTGGTGCCTTGGACATTTAAGGTGGGTACACCCAAAAGCGCCATGTTCCTAAAAGCGCCATCTACAGTGCACATACATTTCCGAAATCAGTCATGTTCACAGATTGTAGATGGCGCTTTCAGAAACAGACTTTGACTGTTAATAACTTTTGCATACGGTATCCAAATCCTACGTTCTTTGGTGCATTGGAACATGCTTTCACTTGCCAACAAGACTACATAAAAATTTGAACTAATTAATAGCAGGAACTAGGCTCAGTATAAATAAGTGGCTTTTTTGGGTGTACCTACCTTAGTGGTTAAAACTTTCAAAAGAAATGAAATATGTAACTTCAGCAACTCCCACTTTCTGGTCAACAGCAGGCATGAGTCACAGCCCCCAACTTCAACTTCATGCAGAATTGGTCTGCAAGGAACCTCAGTCGTTGAAAGTGGCAAAGGGTCCGCCAATGAGTGAAAGATACAAGACTCGATAGGACTCTTGGAATTGACCCCTTCAACGCAACACTCCAATGAGCTTATTGACTGGGTAAGGACGGACCAGTCACCATGGAAATCGTCCTTTTTGAAACAGTGTGAATCATCTACTTTAGTCCTTAAAGGACCAAAGTGCATTCTTTGACAGTAAGGTAGATGGCTTGAAAAGCGACCTTTTAAGGGCTGTTTGGCCTTTTTGATGGGTTGAAGATGCCCGAAAATATTTCCCCTTATTTTTCATTTAAAGAACCATTGATGTGAAATCTAACCCAAGTGGTTTCATATTTTTTCAAGCATTTATGAATTACTTATGAATTTTCAAAGAACTCTGCCATAGGTACCTATTTGTGATTCTAGGTCTTGCAAAACCCACACATGCACGGTCTGAAAAAAACCAGGGCTTGACCAAAAACAAGCAGTGAAGCACTCAAAAAGTAATACTTCAGGTTCCTAAATGCGACCTTTACTAAACTGAAGCCCTAAAACCAACATTGTCTTCACATACTTTTAAGTCCAATTCAAAGTGCTATAACTTTTGTATCCGATTTCCAAATTCAACAAAACTTGTTGGAAAATTTGCAAACTCTCTTCTAGTTTGTGTGATAAAATTTTCAGATCAATCTAAGTTATACTGATTTTTTGGGAGTCAATCAAAGTTCACAAGTTCAATTTGAATTCACCAAACTGCATTGAGATGGCTGCAACTTCGGGGGCTTGTATCTTTTTCATCAAATGTTAGTTTTCAATAAAATTTGTTGGGTTATGTTCTCCTTGAAGCCTAGTTATTGTGGTAAAATTTTCATGTCAATCCAAGTTGTTTTGAATGTTTGGGAGCAATTCAAAGTTCAAAATCCCGACATTCTTGGATCACAGTGAACTTCGGCGGCTTATAACTTCTTCATATAAGGTCCGTTTTCAAAAAAAATTGTTGGAAAAGTTGCGCCTACTAGTCTAGTTTGTGTAGCTAAAATTTCATATCAATCCAAGAAGTTATAAGTGACTGAGAGGCATTTTAGTAAGAGGATGTTCGGCTGAAAACGTTTTTCTTGCAAAAATGAAATGGACACTTGTCTTGTGTCCACTCTTAGTTTGAAATCGACCCACCCTGGCTCTTATTACACCATATGTGTTGTATAAACCAACACCTAACAAACCTTATAAAACTCTGACAATGTCAAGGGTCCATTTCAAAACCACCAAAGGTCGATTTTGGAGCATTTTATAGGGACGCTTCTAAATGGACGGTCGCAATTCGAGCCACCTACCTTATAACAATTTTGGGCAAGTTCCTATGAATGGAGTTTTTTGGTTTTTTTCTTTTAAATTTTCACATAACATTTTCTCAGGGTGTAACTTTAAGGCACAACAATTTTCATAACTTTTGACTACATGGTTCAAAAGTTATTGTATGATATGTAGTATTCATTGCTCTACATGCAGCCTAGGCAACTAAAAACTTCCTCAAAATCACTTTTCTTAAAAATAAAAATTTGAAATTGGTTTATTAGATTTTTATCTAAGTAGAAAGCTTTCAATCATTCCTTTTTGATCAATGAGTCAAAAGTTATGAGGTTTTTTAGTTTGTGACTAGTTATAGAATCTCTGTACTACAAAAAAAGTTTGAAATTCTTTATATAATTTAATTTTTGAAAATTTTGAAATTAAAAAAAAATGGTGTAAATTGTTTAACACAATATTATAACCATTGGGATTGGATTTCTTAAAATTTATAAATAAATTATTAATAATGTAGTATTTTGAATCATTATCTATCTCTCTCTACTTACTATTTTTTTCCTACATGTTATACAATTCCAAATGATTTGAAAATTTTCAAGCATGTAGCCAACTTGACTTGAAGACTTAATCCAAAGAGTTACAATCATTTTGGACATTTTTCCATGCAAATGTGACCTTTTGAAGTGCAGCTTCTTAGATTTTTGTAGTGGTAAAAAAATGATTTTTGCCACTTCAAACACTAATATCTTGCAATCTACATGGCGGAAATTTCTAAAATATTTTCCACGTCTTCTCAAACTAGTGTAATAAAATATCCTAAGGTTATATTTATCCAAAAATATTTTTTTCTTTAATTTGGTAGTTGTCCTAAAAATGACAGTTTTGGAGCGATTTTGGTGAAAACAAAGTCAAAAACCTTAAGGGGTTAAACAATTCAAAAGTATTCACGAGAGACCAAACTACTATTCATGATCTTCCTTTCTTGCACAAAATTCCAAAGATGAATAATTGTTCTTCTCTCTTACATGCAAGACTTCTATGTCATCCATCGGCCTCTTTCTGGTTTGCAGCATTGTTACAAGGTTAATAAGTTAGACACATGAGCTTGAGCGATTTAGCATCATTGCTATAATTGCTTTCTACAATATGTGGTACTTTTTGCTATTGTGCTTAGTTGGTTAATATTATGAGACTATTCAAATGTTCATCTTTTCTTCTTGGGAAATAAAATAAGGTTTCAACTGCACCAAAGAATGTGATATTTGGATAATGTATGCAAGAGTTATGAAGGGTCAAAGTTTTTATTTGGAAGCCATCTTCTAGAATTGTTTCTTCACCATACATACATACATACGTAATGATTTTAGAGATGTACACACAATGACAATGGTAGGTTTCTAGGCAAGGTGTGATTTTGTATGTGGACCTTTAAGTCCTACCCTAATGAATTCTTTCACATTTTAAACGCCCAAAACTGCTTCAAGATGAGTGTATCAAAGCTAGGCTAAACTTATCAAGTATATTAGTTATTTTTTAACAAAATCCAACTACATGATCCTTTAGTTACCTTATTCAAGTACATTATGGTTTCCAAATTTTAAAAAAAAATTCCCTATTGATTGCAAGTTCAATGTGT
Source organism: Thuidium tamariscinum (assembly GCA_947034885.2). NCBI lineage: Eukaryota > Viridiplantae > Streptophyta > Bryopsida > Hypnales > Thuidiaceae > Thuidium > Thuidium tamariscinum. Next base: position 953,369 of record OX344755.2, on the reverse strand, counting down.
TTATCTCCTAAAGGACCAACCTACTAAATTTGGCAACATAGTAATTTTGGGTAGGTGAATTTGATTGGAGGTTTTCATATTTTGGGCCCAAATTTTAATAGAAGGTGGGAACAAGGAATATTTTTCATGAGTATTAAAATCAAGACATTTAAAAATATGAATAAAAAATGATGGCCTAATATGTTACTTTTTCTTGGTAAATGGGCAAGTTAAAAAGATCACTTTGTTCAAAAACAAAAATTTGAAATTGGTATTCTTCATTTATATATGCTTGGAAAGCTTTGGAACATTCCAATTTGATCAATGAATCAAAAGTTATAAGGAATTTTTGTTTGTAAGTAGTTATGGATTTTCTACTCTAAAATAAACTTTAAAGTCTTTTATTTTACTCAATTTTCAATATTTTTCAAAAATAAATAAATTATAGTATGTAGATTGTTTATTACAACATTGCAACCATTGGTATTTGCATTCTTTAATTCCATAAATGAATTCTTAACTATTTTGTATTTTGGAAAATTTTCTACTTATTTCTTCTTACTATTTTTTTCCATGTATATTGTACAATCTCAAATAATTAAAAAAATTTAAAGCAAGTACTCTACTTGGCCTCAATAATGAATCCAAAGAAGCACAACCATTTTGGACCACTTTTCATATGATTGTCACCTTCTGAAGGGCAACTACCCTATTTTTTGTTCAATGAAAAAAAATTGTGCATTTAAGCGCTGATATCTTAGAATCTACATGGTGGAAAATTCTGAAGTTTTTCCATATGTTTTGAAACCAATTTACTACAGAACCTACACTTACAAATCTAAAAGAAAATTAATTTTTTTAATATGGATACTAGAAATGGTAGTTTTTGACCACTTTGGAGTGAACATAATTAAGGAACTTAAGGGATTAAATTTCAAAATGTAGAATTTTCTAGGCCTTCCAAGAATGCAATTAAACCACACCTTTGCTTAACTACAACTAGTTGAGTGATGATTTTCCTACTACCAATTTTTTAGAATGTAGCATTATGACCAAGTATTGTGATGGTTTCCATGGCCTAAGGTTCTTTGACTATGAAAACTTATCCTAATTACCTACTTTATTTTTTATTTTTAAAATTTCATGATTCTCAATAGTTTATACTTCAATAGTGGTCTCTTCTAATAAAAAAATACCTCCAACTATGCTAGATTGTTTATTTCAACATTTTTTGTTATTTTCACTTTAACAATAGAAAATCAACTTGAATATAGTGAAGGCACCTATTTCCAATCAAGGACCCATACCGTGTAAGGTGCAATTATTTCCAACCAAGGCTAAAGCAAATTTCCAATCAAAGCTTGGAATGAGTTTTTTCTCCATTTCAAGGTTGGGACTACTAAATTCATGACACATGTCCTAAAGTAATAAGAAAGAAAGTAGGATGTAATGAATAGGAAAATATTTTTTGAATGATGCGAATTGGAAGAGTCTTGACATTGCTATAGGTTTGAGTACTTTTTGCCTCCCAATATTCATAATATTTTCAATTCATGCAATAAAATTACCAAATTTTATTTTTGATCCTTATCTTTTCTATCTTTGCCCATGAAAAAATATTTGCTTTGCCTTACACTACTCCAAATCAATTTTTTTTCAATTTTTTTCATTTCTTATGAAGTATCAAAGTGGCTACACTAAATATTATAGTGGTGCTCCTATTTTCAACATTCATCCATATATTAAATATAAAATATTATATTAGCACATATCACATATTGATAGATTTATTTTCACTGATTATCTACTCATTTCATCTAATATATTTATAAATTTGAAATTTATTGGTGATTTCATTCAAAATTATACTATTTATGTTCTAAAGAGTTAGTCCATGGCCCATTATTTTGATGCAATTTGACAATAAATTGCCAAAAAAACATTGTTCCAAATTATGTCTACAGTTTCTTATTTGATTAGTTATAAGTGTCTTTATTGTAATACAAAGTAAAAAGTAGGTCACTAAAACCTCCTTTTTGTATTGTTATAGGGTATGTTCTAAACCTCTCTAAGCTAATTTGGGGTCTTTGATTGCAAGTATGGATTCAAGATTTGTAAAAATGAATTATATGTAGAAAATACAAAAAATCTTGCATTTTTCGTTGAAGTAAATCTACCCTAGTGGGTCTACTTCAAATAGAGGATTTAGGGTTTGTTTACATGAACAACCCAATTGGGAGGTCAAACTAGGCCCAAGGACAATCTTATGCAGAAATTGTAAACTCAATTTCTAATATAGAGCTCTGGTCCCTCCCTTCCTCTTCCATCCTTGATTTTAGGATTTGCAAGCCCACTTTCCTTCCCATCAACTTGACTTATTATTTATCTAAAAGTATTCTCTGCTTGTCTCCTTCTTTCTCCTATTCCAAGACTTGTCCTAGACTTGTCCTTGTGGCCTACCTCATTTATTCGTTGCCACATGCCACATAATTCCAAATATTACTAGAAAAGTGGATATCTTATGTGGAGAATCGGTTCACATGCAACTAGAAGCGTGATGTGGGCTGGGATTAGACTTCACAACTTGGTGCCTCGAACTCCACCTCTAGTCCAGTCCAACATACATAGAGACCCTTAGAGCATGGCCACGACTGCGTTGCGAAGCAACACTCTAAATGTTTTGCACCATTGATCTTCCATTGACAAGGGAGATCAATGATGCAAAACGTTTACAGTGTTGTTTCACAGTGATGTGGGGCTGCGCTTAGTGTTCTCGGAGTGAAATTTCCAATCCCCTAAAGTCTGGGCGCCGATTCCAAGACGATCAGGTGATGGCATGACGACTTCAATCAATCTACTGCGCAGAATATGGTAAGACCGTTACACTACTGTACATGCCAAATAATAATAATAATAATAATAATCAATCCTATTCTTTTTTTTCAAGCTAAAACACTACGTGTAGGATGGAGTATATATCATTCTGTAGAAGTACCAGTGGATGTCGGTATACAGTAGCGCTCCTGTGCCGGCTGCCCGCTTCACACTTGGCCGCCTCGGGAAGAGGGTTGCAGAACACGGCAACCTTCCGTCCGCCCGCGCCTAGTGACCGTCCGGTTTTAAAAATTGAACCAGCAAGGCGGCAACCCATCCAGCTGGATGTTGCATCGTCGCACTCGCCATCATAGTTCTCCAAATACGGTATCAGAACAACCCAGTTTCAGTTTCACAATCAATAAAACTTTAATTTTTATTTTCCCACAGACGAAAGAGATGTTCAGTTATTTCGTTGCAAAAGAAGACAGCAAAATTACTACAATCCCATCTGCTTGGGAAGGGATCTGCAACCTATTAAATGAGCCCTTATTTCAATGCCAGATTTGATCAAGGCGGAATCCTGCAACTGTAGTTAACTTTGTTGCAATGTCAGCTGAGAGAAAGGATTAGCGTAAGTTAGGTTGCGAGGAAGTAGCGAAGAACTCCGTGTTCTTATTTTCCGTATATCAATTTCTGTTAAAAATAAGCACAGGAAGAGAACTTGCTATTCAGATTTGTATGAGGGAATCAAGACCGAATCCTGCAACAGTAATTAGTTGCAGTGCCAGCTGAGGGATAGGAATAGGTAGCGAGGAAGTTTAGGGTAGCGAAGACCTTATTGTTGATTTCCGTGTCGTGTATCAATTTGTTTCTGAAAAACCCTTAAAAAACCCTTGCGAATGCAGATTTGAATATGGGAATCAAGTCAGAACCTTGCTACAGCGATTAGTTGCCTCGTCAACTGCGAGAAACCATGGATAAGGTTGTGAGGATGTAGCGAAGAATTTTGTTCCTTGCTGTTCAGTTGTTACCACTTTCCGTGCTGTGGGTGGTGCTACAGGAGTACGCGCGCTACAGAGGACTCACTGCAGTGTGGATCATGGCCATAGCGACTGTCCTGTTGTGGCCAATTTCAAACCCGGAAGCTGCTTTCTCGCTTGACTTGTTCAAGCTGATTCCGTGCCTGGATATTTTCCCAACTTGCTATAATTAGTGCTAATTAGTGCTGTGACTGCGCTGGCCTGCAGCATCTTCCGCTCACCAGGTCCGTATTTTAGGCACCTATGTTTTCGTGGCCTCGTGGGTTTGTTCATTTTCCATTCTACAGAGGGTTTCAGTTGTAGGTTTCCTCTTTTAGGGTGTGACGAAGTTTTAGTAGGAAACCAGGCACAAGTCAGTCATCTGCATAAGTGTGGAAGCTCTACATCAATCAGATTCATCACCACCAGCGTGAGTTTTAGAAGATTTTCGTGGTTTTGAAGCTCTGAAGATGTAGCAACTCGGGAAAACCGCGAGGATGTATCGTTTCCGCAGAGTCAGAGTGAACCAGATGCTTGAATGAGCATGTTTTTCAAAAGTGGCTCCTCGTGACGGACAATTGTCTGGATTGCCTGGAAGCTTTGAATGCTTTGTCCGGATTGAAAGTAGGAAGCTTTTGTTTTGGAATCGAGCTGTGACGATGATGCGATCCGAGTGTTATGGCGTCGACCGAATCCGTCGTCATGACGACTCCCCACCGGAAGCGCCATCGTCGCCGTCACGAAACACAACTCTCGTGGCGCCCCCTTCTAAATGGGTGCAATATCGTTGGGTCGGCTTGAACGTGTGCATGCTCGGCAGTGCCATGGCCATGGCGCGTGTGAGCGGTGAGCCAGAAATTCTTCTAGAAGGCCTTCTCAACCCCGAGCCCCAGATCGTCTGCAACAACCGCTTCTTCTTCGGCATGGGAGTCGATTCCATCTCAACGCTCTGCTCCTTATGCGTTATGTTCATCGCTGGCTTGAGTACAGGATTCTTATGGAATCGCAAGCCCCAAACTCCAGTAGAGTCTTCGTCTTCCTCTTTGTTGCCATCCCGGAAGACGAAGAGCCTGAGGATTCTCTCCACCGTGGGCTCCTTGAAACAGTACAGACTCAAGGAGATCGTGGATATGACGGATCGGTTTGAGCTTGAGCTTGGAAGAGGAGGACAGGGGGTGGTCTACTTCGCCTCGCTGCCGGATAACCGCGGCAAGGCCGCGGTGAAGCGACTGCAGAAAATGAAATCGGACAAGGTGGGGGGTAAGCATGACCATGTGGTTATTGAGAAGGAGTTTTGGGCGGAGCTTACGACGATCTCGAGGTCAGTAGGGATTTCAAATCACTGGTTTTCTTCACATGTCATTGGATCTATTATCTTGAATGATGCTGTTTTCATGCTATTTTTTCACTATCTATTACGTGGTCTATGGTAGGGTTTCGGAGTTGTTTTTGAGATTTTCTGATGTATGACGAGCAAACTGTTGTGAAATCATGGCTGCTCTCGGTTCCAGCTGCTTTTCTTCATATGTCGCTAGATGTGTTCTCTTGAATGATGCCGATTTTTTCATGCTATTTTTCTATCAGTCATGTGGTTTATGGTAGGGTCTAAGATTCTTTTGAGATTTTCTGGTTTGTGACGAGCGAACTCTTGTGAAATCATGGCTGCTCTCGGTTCCAGCTGCTTTTCTTCACATGTCATTACCTCTGCTCTCTTGAATAATGCCGAGTTTTCTACAATTACCTCTCCTAGGGTAGATTTCAGAGTCTTCTCGAGGTTTTTTACGAGATGTACTGATTTGTGACATCCCGCCCGCTTAGGTTGCACCACCGGAACCTGGTAGCCTTATTAGGTTACTGCGTGGAGGAGGACGACTTGTTTCTGGTGTACGAGTTCATGGCGAAAGGCTCCCTGAGCCAGCACCTTCATCCCCGTAAGGACGGCGAAGGGATGGTCCTCGAGTGGAAGTCCCGCATGCAATGTGCGGGGGAAGTGGCGCAAGGACTGGAGTATCTGCACAGCCATGCCAATCCCTCTCTGGTGCATCGAGACATCAAGTCGGGCAACATCCTCTTTGATGAATCCATGAACGCGAAGATCGCGGATTTTGGACTTAGCAAGCCGGTGATCTCGGGGCAGGAGCCCTCGGTGTCGAAGCGCGTGCGCGGCACGCATGGATATGTGTAAGTGTGACTGGGTTCTCTCTGTACACTAAACCCTAAACCCTAACACTAGCGCAAACCCTTTTGGAGGCAATAGTAGACCAACATTGGATATTGTTTCAACGAATTTGGAGGTTGTAATATAATCCTAAGTTACTGCTTTTGCGACTTGTTGATGCAATAGACGTTTGCTCTAGTGAAGCGCTAATTTGATTGCAACTGTTGATATCTCATTCGTGATTGTTGTGAGGTGGAGGATACGATGTGCCACTTAACCTTTTAACGTCTGAATCCTTTTCTGGATTTAGCTTGTTTGTGCTTTTGCCTTTTTGTGCAAATATATATTATTTCCGTGACTTTCATTAGATTATAGCCCTAAAGATTCATGAATTGATGAATTTGCTTGGGATGAATGAGAAGGTACTTGGACAAAACATTGGCTTTAAGCACTGCTTATTATCCACTGTATGGATGTCAAGATGGGTTAAAGCATCTTAACTGATATGCATTAGTGTGCTTTCATTGGGAAATCACTCAATAGAGCTCATGTGATCACCATTATTGAAGCGCCTAGCTCTCTTCATATTAAAATATTCTTACTCACAATGTATTGAATGATTTCTTATGCAGTCTTTCAAAGTGAAGTGGGGGGTTGTAGATCACTATTGACGAGATAGTAGATAGTCCTGTTTTTCCCATTGAAAGGTCAGTATTGTTGAGAATTAGGCAAGTCATGCTTACCCCCAACGTGCTAATGGAAGGCCAAAACCAGTGTATTGCCGTTAAAGAGTTGCTGCTGGTAACAGGGTATAGTCAATAGGAGACAGGATCAGTTTCAGTATCCTCCACTGTACCTAATCAGATGATTGCTTGCTGCTGCTTGTGTTTGTGCAGAGACCCAGTGTACATACGAAACGGCCAACCGTGTGACAAGAACGACGTGTACAGCTACGGCATAATGCTGTTGGAGCTCGTCACCGGACGGCGTGCCATTCAGCAGAAGCTCAGTCTGTTGGAATGGTGCAAAGACTTTCTGTATACCGAGGACCATGTGATGCGCCACATCCTCCCCCGCGTGGTGGACAGCCGCATGAACCCCAAGGAAATCAAGTACGACCAGCTCTTCGAAGTGGTGAAGATTGCTCGCAACTGCGTTCAGGAGCGGCAGGAGAGTCGCCCCTCCATGAAGGACGTGGTGGCCGCCTTGTACAATGCCAACTGGAAGGAGGTCACCGCCGGCTCTGAGTTTCCCACCAGTGAGGTAACATCAAAATCCACGGAATCTTGGCATTCGCACATCTTGTGTACCCCTCACCAGTAGACTTGATAAAAAATACATAACTTTAAGGTTACTATTTGCATCACTTGAAGCATTGTAATCAATGTTGGGGAGTGTGCTTGCATTGGGAAATAAGTCAATAGAACTCACTGGAGAGATCGGTATTGAAGAGCTCAACTCTCCTGGGGTTTAAGCATTTCTATCCAATTTATGATGATTTCTAATGCAAGTGGGAGGTTTTAGACCCACTAATAAAGTGGGGAATCCCGTTCTCATTCAAAGATCATTGGCCGTTGACATATAGCCAAGCCATGCTAATTGAAGGCCAACTAAGTTTGTGAGTTGCTTTTAAAATCAGTTCCCTAGGAGTTTTAGTATCCTCTGCCTTAATGCTGTACTACTTGCAGATCATATCCTGTTTTGAAGGTATGAAAATCATCACTTACCAGTGCTTTGACTTTGAATTGCAGGTGCCTTTGAATCGATTCGGCATCAACGGAGGCTCCAGTTATGATGCGAATCCATACGCATCCAGACTGCTTAGCAATTGGTACTCTGAACTCTGTCCTTTCCGTGGTCTTCAATCTAGTCACCCATTCATGAACATCTACTGTACATGCTTAGCTTGAATTGTTATATCTTAAACCCTAAGGGCACCCAGAATGTTTTTCCTGCAGTTTTGAACACATACGATGATGTTCTTCATCATTGAAATAAAATCAGGGCCTATCTGAAGCGTAGTATCTTCACAATATGATACAATTAATTGCTCATTTTGGAACTGTGAATCTTTGATCGTTTAGGGGGTTTAGGTCATGTTGTGTGTTCTTTTTGCATGATGAAATTAGCTCACTTGTGATTTTTCTGTGATTGTGGTGATTTTGGTGTGCAGTTCCCCTTCTTACGACATTAAGGAGAACAGCATTGTGGTGAAATGCACAGTGGCAGGGTCCAAGCTGGTGTTGCGGTGCAAGATATGGCCGACGCCCCGGAATTTTGGCTTAAACAAGGTGGAGGCTTCACTGGAGGGGTCGGTTCTGTGGAAGAAAGGGCTGTGGTGGTACAACGCCAAGAGCAGCCGCGAGTTCACCATCGGGGATGATGTCAAGGTCATCGCCGAATGGCATGTCACACTGCGCACCAACTGGGACGCGCTCCCTGCGAATGACCCTCGCCGCAAGCAAGGCCCCTTCTGCATTGAGTACCTGGCTCTCAAGGACCACAGTGGGAAGCCCCTCGTGGATTACCTGGGTGACAAGTCGCCTCTGCGGCAGTCCACGGTACATTTCTCGCACTGAAGAGTCCAGGGAATCACAGTTTTGATTTTACCTATACCTTAAACCCTAAACCCTGAAACCCTGAAACCCTGAAACTGCAAACTGCAAACTGAAACTGCATCCCTATTCCTTTGCTCTACTTCCCAATTTTCTTGGCAGAAGAAATGGAGGGACACGGTAACTGCTCTTGATTGCAACCTGTTTCTATACGAACCAGCACAGATTCTTGCCTAGGGTTTGATTATGGGTGCGACTGTTTTCAGTACTTCGAGAGTGATTAGTTTATTCACACTGTATCCAAAAATGCATGCCGCGGGAATCTGGAATTTCAGTTTCAGCTAACCCCTATTTATCACTAATCCTCACTCTATGCTGGTGATCTACGTAGCAATCTATAGCCCATTTGACATACTCCTTTCAGATCTGGGCTGATTGTGATCCCAATCTGATTATCTTTAGTATCTTCTCATCACCCTCTAGGATTCTAACTTTCCAAGCTTGCTTCAATTCGAAGTTCCATGGCATTAGGTCAAGAATGTTATGAAACCTTGCGGTGAGTGATGTAATTTCCCGGTGTGAGGTTCCTTTTGATACTGACTAACAAGTGTTATTGTGATTTGCAGCAACTAGAAAAGAGAGCAAGAAGAGAGAGCAGTGGCAGTGGCAGTGGCAGCAGAAGTGGCTCTGGCTCTGGCTCTGGCTCAGGCTCAGAAGAACGTCGGAAGGGCCACCATCGGCAGCTCCTTCGGCGGTCCTCCAGTCCCACCTAACTTCTGCATCCCATCCTTTAATGCACCCTGAATGAAAGAATGAATGAATTCAGCAACACCTCTAGGGAAGGAGATGTTCCTCCACGTTACGTCGCCCGATTCGCCTTCAGGTCTGAGTCTATACTCTCTTGCTTGTTTCTGCACGCAATTTGAAGCTAGAGCGTTTCGAAATCCATGAAATATTAAACACTTGTGTAGATTGATAGGTTCAGTTTGTGGAATCCCTCAATTTGATTTGAACCGCAGCAAGCTGAATTGAGGAAGAGAGGTTATCACTCTTATTATTTTGAATCGGCTGTCATCAGGAAGGCCAGCAAGGAATTGAAGGAAAGAACGCTGGGTGGATGCGTGTGGAAGTGGTGATGAGTATTTTGCTGGCCGTTGCTTGTAGCCATCCTTTCCAGACCTTTCCCTGAGCTCTGCAATTTTACAATTTTGAAACTAGAGTTTGTACATACATTTATCGATGACCGTGAGTTCGCTTTGAAATATATGATCTTGAATATGTTGTGTTGCAAAGAATGTTGTCAATTTGTTACTTTTAACTAAGAATGTCGTTTTCACATGTGTATTCACTGGGATGTCGTTATTGAGTGAATTCAAGAGGACTTTTGGTTTCACCAAGTGGAATAATGTGATGGACTTTACTCCGGAGTGAAGGCTCTTAAGTTGACCATGACACTAGAGATTTCTACTCCCTACATATCCGCAGTGCACTTATTAGTACCCTAACAGAATGTATCATGAAAGAGCAGCATCAAGAATCAATGGAAGCTAGAGTAATCCATGACCAATTATCTCCTGCTCAGGAGACGATTATTTACAAATTGAGGGAATGTGTGGGCACGTCCTTCTGAAGCAACTAAGTCACCGCAGAAGATTTCAGAAATTAATCAAGTTGAAAACCTGCACTGGATCATGCAGTTATGATTGTCTGGTAATTTGATACAAGATAATGTCCTGCCATCCTGACCAGAAGCAAAGCCTAAAAGCCATCACAAGTACTGTGTATTGAGTTCCAAAGGACTACATAGTATGCAATTTTGAAGTCGTTAATCAATGTAGCATGCCGCCTGAACCCTATAATCCTTCGGGTGCTTCAAAAGATTACGAACGTTGTCAAACTATCATTCTTCCATCGCATCACCCTCCAAAACTTGTACATGTTGCCGTAGCTGAGTAATTTTGGTCGATAGAACAGCTGCCACAACATCAATTATCGTTACATATCAAAGAGTACCAACACAGAGATAATGCATCATCATCCAAACGAGTACCTTCGTGAACTTCAAGACATAGATAAGTGTGATTTCCTAATCAAGGCATAAGACAAATTCAGAGGTGAGAGTCCTACCAGTATGTCCACTCTTGAAATCGTAACCCTTGGAACGAGTATAGCTTCGAGGATTAGGCTGCTGGTAATTGCGCAGATACTCCTTCCCCTCCTGCACGATGACAAGACAATTAAACTTGCAAAGAGACGAACATGGAAGTCAATGAAAAAATGTGAAAGAAACAAGCTTGGAAATTTGGAGCAGAACTTGCCTTGGTTATAATACAAAGATCCACATTACTTCCACTGCCGAGATCATTGAAGATACCGGCACATATGGCAGCGGACACAATTTCCATCGCTTCCTCTCTCTGCACTCAAAAATACAAGACGTCAGTCATAAAAAGAGGCGGTAGTCTCCTGTTTGTCGTGAAGTAAAAACATTCATGACCCACCTGAACCACAAGAGGAAATATGAACAACAGGATGCAGTAAGTTCATTCAGCTGTGACATCTCTCAACATGAAAAAACTACTAAGAAGCTTACTATCAAGTCGATAGGTAGTCATGGAAAGGATAGATAGAAGGCCTAAGACAGCACAAGAAGTGAGAACATTTACCGTCAAATCCTCCTTGTATCTGGATTCAAAAACAGACATGGCAGCCAGGGAACCTGAACCCATCGTAGCAAATGGGAGTGTATCTGTAGATCCGTGAGGATAAACCTGAAACGCCAAGTCTCTCATTGTTAATCTTCCAATGACCAAATAAGAAAGAGCCCTACAGGAGCCGCAATCTATTCTCATAATATAAATAAAATTCACCAAAACGTAGGCAACAGGTTCATCTAAAAGATATAAATTCTGATTCATGTTTACAGGCAGAAGGAAACACAAGCAGAAAACGAAGGAACGGACACAGTACTCACTGCGTGCAAATGAGGTCCAGTAACATCCACTCCTCCGAGGACCAGAGCTGCGCTAACCTGACCTCGATACCTGCGTCAAGAAATTTGCACTGAATGTAAATGCAAGACGAAAAACGACATGTTGCATGAATTCCAACCAGTGTACAGGCTAAAAGCGTACAGGCCTCGCTCATTGAACTAGTGAAATTAACTAGGAAATATAAACATCTGACAAATAATCAAATGCGGCACTTCAAGGAGGGATTGTACCCGAATAGGTGGGATTTAAGCATGGTCAATGCTGTTACAACGCGTGAGTCTCGACCAGTAGCATACCGATGCAATGCTAGCTGAGAACTAACCAAATCTGCAGATCAGACAAGTAAGCACATTCAGGACAGTAATCAGATAATTCCTTGAAATCGATTGTTCTACAATTCATCTCGAATTGTTTATATGAACCTGATCCCAAGAGAACCAAGCAATCCAGATGACACCAAAGAATGAGAAGACAACTCAGAAGTCACTCAGTATTCAAAATAGAGGTAATTAATTTTATTATGTACCTAATTGCATCACTAAAAATCTTGCACGATGATCACACATGATCTTAAAAATTTACTCGACCTTAACATCAGACCTCGTTTCAGATTTTGGTCAACTTCCAATAGCCCTTACAACTATTGCACCCAGTGTCCACAGAAAGCATAAGTTGGAAATTTGGAATCCCTTCGCAACTAATAGTAACCAGTCAAATAACAAAAACTCAGCGCATGAAAGTGTCGTTTCTAGGTGTCCTCGCCGGTGCCTTAAATTGCAAGCTTTCACATCACAGGCACAATCAAAACGAACCCTAAAATTTAATCTGAAGTGAGCAGGACGGGTTGAGCAAACCTGTGACATTTTCGGTATCGGCCGCGGTACCCGCTCCACAGCACGAGATATTTGGCGCCAGGTAGTGGATCTTCTCACAATTCTTGTCGCAAACAATCTCTCCCTCAGTCGCTCGAGTATCAGCTCCCAGAATGACACCATCCTGCAACCCACGCAAATGAGTCTCGAAACCTACAAAATACCGAAAGAGAACAACGAAGTGAAAACGATGCACACCTTGTAAATGAGGCCGACGATCGTAGTGCCCGTCTTGCGAAACTTGGGCAGTTTGGCGCCCTGTTGCTCCAACATGGCGTTGCGACGACAGAGATCGAAGCTGAAACCGCCCTTGGCCGGCACTTCCATGATGCTGGATTTTGACATGGCCGTAGAGGAGGGAAGGAGAAACACAAATACTTTGCTAAGATCGCAGCAAACAGAAAACAGTCTCACCGTCGACAACAGATCTAGCTCCAGTAATGGTGCTCGGAACGAGAGTAAAACCCTAAATTGCAATGCTCCTCTGAAGTGATACGAAACCCTAAGTTTCGGACAGGCTCTCTCGAATGAAGACTTGCCAAACAAGTTCTGCTAAGTTGCAGTAGCGCTATGTTCTAAGGTGGGGTATCCTTGAAGCGACCTTCTAATGGAACGTTCACTCTCATAAGTGTTTAACCCTTTAGTGCCCATGGTTGATTTGGAGGGCGAGCGTAGTTCTTCAAGAAAGGGAATTTTGTGGCCACTCTAAGGATGTAATCTTAAATTTAATCGTATAAAGTATTTTCATAAGGGAGATTCTTCAACCTAACAAAAAATCAAACTCATTCAATAGTACAAATTGCTATAAATAAGGTAAAAGGTCCATAAATCAACCTTTTAAGGGATAGAATTGGATTTTGGGGAGGTGGAACATCTTTAAATATTTTTTTAGTAAATTTTTCTTGAGAGGTAAGTAGAATATGCATCTAACCCAAGTCGTTTCATATTTTTTGAAGCTTTTTGAAATTAGTTACAAATTTTTGAAATTCTCAAAAAATAGTCATCTATGGTCATCAAAAGCAATATCCTTCTAAAATGTGCAGATTTGGTACATTGAAGAAAGAAAAATGTACCTCTAAATCATGTTTTCTCTTAGAGCCTTGTTGGAATTAGAAATTGTTTTGTTTAATACTCAAAAATCAATGACCTAAATGACCCTTTAGAATTTGTGCTACATGAATTTTAATACATAAGTTTACTTTGGGAATTCATGAGAGTACGAAGCAACACTTATGCCTTGTCAAAACATCAAGATATAAAAAAATCTCACAAATTGGTTGATATTTTTTCATATTTTTGTTGAATACTTCCCATTTGAAGGTTTAGGCCATTTGAGTTTGCAACCTCATAGCTAATGCATTAGTGCTCCAATTCTCTTGAAATTGGTTTTGTTTGAAGTGCATGAAGACACTCTAATTGCATTGCTCTTTGAGATTTTTGTGATCAAATATATTTTGAACAATATTAGACCAAAAGTGCAAAAATCAATCCAAAAGTGGTCAACCGGACAATAAAGGGTTAAACAAATATGTAAATGAGCTAAGGGCCTCAAAATTTATCAAAGAGTTTGAACCACTTTATTATCACACCCACCCATTTATATTTATAAATTTTAATCTCCCACACTAAAACTCAAGTCAGTATGTGAAACAATTATTTAAAACTTTTTAAAGTCTTGTATCAAAATGTTTATTTTTTTGAAAGACACAACATTTCATTTGCATTTTTATCCTTCTTTTTTTAAGTGCTTTGAAGTGTTGAATCCAACAAAAGATTTTATAATACATTTTACCTCAAAGAAAAGAAGAAGTTGCATCTAACTAAACAACGACGCTAGTATGTGAGTATAGAAGTGTGAGCCTATGAGCCTCAAGCCTAAATATAAGTAAGTATCCTACATTCATTCAAGGTGTTTACAACATAAACACCTATAATATAGGTGTTTAGAACATAGATACTACTAGGGTGGCCCGTGCCGTTGCCACGGTCCGGGAAAACAACAGAATAAATAATTTTCTAATTTTTTTAATGTATAGAAACTTCAAAATTCAATAACTTTCATGCCGTAGGTTGGAACGCCATGAATCAAAGCCCGTGCACCCCTCCTCGCCGAGGGCTTTCCGACAGTACCAAACACGCACCCGGAGGACTCACGGTCCGGGAGATCTCAACGTAACAAACATCCAAACAAACATCCAAACAAACAACCTATCTTCATAGGAGGATAACCATTAAGGTGTCTATAACATAAACACCTATATTATAGATATATAGAATTCTAGGCTTATAGGCTCACACTTTCTATGCTCACATACTAGCAACCATGAGTATACTACATGACTAAATTCAATTGTGAGTGCTTGAATAATGCTGAAGTTTGAATAGGCTAAGATTCCTTCATAATATTTTGGATAAATTTAGATGAATGTAATTCAATCAGTATAAACCTTTAGATGAAATTAGATGCAATTGAATGACCATTTAGTGAAAGTAGATGAATGGTCGATGATAATTTAATGAAAATCACTATGTTTTGAGATAGCATAAAAATGTAAATATGAAAAATTGAATTTACTTAAGTTATTGTAAACTACCATATTCAAATACCTTACAAAATTGCATAGTTTCAAAATATGTGCAAATTAATCCTAAAAGGACCAAAGAGCTCTTTGCAACTATATAGTGCATTGTAAACTCAATGGTATCTGATTAGATTAGCATTGACTAAATATTTTTTTGAATAAAATAATTTAATGGCTATGGTAGTACGTAAATTACAATGTATAATAGTTCATATATTAAAACACTATTGAAGAAATTATAAGGTTAAATACAAGTCAGAAGAGGGTTTCTAGTTGTTTTAAAAGATTGTGAGTTCATGAACATTGGGAATGTTATGGGAACTTTCGGAATATAGAGGGTTTCCAATAGTCTTTTAAGGATTAACACAATTAGTGTGGGGTGCAATAATATAATAAACTTGTATACTATCTCTATCCCACTATAAAGCTCCAAATCAAGTAGAAATTTTGTCCCACTAAAAAGCTCCATTTTTAAATTTCAACCATTTAGTAAGTGTTTGTTGCATTGAACAACCTTGTGCATGCAAGTATAACAATCTTAGAGCATTCTTTTGGCCTTGCAAGCTTAGTCTTGCTCATATAAAGTACTTTGTACTAATTGCTTCTACACATGGTAGTGTTGACAATGCATTTAGTGATCACTTCGGTGCTATGAAAATTTGATCATAAAATGAACTAGTATTTTCTTTTTGATATTTAGGTTGGGGAACATGTTATGAAGATCCCATTGTTGCCACCACATTTTAAATCATCTAAAATGATAGAGCTAGCGGCATTTACAAAATGTGCTCAAATACCACACTTTTTACATGAATTTTGGGTGCCTAAACAACAACACCCAAGCTAAAGATTTTGCATAGATCTAAGGGATGGTTTACTTGTTCTTGAATGCACGTATTTGTAGCACTATGATTGAATTTATAGGTAATCCTTCAAGAGGAATGTTTTTGGAGCTTTTTAGTGGGATGGAGGTAGTAATATCTTAAAATTTTAATATGTTTCTCATATCAAATACACATAGGACATTAGAAGATTTTTGCGTAGATTATAAAAATGATTGTGAAAAGACTTATATGTGTTGTAATGGACCATGTAAGCTATTGTAGATCATTTTTCTTATCTACAATTCTAAAAGAAGGATATTCTAGTAGAATCATATAATGTACACATGTGAGTAGTGAATCTTTGCATATCAAGTTGTAAACACATGCTACAACTCTACAAGAGCCCATGATGTATATTTATTTGAAAGAGCGATCAAAAGGATAGACAATGTATATTGTAAACCAATTCATATAGTTTTGACCTAGATTGAAGATTTGATATAAAAGTATCCAAATGGTTTAAAAAATATTTAAATATTTAATAAAATCTTACTTTTAAAAAACATCAATATTGCATGACTTGTTGTTGAACAATTGAGTTATTTGTAAAGTCCCCTACTTTGGGCATGACTTTTTTGAAGTTGAGAAGGCAACTATAGTTGAAGCGTCAAACTTTTTTGCAAGATACTTATGTCACGCGCCTTCAAAAGTGGGGACCAAAATTTTATAGGCACCATTTTGATTGAAAAATAAGTTTCAAACCCACTTTTATTTTGACTTTTTTAACTCAACTAGCTTTTTCACAAAACTCATGGGTTTAAACCCTGGTTTAGGGTACTTTACAAATAATTCAAATGTCCTCCAAAAAAAGTGTCACCTCTTGTTCCATTAGTTCTCCCCCATCTTTCTCAAGAAAACCATAGGCCCTTGATTTTTTATAAATATTTCCCATCCTAAATGCCATCAATTTCTCAAAAAATCAAAAGCCATTGATCTTTATGAGATTTAATTTGAGCCATCTAATTACAAATTTACAATACAATACTAAATACAATTGTAGATATGTATTTGACCTATACATTCCAAAAATGGATACAGATATGATATATAGAAGTATTGAATATGGATATGAAATATAGCATACAAATACATATATACTAAATATAAATACATCATACAAATGTGTGTTCCGTATTGATTATATGGAACCCCACCCTCTCAAAATTATAAAAGGGGGTGGGGAGTAGGGTTATGCAAAATCAAATTTTAAAAATATATAATATTAAAATCTTAAAATTTTAAAATTTTAGAGCCCATTGTATGACAATCTCACACAATACAATGGGCTCAAAAGAGGTAGTTATTGCCTTAACTATTGCATGATTTGTTGTTGAACTACAGGAGCATCAAAGAAGGTGTTAGATTGACTTGTCATTTAGGATAGAGTGTTTCAAAAAACCATACGTAGTCTACACATGAGGGGGGACTAGGTTGAAGTTGAATTGATTCACATTTTGAAAGTAGATTGAAAAATTCTCATTTATAGGCCACATAAGAATAAATGATGAAAAGTTTGTTGAGCAATGTAGGATGGGAGAATTGTTGAATATAATATTGCAATTTTCCAATTTTTAGAAGAATTCTGCAAATGAAAGTGTTTTCTACAATTGAAATTAGGCTTCATATACAAGCGTTGGTAGAAATCATTTTCAGACACATATGCATCTACTCTTCCATGGCATGATAATTTATGAGCTTTAGAAAATTTAAGGACAAAAAAATATTACTAGAGAGTTTATACAATTTGCTACCAAGTTGATTAGTCTTTGTTCAAATTGATTACATTTTGGATAAATTATTTTCCATTTGATTTTTTGTGTTTCTATCAAATTTTTGTGTTTCTATCCAATGTTTCTACAAATTTTTCTACTTGTACGCATGGAGGTTTATAAGTCTCAAGTAAAACAATACCTAATTCAAAAATAGTGCATTCTTGTACAATAACTGAAAATATCTCTATAGTGTCAAGTGTTGAGAGAAATAAGTGTGGGGCAATCAAATTTCAATATTTTTTGTATACTAAATAGTGAAATTAGGTTGTGTTTATAATTAGATTGCCTTATTCTTAGAAAGTTACTCTACAAGCTATTAAAGTCAACAAATATTTCCACAAAAACTTCTATTTTGTACCCATGGATTCCTAAATCACAATAATATCAACACCTAATTCCAACGTAGTGCATTCTTGTATAGCAACAATAAATATTTATATAGTATAAAACAATATTGTGTTTTTTTTTGGCTTTCTAGTTCTGGATTGCACCAGAAAAAATAATTTGGCTAAAAAACACTACAAAAAATGCCAAGAAACTTCGATGAAATCATCAAACAACTTTGAATTAAAAGATAATAATTAGATGAAATTGCTTGATTGTGGATTAAATCCTTACTATACATCCGGTAAGTGGATGAATGTTGCAATTTGGAGCACCACTATAACATTTTATATCACCACTATGGCACTTCATCAAAGATGAAAAAAAAAGAAGCCTTGGTGTGAAATGTTGAGAAATGAGTGAGGGACAACCTAATTTCATTATTTTTTTTGTACATAGAAGACCAATTTTCACCCTCCTACACGAAAAGAAAACTATGTTTGCCTCAACAAAATTCACTTGATGTGTTTGTTGAGGCAAACGCAAAATCTGCGTTTTTCTGCGTTCTTCAACGCAGTTTTTGCGTTTGCCTCAATAAACACATCAAGTGAATTTTGTTGACACAAACACAAATTTCTTCTAGTGCTAGCTTCCCTCGATCCAGACCCCCTGATTGCATCCCGCCCCAAAGGCTTGGGACTTGGAACTGAATCCACCACCTAGGCAAGCAAGTGAACCCTGAAGAAATCTCTACAGTGGTCCCCGGGTGGCCCCATGGTCCCATGGTTCCCATGATCCCGCATGATTTCTGTCATGCGTGATTCTCCCCATTGGGTGAGGGGAACAGGCCCCCAGTTGTTCCAAGGTTCGGGCCTTGGCCCCAGCATATGTGCAACGATGTCTAGCCAAGAACAGCCAATGGGGCCCCCAAAACAACCCAGGAACTTCGAATTCGTTGAGCCCTTTTTCATTTTTAAACCTTCCTTGCGGAACAAACCTAATACAGTGAGTACAAGCCAGGCTTCAGTAAATTAGTATGACGACCTAACACAGGATGGGCCCTTGATAAATTAAGTATTCTGACCTAATACGGTCCAGGCAGGGGCTTATTACAGTCAGTGGGCTTTCCTTCCTATTGCTGTTCCTGATCCAAGTTCCAGTAACTTAAACCTAACTTGGGCGACCACTTAGATGAAGTCAGCCCTCCCTTTTGGGCAGCTCCATTGGCTTTGCATGGCAAGCCCTGGCTGGGCCCGGGTTTATCTCATGTCATTGGTCACACTCATGCCCGAAATAGGCGAGCGGATTTGGGGAGTTTGGGTGTAGATTTTATGCGGAACTGGGAATCACTTAATTTGAAAGTACGGTATATTAGAACAGACATAAGCCATCTATAGACGGTTTGGGATCTAACTTAACTTAAGATAACACGGCTGGAGGGGCTTGGGGATGGACTCCTGGCCACATGATTAAGTTAGGTACCTGCTGTTGAACCCAATCGATGCTTACGAGGCAATGGGATGAGAGGAAGTTAGAGCACTTCCAATGTGTCTATGCAAACAACACGCGAACAGTGCAAACGGGCGTTTTGATGTCGCTTTGTCAAAAATTGCTTCCCAATGCAGCGGCTACTGCCAATGACATTTCCGAGGGCTCTGCATATAAGAGCCCTTGCTCTGCATATTTGGGCGATTTGCCGAGCATAGAATACAACTCCGTGAGCAGACTCTCTAACAATGATGACATGTGGTGGTCGTTCCAGGGTTCAAAGGTGCAAAGATTCTTCGGGGAGATTAAAAAAAAATTTGCCTTCTCCAATTTGTTGTCACGTTGAGGTGTCGAAAGCTAAAAATAAACTTGGCCCGATCCTTGCTACGGCAACAAACCCGGGCCTTACAATTTTTTGTGTTGTTTTCAGGATAAGCCAATTGGAGGTGCTCTTAGGAATGTAAGGGAGAAGGACCTACAACCGTCCACTTAGGAGCTAATGTGCTAGAGTCAAAAATAGTATTAGTATGTTATTTTTAATTTGTAGGCAAATGGAAAACACAAAAGTTTTAACATTTTTTTAAGTTGGGAGGATTTTTTGAATTAATTATGAATTTTCAACTTGAAACTTTAGAAGTGTCGTATAGGTAAATGTTTGGAGTGCCGTTAGAAGGACTTGTAAATTCTCTTGTTTGCAATGGAATTTCCATTTGTTTCTAGAAAAAAGGACCTATAAATCATGCACTAAAGATCTAAAACCATTTTCTAAAGGCTCTATTACTTTGAAGCCATGATGCATCATGTGTAAAGTTAGAGACATCATAAATGGATGATTTAAGGTCATATTTGAAATGCTTCAAGACAACCCAACATTATAGAAGGGGAGAAGGGTTTGTGAAAAGAAATAGGTACAACTATCTTAAAGACATATTTGTTATCAACTTTTTACCTTTCTACCTCTTTTTGTACACCTCTAAACAACATCTCCATTGTTGCTTGTAAAAAAAATGTTCCATCTTTACTTTGGTAAATTCACTTTGCAAGATGGTGCATCTAATATCCATTCATATCCCATTCTATGACCCGAACTAGATGGATTTGGAATTCCGCTAGATTTCAAAATGCTTTTGTTCATTTTTTGTTTCTTTGAGGCCACTATTGACCAACAATTGCTCCCCAAAATGACTTCAAACTATAGATTATTAAGATCAAAGGGACAAGATTTATGGAATCCAAACTTTTAAAAAATGGGGTAGGAACAAGAAGATTATGTCCCTAGCTATATTTTTCATGGAGTTGAGCACTTCCTAGGTTGAGCCATGCTAGATATTATTAATAGGAAAATGATAGAGATGCCCTAATACTTAATAAGATCAAAGGTTGGAGGTAATATGGATGCATTTTGTCTAAAAAGATACAATTAGTTTCATGAAAATTTCAAATACATTCATACGTTTTAAGTAAAAGTAATTAGCAAAGGTGAAATCAAGGCTTGCCATTTGTTTTCATCTCCCAAATTCTATGTCTATGTGTCTTATTGTGTAGTGTCATTGTTTAACTTAATTGAACATTTGATTTTCAGGGAGGACAAAACATATGAGTTTGTATTTGTACAATTTGTACAATTCGATACAAAATAATCCATTCAACTATTATATTGTATTTGTAGGGAATAATTGGTTGGAAAAGCTTTTTAAAATAAATGACAACATTTTTTGGCAAATTATTATTTTTAAATTTTTTTTGTATGGATTTTTCACAAAATTTTCTATTTTGAATGTATGTCAAATTTTATTTTCTAGAAATAATAAAATATCTTGGAGACATTTGTCAATTGATTCCTTTTCTTAACAATTTCTATGAGCCTCCTAAGGTAGAATCCTAGATGAGATTTTATTATTGACTAATTTTTTAAGGGTAAATTTTTTAAGTTGTTTTATGAGTTTTCACAATGCACTTATAGAATTATCCTTTAAAAGACCCACATTGTGATTTTGTAAATTTTGGCAAGCATTTGTGAATTGGTGCTTTTGAATATTTTTATGGAATCTTTAGGATAGTTTGTAATCATGCAATACAATTGAAGGTTTGTTGTATGCCACCCAAAAGTATTGGAAAAAGTTATTGCAATCTTCAACTTGGTGATTTTTGTGGTAGATCTAATTTCAATAAGAATAATGTCCTCTAACAATGGATTTATTTGTAATATAAAATCTTGGTGGGTAATACTACAGTAGTAAATTTTCTGAAGTCACACAACCATTTTTTTTGTCAAAAAATATCCAACATTGTCATTTCTAATGCAAACAACAACAAAAAATTAAACATTTGTTATTTTGGCATACCTAACAAAAGGATCTTATACTAAACTAATATAAAAATGTGTAGAAGAATTTTTAGATGCTTTGACCTTGCAAATTGCACAATATAATCATTTAAAGTGAAGGAAAAAGACTTTTGTTGCACCTTGCAATAAAATATAATAGGACTTTGAATCCAATTAATTAAAAAAATTTGCACAATAGATTCAAATTAAAAAAATTCTATATTGAAGAATTGAGTTTAAAGTTTATGGGAAAAAAATTCAAGAACACTAACAAGAGAATTTGATTTTTATTCACGGTTTTTAGAAAACTACGTGAGTTCAAAGATAGGGTCCATTTAATTCAAAGGAGATAAATTTTATATAATAAGTAGGGATACTATAGGGTCCTTGAAATGTCACATATCCTATTATATATAAATTAGGCTATGTAAAAATACCATTTAGTAGAAATTTTTAATAATAAATTAGCCTTTACAAATAGGGTATATACAAAAAATTTGTAGTACAATGAGTATAAATGTAGACAATTTTTTTTAAGTGAATGATAAAACCTACACAATCTAGTATGTAAATAAAAATCTTTTCATAAGTATGCCAACTATATGCCAACATATAAGAATTTATTGTTTCAAAACAAAAGAGTTAAGCTGTAAATTTACTATTACTACATTTATTTTGGAGAAGAGATGGGTTATTGGTTATTGGTGCTATTACATGCAACATGTGTGGTCAAAGGTTTGGGGTGGATTGGACCTTGAAGGTGCTATTTTTGGTGGAGCTACTTATCTACAACAAAATTCTGTTGATCTATGAATTAGAGCCTTAGAGGTGCTATTTTTGGTGAAGCTTATCTACAACAATTGCTGATTTATAGATTGGAACTTTGAAGGTGTTATTTTTGGTGGAGCTACTTATCTACAACAATTTCTAATCTACAGTTTAAAGCCTTGGAGGTGTTATTTTTTATGAACCTATTTATCTAGAGCAACTATTGATCTACAGAAGTTGTTGATCTACAACAATTGCGTAGAATCTTTTCCATGCTTAGACACTATAAACTCTAGATTTGCCTCAATTACTTGTACATGTGCTTGTAAATGTTTAGAATCATCTTCTTCTTACTAGTGTTTTATAAACACTATTTTATTTTTTGATTCTAAACTCAAAACCATTGCAAATGCATACATAATTACATATAGACAAAATATATGGTTTCTATCTTATAGTAGCTTAGTCATATTTTTGTGTTAATCTATACTGTTTTTAGAGTGTCAATTTCTCATGTTGTTCATATTATATTGCTAGTATTGGTGTTTTTCTTAGTTTCATCATCATAACTGTGTTTAATGTTTTCATGATATTGTTTGTTATTCACCATATCAGGTTGTTTAGAATACATGGCATAGAATTTAGAAATATTTAAAACTAATGTTGTATTTCACATTTTTATTTATCATTTGAAATTGTACTATAGAACAAGTAGTGCATATATTAAAAAAATTAAGTGTATATGAAACATACTAATTTTATGGTGTGTATTGTATATAGGTATGAAAAAAATAGACATGTAAGTTTTGTATATAAGATAGCCTAATTATAAAATCCATATGACTGAATTTATAAATAATCATAGGATATTAAAAATATGCCCTAAATATCTTTATATGTAAAAATACGATCCTCTTAGTTACTAAAATGAAGGTAAATAGCCTCATGTCAAATACCCTCTGAACTCAGGTGTATACTTAAAATTACAAAGAGTGATCTCCCCGAGGTTTTTTTTCTTTAAGAAACTATTAAGTCAATGTAGCACAAGGGGAGATTTGAAGGCATTAGAAGACCATGAGTATTCTTGAGTTCCCAAACTACGGGAACATGCCACATCAATAGTTTGACATGGTTGAGGGATTGACACATCATAAAATAGTAAACTTTTAAATATTATCATTTTAATTTGAAGAAAATACCATTTTAATTTTTTAAACACTTTTTGGAAGTTTTGAAATAATTAATTAGTTAATTTTTCAAAAATTCAAAAATTCAACCATCGTAGGCTGATTTATTATTTTTGAAAGAAGCAGGGGAATGGCCATCCTTTGTTGTCAAATCTCCCCTAATGATATGAGATATAATGACGAGATGAATGTAGGAGAGATCAACTTGTTTTTGTAGCATTTTGCCAAATATTCAATTTTTGTTGCACAATACTAGTAATATTAGGAATAATATAAAAAATAACAATCTCAATCCTTCATCTAAAATATTGATGGTGAAAAATAATGTTGTGAGTGCTATAACTACTTGCAAATACTCGAACAATACTATTTGGAAAAGTAGATGATTTTCCACAAAAAAATAAGATATAACAAGGTATGAATTAATAATAAATAAAATATCTCTACCAAAAAAATTGGAAATAGGCCATTTGTCAGGATTTAATGGTGTTGAAAATTCACCAAGAAACAAAGTTGAAACCATCTTCAATATTCAACAATGCATGCACAAGGGAGCTTTAATTGCATGAATATAGAGGCCATGAAATAATTTAATCATTAGGGGAGATTTAGGACCTTTAGAAGACTCCAAGTTTTTGAATTGTGGGAACACTAGGTATGCTACCACATAAACAATCTAATGTTGTTGAGTGACTACCACATCACATAGTATTAATTAAATTAATTAAAAATTTATAAATCATTAAATATTCTTTTATAATTTATAATTTATAATATATATATATATATATATATATATATATATATATATATTTAAATACTTTCTCAAAGTTTTCACTTTTAAAAAACATCCCTCAAACAATCTTCTAGAGGTCTCAAATCCCCTCAAAGGCTTAGATTTGCCTTGATAGACACATATCAACCTATTGTGGGAATAGACCACAAAAGTTTTAGCTCTAGATCATCAATTTTGGATACCCCCTATTAACCCCCATCCTAAATCTCAAAGTGTGAGAAATTAGAAAAAATGATTATTAAGTAGTAAATTAATTTTTTATTTCAAAATAATAAGGAATATGATTACAATCAAGTTAGATATCTCTAATAAAAACTTCAATTGTTCATCAAGTCTTACCTTCAAAAGTTCTTTCAAAAAGCAATTCCATCACTTTAAATGTGACAAAATAGTTCTTGCAAATACTAGATGCTAGCATATGAATATAGCAATGCCAAGCCTACAAGTCTTGAATCTGGGATAAATAGATACCATATAACCATTGAAGGTGTCTTTAACATATGTGCCTATAATATAGATCCCCTATAATTATGGAAGGTGCTTATAATATAGGCATGCATGTGTAACTATGGAATGTGCCCTCTAAAATAGGTATTTATAATACAAGATCTTTATAATTACAAAAAGTATCAATTAGAAATTTTAAGAGATTGTTAAAATTTTTTTGAAAAATCATAACACACAAGCATGTTACTTGTACTTGGATATATTGAAACATTGTTAAAAAAACTTGATTCCTCAATCAGTTATGGTAATTTCAAAAGTGAATGAATACTTATAAGAAGTATTATATATTTCTCCTTTTTCCTTTGAAACATTGAGCCATTACATGCTTTGATAGTTGTATTTATGAATCTAACAAAGAAATTTAAATTAAAAAACAAAAATTCAACTTGAAGGGATTCTAGTTCAACCACTTATATCTTCAAAGAACAAATACTTTGATTCCAATTTGCTTAATTGCATTATGGATTACAAATTCCACCATGATCCCTTGAAAAGACAACAAAGGTGTCCTATTTAGGATTTTAACCCGCCTTAAAAATTTTGGCGTGTTTCAAGGTGTTCTGAAATCCTTTTAGGCAAAATTAATCATAGGATCTTGAAGACAACCAAATCCTTATTATTTATGCAAAATTTGATTTCAATTCAATTCATAATTTTCAAGATTATAACTTGAAAATGAAGGTTATTTCAAAAAAAATAATATGTTGGCATAACTAATACTGTGCTTTGAGTGGCTCTTTTAGACACATAACATTTTTTGTTCATTTTAAGCTTGAAGTGGCCTTCTATTTCTCCAAATCTCTTCTAATGAATAAGTGACTTTTCACATTCCTAATCCTATAAATGGCTATTCTAAAAATGAACCAACTATATTATGGTCACTAAAAATTTTAAGGATTAAAGAAAATTTGAAAGTGCAATGAACTTATAGAAATTGTAGAATAGTCATTTGCATCTTCTTATGATTTTCATGAGTTTTGTTGGAAGTGAATGGATGATTGTAAAAAGACTTTGACTATAATTTTGTTACAAGCTACAATCTTGGAATGTATTTTTGAGAGTGCATTTAAAAAAAATTGGTGATAACCAACCCCTTTTTGTAGCACCATAGTCCTAAATTGCACCATTTCAAAATAAAATTTTATTTTATTCTAAATGAGAGTGATCTTTTTTTACCAAAAGTTTTTCATTTCCATTCAAAATGTTGATAAAATTGTCAAATCTTGAATAGAAAAGTGTATGAGTATGACTGAAAAGTCTTTTTTAGTTTAAAAGGTGAATGGATGTGGATATACAATGCTTCACCAAATTTAAAGTGATTGCCATCTTGCTACTTCTTCAAAAACTAAATAGAAGACCTAGTAATAACTTCTAAGATACACCTAATATACATACTTACCAATTATAGGGAAAACTATCACTATTTTGATTGCCAAATATACTCAAAATATGTCTATTCTTTGTTGACATGGTTTGATACAAAATAGCTTATGAATATTTTCAAGTCAAGAATTTCTATATGATAGTGTCACAAAATAAACTAACATAACATAAGAAAATAATAATTAAATGATTATTTGAATACTTTTTAATGGCTTTGAACAAATGTAGCATTTATGTCAACAACTATGTCTGCTAAATTATGAAAAAATCTGGGTCTTTGGTGGTTTCTTGAGGTGGCTTCTCTTATAGGGAGAAAACCTTTAATTTCCTCAAAAATTGACCATAACACCTCTAATATTACAATCCAAGTTCCATCCAGTGATTTTGGTTACAAAATTTTAGAGCTTATTTTTCTCTTACTTCGATGACAAAAATACTTCAAACTTGGTAATGCTTCAAATTTCATTACTTATCTTTTATAATTGCACAAAATTTTCCATTATAAAGTAGTCTTAGCAAATTTTAGAATTAAAAAATTGAAGTAGTTTTTGTAATTTCAAATATGGACTGACAAAATGTTTGTAACATTTAGATTTTTTAAATAGAGATTTTATAATGGAGATTGTTTTTGTGATAATATTTTAAAAAAATTGGATACATATTTTAAAAATACAAAATGAGACCTATGTAAAAATAGCGTTTAAAAAAATACTTTTATCCTCTGTAAGGTAATTTTATTCAAACAATTGTAGTATAAAATAATAGGTTTTTGAATTCATTGTTGCATCTGCATGTGACAAACTTTTTTGATGAACTCCTAGTTCCAACAAGTAGAAAAAATATTAATTGATACTTGTATGAAATAAAACCATTATATCTAATGAGAAATCAATTATATACCAATGCCAATAAATTTTAATTCTAATATATTAGTGTATACTCATATGAAATAAAACCATTACATTGAAATGAGAAATCAATTGTGGATTAATGTTGATAAGTTTTAATTTTATTATATTAATGTCTATAGAATGTAGAGTTCATAATTAGATAATACTCAAACTTCATAATATTTATATTTGTGCTAAGTGCCTTGATTTACAATCAAATTTGCAATTAGGGACTTCAATAGATTTGAAACAAAAATTTAGATTATGAATCAATAAAATTTTGATGATTATGAATGAAGTTTAGATCATTCTAAGATCACTTCTAAAAAACAAATACCTTAAGCTTTCCTCTTTAATATTATGTTTTATATTTATGTAATAAAACACCTTGTCAAACAACTTGAAAATAATTTTTACTTCTATAATTTGTTCTTTGCATTGAAATTGGCAATTTGGTGTGATTTGGATGACAAAATGGCCTTAGGATTATAGTGGTTGATGAAAAGGTTGTTTTTCACAAACTCTTTGCTTGCCCTACTTAGAACACTGACTAGCAACAACCAAATTGTTTTGGCAACTTTTTTTGACACTAATTCTTTCAACACAAAGATAAAATTTTCTCTTCCCCTTATCCCATAGTTTATTCCAAGACAAACATAAGGACAAATGGTGGAAAGTTGAGAGCAAAGGTGCAGAGAAATGACAACAAGCAGAGAAAGAAACAAAGACATTGAAAACAACCCATAGCCCCTACATTAAAAAAAAGGGTTTTGAAAACACAAGTGAATTAAAAATGCCAAACCCATAACATTCAATAGCCCATAGAAGGACCGCTTTTCCCTTTGTGAAGTCCCCATCACCTAATTTCATCTGACATTTCTTGAAGTTTGCAACTTTAGTTCCTGAATGGTGTGGAATATTTCACACCATTTCGTTTGTTGGATGGAATGGTGTGGGATATTCCACACCATTTCATCCGTTGGAAGGCAGTGTGACAGGATGTTATGCCCTTCTCCAAAAAACCCTGAATTTCCCACTTCAGGATTTTTGTGTGAAAGCTGCTCCCAATAGATAACTGTATGGATGAAAGTACACATGTCGATGATGATTCTATCCCTTTTTTTTCCCTTCCGTCGTGAAGTTGGCCTTTCTTGTTTGCTTTGCTTCCATTCAAGGGTGCAAGTGGCTCTACCACCCAAAAAAATGTCTGGGTGTCAGCCTGACAAGTCTCCAGTCCTGAACCAGTCCTGAACCAGTTCTGAACCAGTCCCGAACCAGGTAATGTACCCGCCAGTCTTGAAGTGAAGGATTTCAGCTTTGCTCCTGCCGAAACTAATGCCAAATTATTGATTTTCTAGTTGACGAGGGAGTCCTGTAGTAGTACGACTTCCTTTTTGGTCTGCTACAGTGCCGTCCTTCCAACACACTCAACTGCTATTAAAAAAAGTTAAAAGCCACGAACCAAAAAGTACAATCAACAGGCAGGCAGGCAGGGGCAAGTCAGCTGACGAATGCTGGCTGAGGGCCTGCTGCCTGGGGACTGACTAGAGCCAGGCCAGCCTTTAAAGTAAAGCATCCTTTTAAAGTTCAGTTGGGGTGGTTCAGTTTCAAAGCCAAAAGAAATAAAATTGCAGTCGGTTGGGGTGTTTTTTCTTCTGTTTCAGAGAAAAAGGAGAAAAGAAGGGGGTGGGGGTGGGGGTGGGGGGGGGTTCAGTTGGGGCCTTTAGGTCAGTAAATGATATTATACTAATAAGTTTCCCTGGAGCCCTGCCTTGGCTGGGCTGCCAAATCACCAAAAGTCGGCCACGATTCCGTCCGTCGGTTCTCTTTCCCTGATCATGGCCCAACAATGGACGGCGTGGATGCCTCCCCGGCGTCATTAGACGGCTGCGATGCGGCCTTCGCCCTGACAGAATCCGTGGCCCCTGCGGCTCGCTTTGCTCCCAGTCAGTCAGCCAGTCAGTCGTGGTCCTTCAGGCACGTCTGCTGAGTGCTGACAGTGCGTTGGTGTCCTGGGTGCCCTTCCGGGAACGCCAAAAGGGGGAACGTCGTTCGTGCGAAAAGGGGAAGTTTGTCCCAACCAAGGGGCACTGGAAGGGAAAAAAGGAAGGAAAAGAGAAAAGGGAGGGGCTGCTCACTGGAAGCCACTCAGGACGGACCATCATTTCTCTGGTGGGCGGTTGTTCGTGGGAACTCAGTTTTCCAATATTTCGTAAAAGATTTGTGATGGTAAGGTAATTCAGTTACAACTGACGGACCCAGCCAGCTCTTCAATTTTCAATTTTGAAATAATAAAAATAATACCACGGAGTGATAATTATGAGTTTTGAAACTCATGGGCAAATTCCATCGAAAAGGAAAAGAGTATTTCCACAGAACCTGAGGAGCAACTCCCCAGCGAAACCATTTAAAAATAAATAAAATTCTAGGAAATTCTGAATTTTTTTATTTTGGGGAATTCAGAATACTAAAGTAATAACTGAAGAAACCAACCTGAAACGAACTTTTACTGCATCATTCTCTGGGGCAGTGATCCCAAAACTGGCTAAATTTTGCTCGATTGTTACATAAACTCTTCATGTCCTCAGTGTAAATTCAGAAAAATCTTCCGAAAATGAACATTTAGCTAAAAACCTTGAACTTGTTTTGAGATCACTGCTCTCGAGAGCAAAAAGAATAAGGTAAACTACCCCATTATAGAATAAATGAGAGCAAACCCATTGCGGGTCAGGTTGTAATGGTGGTGCACATTCCAGTTCTTAAATGTACACCACGAGTAACAAGGGACAGATGAGCTCAAACCCCAAGGTGATTTGTTGATCATCACTCGGTGTGCTGCTGGCTCTGGGTTCAATATCGTACCTGGCAGTGTTCGGTGGTTACCCTTCTTTCAATTTGAGACCAATTTCTCTTGTCTCCCAGTCCAGCCTCTGGCTTGGCTGTTTTGTCTTTGATTTGCTTTGCAGAGGATTTCCACTTGATTCCAAAAAACAAAAATCCTAAACCGATTTTTATCACAACTCCTTGGGTTCAGTTCAGTTCAGTTATTGCCTTCAAATTGACTGCAATTTTTCGTTTTGAAGAAAATGACCAATTCCTGTGAGGTAATTTCAAAGAATTAATTAGATTTTTCATCTTTTTCATTTCTTTATGGCACACTAACTATTGATTTTTTTGGAATTGTAATACTGTCTTGAATGACCATGGATCCCAACACTTTAAAACTCAATGGACCCACTACTAAAAAGGAGGTCAATTTGAGTACTAAAGAATAGTATATGAACATGGTGTAAGGAGCTCTTATGATTGGGCATCATGTTAGCGTCCACATGGGCCTTGAGCACCACACCTCTATACTATTCCTTATTCAAATTGACCTCCTCTCTATTAGTGACCCCATTACTAAACAAGTAATGGTCTCTCATTGGATGAGGGAAGCATTTTTCTTTTTTATAATGTGTTGGACTATTAAAGCATTGTCATTCCCTTCTCTTCAACCTTTAATTAGGTAGAATTTGACCAAGATCCAACCACCTACCATTTTTGAGCTTGAAGGCAAGGAGCCCCTTGTTTCACTGTGGAAAATCTTGAAGGAAAGGTTGTCGTGCATTCTATGTAATTCAATGAAAAAAAATCTTTACTATACTATAACATGAAGAAGGGACACAATGTAGAGAAGGGACCCCGACTACTTCATTAGTCACGAATATTGTGCATCCAACATAGACGTTATGTCTAGTAATGCAAATGCAAAAGCTCGCTATGGGAAATAATATCCTTCTCTACTCTTCTCACTCAATATGTTAGATTTTGTAAACCACAAGCAAGAATCATCCTATTCATTTGTAAGGTAGGTTCTATGTTGCAATGAAGTTGTAAGGTAGGGGGCTGTAAAAGCGACCTTTTACTAGTTGATTTGCATTTTGGGGAAGCTAAACTCCTTAAAACAATTTTAAGTAAATTTTTGTGGTAAGAAAAATAGAATTGGCATCTAACCCAAGTCATTTCATATTTTTGGGACCTTCGTGGAATTAGTTATGAATTTTTGAAGTTGAGAACATAGTGGTTTCTAAAAGCGCCCCCCTCATGAAATGTACACTTCTGGTACATGTTAAAGGCAAAATCTACTTGATCACTTTTAGAGACAAGGTTGCAATTACAGCCCCCTACCTTACTGTCCTGTTATGGGGGGTAAAACCACATAATTGGGTATTATGCATTTTTCATCTAGATTGTTCAAATTTTTCATTCCTACTTGTGGTTTACGTCTAGCAATTGCCGTTTGTCATGGGAGATTGCAATAAATCAACGTCCTCCTCGTTGGATTGTGCTCTCTTCATTGGCCCTTTGTTTCCTGCAATCCCCTTCTTGTCACGCAAACTTACATATTGAGACTCTGTTTTCTAAGCTTATATTACGTAGAGTCCTTATTCATGGAGTAAGTTAGATGTAGTAAGTAGAAGAGGTATCCTTCATCACCTTGCACTCAGTGTTTTCCACACGTAACTTAGGAGTGACGGCATATCTTCTATTGCCCAATTGTACCGTATTCAGGTGCCGCTTCTGGGCCGAATTGATAAATCCTGTAAGTACCAAATATGGTAATGGGTAGAACTTCAATACCAGCTGCCTCTCAATCAATGGGAGGGAGTGCCTTCTGGGACATGAAATGTGGCCTGCACAGTGCTAACTTACAAGATGAGCGTCGTAAAGAAACCACGACCTGCCGTAACAGAAAGAAACAAGGGTAAGGTAACCCAGCTTGTGAGTCCAATGCACTCCACTGAATGCAGGTGCCTGGTCTGTGAACAAGGTCATGGCAGGCACTTTTTTAGTGTATTTAATTTGTTTTTTAACAAGTGAAACGGCATGGCAGAGACTTGAAAATGCCCTGGCTGGGCTGGAGGGCCAAGGCAAGACATGGGCATGGACACTGGCGCCTTGCATTGAATCTCCCCCCCCTGCCCAAGTACGAGAGGAATTCAAGCAGTCTCCTAAAAGGACACCAAACAACAACACCAGTACACCCTATTCCTTTATGACACCCCCTGAGCACTTGAGAAAGGCTACCATAGGCCTGATCATGGGGGCTTTTCAGTTGCAGCCACGTAGGAAGGAGGTAAGAATGATCACTGGGGTGGGGAAAAGGCCAGGAAGGCGGGTACAAGAACCACTGAGTGGACCGACTGGACTCCCTGAGTCCCTGACTGACTGACTTCAGTTGGGTTGCGTTGCGTTGCGTTGCGTTGGGGGCCAACTGAATTCCAAGGGGAAGCCCGCCTGGCCTTTGATCAACATTCACCTGGTTGGGTACAGTCCAGGTGATGGAGTCACTAATGGAGTCACTAATTAGGCACGGGCTGGTTACTACAGCACTACAGCACCACTGTGCAGGGGAGCCTGCTGAACCGAGTCAGATAGGATTCCGGGCGGATGGGTGGTTTGCCAAAGCCTGGACCGCTGAAAATAGGCCTGGGTTTGGCCCAGATTAGTCGCGGTATCCACGGCTGGGCGTAGCGGCCGCTAAGTTTAGCGGGGCGGGGCGCAGGGGACGGGGACGGGGACGGGGGGAGCAGTACTGTACAGTAGTGAGGGGGACTGTTTGTACCTGTATGATGGAGGCGAAATCATGAAGCAGCACGATGGATCTATGGAGCGATGGCTTCGGGCCCAGCTAGGGACTGAATTGTCTGGCGTGCATGAATGAAATGCCGTAGCAACAATGACGATCAAGGCATTTGAGCGCTGGCGGGGTGTCAGTTGGCTGCTGCAGGAGCGGGGGCCGATGGCGCTGCGCTCTCACTGGAAGCGAAGAGGCTCAACTAGCTTATTATTACCGTGACGTCGACATCCCTGCGCTGCAGCAGATGCGTCTGGGAGCCTGAAAGCGGGGACTGTAGAGATTGATTCTTTGTCTCCCCGCCCGCGTCTTCCCGATTAAGCAAACCACCAGTAACTTACTTGCGAGGAGAGACGGTGGTGTACTGGTGTTGGGAAGCTAGCGCCGGGGTCGTGCGTGGTGCGGGAGGATCTTCTTCTCGCTACTCGCGCTGTCGCGCAACAGCTGCTGCTGTTCCTTCTCGTATTCGGATCTCCGAGATCATTCCGCTGTCCTTTTTTCTCGTGGTTTTACTGTTTCTGGGTTAGGGCGGTGGTGCGCGACGGCACCAGCAGCACCTTTTACTTCATCAGCGCGACGCTCTATTCGATGCTACGATTGTACAGTCGTACTTTGTGCTGTGTGTTTTAGTACGCAATCACTGTCACGACCTACTTTTCTTCCCTCCCGTTTCACGGACTTCACACACCTGGATGTGTCCCTGGTAGTGGCGCTTCCTACTAGCTTTTCCTTTTTGTAGTGCCCCTGCGAGTGCGGCTTCACGATTGAGGATTTTTGTTTCACGCCGCTGTGGAGGTTTAAGTTAAGGCGCAGCAGGCTGGCGTGCCGTTGAGGCGGGGAGGTTTTGGGTGACCGGATTTGCTTTAGATTGATTCAAAGAGGAGATGAAGGCAAGACATTTGAGCCTGGCGGCTAAGTGACGCATTGAGGATGTGCTCATGAGTGAGGTCTGTGTTATGTTGTTGATTTTTGTCCCTCTTGGTAGTGTCGTAGACGATCACCACGAACATGGCTTGCTGTCTCGCGATTGCTACCCCCGGGTGATGAGGGCGCGAAATAGTGTGGTGCGGGGGTTGCGGATCGGGGTAGGGCCGGAACGGCAGTGACTCTGAGAGATTTGAGTTTGGTTACGGGAATTTGAAATTGCAGATCGGTATTTTGAGATTGCCGCAGAGGTAGAAAGTGAGGAGGTCAAAATGTGCGGTGTCGTTGGAGGCCGGGAGGCAGCATCTTTAGAGTATGGTGAGAGTAGCTGCATCGAGGCAGGTCAGACCTACGGAGGCCACGCCAGCGAGGAGCAATATCGGGAGGCAGCAAACAGGAGGCCGCAGCCGGATGTTGAGTCTGAGGAAGGAGCTGAAATATATTCTGAAGGAGAGATGGCGCCGAGAGAAGGCTTCAGGTAAATGTTTCGCGCCCCTGACTGTCTCCTTTGAAGAATTTGGAACTCTTGAATCTTGGAAATGGCCCGAGGAACATGACCCTTGTTTGTTGTTGAGCATCAGCCACCAGCCTCTGTCAGTTTGCATTAATAATTTCGGAATGCTGGCAACTTCAGAACTGTTAGTTCATTTTCAGCCCGCCTTATGCACACTAGAAGTTCCGAATACGTAACATGCTTGGATGACTTCGGGCAGATTTTAGTCACGCTTCACTGATACCGCATTATTACTGAGAAGTCGATGCTCTTTGTTATTCCTAAAGCTATTACGATGTGAACGGATGTGAGAGGTTTTCAGCATAATGGGCCCCGCTTAGGTCTGAAGTCACTGCTGACGGTATCAGCATTCCGGTTCTTTATAAGAGAAGTAAATCGACAGATACGCGCCCATGAGTATAACCGTCGTCGGGTCCGTCACGGAATCCTTTTATTCATCTGTTTCACTCAAGGGGTTCGAAGATCACTATCTGAACCGTAGTTGTACAAATTTGGTACACCTGAGTTAGCACTTTCTACATCAGCTGGTGTAAAGGGTCACCTCAGCTCACTTTATGTCTTGTATTTGTACAGCGGTCACCATCAAGGAGATGGACATTGGGAACCACGAGAGGCCTTGAATTTTGATACGAATCTTGCGTCTATGCATACTTATCTTGGAGGTCTTGGAGGTATGTCTCCATTTGTAATTACTTTATAATGACTTGGATGTCGGTGAATTCCATGAATGTACATCAATCGATGCTCCATTCTAATTGTCTGACCTGTTTTGATATGTGGCCCAACCTCTTCATATGTTCCTCGAAGTATACATAAGTAATGGTCTGTACGGAGTCACGACGTGACAAACAACTTATCCTGCGTAACGCTTGCATGCCTAGACTCACAAAGTCCTGACTGCTTCATACTTAATTGTTAACTTTCTCGTCTATTACTTTCGGTGCGATGCAAGCACATCCATACCTGTCTGTCCGTTTTAAAGGGTCGTTGTTTTAAAATTGCAGAGGTGGAGGATGTTGGGAATGACCGGTTCAATGGTGTGGGTGGAGCTGTGCTCAAACTGCCGATGTTCTACTTGGAGGGTACGGCATATCTTTACCGGTTTATCGAAGGTCCTTTACTCGTGTTGTTGTATACTTCTGACGTTCAGTCGGCTGACGAGCACGTGATTGAGTGTCAGGTATTGTATTGTTTCCGGGTCAGAAGCTCCCACTTCGTGTGCTTCAACAGCGATTTAAGGCTGCTGTGCATCACGCTATGGACCCGGTGGCCAACGATGCAGTCCAAACACTCGGCGTGGTAAGCTGTACTTCAGCTCTCTCAGTCATTTATGGTCTTGCTACCATAGGTTTGATGCTCCAGCATCACGTCGGTGGCCTCGTTCTAGGACTCCTATTTTTCATGTTTCTCCCTGGAATTGTGGATTAGAGATGCCATGCATGAACACAACTATTTCTCTGCTGGGTAACGTGGTGCTTGCCCTGTTCATTGTCTTACATGTATTGTTGACATCATTTTTCAAATGTTCTGGCAGATCCATGTAAGAGTTTCCCGGAGTGGTAGGATTCACGTTGCGAATTATGGAACAACTGCTAAGGTTCGAGTCTGAGAACTTTTTATGTTTGATTCTAGTGTGGATTGACCCACCCTTCGTTGTTAAGTGTCGTTACATAGGTCACTCTGTCCGTTTCTGTGTTGCAGTGTAAATCCTCTGCTTAAATATGTGAAATAGTAAGGGTCATCCTTATTCTGCTTTTGGAGGATATATGCTTTATCAACATCTGTATCACCTACGATCTGTTGTTCAACTTTCACAGCACTTCGTTAATGTGTCGATGGAGCCGAAACCTTATTCAAAATTTCCTTCTCTAAAAGGGTTCTTTCTTTTAATACGTAGATTTCATCTGTTTCAATATAGATTGTCAAAGCAAAGGAGCAAAGAGACGGCTCAGTGAATGTGATGACGAGAGGTGGACAGCGCTTCAGAATCTTGTCGGTCTGGACTCAACCTGATGGCGCTGTAATATTCTAACCCTCCTCAGAGGTGTCCTGTTATCTTTCTGTCTAGATGAGTTTTGTGGACGACGCATTCCCAAACAGGATGCTTTCTAATACGATGTATGTGAGTATTGATGCAGCTATTTGCTCAAGTCCAAATCATTGAAGAGGACACGAAGACACTCGGAGATTTTCCTCGTCATTTGAATAGTGCTTTTAGTTCGGCAGCCAGTGCCTTTAATCGAAGAAATGGTCGAGGTAAACAGTATCCCTCTGGGTTATTGCCACATCGTAAGGATGAGAATACTCAAATTTCCAGTGTGGATGAATTCGTCGAAGAACCAGAGGATGCAGAGCAATATGGCTTGGGCCAGGAGGATATCATCCGGTTAGTTCCACACTCTTGTTGAAGTACTTTCCTGTCTATACACAATTACGCAGTTGACCATTCTATTGCTTTTTACTGAACTGTGGTGTTCCCCTTCTGCAGAGTGGATCAGGCGGCAGAAGAGGATAGTGATGCAGAGGATGGAGCATCTGATGAGGAGAGATCTGAAGACTTGGATGGGTGAGTTTTACTGTATTCGATTCCTGAATGCGCTGGTGTGGAAGTCCATGATTGGCACTCAGGCATTTTACGTGGAGGCTGGCATTTCGTACCAATGTGAGCATCATTGCGTTTTGTAAGCTTTCAGGTTGACGTCCTTCTTGCTTCTCTGATTCAGCTACATGTGTATGCCTTATCTCAGGAACGAAAGCGAGGACTTAATCGCTGCTTTAACTGAGGAGGATGAACATGATTCTAGCGACGAAGACGAAGATGGTACGGATTCTCGCCGTGGGAGACCTAGAGACGAAGATGGCAATGGTACAGATTCTAACGACGAGAGACCTCGAGTTCGTCAACGATTGAATACTGGATTCTCTGTTGGGCGACGTTTAGAAGCCTTGAGCAGTGAACCAACTGAAGGCAGGAATCGTAAGCAAAGAGAACTTCCTGAAGTAAGGCAGAGCACTGAGGGGTTTCGTCTTGAAGAGGTACAATCAGCAGCAGCAAGAGGGAATATAGAGGAGGCCTTGCATGAGGAGCATCCTGCTCAAAGTAGAGATGATCAGGTTGCCCAGATTGTCCCTGTTTCTTCTATAAGAGCACAGGGGGGACCTTATGCCAAAGCATACCAATTGTGGCAAAAAGATGCTGCTCGATGGAAGATGAGGGCTCAGTTAACCGCTTGGCCTCATTGGGTGTACCGACAATACGATACTTTTGATTTGGCTCGCAGGGCAGCGGGTGAGTGACGGAAAATGGTGTCCTTGCATTTAAAATGACTTAGGGGTAGTTTGGTATGATTTCAGTATTGTCTTGTTTGGTGTCTGCGTTTGTTGGTCTTGGTAGTTCTCGTGATGGATGATGTTTGTTACTCACTGCGATATCTTCTGATCTTCTGAATATTGCTAACTTTTTCGGCGTTTCTCAGACATGCTGGGGCAAATGGGAGATCATCCGCGCTTGGAAGAACTAGTATCCCACCCCACTGCTCTTTCGTATTATATCGGAAGCAACATGCCAATCCAGGACCATACCCGCCAGGAGCTTCTGGAAATTGACTCGACTCTGGCTCGTCTGAAACGTGAGATTCAGCTGCTAGAAGGCATGGATACTTTGAGGTGTAATTGCTGTGAGGTAAGCGGTTTCTTTATTCCTCGTCTATTTTCTATTTCTCTTCCAGTTAGGGGGTGCGTACCCAAGAATTAATAAAAGTGTCATTAACAGAACGCTTTTTATATCTGAGTTAAGATTTTGAGTGATTTTTGAAAGTATTGCCGTTATATTTTCCAGGAGGTCATTGCAAGGCGTAGTGACGTTTTTGTCATGTCAACTGAGGGTGCAATTGGTGCCTATGTCAACGCACATGGCTACGTTCACGAAACCCTTACTCTGTCGTGCGCTCGGAACATGCGCATTCGAGGAGCACCGCAAACTGAAAACAGTTGGTTTCCAGGGTAAGTTTGTTCTCCAAGCTGCATTTTGCTGACATTTTACATTGAGCCTGTGCACATATTCTTTTCTTGCATAAGATGCTTGCACTTCTCTAGTTGATCGTCTTTTGATAGTTGGACCTTTCTTGGAGCCAGGTATGCTTGGATTCTAGCGAAGTGCCAGGGTTGCCATTTGAACAGAAGGGAGCAGCACATGGGTTGGCGTTTCATAGCTGTAGACCCAGACACTCGACCCCAAACTTTCTGGGGCATTCGTAGAACGCAGTTGATAGGTAGTTCCGAAGCTCAGCCACCTGATTATTGGGATTAGATCATGAGCAACACGGCAGTTGCTTTGTGATTTGGCAATTGATGATCTGTGACGGCTGCTCGCTGTTGTCAACGCGACCGTGTCATACTACGGCAAGTCCAATTGTGACTTCAATTTTGCAGTTTGATGTAGAATCATTGCTATCACAGATTATTCTTACTTTGGCCAGTATCTAGACGGTCAGAATGTACATACGACAAACCCAGTGCATCTGCACTAATTGTTTTAGTGTAGTTGTAGGAGTTCTTGCATGCATCGCCAATGCAAGTCAGGCAAATGTTGCATTTTTCTTCAACATGGGGAGTTCAATCCCATTCAACGGAATGGATTATACTAATATTGATGTCGTACTAACCAGAAAACATTGCCAGGATTTCTGTGCTGAACCTCTAGATTCCATTGTAAGATACTGCACCCTTCATGTTCTAGCCACGTCACAGATGTTAACCCCAATACAGCTTTATTCTACAGTGGATCTTTGGTAACCCCAAGGCAGCTTTATTCGAGGTCTTTGGGTCGCGATCCATTTTGGGTTATCCTTCCCAACATGCTCATTTCGCCACTTGGGAAACAAAGTGGAAGATTGTGCACAAATTCTTTAACTTAAATGAAATAAATGTACACATCAACCACCGTCATGGTAACATAAGGCTTCAAGATGGCCTAATCGGACATAGCAAACCACCAAGACCCGTAATCTCTAAATCCCTACAGGGCCACATTTTGGTTCTTGAATGACTTTGGATAGCAGTCATGGGTGGAGTATTTTGTTTTTCATCCAAATTTTGGGGGTGCTAGATATGGATTGGGAGCCAAGGTATGATGTGTGAAAGTTGTCATGGGGGCAATAATGCCTGGGGAAGATTTTTTTTTTCCAATGAGTACTTTATGAGAACTTCCACATCATAATTGTGGGTAGTGTTATGATAGAATGAATGCTTTAAGACATTTTTTTCCTTTTGCATATCTTATGAGAAAAAATTTCACATCGTAATTTGGATAGTCTTATGGTACAATGAATATTTGTAGTGGTAGGAGTTGTAAAGTAGAAGAATGGCTAGAACTAGGTTGGCCAAAAATGGTAACCATGTGACACAATGTGACAAAAAGAGGTTGTAAAGTAGAAGAATGGCTAGAACGAGGTTGGCCAAAAATGGTAACCATGTGACACAATGTGACAAAAAGAGGTTGTAAAGTAGAAAAAGAGGTTGTAAAGTAGAAGAATGGCTAGAACTAGGTTGGCCAAAAATGGTAACCATGTGACACAATGTGACAAAAAGAGGTTGTAAAGTAGAAGAATGGCTAGAACTAGGTTGGCCAAGAATGGTAACCATGTGACACAATGTGACAATGTGACAAAAAGAGGTAACACAGCCCGTTTGATTAATTTTCATGACCCCCCTTCATTAGAAAAATCAATAGCCATTGATTCAAAATTTAAAAAAATCCCACCCTCCCTCCAAGAAAAATCAACAGTTGTTGGATATAGATAGAGATACCGGATATGAATACTAAATATGGATATTGAATATGGATACTAAATATGGATATTGATACTGAATATAAATACTTATATTAGTACTAAATATATATACCCATACTAGATATTGATACAAATACAAACATTGATACTAAATATGGATATAATATACGATTATTATACCATTTATCCCATATCCATTGTATCTAAGCCCACGCTATGAAAATTATAAGAAAGAGTGGGGAAGGGGGTTTCAAAAGTTTTAAAAAATTAATATTATTTAAATCATATTAGGAGGGTGTGAGCGCTCCTAACTCCACCCTCGAGCTAAGAGTTTTTCACACGGGTCATGTGTCTAATTGAGTTTTCTTTCTAATTGGGTGTAAAAAGAAAGCCTTCCAAGCAATGAACTCTTTTAGTCACGTTTTAAATGGTTTTAATCTAATGTTGGGGTTATAATTCTATCTATTCTGTTCTAAAATTCAACCAAGCAATCCTATTCTATTCTTATCTTGTCAAATGAGGTTGTGCCTAAATCTAATTCCAAGCATTTGGTAAAAAGAAACTTAACAGTAAAACAAGGAGGATGAAAATCAAATGCGAGCGGTTTACCTCCTCTGCGTAAATCTCCATGGTCCCGTCATCGAACATCATCATGTGTAAATACTCCCCCACAACCTCGCCATCGAAATCATCCCGGCTCTCCATCTAATCCATTAATCCTCACGTTTGTTGGTCAATTAGATTTATCCTGATAAAAGAAAACTAAAGGTTATGTAGATCTAATTGTAATTGCGTAATTCTTTTAATTCCTAAATCTCTGGTAATTAGAAAATACGGCAATTCAACTTAGTCTACTTAATTGGGTAAGACTTGGGTAAATATTCTATCCTAAGCAATCAATGAAAATTCAATGGTTAGTTATTATTATTGTTCGTTTTATTATTTTTGATTGATATTTGAGATTCCAAATGGAATTAATTATTTTGAATAGAAATTATTATCAAATCTTTTCCAATCTAATTAATTTTTGAAATTATGTTAATTCCTTGAAGAAATTAGTTGTCAATTTGTCCCTTCCCTTTTGTCTTGTTAGGGTATTTTAATTCAAAAATTATCATCAAATCTTTTCAAATCTAATTCATTTTGAAATTGCGTTAATTCGTAGAGAAATTGGTTGTCAATTTGTTTGTTTGCTTTTTGGCTTATTAGGCCTAATAAAACAAAACCACAAAATCCAAACCTTCTAAGAATCTAATTAATGACTAACTACCAAAGAATGTAGAACATTCCTAAAGAACGAGAACCAAATCTATAGTAAGATTCCTTAAATATTAGTTTTTAAATCCAAAGGTCAAAGAAAGATACCAATTCAATAGTAATATTCTCCAAATATTAATTGTTTTTGTTAATTCCTTCACGTGGGTTGCTTCTTCTTCAACCTTAATTCTCTCTTAACTTCCCCCGTGCACCTCACTTTTGTATTTGAAGTTCTTGCAACAAAGTTTGGCTATGGAGGTTGAGTAATGAAGCTTGATTAGTGAAGGTTAATGGATGTTGCAAATATTAGATTTTTGATGGGAAAATCAAAATTATGAGTTTTGACTTTATGTTGGAACTCTTTGTTTTTGATCAAAAATCTAGTGTTTACAATACCCAATGTATGAGTGAAGTGTTAGTGGTTGTTGCTTACTTGAGTGGTAGTTGAACTTGTCTCTAAGTTGTATTTTGAGTGTCCAAAAATGAGTTTTGGACTCCCTGGACTCCCCTCCGCGCTCTGGCTCCCCTCCGCTCTGGCTCCCCTCTGCTCCCAGACCGGCCACCCCCTCTCCCGCGGCTGCCACGTGGCGAGGCGTGGTTGGCCGCGGCCACGTCAGCCGGCTGGTCCGACAGGCTTTGGGCTGCCTCGTCTCGGCTGGTCCGATGGCCTTGGGCTGCCTCAGTCGGCTGGGCCGATCAGGCTTAGGCTGCCTCAATCTCGGTTGGCCGATCAGGCCTTGGACTGCCTCAATCTCGGCTGGTCCAATCAGGCCTTGGGCTGCCTCAATCTTGGCTGGTCCAATCAGGCTTTGGGCTTTTGGCCAAATTTTGACTTTAAACTTAAAGAAAAAGAAACAGCCTTAACGGAATTCTTTTCTCCTTTAATTTTTGAGTTAAGGTAAAATTAACACCTAGTCACTCAATCTAATGGATTTATGGAATGTTGTCCTATTTTCCAAAAGTTGACCAATTTCTCTCAATGGCTACAAAAACCAGGGGGTAGATGTAATAAGGAGTTGACAAAGAGAATTATTGGCTTGTAGTTGAAAGCCCTTCCTTTCTCCTTTCTGGTTGTTGAATGGTTGTTGATGGTCTCCTCCAAAGACTTAGTTATTTGAACTCCAACTATCCAAACCCTTAACTTTGTTGTGAGTGGTTTGAGTAATATGTGTACTTGTGGGGGTTCAAAGCTTCGCCATATGGAATTTTGCCTAGTATTTTAAGAATTTTAATCGCAAAAGGAGGTACACATGACAGTGTTTAACCGAACTTTCACTTTAAATTCCCAAAATTTCTTAGTATTTCAAGATTTTGCCACCAAAGGAGGTACACATGACAGTGTTTAAACCGAACTTTGGCACTCAATGCTTGAAATTTCCACGAATAGTGACTAACAATGTTGAAGTTGGACTTGTTACCTGCAAATGGAAAATAGTTGAAGGGGCCCTAAGCCTTCAAAATTCAAATACAAAACAACAAACTTGGCCAAAGTCTTTTGGTCCAATTAGTGCTCCGACTATGTCGGTAGCACGTGGGAAGAACAAAGTGTCGGTACGAGAAATGAGGGTACTGGCAACCTCGAGAAGGGCCCTTATATACCCGTGGCCGGGTCCCTCTCGGTAATTGCTGGTGAAACACTTTGTTACTTTCTATCCTAAACTACCCTAATGTAATTCCAAAATATTAGTTGTTTAATGGTGGAAATTTCTAAAAACATCCCCATTTGGCAAAAGAAATCTTGGCCAAATCAAATCCAAGATCTTAACCCAAAATATTTTGGAATTAACCCTAATCTACCTAGATATTTTGCAAATTAACCAAAAGTTATTTTGAAAATTGTCTTTCTTTAGCCCAAAGATGGCTTTTTACGCAAGAAAGAGATCTTGACCAAATCCAATCTTTGATTTTCCAAGAGATATTTCCAAAATCACCTCTAATTAACCGCAATTAACGATTAAAAAGTCAAACTAAGAGCTGACCCTCTCTATCTTTTAGGGAACAACTCGAAACGGAAAACCGTCTACGCCATTGTCTTCAGAAGACCCCAATTAGCCTAAGGGACCCCTTGCCCCTCACTCCTAGGCCATTTGCACGCCCAAATTGGAATTACGGTAACTCCAATGAAAAGTCAAAAATCTAACTTCTAGGATTTGCGCATTTCGATGAATCTGTCAGGCTAGGGTTGTTAGGAATGTCCGTGAGAGTAAGGAATGACTCCTTATTTGCGACAATCGGACATCATTCGCTCCTGATACGCCGGTCAACCCGCCGCCAACTTGTAACTTCTAGTGAAATTCGATGTCGATGCCGGTTTTGGTAGTTGGGAATGTCGAAATGTCTTCAAACTTGACCGGGCGCTTATTTAGCACACAAAAACCTATCCTAATTTTTAGTGAGATTTTACCGCATCATAAGTAATTTCTATGATTTTACGAACATTTCTATGTGCGGTTGACTTCCCATGGAGTCAACGTGGAATTTCGAAAAAATCCGAAATAAATTGGGTAACATCTA
The DNA here is from genome assembly GCA_947034885.2 of Thuidium tamariscinum. Taxonomy (NCBI): domain Eukaryota; kingdom Viridiplantae; phylum Streptophyta; class Bryopsida; order Hypnales; family Thuidiaceae; genus Thuidium; species Thuidium tamariscinum. The sequence continues at coordinate 909,448 of OX344755.2, read as the reverse complement.
GGGTACTCCTAGATTCTTGGTGTAAGTCCCACGCAACCTTGCACCTTTCTAATTTTAGTAATTTGGAATTACTTTGCCCAATTGGACAATTTAATTCCTGATGCCCGGGAATCTTGGACAATTGTTTGATTCTTGTTCGCTCCTGGCATGCTCCTACCCTTGGAACACCTCTCTGTAGTTTTCAATCTCTAATCCTCCATCTTTTATCTCGTGAAGTTCGAATCCTCCAAATCCGTTGTAGTGGTTTTACCTTTAAATCCAATTTATTCCAAAATTGAACTTAATCCCTAGTAACTCTTCTAGGCTCGTAGTAGAATCTTTTAGCTTAGTCAGTATGTCATGTGCATCCTTAAAAGTTTGATTTTGCACAGACAATCGCTAGGACTGACTAACTCTCCATTCCTTATTTCTCTCGGAATTACTAAATCTTTACATAAACTTGCTTTGGAGACTTAGAATGATTCAAATTTCTAGGATTAGGAATTTCCCACCTTCTAAGTTGGTTTGCCACCATTTTGGCATAGACTGACACCAAAACTCCCTCAACATTCTTTTTATGTCTTTTTCTTGAATATTTTGACTAATTTTCGCTATTAAATCGCGAAAAATGGACCTAGAGTCCTAAGTGCCATCTCGAGGGCTCACAGAGGGGGGGGGGGGAATAATTAAATTTTTAAATTTTTATAGTTTTTGAGCTCATTGTAATACAGTTTGTCACAATGACAATGAACTCAAAAGAGGTAGTTATTACCTCAAAAGAGGCAATTATTGGTAACTATATATAAGAAAGTGTTTTCATTATGAACAAAGATGGTTGAGTGAGCTTTAACCCTTCACCGCCTAAAGTCCAAACATGCCTATAAGCCACCCTTGCTTTTCAAGCCTTATAAGTCTACATATCATTAAGGTATGAAAATCTCAACTATACAATTTTCTAGTGTGCATATTGTAAATGATGTGAATCAAATTTGGAGTCATTTGACCACATAGATTGCAAGATTATAACGTTTTAGGGTTGAAAAAAGATATTGAAATTTTCTTAGTAACACATTTTGAGATGAAATTTGATTTCTAAACTTACTCAAATGAAAAGCTTCAAACTAAAAAGTGCTTCGAAATTAACATACAAATTCATTGGTCAATTTTTTTTATTCAGTTGATTCATTGTGTTTGCAAAATGACTTTGAAATGTCAAAAAATAGAAAAAAAAGGGTGCAGAAACACATCTATGGTTGAACCTCCTACTAAAATGCTTCTTAGTCACCTAGAATTTTTTGTATTGATATGAAATTTTAGCTACACAAATTAGACTAGAATACACAACTTTTCCAAAATTTTTTAATAGAAATAGACACCATATGAAGAAGAAACAAGCCACCAAAGTTCATTATAATCTAAAAATGTTTGGATTTTGAACTTCAAATTGTTTCCAAACATTCAAAGCAACTTGGATTTCCATGAAAATTTTACCACAATAACTAGACTTTTATAGGAATGTAATCCATTACTTTTTATTGAAAACAAATATTGGGTGTTCAAAGGAGATTTAAGCCTCCGAAGTTGTAGCCATCAACTACAATTTGGTGAATTCAAATTGAACCTATAAACTTTGATTGGCTCCCAAAACCCAATACATCTTGGATTGATCTGAAAATTTCACCATAAAAACTAAACTAGTATGTACAACTTTTCTAGAAATTTTTGATTGGATTTGGACCTTGGATGCAAAAGTTATAGAATTTTGAATAGGAGTGTGTGACTAGGTGAGGACACTTTTTGTCCCATTAGGCAGTGAAGGATTAAGGATTCTTCCAAACACATAATTTTGGCAAAATTTAACAAGCATAGATATAACCATTATCAAAGAAAGAAGTCCCAATTACATACTATGCACATTGAGATTTAGAACTTTTCTTGAAAATCAACTCCATTTTTGTGATTCATCAAACATTTTATGATTAATCTTTGAAATTGCTTGTAGATGTAGATGTAAAAGAGTTAAAGGTCTTCTTCAAGATATCTCTCATGAACTTTAGTGCAAGAACTTTTTAATCAAGCAACTGCAAGAAAATGAGGATTTTTGTGATTACAAAAAACAATTGTTTGGGGGTTGCATTGGACAATTGCAATTGGTGATAATTTGGAGGCCCTTAGTCATTAAAGACAAGTTGCACATCAAATTCTAGTTGCAAAGTGAAATGTTTTTTTTTTTCATTTGATAGCATACTTGAAACTTCATTGATGAGCTTCTTTGATGTAATAGCTGATGTGGTATTTGCCGCCACAACTCTATTGATGAGTTTTGCAACTTGTTAGCGACTCATTAATTTGCAACTTATCTATGGCTTGTTTGCAACTTATCAAAAACTTATTTGTGACTTATCTACAACTTGTTTGCAATTCATTTGCAACTTGTAGGTTTATATATTTTGAAATTTTAATCCTAATGATTTGCAGATTTTTAAATTATTAGGATTTCAACAACTTTAGATTCTATAGATTGTAGAAACCTACAAAACATAGAAATCTACCAATTGTAGAAGTCTTAAAATTCTATTTAGATAATTCATTATACAAAACTAAAACAACTTACAAGTTTTATATGTTCAACCTAATGATATCCTTGACGATTGATATTGGACAATTGATAAAAGATGATAAGAAAATGACTTCATAAACAACTAAAAAACAACTAAAATGCAACTAGAAAATGATCAAGATGCAACTAGCAAAACGACTAAAATGTGACTAGGATGCAACTAGGATGTGATTAGGATTTGACTAAAATGCAACTAAAATGCAACTAAGATGTGACAAAGAAATGACTAGCAAACAACTAATAAACAATTAGGTGATTGCAAGAAACACTTGTACTATTTGTTGCATTTTGTCACACTTTGTTTTTTTAATTCTTTTTAGCTATAACTTTTGTATTTTAGCTCTAAATGACTCAAAATTTACAAGGAAGATACTCATAACTATTATGTATTTATATTGAATTTTTGGAGATTTTTCAAGAATAATTTATTATTTTTAAATAGCCCTAAAAATTTCTCACAATACTTGATTTAGGGTTTTTTAGCATCATTTATTTCCAAAAAAACGAATTTTTGACCTAAAATTTGGAGAGGACGGTCTCTTAGTAGACTTATATTGCATTTTTTCCAAAGGTATAAAACATTATTTTGGTGATTTTTTTGGTCAAATCTCATCACCAAAAAGTTTTTTCAAGTGTTTTATTTTTACGTATTTACAAAAGATCCTATTTTTTATAAATTAAAATGTCACAAGTTGTATTTTCTTCATTGGAATTCTATGAGAATTCTAGATCCAAAGTTCTGGTGACAATTTTTCAACCCTTGGAAGGGCATCAATGTTAGCAATAGTAAAAAATTTCTTGGAGTGACACAAGTGGGGAGATTTTGAATATCTATTTTTTGGTGGTTTTTTTCTTAATTTGAAATTTGGAACACATGTTATTGAAATATAGGTGACTTTACAAAAAAATATTTATGGAAAGAAACCAATTTTTTAGCCCTTGGAAAGGTGGTAAAGTTGGTAATTGTAAAAGTTTTCTCAAAACTACACATGTTGGGAGATTTCAAATATCTTAGATAATCTTTTGACTTTGAAATTTTTCACACATATTAATAACATAGAGCTTACTTCATTCTAAAAATTTTATGGCAAAAAAACCCAATTCAATCCTTGGAAAGGTGTCAAAGTTGAAAGCAGTGAAATTCTTTTTACCACTACACATGTTGGTAGATTTCAAATATCTTTTTTTAAGTAAATTTTTTGGCCTTGAAATTTTTCAAGCATGTTACAAACTTAGAGATGATGTTGTGACAAAAATTTCATGGTAGAATATCAATTTTTGAGCTCTTGGAAGGCTGCCAAAGTTGACTACACTAAAATTACTTTGATTGGTACCCCACTATACAATGTTATACACTATTAATAACACATGTAGGTTTAGTATGAATTCACTTTTGGCATTAGAGGAATTAATCCCATTTCATTTGCAATAAGTTTAGAAAAAATAAATGAATTAAAAAATTAATTAAATAAAAAATATTTTAAAAATCAATTTAGGCAATGATGAGCTCAAGAATTACCTAATATTGAAAACTTTGAAAAGAAAACACAAAAGACTGTGGTGTTAAGCTCTACAAACACATCCTTTCCAACCCCTCTTTAAAAATTCTCCACTACTAACATTGTACTATATTCAACACTTTCCAATTTTGTTTACAAAAATGAAGCCATTTATAGTTACACTTCAAAGTGCCCTCCCCCCTTGTTTTATTGCTGTTTCAACATTTGGTGCAAGCCATTAGTGCATTTTTTCTAAATAGTAAAAACAATTAAAAATTGGTTAATTGTTATTTGAAATAGTGATGGAATATTTTGAGATGTTTATCTAATGGTTGAATGTATTAAAAAAGGTATATTGTTTCAACATGTCACAATAAGACCATTAAATTTGAATTAATCCATATTAGCAAACCATTTTTCCATCATTGAAACTATGTTTGAACACCATCATTTAACCATTACTGAAAAAAGCATGAGACAAAATTGAAACAACCACATTTAGCCATTGTTCAAATGACAATTACACAAAATATAAATTATGAAAACATTCATCTATTGTTGAAACAACAATGAGACATTGTTTAAGAAGAAAAACTTAAGCATCATTAATACAATTATGAAATATTGTTAAGGAATATATTTGTCTAACTGCTTGATAAAATATTGAAACAACCTTCAAAAATTCTATCGGCATCACAAAATAACGGCTTCAACAACTAAAAGGTCAAACTACATCAATTGCACACAAATTTTTTGCGACACTGACAACAATTTACTCAAGCCTTTTCATTTGCTTGACTTGTGCTATTGTTAAATAAGTAAGAAGTGACCATGAGAATTCATTAAATGCACCTTGTTAAAGTATTTCAATGGTCTAAAAATAACTTGCAAGACAAAGATTTCTTTAGTAAATGAAGTGTCTTACTTGTTGATACCACGTTTTGATCAATTGTCTTAAATTAGCTTTTTTTGGAAAAAAAAATTGAACTAGAAGATGTTGGAGAACTATGCTAACTTTTACCTCTCAAAATCCGCTTGGGATTTTGAAGCCTCATGTAAGAGTTATGGACAAAATTTTAGAAGGTGAGTGGAAGGGACATTTTTTTGGATATTTTAAAACACCTTCTCTAAAATTTGTCCATAACTTTTAGATGGAGTATTAAAATCTCAAACAGATTTCTGGATGTAAAATTTTACTTGATTTCCCAACTTTTCTTAGTTTGAAGTTTTTTGAAAAAAAATATTGTACTATGTCTAAGTGGGGTTTGAAATTTGACTTTTATCACAATTCTTGAGTTTTCAAACACCATAAGTGGTAGAGCTCTTCTTTGTCCAAATCCACAAATCCCACATGGTTTGTTTCACCTACCACTAGCCCACTACACTAAAATTGGTAAATAGTGTTGGCAACACTAATTTGTTGAGATAACACTAATTGTGATTTGCAAAGTTAGTGTTAGAAGATTATTAACTCGATCTAATACTATTTTAGCTCTATAATAAATTATAGTTTTCTAGGAAAGGGACAGATTTTCGCAGCGGGAGGCAAAAATTACAGTTTTGTAGGGAAGGAATAGATTTTTATGGCAACAATTAAGTGCCCCAACACTATTTACACATAAGTTGAAAAATAGTGTTGGGGGTAAAAAACAGGGAACAACACTAATTATCACCCAACACTATTTACCAATTTTAGTGTAGTATAAAGAGCTTTTCTCCTCTCCTAGTTTTATACAAGATTGACCAAGTGGCTCAATTGAGAAACATGATGAAAAATGAACTATGTGGCACAAAAGCCACATCATTGGTCCAATTTTCTTATTGGAAATTTTGTATTCAATTGTATCCTATTCTACTTTGTAGCTTGGATGTGTGGATTGAATCTTTGGGAGAATTCTTGTTGGCTGACACTGCAACGAAGGATGTGCCAAAATGGGGAAAAATTCAATTGAAGGTAAAATAAAAGTAGTTTCAGCCCGCATCCCAGCCCTTCCTCCGAAAGAAGCTCACAGCATGAAATCAAACCTCTCTAAATGCACCTAATTTTTTACCAACAGCCGGTACAAACGTACGTTAATGAAGACACAACCTTCCTTAATGATCAAATTCATTAAATTCTAGTAAATGATATATCTGTACAAAGCTATAAGCAAAAATGTGCAAAAATTCGAAAAAGGATTGAGACGTTTCAGGGTTAACCTTTAACTCCTAAAGGTTTTTGACTATGGTTTCACCAAAACCACTTCAAAACTATCATTTTTTAGACAACTACCAAATTTTAAGAAAAAAACATTTTTGGACACAAATAATGGTAGGATCTTTTAGAGCACAAGTTTAAAAAGATGTGGAAAAAATTTCAGCAATTTCCGCCATGTAAATTGCAAGATATTAGTGTTTGAAGAGACAAAAATCATTTTTTGACCACTACGGAAATCCGGGCAGCTGCACTTTAGAAGACCATATTTGTGTGGAAAAATGTCCAAAATGATTGTAACTCTTTGGATTCATTTTTCAATTGTAGTTGGCTACATGCTTGAAAATTTTCAGATCATTTGGAATTGTACAACATATAAAAAAAATAGGAAGTAGAAGGAAGTAGAAAATGAGCCAAAATACTAAATTATTAACAATTTATTTATAGAGTTAAAAAAAGACTATCCCAATGGTTGTAATTTTGTGTTAAAAATATACACTCAATTTTTTAATTTTTTTTCCAAAATATTAAAAATTGAATTAAATAAAGAATTTCAAACTTTTTTTTGTAGTCTAGAGATTCTATAACTAGCCAAAACTACCTCAAACTAAAAATCCTCATAGCTTTTGACTCATTATTCAAAATGGAATGATTCAAATCTTTCTACTTAGATAAAAATCAAAGAAACCAATTTCAAATTTTAATTTTTCAAAAAATTAATTTTTAAAGAAGTTTTTTTTCCTGCCCGGATTGCCCGCCGAGTAGAGAAAACAACATATCATGTCATAACTTTTTAACCATGTTGTCAAAAGTTATGAAACTTGTTGGACCTTTATGCTACTTATTGGGCACATATTGTGTAAAAATTTCAAAGAAAAAAAAAAACTCTATCCGCAATGAACTGCCCGAAATTGCTATATTGCCAAAAAAACTCAGTTTGGTCCTTCAATGATGCTAGTGTGTGAGCATGAACATGCGAGCATGTGAGCTTCTAATATATATATAAGTAGATATACCACCACCTTTGAAGGTGTTTATAATAAAAATACCTATAATATAGGTACCTATAGTATAAATATAATCTTATCATAAAAGATTTCTATTGTATAAGCACCTATACTATAGGTGCATCATCTTTGAGGCTCATAAGCTCACACTTCTACGCTCACATACTAGCAACCGTGTTTGGTCCTTTAGGGGTTAAATCCCTATAGTCCCTCATTTTGGTTCTTGGATGGCTTTGGACAACAGTGATGGATGGAGTATGTTGTTTTTTCATCCATATTTTTGGGGTGCTAGATACGGATTGGGAGCCAAGGTATGAGTGTGAAAGCTCTCATGGGGACTCTATGCAATAATGCTTGTAGAAAACATTTTTTTCCCAACGAGTACTTTAGGAGAGATCTTCCACATCACAATTATAAGCACTCAAACGTAACCTATCTTTTGGGTGGATAGAGGTACAAGTTCTTATCCACCTAAAAGTGAAGATAATGGCTATTTGGGTTACTTAAAAGTGAGGAGAGGGGTTATTTGGTTTACTTATGAGGTTCGTTGAATGTGAGGTTTGTCAATTTATCAACCCTCCTTATATAATTTCCAAATGTAATTACAAGACCAAACGATATTGATTAATGCTTTTGTATTTTCATATCCATATCATATTTTGATATTTGTATCTATATTTCGTAGTTGTAGTCGCATCATATTTTGGTATCAAAACTTGTATTTGTATGTGTGTATATTCATATTGTATTTCAATCAACAGCAAGGGAACACTACGAGGAAACTGTGTCCTAAATGACAGAGAATTGACAGTTTTCTGTCTAGATCAACGGATGCACATGTGGTTATCGAATCTTCCGTTGTTTCGGATGATCTATCAATTTCTTGTCAAATACTCGTTAATTCGTGGACAGTGGCACATTCTAACCAGCCTACTTGGAGGATGAATACATCCATTCATATTTTTCATCCACCTTTTACCAGTCTCCATTCACCTTACCATTTCACTACTAAACTATTCAGATTCATCCCTTGAATTACCGAACCTCCAAAACTTTTTTGAATACATACAGATAAATGAAGAATGAATTATTCATTCAATCAACATCTTCACGAAGTTCTGCCACTTCAACAATTCAAAGTCTCTTCTACTAAATGTGTGCTACTTATCCCGCTGAAGGATAAAAAATAATTACCTCCACAGCTTCAATTCTTGACGTGTAATCCAGACCGGGATTCACAGTTTCATTTTTCATGGTCACTAAGGTCCTTGAACATTGTTAGATGTCACAGGGTCTAAACTCCACGACTGTTTTGACATCGAAACCCTTCAGAAAAGAACATTCGCAAAAGCAAAACCCTTCTCATACAGGTACTAAAGATTACATTTCACATGTCTTCAGACCATTCATTAGTTGTACCATAATTCTGATTATTATCAGAGTACTCTCAAATCATATTCATGCACAGAGTGAAAATATTGAAACTTTCAATGTACCACCAATATTCCTCCTGCCTTTTCAACAGGGTTTTCTTGTCGGACATATTTTTGGGTTTTGGTGTCGTGTAGGACGTCTGACGTCGCGTGTCGCAGGTGACAATATGTCGCTACCCCGTCGCAGCCCGTCGAGTAAGGTAAAAAAAATTTACCCTACGGTAAATGGATTTGGCATACGTGGCAGATTGTTCAGAGTGACGTGGAACTTTAAGTAGGCGACTTCGGGTGGGGCGACTGCGCTTCAAGATAGGGCGACCACGTGTCTAATTTTGAGGGCGACTTCGGGAAGGGCGACCGCGCTTCAAAATAGGGCGACCACGTGTCCAATTTTGAGGGCGACCTCTTGTCGAGGGGCGACCTCGGGTGGGCGACCTCTGGTTTGGGGGCGACCTCTTATCAAGAGGCGACCGCGGGTGGGCGACCTTTGGTCTAGGGGCGACCTCTTGTCAAGGGGCGACCGCGGGTGGGCGACCTCTTTGTTGCAATTGTCAAAAAAACACTTAAAACTGCCATTTTTAGTACAAAAAACAAAAAAAATTAGAAATGAAATTTTTTTCCATATATAATGGTAGGATCTTGTAATATTATAGTATGAGAATATGTGAAAAAAATTTCAAAAATTTTCACCACACAGATTGCAAGATAATTGCATTCAAAGTGTAGAAATTATGTTTTGGGGGACTCTGGCGACCTCGGGTGGGCGACCTCTTGTCTAGGGGCGACCTCGGGTAGGCGACCTTTGGTCTAGGGGCGACCTCGGGTAGGCGACCTCTGGTCTAGGGGCGACCTCTGGTCTAGGGGCGACCTCTGGTCTAGGGGCGACCTCTGGTCAAGGGGCGACCTCGGGTGGGCGACCTCTTTGTTGCAATTGTCAAAAAAACACTTAAAACTGCCATTTTTAGTACAAAAAACCAAAAAAATTAGAAATGAATTTTTTTTCATATATAATGGTAGGATCTTGTAATATTATAGTATGAGAATATGTGAAAAAAATTTCAAAAATTTTCACCACATAGATTGCAAGATAATTGCATTCAAAGTGAAAAAAAAATGTTTTAGGGGACAATGACAAACTAAGGTAGACATGCCTATTTGCAATCTAGCTATATTGGAGTCAATTCTAAGAGGGGTACATATTTATTTGAAGTGTGCACATGTTTCTTGAATCAAACCCAAATGAAATTATAATTTTTCAATCAAAATCGTAATTTCTATGAATTTTTGAAGTAGACAATCCTAAATTACAAAACCGCCTTTAGGCTAGGATCATAAACAACTTATAAACATTGTATAACCACCTAATCAACAACTAGATATTTTCTATTTAAATAGTGACACATTACTCCAACTTGTCATAAAATCCTTGATTTTGTCATAGAATGAAGGGAATTTGGGGGGGAGGTAGAAATGGGGCCAAAACTAGAGTGACGGAAATAGGCTAGTCTAGTTGGTGGAATAGAGTTACAAATGGAAATGGGTTGGTCTACTTTAGCTTAAGAGATTTGATTTTCTTAACTTAAAAAGTTTTCACTTTAGATCTTAACTTAATATATCATTCAAAATTAAGTTGAGAATGTAGGAAAAATAATGTGGTTGTCATTTTATTTTAAATTATTAAGTAGAAGGTACATCATAGAGGAAAAAAAATAATAGCTCTAAGGTGGAAATGTGGAAATAGAAATTCTAATCCCAATGGTGAGATTGTTTGATTAATCAATGCTAATACTACAAAACTGCTTTTAAAAAAATTAAAATTGAAGTAAAAAATGAATCCTATCTCAAACAATTTCAAAATCTTATTATTATTGCCCACAAAACAAAATGATTCATAATCTTTGCATCACCAATCTAAATAAAATGAATCAAAGTTCTAAGAAGACAAAATTACAATCTATAAGAAAAAAAATTTAATTTTTGTGGATTTGTTTTTACCTACATAATTTAGATCTAAGCTTATTGTGATATGACTCTTGCTTTTAGGCACTAATTCAAATAAAACTACATTTCTAGAAAGCCAATAAGATTCTCTATCTTATAATAATGTTTCAAAAAGTTCCATAAAAATTTGACATTATAGGAACTTGTACAAAATCCACTTACCCCCTTGTAGAGACAATGAAACTTTAGAAGATTACAATCTACTAATGTATTACTTATCAAAAAGATTTTGAAATATAAAATTATGGATTGTGATTTTTTTTAAATCATCCCCATTTGATTTTTTCTAATCTCCAAGCATCATTATATTCTTATATTTCTTAGCAAGTTAGCATCTTCACCTAAATTTAAAAATTAGAAGAAATAGATTTGAATTAAAACTTCTCCTTGTAATTTATGTAAAATTCAAAGAATCATTCTAAAACTGTATTATTAACTAATTCGATTTCAAAATACAAAATAATGAATGGATATTTGTGTAAGAACTTCATCACTTCAATTTTTTTATTTTTCAAGCATCATTATATTTATGTATAATTTACCACCTTCACCAAAAATTTTAAAACTAGAGGGAAGAGATTATTTTAACTTAGAACTTCTCTTTTGTTTATATATAAATCTCATAGTCATTCTAATTGTGTGAAATTTATAACTCAGGAGGGGGGGCACTCCTGGTTTGTTTAATTATAGCGTGCAATCAAATGAAAGGTGCTTTTAATTCCCTTAGCCTAAATTTTAAACAATTTTTAGAAATAAATTAGCATCACTAAAATGAGCTATTATCATTATAAATAATGAAGGGTAGAAAATAATACACAACTTTATCAAATTTGTTTTTCTAAATAAGGGTAGCCAAAAAGGATCTCTAGAAATTTGAACTTTTATGAAGTATACTAAGTTTGAAATAAGGAATCCTATGAGCTAAATACTATGAGAGCATGAGCTCTACATGTAAATGAGAGTGACAACTAATGGGTGACAACTAATGGTGACAACTAATGATGACAACTAATGGGTGACAACTAATGGTGACAACTAATGGTTGTGCTCTTATGAGTACTCACACTTTGAATGTGTTTGAATGAAATTGTTTAAAATGGAAGTATTGCTTATCTAGTCTCTAGCCTCTACATGTATCACATGTTTAGTCAAAGTTTTAATGACAAATTCTTTTTTCTTTGTAATTATTTGCAAAAAAAATGCAGGTCTTTCTTATGTATAATGAACATAGTGTATAATTAATTAGCACCCAAGAAAAATTCAAAATAAAGATAGGGTTATTGAAATTACCTAAGTTTAAAAATTTAGGTAAAGATAGGTCTATTTTAATTCACCAAATGTACCTACATTGCCCCCATCTTATAAGGGCTTGAATGCACGTCATGTCCTAATATATTACAAAGTGCATCCCCGGGGAGGACACTTCTTGTATATTTGGAGGATCCACGTGCGGCGGTGGGGTATTTTTAGGGGGGCTATCAATTACTTGTAATCATTACTTGGCAACATTAAAAGAGCTCCTATTTTACCATAAAGCGGAAAAATCAGCCATATTATAATCCCTATTTTATTTTTAAAACACTTTGCCTTTTTAATGTCCCCTATTTTATATGTAAATTTCTTATAAATTTTACCTAAGATTATTTAAATGTACCCTATATTCCGCCGCATGTAGGTTATTAAAAAACGGGAAGTGTCCTCTCCTAGAGTGCATCCCCCAAGATTTATAAAGTGAATTATAGGATACAAAATAATTATTAGAATTTTGTGTAACTAAAAACTTCTCCATTTGAATTTTTCTATTTTCCAAGCATCAACATATTCATGTATTCTTCATTACCTTCACCAAAAGCTTAAAAACTAAAAAGAAGAGATTCAGATGAAAACTTTCCTTTTTCATCTAATCAAATCTTAAAGTCATTCTAATGATGTAATATTTATTAAGTGAATTTTAGAATAAAAAATAATGCATGGATATTTGTGAACAATCTTCTCCATTTAAAATTCTCTATTTTTCAAGCATCATTATATTTGCGTACTATTTATCAATCTCCACCTTCAACAATAAATCAAAAATAAAAATGAAGAACTTTAAATTAAAAAAAATTTATTTTTATTTCTACAAATGTTATTTGAAGGCTCATCCTAATGGCAAATTATTTATCAAGCAAATTTTAGAACTCAAAATAGGGGATGGAGACTTTAATAACAACTTGCCTATTTCAATTTTTCCTATTTTCAAACCATCATCATTGTCATGTCTTATTTAGGCACCACCTTGATTTTATCCTAAAAATTAGAGGGAAGAGATATAAGTGAAACTTCTCTTTTTTATTTATACAACTTTATTTTGAAGGCTTATCCTCATGGTGGATTATTCTATCAAATAGATTTTAGAACTCAAAATAGTATATAAAGATTTCAATAACAATTTGCCCATAAGCCCATTTGAATTTCTTCATTTTTCAAGCATCATGATACTCATGTTTTATTTAAACACAACCTTAATTTTGTCTTTAAAATTAGAGGGAAGAGATTAAAAAAATGAAACTCTTGTTTTAGATTTATGCAACTTTAATTTGAAGGCTCATCTTTTTGGTAAATTATTTATCAAGTGGATGTTAGAACTCAAAATAGTGGATAGAGATTTCAATAACAATTTACCCATTTGAGTTCTCTATTTCCAAAGTACCACCATACTCATATCTTAATATTTCACCACCTTCATCTCAATCCTAAAAATTAGTGGAAAGATATTTAAATGAAAACATTTGCTTTTTGACTTACAAAAATGTCAAAGAATTATTGTGGTAAAAAACATTTATCAAATAAATTCTAGAATACAAAATAATAGATTGAGATTTGTATAAGAAGATATCCATTAAAATTTTCCATTCTTGAAGCATCATTCTACTCAAGTATTATTTACTACTTCAATTTAAGATTTTAAAATAAGAAGAAAGAGATTTAAATGATAACTTCTCCTTTTAGTTTATGTAAATGTCAATGAATCATCCTCATAGTGTATTGGATTTCAAAATACAAAATAATAAATAGAGATCAATGTAGATTGTTCCCCATTTAATTTATCAATACATTAAAAATTACAATTCCATTTACATAAACATTCATACAATAATAAATTTCCCTTTCTGCAAAATCTGAATCCTCAATGAAAGTTGTGACCTTATCACTCCAATTATCCAGTAGAAAGAACTCATAGGTTAAATTAGATACACAAAAATTAAAACCTTACTATAGACAATCGAAAGTAAACAAATCTTGAGAAGAGCTTTGATATTTAGCAAATGAGATTAGACATTTAGCCATTTAGGCATTGAAGTCTAATTTCAAACATAAACATTTTCTTAGGTCACCAAACATAGAAGGTACATTAATCAATTCAGAAATTGAAGCAACTGTAAGTACTCACAATGAGCTAGACTCTTCTTTCCCTCCATTTTTCAAAAAAATGCCATACTCTATGTTTCTTTCGCGACCACTTCTCAAGGGCAACCTCTTGTGGGCGACCGCGGGTGTGGGGCGACTGAAGGTAGGAGAATGCGGGTCTAGGGCGACCGCGGGTGGAGGTGGGAGCCATTCCCTCAACCAAGTTCAAAAAAAGTCATTTTGGGGTCATTTTGGGCCATTTTGGGGCGACTTCGGGTCTTGGGGCGACCTCTTGTGGGCGACCGCGGGTGTGGGGCGACTGAAGGTAGGAGAACGCGGGTCTAGGGCGACCGCGGGTGGAGGTGGGAGCCATTCCCTCAACCAAGCTCAAAAAAAGTCATTTTGGGGCCATTTTGGGGCGACTTCGGGTCTTGGGGCGACCTCTTGTGGGCGACCGCAGGTGTGGGGCAGTTGGAGGTGGAGGTGGGAGCCATTGCCTTGCCTTTTGTAACATTCTCTTTTATTTTGGATTTTTTTTGGCATTAGATTGAGATTTTTCAACTTGTTTACTATTTTTCCTAAAAATTAAAGAATTGTTGGTAGATGACTCTAAAATTATTCTCTGTGAACAAGTGATAACATTTAAAGAAGAGTATAGAGAGAATGCAAGCAAAGTATAAATATACAATGGAATCTATTTTGTTTTCTATTGGAAAATTTGCCAACTTGATGAAAATTAATTAATAATATGGAAAAATACAATAGTGAAGTATTTGAAAATACATCAACATTAAGGTGCTTAATGAGGAAGTTGGGTGTATTGCTTCGAAGAAGCAAATGACAAATGGATAGTTGGTGAATTTGCTTACAGATAAACTATGGTTGATGAAGCTCTTGAAAATAGTTTCCCCCACCCATTATTTTGTAATAGGACATGATATTCCTATATTACCATAAATGGGTAGGCCACATTGCATGCCTCTAAATTTCAAAAACTAATGTAAATAAATTAACAAATTCTTTATGATGTGCCATTTAGAAAAATATGTTGAATATCTTGTATGCAAGGTGATAAGGTGTTGAGATCTATGCATAGAATCTCAAATTTGAATTCTCTTGTGCAAATATTTTGTAATTTTTGTTATAAAATTTACTCTCATTTGTTCATTCCTAAATTACTGCATGAAAAAGTCTACAAAATGAAATTGAAATATAACATGTAAAGAATCAAGAATCCCCTTGTCTACATATAAAGCTATGATTCATTCTATTTGGACTAATGATTAAAAAATTATAGATAATCTTGTTTTTTGAGCAATTATAGAAACTTCTTGAAAAATAACGTATTAGATTTCATTTTGAATGCAATTTTCACAAATTTTCTAAAAAACTATTTATCAAGTTAAAATTTTCTTCCTAGAAAAATCACACAATTAGAATTTATGTGATTCAATTCTATCCTAGAGCTATCAATAATTTATTTTTTTGTTCAAACTATTTCTACTTAACAATTTGTAAACCCCTAACTACTCACGTGGCTTTTTTTTAGTTGTTGCTTGACTTTGGGTAGAATTTTTGGGCATTATATTTTTTTTCAATTTAAAAAAATTGGATTGTCTTTCAACATTTACATTCAAAACTAAGATCAATGTGATCAAACAAAAATTATAAGAAAAATAGTAGGAAGTGTTTAGAATTGCATAATGTTGAAAATTTTAATATTTGGAGAAAATTTTGATTCTTTCATTATTAGATCTTTTTCATTTTTTCACAAATCAATAGAAACCACAATTTTGACCAATCCAAAAAAAATCAAGTGCTAAAGATGAAATTTGTATTTTTGGTGATTTTTTGAAGTTATATCTTCAAAATTCATTTGAAAATAATCTAAAAACAACTTTAAAACTCTACCTATATAGATACTTTCTATTTTTTGTGTTTCATATAATCTTTTTTGATGATAACTTCAAAAAAGTTATAGAACTTGTATTTTATCACATTTGCATTTTGTCCTAACCTTTTGGGCTTTTAGGGGTTAGAGATTGAAAACAAATTTGTTTTTTTGGAATTTTTTTTCTTAGACTTTTAAATCAATTTTTTTTAATTATAATATAACATAAAAAACAAAGTCTATAGTGCAAAAAATTTCCATGAATTACGGTCAAAGTCATTGAAATTGTAGTCCAACATTCAAAATTTTATTTTTCCAACTTGAATGCTAATATCTTCTAATGGGTGATTGCAAGAAACACTTGTACTATTTGTTGCGTTTTGTCACACCTTAGATTCCGATTTTTTTTTAGCCATAAATTTTGTGTTTTAGCTTCAAATGATTCAAAATTTATTGGGAAGCTACTCATGGCTATTATGTATCTATAATGAATTTTGGAGATTTTTCAAAATAGCCCCAAAAATTTCTCACAATACTTGATTTAGGGGTTTTTAGCACCATTTACCTCCCCCCAAAACGAATTTTGACCTAAAATTTAGAAAAGATGGTCTCTTAGAATATTTATAGCTACTGTCTAAATGAATTTTCAAAATAGACTTATTTTTATGTATTGTAGAAGTCCACAAAAAGAGCTTCATTTTGCATTTTTTTCCAAAGGTATAAAACATTATTTTAGTGAGTTTTTTGGTCAAATCTCATCTCCGCAAAGTTTTTCCAAATGATGTATTTTTATGTATTTTAAGAAAAAATGCAAAATGAAGCTCTCTTTGTAGACTTCTACAACACATTAAAATAAGTATTTTAAAAATTCATTTAGACAGTAGCTATAAGTCTACTAGGAGACCATCCTCTCTAAATTTTAGGTCAAAATTCGTTTTTTTTTGCAGGTAAATGGTGCTAAAAACCCCTAAATCAAGTATTGTGAGAAATTTTTGGGGCTATTTAAAAATAATAAATTATTTTTGAAAAATCTCCAAAATTCATTATAGATTTATAATAGCTATGAGTAGCTTCCCTACCAATTTTAAGTCATTTGGAGCAAAAAATAAAAAGTTATGGCCAAAAACAAATAAAAAACTAGGGTGTGACAAAAGGCTTTAAGTGTTTCTAAATTTTTATTTTTTGTATTCTTAGATGAGTGCAATTTTTTTAATAGCATTAGAAGAGGTCACCCTCCTTTCTTTTTAATGCAATGGGGTTTCCCCATTTGCTAAAAAAAAAAAAAAAAAAAGGAAGAGGTCGCCCCCACCCGAGGTCGCCCCTACCCGAGGTCGCCCCCACCCGAGGTCGCCTCTACCCGTAGTCGCCTATCTTTTTTAGACCCGCATGCGCCTCCCAAATGTAATACGTGGATGCCACATGGCATCCAGGTGGCGTTATTTACTGTGTGGTAAATTTTTAAAAGTCAAAGGTAACTTTGACTCTATTGGACGTCGCGAGGGTAACCACGAGACGTCGTGTGACGTCTGGTTGTCGCGATGTCGCGTTGTCGCCAGAGAAAACCCTGCTTTTCAATAGTACTTCCTGAACTGCATGCACCTTCCTGCACACCGCTAAAAGAAAGGGAAAAAAGGCCCTCCACTCTACTCCCCAATTCATTTCACGAAGCTCCGTTCTTAGCTGACGTCAAAAAGGGCTGCATCATCTTACAAATGCAAATCCGGTGTCAAAGGCCACTTTGCAGAACTTCCTCATCTACTTCAGTTCTGCCTCCCCTCGGCACTTCAGCGAATGCTATATTCAACAGTTTCCACTGGATTCTTCGTAGACCTCGGATTTCAACGACGACTAAATTCATTCACACCTCCTCATACACCCTGCAATATCCATGCAAAACATGCATTACTAATTTAGATTTGGATTCAGCGTTCACTCACGAGTCACGATTCAGGGCATTCAAACTCATTCAAAGTAACTGTGCATAGGGACTTGAACAGCTTCTTGCACTTCGTTTCCGGAAACCACAATCTGAAATAAAAAACACTGGACTACTACACTCCACAAATTCTATTCCTTCTTAGTTTCTGGTGAACACTACAAGACGCACAAAACAAATTGCCTGCATTTACTATTAATGAAAAAAACAAAATCAAAAATCGTATCATTCTCTACTTGAATGCATGAACGCACTCACTCACACAATCGGACCTTATGTTCGTTCAATTATCAAATAAAACACACAGCTTCCTCTCTTGCCACAAAAAAAGATTCCATGAATACCTTGTTCCTTTTCAGTATGAATCATGACTCACCTCTGAAACGCTGTCTTCTCCGGCACTCGATGATGATGACTGACTCCTCATAGCAGTCGTAGCATTCGAATCTACACCAGCACTTTCTACTTCACTGTCCACGTTTTCCCCTGACGACAGTCGCCGCCTATTTCTTCTTCTTGGAACAAGGTTCGACTCAGCTTCTCTATGGCGTCTTCGATTCAAACCTCCCCCTGCCAAGTGCTCTGCGTACAGTGATTCTACTTCGTCCCTATCATCACTGTGAACTTCCTCATTTTCATCCACCGGTCTTTGTGGTCTCATATATCCACCACCTCTGCCCCGTCGAACACCTTGTCGGGCACTACGTCCACGACAACCTTGAACACGAATGACTGTCCTTCGTCTCCCTCGACCGACTGCACGCTGTGGGTCTTGTCCCCTTCCACGACCTGTCCTCGGCCTCCCTAGTACGAACACTTCTTGGAGAACCACATCTTGACCTGTTGGGACTTCTGGCACGGCCTCCTCTCCAACTTCTCGATCTGGTCGTAGTCCCTCAAAATTCTCATCATCACCCATCTCAAACATCTAAGGATCCACTTCTTCTTCAATCCCTGGCAATACTCGCCTACCACGGACCTCCTTCCTGAGAACCACTCTCCATCCGAGTGCTTCCCTTGCCTCAGAATAAAAAACTTGTTCACAATGCTTTGGAAATGCAAAGCTATCTCGGCAAACCCTCCCAGGCCGTCTTCCATAATTTGCTAAAGTGAAACCCCACTTGTCTTTTTTAATAGTGGCGTTTGGTCCTACGTAATTTGCCTTAACGAAATCACAAACCAAAACAACTACACAATGGCGTCTGTAATTCAATTCCAGAATTTCTTCTATATGCCCGATGTACTCCACCTCCGCGTCCACCTGATTTGCATCACGAATCCCATTCCTGCAAACTTGCCGAAACATGGCTGCAACACCACTGTCGACTGTTTGCAATATTCGCTCACAGCTTAACACCCGGAAATGGTTTCCGAATGCGTACATTGACCTGTAAGCGGCAGCCACTGGCAAAAGACCTCTTGCTGTGTCCAAAACCTCCGCATCGACGACCACGCCAAACTGTTGCTCACGGCGGACCTCCTCTTGTATCCATATTGCAAAATCAGGAACCTTCTGCAGCTCCATGGGATAAGCGAATTGGTTTCACCGTCCACGACGGCGTTGGTGACGACGATAAAGTTCTCTTGCCACATTTCGTTCCCTCACAGCTTCTTCATATCTCCTGAACAATGTGCAACCACAAACTATTATTTGCCAAATCTTATAACTGCCAAAACCGTTACTCTTCTTCTTGTAGAATACGATTACATTCATCAATTCCAAATTCTGGCAATGCAAAATAGAAATCTCAAAATGGCAAAAGCTACTAACTAAAGCCACTAGCACTCCAGAAGTTGGCACTAAAAATACAGAACAACCGTAGAGCTTCAAGAAGACCTCCACAATGAATTCCAGTAGCATATCCTGCGGTTTAGGAACTCACCCTCTATACACCTCCATAGGTTCAATGTTATCGAGCACAAACCCATGAATTAGTTTCTGAAACTCTTCTGACATAACTCGGTCACGCTTAGTACCTTCTAAGATTTCATCATACATTGTGGCCTCTTCGTTATCATCCCATGCCCTCTTTGTTGTTGGGGTGTACTCCGATAAGTACTCGTTCAAAAATCCTATAGACTCCTCTCTCAAATAGCCGTAAGCCATGCTATCCTCCGGTTTAGCTCTATTTTTCACAAAACCTTTTAATCCTTTCATATATCTTTCAAAAGGGTACATCCAACGCGTGTGCACTGGACCACAGATAAATAATTCTTCAACTAAGTGGATTGGCAAATGCATCATAATGACAAATATAGAGGGTGGGAATTCCTTCTTCAATGAACAAATCGTTTCGGCAGCTTCTTCCAGCATCTGCGTCTTCTGGCTGGAGTCTACTACTTTCGAACATATCCTCCTGAACAGTCGGCTCACACGCATTACTGCCCCCATAACCTTTGGATCACCAATATTCCTCAAACACAATGGCAATACCTGTTCCAGAAGAATGTGGAAGTCGTAGCTTTTTAATCCAGATAACTTTCCATCGTGAATTCTCCGCTTCAAAGCACCGACATATTGGCTGGGGAATTTCAGCTCCCTCAATGTCGACATAAATTCCTCTTTCTCTTGCCTTGTTAGTACGTAGGGTGCATCAGGCATAAAGAAGGTTTGTCCATCGGGGTTTGGTTGAAGGTGTAGATGCGGCCGAATGTTCCGCACACGCATATCTTCCCTCGATTTCACTCCATCTGTCTCTCCAAAAAGCGTGCGCAACAAATTTTCACATACATTTTTTTCACAATGCATTGGATCCAATAGGTGACGCGTTGGTAGTTTCTGTTCAAGTCAAAACGTACAAACAAGTTAATATACAATGATAACACACATGTACTTCAGAAATGGCATTTCAATGTTCATAGGTAACGAATACCAAAATTCAATAAACTAGCACGTGACTCAGAACTTAGAATTCAACAATTCCATGTTCGGATTGAACATGGAATCGGTTCACTCCCTCTTTTAGTGAAAACTCTGTGCAGTCAACCATACCATTTCGATAGGCTCAGAGAACATGTAGGTTTAGGAAAAAATTTCAGGGCATTCATGAGGAAGGCATCTTCACGTCGGTACTCAATGTAAGCATTCACTCTAGGGTCATTGCAAGAAACGGCGTTCAAAAAGCGTAGCGTTTCAATAGTACTCCCCCTTTTTCTTTAGGAGTACTATTTAATTAGAAAAACAATTTTTAAAAAATATGAAAAATATGTACAATGTACACACCTTAAAGAAGAAGGTACCCTATGGAGGAAAACCTTAGGAAAATTCTCTAAGTAGGAGAACTAGAAAAGTGGAAAATCTCATGAAAGTGGGCATAATTACATTTTAATTTGTAAAAAATAGGAAAAGCTCTTTTTCTCAAATCTAAAAATTGGCCATTTGAGAAGAGTTGATGGTGATGAGATTTCACCAAAAAAATAATCTTAGTACTATTGTCAATGGTCAGGAATTGCGTGCAATTGGAGTGTTGTTTACATGCATGTGGAGGACATAAAATAATATATTTTTAGAAAACTAGTTGGTAGGAATATACTTTGCTACTACGCAAATGAACCATGAAAATTTCAACTTTAGATCATTAAATTTGGGTACTCCTAACGTAGTAAAAACCCCTAAACCTCAGTTTGTGACAAATTAACAAAAATTAATTTTAAATATAAAATGATTTTTTTAAATTTCTGAAAAATAAGGGATGTAAAAACCATCAAGTTAGAGAGGTCCAATAATTATTTCATATTCTCGAATATTTTTATTCAAAAGTTATAGCAGAAAAGAATGACGTCACTCCCATTGTGACGGAGAATAGGACCACCGTTTCTTGCAATGACCCTCTACTGAAATTCTCATTCGGAACTGCAGAATGATTAAATAGTAAAAGGAAAGGCCCTTCAACAAAAACCTCTACGATAAACACATGGCTGCTCTTCACAAACACCTGAACACATCGCTAAGGACTCATCAATGCCTACTAAAAAAAGAAGAACTCCACGTGCCTTTATACCTTCACATTATGTAACCTGAAATTGAAAAACACTTAACTGATGAAGGCCTTACCTCCCAATATGGTAACTGATACAGAATGCTTATCCTCTTGACACCATTCTTTTTGACTGGATCATGTTCACCATTGCGTCGACCCCCACATTGGAGATATGACTCCCTCATTGCTCCAAGACGCACTATACTTCGTCCACTCTGGCGCCTAGGAGGTGGATCATGGTTTGATTGACCATTGAACGCTGCCCTAGCAACCCTCCACCGGTGTCCTTCATTGAGCCATCGACGATGTCCTAGGTAAACTGTCTTGTCTACTTCTCGCGAGTGCTCTGCAAAAGTCTCTTCCCCGCAGACAGGGCATCCTGTATAGCCTTTACCCACCTGCCCAGAAATTAAAGTGTATGCCGGGTAATCGTTTATGGTCCACATGAGCATCCCTCTTAAAGTGAAATGCCTATTTGCACCTTCTGGTTCGGACATGTCGACTGCCGGCACCCCAACCCACAATTTCTTCAATTCGTGTACAAGTGGCTGCAAGTACACATCAATGCTCTCTTCTGATGGGGAGTTGGGACCCGGAATTATCATAGTCAAACAGATAAAAAACCGTTTTGTTAGCAAATAAGGAGGGAGGTTGTACATGACCATCATTACTGGCCATACAGAATGTCGAGATGATTGGAGGCTATGAGGATTCACGCCATCCAGAGAGAGTCCCATCCTCACGTTCCGTGAACTTCTACTGAAATTTGGGAAATTCTGATTGATGAAATGCCATTGCTCACTGTCAACAGCCGATCTCATCTTTCCATTTGTCGAGCGATTCATCGAATGCCACCTCATATGTTTTGCCAACTCCGGACAACGGAACATTCTACGCAACCTTTTGATAAGCGAAAAATACCTTAGGACTCTAATAGGGACGGAATTTGACCCATCCACATACCTGGATTTGTGGCACTTTGGGCAAGAAACCAAGTCTGCATTCTCCTTCCAATAAAGTGTTTTCCCGCAATCACAGCAATGGATGCTTTCATGCGATAGTCCTAACTTCAGTAAAAGGCTTTTCATCTCATATGAATTCTTTGGGCGATTGTTGTCCGCAGGTAAGACATCATGCTTCAAAAACGTAAGGATTTCATCCAAACCATGATGACTAATAGAGAAGAGAGTGCATAAGGACATGAGGATTATGCTGAATTGCAACCTGGTTGTTCGGGATCCAAGGTAAAGAGGCTCTGCCGACTGCTGTAGTAATTCTTCCATGACGTCCGAGTGATCCGGTTCGTCCTCTTCTGATGACAAATCCTCGAAATCCAGTTCTGCATCCGACTCCTCTGTGACCTGTCTGTGAATTTCATCTACCCGTGCAAAATAGTTCTCCGCCATTTGGTCGAAGTTGATGTTGTTGTTTGGTTGTGCCTCCTCGAAATGCTCGTAGTCCTCTGCATCCAAATACTCTTCTTCTTCTTCTTCATTCAAGGCATTCTCTGATGATGGTCCCTCTTCTGTAGGTTGTTCATGGCGGTTTGGATTTCGCTACAAGACAATACAGATGGCACATTCCGCTAGATAAGTTACAGTGATTAGAATGCGGAAGCAAGCTCAAATTTTTAAATGTTCATGGAATTGTACCCGTCAAAATCATAACAAGTGTCAATACTAGTCTTCATTCTACTTAATTCTTTTATTTAAGTAAACCTCATGCAACTGATAACAACTACGAAATTGTTAATAAATTATTACTCACCAACAGAGGTTCTTGTAAATAGTTGTCGCGTCCATATTTGCGATGGTGAGTCTCGACCACTTGAGCTGCTTGAGTTTTGAAACCATGGCACTTCTGGCAACCACAAGGATATCTGCGAATACCGAGTCTGGCTGCTAGTGCTCTCTCTATGTGGTAAGCCTGTCCAATCTGGTCGTTCCTCATTGTAACTCTGAATCACTTCTTAGCTGCACTGGAACACGCATATAAATTAGGAAATAACACTTCGACTAAGCGTACAATTGGCTTCACAGTAGATTCATCAAACATATGCAGTTCAGTCTTATTACTACTACCACGAATTCCTTGAAGTCAACCGCGACATATGTCAGAATTAGGACTCAGAAGGAAGAGTTGCAACTTGTCTATTGACAGTATATGCCACTCCAGCCATGACCAAAAAGCCTTACTGCCTAGGCAGGCACGGACTGCATACCTTGTACTGCCGCAGATGTACTTCTCAGACACATCCGCTTCCAAGCTTTCGGAAATCACTGCGTTGAATAGAAATCGATCAAGTAATTGTACATTCTACTTCAGTAGTAGGCCTGTACATCAAAGTAAAACATGTAAGAAATATGAGTCGAACAGGGTGTGACACACACCGTACACCATGAAGCCATTCACTCTACTGAAAATTATTTTGGCACTGAAGCGGAAGTAAAATGTAACACTTATGGAATAAGGAAGCAAGTCAACATTCTAAAAATGAACTTCATACAAGACATGCCCACATACTCGTCCATTTTTAAGGCCGCAATGACAGGTACATTGTGCTCCACAAACTTTCAGTGGAAGTTGGTTCTAAGAACCGAGGTATGAAACACATGAAAAATGCACTCTTGTATTTCTGTGAAGGACCTTACAGCACTTTCCGAGAACTGCCTTTGCGGTTTCAGTCAGTGGTATTGATGCTAACTCTAAAAATGGTTTAACAATTGTCTAAAACGACTGGCGTCTTTGAACCGCTCAAATCAATATCTCCTGCAGGTTCTATAGTTGATGCCTGCACTAGTGACGAACACAGCTCCTGTATTCTATTTCCAATTTCTACAGATCATAATAACATCTTCCTAACTTCTCTGAGGCGTTCTTTCCTCCTCTTACGCGCATCGGATTTCCAATTGAGAAGAGTGACAGTGTCTATATTGTTTGGAGTACCCTGGCATTCACTACTCGAGTAAGGAGGTCTGGTTTGCCGACGTCGACAAAGTCCTCTTGGAGGAGGTGGTTCCCGAAAAATGGTGACCAACCCATGTATAGATTTATCTCCACTTAGGTCAGGACTTTGTTTACCGTGGTCATTGCGCACTTTCTTATCCCCTTGCATTGTTCCTCTGAAAAACTAAGTACCAGCCAACCAAACCTTAGGCCTGCACTGAGAAATTTGTATTTTCTAACATCGAAAGAAGAATGGATCCTTGTATGCAGATTTTTATATTCCTTAGGCTGACATCACTTCCAAAGAACTCCTGAACAGTCGTTTTACATTTTCTTCTAAACAGCATGCAGAATGTCGGAAAACAAGACCGTTGCAAAAGAAGGAAACTTATGTATGCCCAACTATAATATTGTCTTCAAATATATGCTCCGTTTTCCCATTATCATTCAATTAAACTGCACTAGACGGGTTCAGGAACATGAAATTAGGGATGTGCTACTCACAATGTACTGAATATAGTGTTGAATGACTTGAAGTTCATCTTGTCATTCAACAGAAGTAGAAGTCAGCAGTTTTTGAAAACCGAGTGCACTGCCCTCATAATGATGCAATCCTGAATTCACTGAACCGTCTCTGAATTCATGTACATGAGAGTCGGTTTTCGTTATTTGAGTAAAAAGAATGGAAGTGCAACCACCTACTGGAAACAACGATTACTAGAACTAAGGAGTAAGATTCGAAGCCAATAAGTCCTATGAAACACCTGCCACCGAAAAACGTCGAGGACTTATGCTCTGGAATTTTTTTTAATCCACGTAACATAAGTCGGAATTGTTCTACCAAATTGTCAAACTGATGCGACTTCATAATTTTTGAAATCAATAGGCAACATTAAATACTTAGGGTATAGCTGTCAAATCGACATTGAAACAGCTGGTAGGACCCTAGAACTAACCATCGCAGGCTTCAAGTGCAGGAATGGAGTAACACTTATTCGTGCCCTAACGGTGAAGCAAGTTCATTCAAAGTAGACGAAGCATTTGAGGAACCGAAGAAGTGCAAAGTTTTGTATTAGCGTACCTCTTGAAATCGAAGGCAGTGGAGTTCTGGATAGCGAATGCCACCGGTACTGATGAAGATTGAAGTGGCTCTTCGTGTCCGCGGAGGTGGAGGTCTGACGAAGTGGAGAGTACTTGAGTCGTGGAGAGCTTAGTAAAGCGCGGAGAAGGTCTTTCTGCAAACCATGTGAACAAGATCCTATGAGAAGGCGAAGGTGCTATACTATGAACTGAAGCGGTACAAGACCACAGTGGAGAACGAAGTATAGCTCGGAGAAATGACTGGCGTTACAGAAGTATTGTAAGTTGCAAACCTTACCTCTTTGCGGAATGTGCAATGTGCTTTCGTCTTTGTCGATGCTGGAACGCAGACATGTGCCGCCTCGGGATTCCCGCCTTGACGTTCCATTGAATGCTGTAGTTTTGGTAGAGTAGACCATGGCAGGCGGCGCCACTAAGTTAGTACGCCTTTCCCAAATAAAGTGTAGCTGTTTTGGTCGAAGTTGAGCTGCCATGCTAAATGTGGAACATGTCATTTGTGTAGAACGACAAAGTATCGCACAACTTGTGTACACAATGTTGTCAAGCTGACAAAGTTTCCGTAAAATTAGGGTAACAACGGATGAAAAAGGAACGAAGTCTCCGGCATCTCCCACTAACACTTGCCTGCAGGGTTTCATTTTTTCATCCTCGTCCTAGTTGCTTTGTCAATAGAAATGGGGCTTTGCCTATCTTTAACAACCTGTCTACGTTGATTTACTGTTCAGGTACGCAGCCCCTAATGCGGAAGCGCTGGAGCAGGCGAGATCGGCGCTCGTTACAGGAAAGATATCGACCCCATGTATTCGAGGTGAGGACTGTGAGGAAGAAGATGGCAGTCATAGGAAAGGCGCGAAGCAAAATAGTTCCAGTAGCACGGCAGGGTGGATACCGCCTAGTGAAGGAAGCACGGGAAGCCATTGCAGATCGTACTCAGAAGAGAGTAGTACTTCTTCTGACAGCACCGCGCATGGTCAAGAAACCGAGTCATTTGGGGACGAGGAAGCGGATGTGGAGGACTCAGAAGAAGAGGCAGTCGGCCTTCCATATACCAAGGATTCGAGGCAGAAGTCGGTCTTCCAAATAAGTACTTCAGTCTCCTTGTTCTTGATAGTCAGAGTCATGGACTTGTTTAGGTAATGTTACTGTGAATTATAGGAGACAAGGACAGTAGTTAGTAACTACAGTCCTGTTGGATTCTAGAGAAGAAATATTTTCTGTTGATTTGGTGTGGGCCTTCGAATCGAAGGAAACGTGTTTGTATTTTAAACATTGCAGTCAATGCTGTTTCCTTGTTTTGGCTCAGTCGTTGAAATATGTTTATACTTTCGAAATGCAGCGATCCATTTATCAGATTTTTATTAAGAAAGCCCTATGGGAACTTGTTCGGTTGTTCTCATTTTATTTCAAGAGAATGAGAAGCTACTTTTCAGTGCATGGTACTTTACTGGATTCAGCATGGTTATTTTGAAGGATAAGTTAAAGCAAAGTAGAGCCTTTTGGTGTTCTGTAAGATCTGTTCCATAGAGTGCATAACTGCATATGGAACGTGTGGATTTTGAAAGAAATAGTGGCGGAGATGACTCCTGAATTGAAGGCGCCGGAATTTGGCATTCAAACACTTGAGTGTAATGCGGAACCATTCAATCTGTAGTGCATGTCGTATGTGATTTTTGTTTGTGTAAGTAACTTACTTATATCAAGACTACTTATCTGGAACATGTAGTGCTTGTGAAATGTAGTAGCCAGAATTATGACTTCTACTATAAGATGATATATTACATCTCAAAATCTGTAACCCTGAAAAATAGGGCGGATTAAATTGAACCAAATTCAGAAAGCGTATTTGTCGGATGTCTTCTATCAGGATTGGCAAGAGGAGAATTTGATTCGGAGACTAAAGGCAGGAACAGTGCAAACATGGGCCTTGACGGCCACGGTAATGTTTCACATGCCATCTATAATTCTTGTAGTAATTGTTTCACTTCAATTCTATAGTGTTTTTGGCATGCATTCCGGCTTGTCTGTCTAAGTATTCGAGCTGCAGATCTATTAATTAAAAAAATGGAGAAGCCCAATATATGAATTCTTTGTATGATGTTGAGATTAAGGTATGAACAGAACAAATCATCGAAAGAAGAATTCCATAGTATTCCATGAAGATGTTTAAGAATTCCATAGACTTATGCCGTGAAGATGTTCGTGGGAGTTGTTAAAGAAGGAATTTTTATGCCGTGGATAGGAAATCCTGTGAATGTTTCGTTGGCATTTCAGAAGTATAGTCATATACTTGTTTTCAATTGTACGTTATGCCATGATTGTGAATGACAGTTGCAAAGTGCGGCACTCATCTTCACTGGATGACTGATGAGAGGGTCCATTTCATTGTGCTTTATGCACTGGTATGTTGAATTACTGTTTAGTCAATATTGTTTGTAAGTGCGTTCCATTGATTGCTGAACGCATGCAGAATGGAACATGCAAAGTGAAGGTGAATGCGACGAACTTGCAAGTGACCACTTTGTATTTGAACATTAACCCTAATGCTGATTTAATAGTATGTGGTTTTTGTGCTGTAGATGCGAGGGGCAGGGAGAGCCTCAAATACCGAAGAGGTATGGCATGTGTGTGCAATAATTAGTTTGAAGTAGGGCCCCAATTTTTACGCTGTTTTAGAAATTGCTAGTCATGGACCTTAAGGTAAGAGTAGTTGTATTGTGAGTTTCTTGAGCCGGGTACAGTATTTGTTGAATGCACTAACTACAGATGAATGTATGCAAGGGCTGGTGAACTCAAGGACCGCAACGAAATCTGCAGAAGCATTCAGAGCATGGACAGAGGACAACGGCTCTGCAGAACAAGGAGGACCACGTGGAGGGAGGGGTACTAATGTACGTGGAGGGAGGAAAAAGCAGGTCACGTCTAGCCGAAGTGCTTCATTGCAGGATGGATCTGCAGATGTCTTTCCGGAAAGTCAAATTCGAACCTCAGGGACTCCCAGGACATCACCGGCAGTGGGACATGTGTCTTCTTCATTGTGTCCTCCAGATCCTCGGAATGGTGCTTCACATCGTTTCAAGCCCCCTCAGACTGTTGGAAATCCCATACCCAGAGGCAATCAGACTATTGGTTCTCAGTCCAACCGTATAGCCGTTCAGCAAAGTAGTCAATTCATAGAGGGAGGGACTTCTAGGAGGGCTTCCTCATCTTCTGGACGAAGGCATCGTGAAGAACTGGAGGAAATCCCTCAAGGTAAAGAAGGACATAGTAACGGAGGACGAGGAGGTGAGATTCTAGCCTTTCCTGCATATTAGCATCACATAGAAATGGTAAGCAGCTATTGGATGCGTGACTAAGTTTATGTTCACGTGTGAACTATATGTGAGAATGAATTACTTCATAATGTATTTGGTGAATTCTGTAGTACAAGGTCCTAAACCTTTGTCTGCACCGTCCTAAGTGAGCACCATCCTAAGTGAGCAAGAATTAGATACATTCTGTGGTGGCCTAGTGCTAACAGTTGCGCATGGCAGGGTTGCTTAATGTTTCAGCATCAAGAGTACCAGACATTTCTGGCCATGTGAATCGAGAAGCAGGCACTGCATTGAAATCTCCAGGGTCCCGACTCCCATCTCGGCTCTCACCAAACAGGCCTTCAAGTAGCCAGAATGAAGTTGACGAATCTATGTCGCCAGTTTCTCTGAATGTGCAGGCTACTGCAGGATAAATTCATAACGGTATTGGAGGTACGGAAGGTCGAAACAACCAAAGAGGAAGAGGGAGTCCTTCATTAGTGTCGAGAAGGAACTTCGATTCGCAATCAGATGGTGTATCACCTGGAGTAGGTGCAGCTGCCGACAACAGAATTGTAAGCCCTTTCATCGATTTAATCTTATCTTAAAAAAATGCATTGCTTCGATGGTGTTGTAGAATTGTCTAGAGTCATACAGTTTGTTGTTCATATTAGTCGTATTACCCATGTTAATTTAAATTTGCGTCTAAAATAAATAATTTTAACTGGAAACTTTGAAATGGTAATCCAGGGTTAGAAACGTCCCTCTCTAGCCCTTCTTTTGAACCATGAGCCCCTTTCTAGTCTAATTCTAGTTGTGCTTTTGAACCACTAGCCCTCTGGCTAGAAGATCCAAAGCTTCCAGTGTTGAAATGTCCGGATTTTGTAATTTGAAAACTGGTCCGTTGTTTTACAGGGTCATGAAGAACCTGACGAAATCAATAGAGAAGATGAAGTTGAAACATTTGGACAACCATCAGAGACACCGGGTGAAAGGTTCAGTTTCTACAACGATGACCCGAACGACAACATCAGTGCTGAAAGCGAAGAAGGAGGACCCCGTGATGAAATGGAGGACACAGACATTGAAGATCACAGTGAAGGACCACACGTGCAAGAATATGTCTACGATGATGAATCAACTAAAAGACAAGAGAGGAGACAGGCACAGGCAGCAAGGGAGAGAGAAGGCAACAGGCGTCGCAAAGAAGGTCTCCGTCGAAATTATCTTCTGGTGGATGAATTTACAATGAAGCCGTATGGTGTGGGAGTCGGGGATTGGAGGAAGGAATTGATGTTATTGTCTAGAGAACTGGACCCAGCTATAGGAAATATTAATCAGCAGCTTGAGGGCGCTGTGGCAGAACTTGGCATCCGGATTCAAGATACATGGGAGTATAGTGCACCAATGAAGTTTGCTTACGTCAAGGAGGTCATAGCACGCGGGCTGACTCTAAGGAGAGTTGAATTGTGGAAGAGAATGCGAAATAATGAAGGAAAACCTGAACTCCTGTCGGACCGCTCGTGGAAAACGCTGGAAAAGCAACTGGACAACCCAGCCTCTATAAAGAAATCAGAGAATTGTAGGAGAGCGAATGCCAGCCGGGTAAACTTCGGAAGAACTGGGCCTTCAGGGGAGGTGGGAGTTAGAGAGAGATTGAGGAGAAGGCTGAGGAGATCGCCAGAGCCAAAAGAAATTAGAGTTGAAATGGCTCGTGATAAGGGTTACGGAGGTCGATCGAGAGTAAAGAAGACTAACAACAATCCTATGTTTCAAATCGAAGATGGTGGAGGCCTGCTATTGGATGTGTCAGGAAGGAATCGGCATCCTAGAAATCGATCTCATGACTGCAGCATTGATCCTGAAACGGATGAGGATGCAGATTGTGCAGGAATGGAAGTGAACTGTGCAGGGAGAAGTGCTGGAGTGAACATAGAGAAAGGTGTGGGAGTAAGACATATATCCATGCTGTCGGAGAAAGTCATAGTAGAGCACCCGCTGGTGAAGAATTTGATGCAGCGTCTGGAAGCATTGAAGGGTCAGAGGAGTGTGGGATTGGTCGGCACCAGCGGTTCAAAAGAATTTGAAATAGACAACAAAAGTGAACCAATCCAAGAATCAGCCGGAGGAATTGATCTTCAGAAAATGCCGGTATGTTTACGTCCACTGAATGTCATGCTGTCCATGAACCACAGTTTGCGCTCTTGTTATGTACATGTAAAAGTTAGTGAATTTAAATTTTCGTGTAGAATTTTGTTTCTTGTTTTTTTAGTTGCCAATGTTATTGAAGTTGTTGTCGGACGTGAACATTTCATTTAAGGAAATTGGAGGTGCCCTACAATCTACAGGAAGTGGAGCTGTTTGGCGACCTGGTCGTCCGAAGAAGAAAGGGAAGCACATGTGAGGGAAATGCGGTTGAAGAGTATGGAACTTCTATGCAGATTACGAGATGCTATAGAGAATAAGAGAGGTAGTATTTGTAGAGGCTCATGGTGGTTTATTTTGGACGGACCAAGACATGGGCTTGTGAATTTGCCTTTCACGTAGCTAGTAGTACTATATTGATAGTAAATGAAGAAAGGGTGTCCTGAACTTCATGTGTATTGAACAATGCCGCAATGCATTTGAAGTGATAGTGAATGTATTGAACACAGTACATGCATTTCACGTTAACAGTACTAGCCATAATGCAAAGAAACAACTGTGAAGGTCAATCCGTTTGTGCGGAATGTAACGTCTTTTTAAAGCATGCGTTTTTTAAATGATTTATTGACTGAGTGAAATGTTCTAATTTTTACTGCCTTCTTCGTGAAATCAGTGCATGCATGTAAGCTGGCATGGACAGTAAGCTTAATAGTTAAAATTAGTGCAAAATTTGTCACCATATCATGTACCCACGTGTCGAAAGCAGATGGTCAAATATATTTAGACATGTCGAAGCAGCAGTCGATGAAAGAAAAAGATCATTGAAAAAAACCAGATTTACTACTAGTGAATAGTAGTAGTTTGCTACCGCAGGCAGTGCTGACATGGAAGACGAAGTCCAGCTCTGCCGACGTGGAAGAATGGGATGACTATGACGTGGATCGATGTCCAAAATGACAGTGAAGATGATGGAACTCTGTCAATTCATCGTCCGAATCAGCCCCTCCGAATTGACACCGCAATTAACAGAAAAATGTCATTTTCTTGTCAATTAGACCACATATCCTGTCGTAGTGATAGTTGTTGATGTGGTATCTGTTGTCTCAACTCAATTAATGAATTTTGCAACTTGTTGGCAACTCCTTTGCAACTCACTTGCTAAGCATTTATGACTTGTTTGCAAGTCATCTATGATTTGTTTGCAACTTATTTACGACTTGTTTGTGACTTATTTGCAATTTTATTGATGCTTATTTTCTACTTATGTAGTTATGTGCAACTTCATTGCAACTTATTTGTGACTTATTTGTGATTCTAGAGTAGATTTTGAAAATTTATCCAATGGATGCCAATTGCAAGATTATGAATATACAAATTTCATTTTACATATCAATATACTATTGATATAGAACCGCTTATCATATCAATTATTGTTGGAGTCTTTTTTTTTTTTTTTTTTCAGTTGTTCTCTCCTTCAATATTTAACACTTGTCTTATGTTGAAATTTCCAATTGATACTCTTTTACAACAAACTTATAGTAACTTGCATCATCTTTCTCAATTGGTATTCTCAGCTATATGTATTCTGTCCCCTTAATTTATTTCAATTGGTATGTTTCTCATAATTAATTTTACCACTCTTATATTGCTTAAACTGAATTCCTATTTAGGCTTTCTGATTTATTCTTTCAATTCTCAAGATCCTATCTTCAATTGATTTAATACAATTTCCACATCCAATTATTTTTGTTTTCACTTTACAAATATTTCTTTCTAATTGTTGCTCTTAATTCTAGATTATCTCACAAACACCTTTATTCTTGTGATTTCACATACAACCAACTCAATCCATTTCCAATTGATTATTCTCAGACACTTGTAGTTACCAAAATACATCATCTACTATAGTTTACAACTCAATTGATTTCCATTCTATTAAATCCACACAAGCTTCATCCAATTCTCCAATTATCATTCCATTTATAGTTACTCAACAATCCTAATTGGCTCAATATGTAACATCAATCATATTGAACACATCACACAATTCTCCCAATTGAGCACATACATAATCAACACTCACAATGGCAAATATACTTTATATTAATCAAAGCCAAAAATACTAACACAATTCTTTTACTTCCAATTGATTAGGAGTGCCTTTCTCTCTTAAGCTCAACTAAAAAACACAATTGCAATCCACAACATATAAGGCCAACCGAACAACTTATATAACTAGGTCATTGCAAGAAACACTTACCGGTTTTGGCTCAAAATGGCTCAAAATTAGTGAGTCTTGTCAGTCATGTGACTTTTGGAATAAATTTTTTTTAAATTGAAAAACATATGGATAATTTGAAAAGCAATGAGAATATAATGTCTCTTGAAATTCAGACCTAAGAAATTTTTTCTCTAAATGTTATAGACAATGGAAAATACAATGAAAATAGCTCTTTTTTCACTAATTTGGTAAAAACAGTAAAAAAGTTCAAAAAATGAAAATGAAAAACCTATTTTTTTTCCAAGTGAAGGTCTTTCTTTTCCAACAAATTTCATCTTTGGAAAAAATTAATTCTATTTTCTACACTTGCGCAAAGTCAGCCACTTTGACAACATGTGGAGGTTGAACAGTATAGTATTTTCAAAAAATCTTTTCGTGGTCTTGTGTAACTCTAGGTGAGGTCCTTGCATGCCAATTTTCATCTCAAAATTTGCATTTTTGGGTCAAAAATAGGACTAAAACCCCCCCAAAATGGCCAAAGTAGATACCCAATTGGGGGCAATTAAAAAATAGTAAAATAATTTTGAAAAAATTGAAAAAATTACACAAAATTTAAAACTTTTGTAGGAACCTTCATTTCAAGTTTTGAGTCAAATAAACAAATAATGCAAAAGTTATGAGCAAAAAACTACCTACTAAAGGTCAAGGGGACAAAAAAAAGGACAAGTGTTTCTTGCAATCACCCAACTGCCAATAGGAAACTAACTCTTAGAATACCAATATAGTACATGATTGGTAACTAGACAATATAAGTTCTACAACTATGCTCCTAATTGGTAAAAACTATATATTAACAAGAAAAAACAACCAATGGGATAAAACTAAAAATAGAATTTGGACTACAATAATTCATTACATAAAACTGAAAAGATTACAAGTCTTATATATTGAATCTAATGGTATTCTTGACAATTGATATGGGCAGTTGATATAAGACAATGAGGAAATGACTTCAAAAGCAGCTCAGAAACAACTAAAATGCAACTAAGAAATGACTAGGAAACAACTAAATTGTAATTATAATGCAATTAAAATACGACTAAGATGGGACTAGGATGTGATTAGGATGTGACTAAGGTGCAACTAAGATGCAACAAAGAAATGACTATTTGTCATTTTATACTTGCAATTAGATCCTAGTTGTTTTTTACAACTACAAATCAAGAGAGTGGATTCCATAAACACAAATTTATTCTCATTGGTGGTTGTAATGAACAAGGAATGGTGAATAGCTCACATTCATTCTAAATTTGAATCTCTATTACAATTCTCCTAATCCTATAGTTCATTTTATGACTACTTTGCGAATAAAACAATTTCTATACTTTATTCTACAATTTTTTTGCAACTAAAACAATATTGTAATAATTTTGAACCATAATGTAAAATAGTGGAACTCAATTTGGTGCAATTAAAGACACTTAAAGTTATAGGATAGTTGTATAAGACACTTAGTTGCATTTAAGTTGGTTGTGGCAAAAAAGTTTTTCTTCTAATACAAGTTTTTTACTCTTTGATGTCTACAAGCTTCAAATGTAATTTCCCAAGGAGAGCAATATTCCCAAAATGTTTGTAATATTGACCATCATTTAGAGTGTCAAAATAGTTGATAAGAGTTTGATGATCCTCATGACTAGTAAGCTTAGTAAATAGGTCAAAAAAAGCATTCTTAGTTCCTTGTCTCTTTGCATCAGAAATACACTTATAATTAGTGCCTTTAAAGTTGTTTTACATTAATGCAAATACCTCCTCAAAGATGAGACTCCCTCCTGTACAAAGTCCATGAATAGGGTCTTTTCAAGAGATATCTTCTTCACTAGCTCTTCTTTCTCTACATGATTTGTTGGTTCCACATCATGTAAGTTGACCAAAGCTTTGGCAAAGATAGCAAAGGATGCCAACAATGGTATATGCATGTGATGTTTCTAAATTTTTTTAGACAAGTTAATAATTGCCATATAAAAATAAATAAAATAAGAACAAAATATTGCAAGTTCAATCAAACCGTGCTAATCATCACACTATAAGAAACCCATGTTTTAGGTGATAAATTTTAGGTGACATTTAATGTAACAACTTGTGTTTTTATATTAGCAATAATATTCCGCCATGACATCAAGATGTTGTAGCAAATGTTAAGTGACAGATTTTAGGTGACATCCAACGTAACAACTTGTGTTTTTATGTCAATAAAAATGTCCCCGATAACATCTGAATATTATGACAGGCTTTATTATTGACATAAAAGCACAAGTTGTTACATTGAATGTCACCTAAAATCTATTACTTAAAATACAAATTTCTTATAGTGTCATTACCATCCATCAACGTTTTAGGCAATAA
This sequence comes from Thuidium tamariscinum, assembly GCA_947034885.2. NCBI lineage: Eukaryota > Viridiplantae > Streptophyta > Bryopsida > Hypnales > Thuidiaceae > Thuidium > Thuidium tamariscinum. The sequence goes on along the minus strand of OX344755.2, from coordinate 873,412 downwards.
TGTATACAACATTGTTTGAATCAAAGTATCAAGAGTTTGGACATTCTTCTAATTGCTTTTGATATCCTATGATCATACAATAGAACAAAATTGAAATATATGCCATGATTCAAATGATTTGTTTTTTATTCTATATTTTAGAGTAATCCTTATTTACCTACACTTAAAAGTCTTAGGATTGACTTGTACTTGACTTAGTTATTGGTTAATATTTTGTTAGTGTCACAGAAATTCATACTCCCTCTTCAAGAAAGGAGGAAATGTATCAAATTTTAAATGCTAAGTTTAGATATCAATTGAATAATATATGTTAGAATGTTACTACCTCATATACATTATTGTTTATGACATTGAGAAGGTGTTGTTTATTTGCATATTACAAGTAAAAGTCTACAAGAGCATATTTGCAATGAAGCCCTACTAAAACATTCTTGGTCTATTATCAAAAAAGATTGGACCAATATATATAGGACACTTCACTCTACAAACAACCTAAAGGAAAGGAAAAACATAGGCAATTGAGAGGGAAGAGCTTCATACAAACATACCTCAACTTCTCCAAAGTCTTGCTATTGATTTTCATGCCAAGATAGCTTTGTAAGAGCTTGATAATGTTTGCATCTAAAATCTTGAAGGCCTTACATGCCAATGCTTTATACCCATGTAATGGTGAATTTCTATTATAGAAAATTCATATTTTAGATGATGGATTCTAGGAGACATCCTATCATGAGAGAAAACTTGAGGCCAATAGAAGGTCCTTTCAACTATAGTGAAATGTGCAATTACAAGGAATTTAAAATTTATTAATTTTTATTTTTTAATAATATTTTCTTACTCCAAAATTTGACAAGGCACATATGCTGACTACTCACCTTACAAATTCTCTGACTACTTTTTTGGCTAATTTTTCTTCTAATTGCACATTTGACTATAGTTGAAAGGACCCTCTACTGGCCTCAGATTTTCTCTCATGGTAACAAAATGTATTTCATGTCAACAATAATGTCTACCATAACATCAAGATGTTATAGAAAACATTAAATGAAAAATTTTAGGTGATATTTGATGTCATAACTTGTGTTTTTATGTTAATGATAATGTTTGCCATAACATGAAGATGTTATGGTAAAAATTATCGTTGAAATAAGAACACAAGTTGTGACATAATTGACATTGAATGTCACCTAAAAATTTGTCACCTAAAACATGGGTTTCTTATAATATTATCTTATAAAAGATAATGATGTCATGGAATTGGCCACACAAACTTTGTAGTAAAAGCAGAAAGACTCCAATGCGAACAAACCCTAGCAATAATTATAGTAAAAAAACTCCAACACGACCACACCCTAGCAAATGCACACTACCACAACTCTATAAATCCTAATCACTATGAGAAGGCATGTCTAAAGGTGTAAAGACTACATAGGTGAATTGTGCAAGAAAAAGAGTTGTAGAAAGAGAAGGGATTCTACAACAAATCCTATTGTTGATTTACTAAGGTTTGCACAATGCCCTTCACAATACCCGCCCCTCATGATATTGCAATTCAAGATACCTGCCCAATGAAATATTCACTTGTACATTACTAGAAAGATATCCAATAATAGTACAAGATATGTTTGATACTTGTAAGATACTTAAGATTTTGGAGTTATTGAGTAACACTAGAAATTTTTTATAAAAAGATTTGAAGTTGTTTTTTGCTCTCATATAAAATCAATTACATTACATGCAAAGAAAAATGTGAGAATTGGAGAGAGCTATTGAATTTTTTTAACAATGTATGAATTTGTTATGAATTTTATAGTATATTTCTAATATTGCAAAAGTTGTCATAGAGGTACTACATAATAACTCTTATAAAAGACATTTTTTTCCCTGTGAATTCTTAAAGGAAAAAACTTCCACATCATATTTTGGATGGTATCACTATATAGAAAACTATTGATTGTTTGGAGGTATTTTTTCCATACAAGTAGATTATGGGAAAACTTTCACATCATATTGTAGGTAGGCTTTCATTACATCAAATGCTTGTAAATGGTTAGAGTTGTGAAGTAGGAGAATTGCTAAAACTAGGATGGCTAAAAATGGTAATTTTGTGGAAGAGAGTGCCTTCATTATGAACAAAGATGGTTGAATGAACTTTAAGGATTCTTCCAAACATAAAATTTTGGCAAAATTTAGCAAGCATAGACACAACCATTATCAAAGAGAGAAGTCCATTAGACACTACTCAATTCAAGAATAGATCCAACCACAACCATTGAGAAGTTTATGAATTCAATATTAATTACAACAAGACCCACTAAAAGATCAAATTTATCCCCTCTCCCCTTACCTTAGTTGGTCAACATTATACATGAGCTATTTAGAGTGATTCATAGATGATTTTCATACACATTCATCTACCATAATACCATATTAAGATAGACAATTGCATGTTTGTGATTGCATTGGAATCTTGACAATTGCCAAATAGTTGATGGTACTATAAGAAAATCTTTGGAAAGTATATGTACATATACAAAAGAGAATTTACAAAATTCTGATTGATAGAACAAAAGATATATATTGAATTTTCAAAGTTTATTTTCATTACAAAATTGGTGTAGAGAGCCATTGAGCCATTGGTCTATGTAATACTTTGGTCAGTGTAACATCAAGTTCATGTACTTTTATTTTTAAAATTATTTTCCAATATTTTTACTTATGTGTTAAAAAAAAATTTATTGATATTTATTTTTACCTTTATTTTGCATTCTTGAAATTTGCTTGTCAATCTTTTCTAATTTGTATGCTAAAAATTTATTTAATTGAAACTATATAATTAAAAAAATAGATTTAAAACACAATATTACAGGCTAAAGATCATTTACATTAACAAAATGATTGAAAATGGATAAAAAAATAAAATAAAAAGGGATTCAATTGTCACTTTTGTAGAAATTACAAGTGGTATAAGGTAAGGACTTTCAAATATACCATTGATCCAAAAGTACCATTTGCACTAGATGTATACCTATTAGTTTATGATTATCTACCTATATTAATCCCTAAAGATTTTTTGCTATGTTTTCACTAAAAACACTCCAAAACTACCATTTCTAGTGTAAGCACGAATTTTTTTTTTAAAAAGAACATTTTTGGATACATGTAACTATAGCATTTTGTAGTAAACTAGAGTTTGAAAAGATATAGAAAAAATTTCAGAAATTTCTACCGTGTAGATTGTAAGTTATGAATGTTTGAATTGACAAATATTCTTTTTTTTACCCTACAAAAAATCAAGCAACTACCTTTCACATGATCACATTTGTATGAAAAAATGTCCAAAATCATGGTTAGTATTTGGATTTGTTCTTCAAAGAAAATTATTAATATGCTTGAAATTTTTAGATCATTTGGAATTTCAAGCACATTTCAATATGCTTGAAATTTATCTATGGAATTGAAAGATGACAATTCCAATGGTTGTAATGTTGTAATAAACAACCTACACCTTATATTTTATTAAAATAAATTTAAAATTGAATTAAAGAAAAACTTTCAAACTTTTTTGTAGATTAGAGATTTTATAAATACCTACAAACTACCCCAAATTAAAACTCCTAATAACTTTTGATTCATTTATCAAAATAAATTGATTCAAAGCTTTTCACTTAGATATAAATTTAATAAACCAATTTCAAATTTTTATTTCATAAAAAATTAATTATTAAGAAAAAAATTTGTTACTGGATTGCCTGCAAGCATTGAAAACTATACGTTATACAATAACTTTTTAACTATGTAGTCAAAAGTTATGAAAATTGTTGGGCCTTAAAGGTAGTCCATGAGAAAATGTTGTTCGAAAACCTCAAAGAAAAAAATAAAAACTCCATTTGTAGTGATTTGCAAGCCTAAAATTGCTATGTTGCCCAAAAATACTTAGTTAAATGCTTTAGGGGTTAAAAAACAATTTTAGAATATTTATTCCAAAAAATTGCCCCTTTGAAACTTTTGCATGGATTTTCAAAAATAATGAAACATTTTTTAGTAAGTAGAAATACTCTTTTAGTTGCATACAAGAAAGTGTTAAAGTTAGACAAGTCTAGTAATACTAAATATGATCTACAGGATGATTGCAAGAAACACCTGCCGATTTTGTTGCATTTGGCTGATTTTTTTGAGAGTACATTAAAATTAGAAAATTAATTTAAAATTAAAAAAAAATATGAATAATGTATACACCTCTAAGGTGAAGGTTTTCACTGAAGGAAATAGATAGAAAAATTCTCTAAGTAGGAGAACTTGAAAAGTGTCAAACCTCAAGAAAATACATACTTAAATCTTGTTTTAATTAGGGAAAAATAGTAAAAACAAGTATTTTCAAAAAATAAAAAGTGTCCATTTGCAACAACTTTATGGAGATGGTCATTCACCAAAAGAAAATCCACCAAAATAATAATTTATATATTTCAAAATACCAACGGAAAGGAGTTCACTTTGTAGACTTCCACACCACATAAAATTAACTATTTTTAAAAATTCTTCCTTGGAAAGCTAGAAGTCTACTAGAAGACCATCTCATCCAATTTCATCTTAAAATCATTAAAGAAAGGTACTTCATAGTACTAAAAAACCCTAAATTGCAGAGTGTTACATCCAATTGGGGTCTATTTTTGGATAGTAAATTGTTTTTGAAAATTATGAAAAAATCAGGGAAGATTTATGATAGTTATGAGTACCTTCTCTAAAAATCTTGAGTCAATCAGAGCCAAAACACAAAAGTTATGGCCAAGAAATAGATCAGCACATGTAGTGACACAAAATAGGACAAGTGTTTCTTACAATCACCCTACAACAAAAAGTGGCATGTAGTAGCAAGGACCTTAGAGATGGCACCAAAAGATTTTTTAAGTGATTCCATGTAGAGGAGATCAAAGGCAACAAACAAGGCAATTATGTAAGGTAGGTAAGTGGAACGAATGTCATTTTCTTGTTGGACAGAGAGGTTGGGGTGGGAGGTACTCACTGCCTAGAACATTCTTTAGCAATGACAACCAAGGTCGCCTCTATTCAATACAAATGTGATCCCTAACTTACTACTGGTTGTGACAACAACCCAAGGCATATTAGTATGCAGTAGGGATTTTCTCCATTTTTTATGAAGCGGTGATATAAAATGTTACAATGCTGTTCCAAATTTGGGTGATTGCAAGAAACATTTCACATTTTTGTCTCAAAAATGCAGTTTTTGGCCACATGGCTAGTTCTATTGCACGATACTACCATTATTACGTGTCAACACTATGCTTACAAATCTTAACTGTCGGATCAACTGAAGGCGCTTGTATATTTCAATTGTCTATTAGTATTGTAGACTAGTACAAAGTACTACAAAGGCCACTGGTAGCAGAAAATAGGAGGAAAGGGGGTTGTGAACCTTTTTATTTTTAATAATTAAAAAAATCAAAAAAATTATTTTTTTAGACAAGATTGTACTCACATTGCAATAAAAAAATTCTCTCTATGAAGAGGGAAATTTTTTCCCTCTTCATAGCCTTTGTACCTAGGATGGTCACTTTGACTGTACCCCATGTGTGCAATAGACATGTTGCTAATTTCATAAAAATTCATCAGCAATCCTTGTAATGTTAGTAGACCTCTAACTTGTCCAGTTTGTCACTTCAAATTCAGATTTTCAGGTCAAAAATAGTCTAACTAATAACCTTCAAAATGGCTAAAGTAGACATCCAATTGGGGGCAGGTTGAAAATATCAAATTAATTTTAAAAATTTTGAAAAAATTACTCAACATCTAAAACTTTTGTGTGAACCTTCGTTCAAAATTTCAAGCCAAATGAACAATCTATGCAAAAGTTATGCACAAAAAACTACTTGTTAGAGGTCAAGGGGACAAAAAATAGGACAAGTGTTTCTTGCAATCACCCATTTCAACATACAGGTGATTGCACAAAAGACCTGTACTATTTGTTGCGTTTTGCAATAGTACTCCTGATTTTTTCTGGAAAACTATAAAATTAGAAAAAAAAATTTTAAATTTTTTTTAAAATACAACTTATATAAACACCTTTTAAACAAAGGAACCCATGGAAGGAATTATATAGGAAAATTCTCTAAGTAGGAGAACTTGAAAAGTGCCAAACCTTAAAAAAATACATACCTTCATGTTTTAATTAGGAAAAATAGTAAAAATAAGTAAATACAAAAATTAAAAAGTTTCCATTTGCAGAGATGGTCACTGACCAAAAAATTCATTAAAATAACATTTTATATGTTTCAAAATTCAAGCAAAAGGAAGCTCACTTTGCCCAGGGAGAATACTCACGATTTTTAAAAAACTACTTGACTTAAAAGATAGGGTCTATTTAATTCAAAGGGGGTAAATTTTATATATATGTAGAACTACTATAGGGTTCTTGAAATGTCACATATCCTTATATATATAAATTAGGCTATGTATAAACATCATTTAGTAGGAATTTTTATTAATAAATTAGCTTTTACAAATAGGGTTGATATAAAAAATTTGTAGTACAATGAGTATAGATGTAAACAAATTTTTTTAATTGAATGATAAAACTTACACAATTTAGTAAATCTAAGGATGTTTTTCAGGAGATTTGTTGTTACCATCAAATAATTCTAGCCTGTACATACAAATCTTTCCTTAAGTATACCAATTATGTAACATGTAAAAAACTATTGTTCCAAGACAAAAGAATTGAGCTATAAATTTACAATGAGGTTGTACTATGGAAAATTGTGTTCACACAAAGTACACATTAAGAAATTGGTGTAGAGTGTGCAAGATTTGCATAGAATCTTTTCTATACTTAGACACTACAAACTCTAGATTTGCCTCAACTACTTGAACATATACTTGTAAATGTTTAGAATCATTTTCTTTTTACTAGTGTTTAATAAACACTCTTTTATTTTTTGATTCTAAATTCAAAACCATTGTAAATGCATATATAAAAATAAAATATATAGTCTCTATATTACAATAGAGGTCATATTCTTGGGTTAATCTACAATGTTTTTAGAGTGTCAATTTCTCATGTTGTTCATGTTATATTGCTAGTATTGGTGTTTTTCTTAATTTTAGTATCATAACTATATTTAATGTTTCTATGATGTTTATTATTCACCATATTAGGTTGTTTAGAATACATGGTATAGAATTTAGAATATTTAAAACTATTGTTTCATTTTACATTTTTATTTGTCATTTGAAATTGTACTAAAATACAAGTAGTGCATATATTAAGAAAATAGTGTATATGTAAAACACTACTTTTATAGTATGTTGTAAATGGATATGAAAAAATTAGACATATAAATTTTGTATATAAGATAGCCTAACTATAAAAAACAAATGATTGAATTTATATGTAAAAATATGGTCATTTTAATTACTAAAATGAAGGTAAATAGCCCTATGTTAAGTAGCCTCTTAACTCAAGTGTATGCTTAAAATTACAAGGAGTGATCTCCCTGGGTCACTTTGTAGACTTCCATAGTCCACACCACATAAAATCAACCATTTAAAAAAATCCTTTTGTAGAAATCTAGAAGTCTACTAGAAGACCATCTCATCCAAATTTCATCTCAAAATTATTAAAAAAAAAAGGTACTCCTTAGTACTAAAAACCTCCAAATTGTCATATGTGACATTCAATCACTAGTACTATTTTTATATTAAAATATTTTTGAAAATTATGAAAAAATTATGTAATATGTATGATAGTCATGAGTACCTACTCTAGAAATATTGAGTCATTTAGAGCAAAAATGCAAAAGTTATGGGGAAAAAACAGATTAGCATGAGACGTGTGATGGAAAATAGTCGGGAAAATAGTACAAGTCTTTCATGCAATTGCCCATACATCCACATATTGGATAGAAAATATCACATTAACACACATTACATGTCCATAAATTTATTTTAATCTACAATTCGGCGATTTCATCCAATATTAATCTTTGTAATTAAAAGTTTTCGGGATAATAACTTCAATCACAGTTTCTTGCCATTTTTAGCCAAGTTATTTTTTCCTGGTACAATCTAGCCCCAAAAAACCCAAAATCACGCCTTGTTGCCTAGTAAGAGTAGTATGTCACGGCGTGGCTAACTTTGACAGGCTATTTGGAGGCACTATGTGTAGCACTGGCTCACACTACGTACGGGTAAGGTACCGAACAATGCAAAGTCCTGAAAAACTTGCTTTCGATTGACAGTGTTGTCGAGGTAATTGACTAGAGAAGAATTAATGTGCTTCGACCTGCAAGTGAATTACAAGCCTAATGTGGATTGAACCTACCGCCGCGAGAAATGTAATGCAATACTTTTGTAATTGATATTTGATATGAAGAGCTAGTCAATCTAGAGCAGACAAAGATATCCTATACTTCGCCGAGGCTTGTTCGCGTATATTTTTTCCTCTATCTATTGTAATTGTCCACGTGTTTCAAAAAAAAAGATATCATATACAGGACATCGAGTCTCTCTCTCGACATCCTTCGCTCGTTGATATAGAGCCAACTGGCCAACATACCGACTAGCTCCTCGAGCTAGCTGATGGTAGTCTAGTTTGTCCTTCCGTCTAGTACGGGGAATTCAAATACTTTGAAACATACTACAAATCTAAATCCCCTGTACTTTGTGGCCTGAAACTGAATTTAGACCTTTGACTCCAGAATCGCGCCAACTTACAAAGAAGATTGTGGTTTGCTCCGGATCCCTTGTCGCAACTATTCTTTTATGTCGAGGTCTTTCACAGGGAGATTTTTTTGCTTTACTACATTATTAATGTAGTAAAATCATGGAAAACACTACTATTGAAAGTGTTAGCATGTGGAGATTTAGAATCGCTATGCAGAATTTCAATCAATTTGCTACATAACATGGTAAACTGCTCTTTACTACTAACTCACACATACAATATGGAAAATTATTTTCCCACATTGTCAAAGTAGTAAAATCATGGAAAACACCACATTTATATTTTCAAACATCCTCTCTGATTTTTGTTCATAACTTTTGAATGGAAATTCAAAATCACAAAATTGTTTCTTGAAGTGAAAGTTAGCTTGATTTAGAAACTTTTCTTAGTTCAAATTTTTTGAAAAAAAGTCATTCTACTATGCCAAAATGTCCATCAAAGTTTGCTGAGTTTATAAGTAAGAAAAAATTCTATCCTATGACAAGAAAGCTGAAAATTTATACCTAGAGAACTGCCGTACATCCACATGGTTAGCTTGATTCATACCGTCACGCATGAGACCCAATTCAAACGCCTAACGCTCAGCAAATCATTCGCAATTCGCCTTTCGTGCACAGATCCAGCAAGTGCCTGCTTAGGAATGTACGTTAGTACACTCGACTTGGCTTCAGTGGTCAACAAAACGAACTGACCAGACGGTGGCAAATTAGATAAGCTCCAGCATAATTAGCTCTTGCACAGGATACTGTCTGTAGAGACATATGACTAACTTTATTGAAGTATTTTGAATGGGCATGCCATTTGACATAACGCCAACACAAACATGAGTGACTCAGCAGTCAGTGGTTCCAAAACAAGCTAAAATTAGTTGTGTTTGTACCAAAAAATCTTTGGGTTACTACTACTTTCATTGTAATAAAGGGCCTTTAATGGAGAAATTTTAACCAAAATTGCAACAAACAATAGAATTTGATAGCCAATTTGCAACTTCACCCACATGGGAATTAGCATCAATTTTGTCAATTTTGTATAGTAGCACTCCCAATAATCCTTTACAACTTGCAAAATTGTTTTTTTTCTATTTTTTTTATACTACTCACTCTCAAAGTTGCCAAAGGTGATACTTATTTATCATCATCATATGAAGACAAGTTGTTTGTTTGGATGTTTGGATGTTTGTTTGTTTGTTTGTTTGTTACATTGAGATCTCCCGGACCGTGAGTCCCCCGGGTGCGTGTTTGGTACCATCGGAAAGCCCTTGGCCAGGAGTGCATGGGCTTTGATTCATGGTGTTCCAACCTATGGCATGAAAGTTATTGAATTTTGAAGTTTCTATACATTAAAAAAATTAGACCGTGGCAACGGCACGGGCTACCCTAGTTTTTCTTGAAGGTAGCATATTGCACTAACTCCATAAACTACATTTGAGATCATTACTCAGCTTGTAATACCATATACATAGATCAGTTTTGGTAGGTTCATGCTGAAATATTTTGCTTTTTTCAATTCGACAATTTGATAGATAGATAGGAATTTTTTTTAATTTCAACACTTTATGAGGATACTCCTAATTTTGGATTGATCCTTCCTATTCATGCGTAAATGTGTTCCTATTTCAAATTTTTCTCAAGAACAATTTTTTCAAATTCTCAGAAATAGTCGTAAATAATTTTCTAAATTTCGACATGTTTTAAAATTTCCCGAGTTATTTTCGGAACTGACCTACACGTACGGTACACTGTCTGTACAGACTACTGTACACAGTCTTGCTTGTTGGTCACGTTATTATTGAAATTTAACTTTGTCGGAGATGAAGCGCGGTCCTCTTTGAAGATTCCCCAGAATCACGGTGCAGATAAGCCAGCCAGCATGAGGCCAGGTAGGGTTGACGCGTTCTCTGTTGCAAATTGAGAGGCTCAAGAAACGCGTTCTCTGTTGCAAGTGGAGAGGCTCAAGGAGGACCGTCACAACTCATTCATACCGGATTAAGTTCCGCTAGTCCATGGCCACACACCCTAGAACATCGTTAACGCTGTAAATGTGCAGAAAGACGTTAACTTTTGATCGCTTCTGTCGTGGCGATCTCCCCGCACGCAAAGTCGGCAGTGATCCAGCTGCGGCTCTCGCCTTCGGATTCATTCTACGTGGTAAGCTTTCTAAGATAGTCTAGTTGTGACTCTTGAATGAAGTTATTGGACCTCGAATTGCATGCTCCTTTACGCTTCAATCTCCACATATATATCCTTCGCTTGCTGAGAATTGCTTCGATCGATCAGCTGAACGAAATGGTCTAGAAGCTAGTGAAGAGCCAGCTAGCTAGGGTAATTTCCCGGAATTGGACACTACTGTAAGTAAAGCTCGTGAGTGAGACCAATTCCAAGCTCTCTAAGAGTGTTCAGATATATTTTCTTATTTTATCATTTCCTTCGGTTGGTTCTAATTGTAAAGTGTAAGTGCTAGTTTCCATGCTTGTTTTGTGTGGCTCATGCATAGAAGGTGGTGTCCACTGCTCTATCAATGCTTGTTTCGGGAATTCTCGTTTCCACATCTGGCTTCACTGTTTGTTCTCGATCAATGCTCTATGAGCAGTGAACGCCCACTGAGATGGTTGGGCGTGCGTGAAGCTATTTGTACTCGCCATGGCAAAGAATGTAAAAGAGATGGCTCGGCTCTTCATCCTTACAGAGTCAAACTACTAACCTATGATTACAGTCAAACATTTCAACCCAACTTCGCCTCTGAAATGATGAAACACGACTAGAGAGAATGCAGTATGAATAGAGTCCGAATAAGCCGCAACCAAAGACAAGTATCTTTACCCAACAAAATCGTGTAGTTTTTGTGTGTATCCTTCGTACAATTCTATACGACTGTAAATTTATGTTTGAATAGTTATAAAATTTTGTTTGAGAATCTTGGGATATTGCTATCTCTGTGCCCACATTATAGACTTAAGAAATGAATTCTGGAAAATGATGGGGCCAAACATGCTACTAGTAATTTCAATTGGGCTCGTCCCATTTTGACTTTCATGCCACTTTACTTCTGTATACCTTATGGTGACGATTCTATTTAAATATTATGATTTCCACAATAATTATACTTCTCTGTATTCTCCATTATCAGTTTTAGAGTCTACGTACTCAGCACACACCCGTTTGCGATCTCCTAGTCTCGTCTTGCAGGCTCTTTGCACCTATTGTTGCTGCAATCCATGCGAAATTTCATGTGAGCTGTAGGGATTTTGTAATCGAGGTCTATCTTGCAGGGTTTTGCTCTCCTACTAGATTGCTTGGAGCAGAGTTACGATTTGTAATGGGAATTCGACTTCTCCTTGTCATGAGTTTGGTTTAGAAGCAGACTCAATTCGGTTTGCAAGCAACATTTGTAGATCATTGGATTTACTTTACTTCTATCGGATAAATTTGAACGAGGTGGCAAAATTTGGAAATTCAGTACCTCGCATCAGGTAACGGACTCGGGCTTTGCCTTCAGGGATTCTACGACTGTCGGTGCACATTTGCAGAGGCTCTATAGATTATGAGTGATGGATCAGGGTGTACGATTCCTAAACCCTAGACCCTTCATTACCGTCTTTGTTTACGATTGCTCATGGAAGTCTGGTTTTTCACAGATCATTGCTCCTGCTTGTTGACAGAAGTGTGGCGAAAGTTTTGAATGAGTCGAGAGTGGCATAAAGAATGAAAGGCATGGAGGACTAGGGTGTTTATTGAAGCTCCTTCAAATTCTTCAGTCAATTTTATGAAAGCTTCGATTGGCCGTCGTTTTCTCCAACTCTGAGGGTGAAGACACCGAGGGCAGCAACGAATTTGATTTACATTCGGTGATTTAGGGTTTCTTTCCTTAGAATAAACAGCCTTCATTCTTCTTCTTGGGGGTATGGCATCAAGCAGTAGGGGTAGTGAGGGGGCTAACAAAATTCCGGAGGATCTCGTGCTGTCGTGGACAAGAGATGCAACCACCAGCAAAGTATTTGGGACGCTCATTGAGAACGATCGACAGCTCTTGCAGGAGCTCATCCAGTGTGTGTACGAGGGGAAAGACGCGAATGGCACCAAGCAGAAGCTGTCAACATTGCTAGGCACAGGCAAAGATCGGAAATCGGTTGAAATTCGTGCAAGAATACTCACCAGGTTGATTTCAATCGCTTTAGGTCTTCACCCTGACGATATTACAATTGACTCTCAAACTGGAAAAGAATCTCTGCGCGAATCTGTGGATTTCAAAACTACTCTTCTTCTGAGATTGGCTGAGGCACTTCAAGATGACAGTAGTGTTCTGAGCTATCTGTTTAAGGACGCACTGGAGGCAGATGACGAAGTCATGACTGTGATCTGCTGTAATCCTCATTTTTTTGAGATGTACCCAATCCCGTACTTCCATGGCTGCGACCTAGCCATTGTTCAAGAGATTTCGAAGCTCTGGTTGTCGCAGGAGATTGGAAGAGGATTCTACTACTCTACAGTCTTGGAGCCCCTCTTTAACCAGTCGAAGGAGGAGGGCGGATTTCACGAGATATGGGAGGAGAATGGACTTGAGGTGTTGTGTGAACTTTTGCAAAAACGTACAGTGAAGGCTGGAGCTCGCCTCTTACAGGCTTTGCTAAGGTTTCCGGAGAATAATCATCTTGAATGGTTCCGATGGCTCATTACTTTCTTTGTAGGGTTGAAGAATGGCAAGTTTAGGAAATGTTTTCTCGGAGATTTTCAGAATCGGGCTTGGATAGTGAGGTGGCTTTCTCGAGGGTCCGATCAAGTGCTTGGACACCATGGCCAACCCATTACCATTGGACCTTCTAGTGCTCAGACAGATTCGAATCTCCTTTGTTGGGCAGCCCGACGGGGCTATTCTAACCTGATTTCATGCATTTCTCAAATATACCAGGATGCATGCAAGATGTCTCCCAATGAGAATCTTCTTGAGGATGCAACCCAAGCGCTGGCGGTCAGTTTGTTGTGGAAGGTGGCTCTCTGGTGTGCCACCCGGCATGGCCAAGGGTTGGTGGTTATGGAGCTCACAAGTCCTGAATGGGTGAAGGAGAGCATTGATTTTAATGACTACACCGGGATTGAAGGGTGCTTGCCCCCTCTGCATTTGGTGTCTCTTCTTGGAGATAGAAGCATGTTGAGTTCGTTGTGCATGGGTAACATGCGCATTGCGTCTGGTGCCTACAAGGCGGATTACTTAGGGAAGACTCCTCTTGATTATGCCATGCAATTCCAAGTCACCACCAAGAATTCTAAAGAAGGGATGAATATCACCAATGATATCAAAGACAAGATGCAATTTCATCATATAGGAAGATATTCTACCGCATGGCCGCAGTTTCATTATCTTAGGCCACAATATGGTTATGATAGGCCACAGGTTGATTATTATTGGACACAAGATAATTCTTATAACAGAAGAGAAAGGGCACAATATAACCCCTATGATAGAGAAGAGATGCCAAGGCCACTTACGGGAGACCAAAGTTGCATACAACAACTATTGCAAATGCCTGGTGTAGCAGATCGTCTAAAGGAGCTCAACGACATGTATATCACACAAGCCAATTTTGTGCTTGTTGGTGCGGCACTCATAGCTAGTGTGACATTTGGTGGATGGTTGCAACCTCCCCTTGGCTATGCAGACTATTTCCAATTCACTCCACATAGTCCCTTGGCTCCAGAAGGTACATACGAACAATATGTTGCCGTAGAAGGACATCTCAGCGTACAAATGTTTGTGGCATTCAACGCCTTGTCTTTCTTCTTGGGCATTGGCACCATGTTGATTGGAGCTGAGGCAACTTTGTTTGTTCATGACAACGATGAACGAACAATAGCCTTGATGAAAGTCCGAAAATCAATCAAGTGGATGCTTGGCTTCTTTATTACCTCTATAGTGTGCATAATGGTAGCCTTTATATGTGGAGGATTGGCGATTCTACCTCCAATTCAAAGATTGGAATGGAGCATGATAGTTTCTTTAAGTTTAGGTGGGTGTATTTGTTTAATTCCTTTGACTTGGATATTGTTTTCTCTAGTTGGAGATCAAATAGTGAAGTTGAAAGATTGGATGGTAAAGCTCATCATGCCCTTTGACAAAGAGAAGAAATTAGATGATTTTCTCAAGGATTTCCGTGGATCACTTGTAAGCAAAGAAGATAAGAAGGCATTACAAGAGCATATAAAGACATTACAAAATGTGAAACCATACACGGAACCTAGTAGCCTTGATGAAAAATCTAGTAGCCTTGATGAAGAAACTAATAGCCTACAGACAATATCTAATAGCCCATCTGGAGATAGGCTAAATAGAGATAGGCTACACAGAGACAAGTTATACGGACTTCAGGTATATGGAGCTAGGTTCTACGGAGCTAAGCTATTTGGAGACAAAGTAGTAGTTAGAAGCCCATCTCCATGTATTCAACGTCGCCACTCTTGGGCATGAAGGAGCTTTGGGATGATGTAGGTATGGTATTGAGTAGATCAATAGTTGCTACAAGCTAGTTAATAGCATTAATCATCAATGAAATAGAATAGGTGAATACTTGAAATACAAGGCTACAATGTTTTTTGAGTAAAAAGTTGAATTTCAAATTCTAGTTTCATTACGAATTGGTCTTATGAGCCATGTACTTTGTTAAATATTGGAATGTGACACCTCAACAATGAATTAGATACGATGAATTTCAAATTTTTTTGAGATTTATAATGATAGGAAAGATGAACATGTAAATATTTTACTATATACCTTTGCAATTGAATTTTGAAAATGTATTACAATGGTTTTCATGCAATCATCATGAAAAAATGAACATGAAATATACCTAAAAGAATCATAGGAGACAGAATATTGATTTCTACAATTAAAATTTGGTATGCTTCATTCATGCTCCTTACTATGTAGGAATGTTATGTTTAGTTTGCATTATTAGAAGATTTATATTATGTTTCATACAATGAAAATTTCTTTGAATAGCACAACAAAATAATTGTACAAAAACCAAAGCCAAGCATTCATGACAAACTTCAATCCAAGATTTTCTACATTGAAAAGAGCCTCAATCTATGAAAAGCATGGCCTTTAATGTAACATTTGTACCTTTGTAGGTGTGTACCTTTATAATTATAACTACTTCAAATATGACACCTACAAAGCAATACTAAAACCTAGATTTTGATGACAACAAGGTCTTTACAATCAAACTATGAAAGCCTTGGCATCAGTTTTTTCTATGCCTTCAAACAATACTCTAAAATTTTATAACTAATGTAACTCGTGTCCAAATAATTCATGCTAAAGCATACTAAAATCCTCTTTCATTTTCCAAAATGATAAATCCCTATAAAAATAATTTGTGCTAAAATTAGCAAGTACATCTTGCTACCAATCGTGTGTCACATGCACTCACCTAATTACCTTTAGGTTGATGAACTTTGTTATTTGAATTGAGGCTCAAATCCAATAACTCATCCAATACTTCATTCATTCACGAGTCTCACTGCCTTGGTGTGTCCCCCAATTGCGCTGCAAAACCTACTAAGTGCCTTTTGTTTTTTGTTACAAAATTGCACAAAGTGTCAAAGAGATTGTTACATACAAAGGCTGAACACCATTGCGCCCTCCAACTCCATGAATAATACAACAATAAGAAGTTCTCAAGTTCCAAAGTAGGCAAGGAATCTTATGAAAAAATTTCTTAGTTTTCAAACTTTGAAATTTATATCCATTATTTATAGAATTTGACATTCAATTTTCACAATACACTTGTCATCTTTCAAAGTACAATCTGGGTGGAGCATCTTCATTCAATTTATAAATTTAGAATAATTGAGTTCAATGGGATACTACAAAGGTAGCAATAGTAGTAGTTTAGTTGCAAGCCAAAGTAGAGATGAAGTTAGTACAACAAGACACAAATCAATTCAATCAAATTTAAATATTTGCTTATCAAATAGGTTAGAAGTTTTATGGTCCCTTTAGATTGTGACTTATAGCAACAAGTTAAAAATTTGTGAGATAATAAGCTTGGAATTTTTTTGTATTTAAGACATTTTAGTGAGGGTTACAAAGTACTCAATCTAGAATAAGGAGATAGTTTTCATCCATCAATTGATAAACAATTATCAAATTCACAATCATTACTTGAATTACAACAACTACATAAAACACATGCAAAAGCAAAAAGGTTCCATTATGAGGATGATCACTTAAGTAATACAATCTATTTGTAGCATGGGGACAATTCTCCAAAAAAATTCCTATATAGAGAAATAGATTTGAGATGGAGAATTTTATTATTTTTAAAAATTCCTTCAATAACAAAATCATCATGAATTTTTTCATAAAGATTCTATTTGTTCCATTCTCAATATGTAGGCAAACCTATTTTCAACTATAGGATGATGACAAAATTGATTCAAGGCTTTTAATGTACCCATTGTGATTAATGGTTGCTTTCAATGTACACCTCCTAGACATTGTTGATGGCACTATTTTTAGCATTTTGGAAAAGAAGATGGTAAGTCACTTTTTCAAATTTGAATGAATAGATTATTTCTATTTATGATGGTTAATATGATCACATTCAATTGGAACTTAAGAGAATTTGTCAAAGACTTGTTTCAAAGCACAATTAACTTTTGCCTAAGCCTCCATGGGTCATTTCAATCCAATGCTTGGATAAAATATAGTTTGTTTTTCTCCCTTTAGAATATAAATTTTAGTAGGGCCAATAACTTCTATAAACAATCATTTTTCTTTTGTAATTAATAGATTATTCTAATAGACAATGGAGGGTTGTTTTTTCTATTGAACTCTAAAATATTGGTGATTTTCTAGATGCTTGTATTAAAATCCTTCACACCAAAGTAGTAGTCTAAATTTTTGAAAATGTAAAAATGCTATATATATTTCAAATTTCAAGAAAATTTTGATGATGACTTTTGAAGAATCTTCAAGTTGTAAACATATGGCATCTATACATCATATCTATATGATTAAATTTTCTAATGCTTTCACCAAAGTTTATCTACTTTATGAAATTGAAAATAAAAATTAATTCTTTCATAAGCTTCAATTGTTTAGTTTTGATTATGGTGGTTCATAAGATTTTCTTTTCACTTATTTATTGAAATCTTTCTTGAAAAGCCATTTGTAAGCTTAGAAAGTAACTATTTAAGGTGAAAAATAATTATTTTTTGAGAATTATACAACTAATTTAGGCTCAATGTATACATACAAATCCTTAATTTTTCATCCATCCAAATGTTTGAAGATTCTTTTATTAGGCCCTAAACAATTGAGGCCATTTTTGTTTTGTCAAAACCACTTTGAACTATCATTTCTATTGTGATCATCTAAGAGAATAATTTTTTTTATAGAATTTAACCATAGAATCTAGTACCTAACTTACTTGAAATCACATGGTAAAAACTTCATGAAGTTTGAACATATAGATTGAAAGATATGAGTAATCAAAGTTATTTTTTCAAGAAGATGCTAAAACTACCACAAAAACAGTATTGTCTATAACTTTCTCATTATTAGTTCAAATAGAATGAATCAAATATTCACATGTAGACAAAACTGCATCATTTTATGAAAAAAAAAATTTTAATCTAATTTTGTGTTTTTGCAAATTATTTTTGTTGCCCACTAAATTAAATTCTAGACTTTTATAGTATAGTTTTTGCTCCTTGACATTGATTGAAGTAAAAATTATATTCCTACAAAGCTAATCAGTTTTTCTATGTTATGAAAAAGTTTTAAGAAGTTTCACCAAAAATTGAGATCATAAGAACTATCTCCCAAGGGAACAACAATCTTTTAGGGGTTAGTTCTTACAAGTGTATATAATGTGAATATTGAAAAATCTTTGTAGTACATTAGATGCACCTATGTTTAACACTCTTAAAACTTGTATTTATCCATGAGAAACTCACATTAGAAGAAATCTAACCCCTATGCAAGGTCGTTTGACTACATGAGAATGTGCAATTATAGAAAATAAATTAAACAAATCAATCATTATCTTTCTTTTTGCCCATATAGATCACATATTTTTCTAAATAAGATTTGAAACAAAAAAATTTAAAGATGTTTTATAAAAGAATTTTAATATTACAAAAATTTCCCCTAGATTTATACATCAACCAAAAGTCAAATGGCCTTCTACAAAAGCTAAATTCTTTTTTAATGATTTAATATTGCATGCAAAGAGAATGTTGAACCCTTTTTTGAACCCCAACAAAACTAAACAACAAAAAAATTAATTTAACCCCTAAAGCCTTGAGCTGCATTTTTTGGCAACATAGCGGTTTCAGGGCAGCTCACTACGAATGGAGTTTTTATTTTTTTTCTATGAAATTTTGACACAACATGTGTCCAAGGAGTAGCTTCAAGCCCCCAAAAATTTCATAGCTTTTGATTACACGGTTAAGAAACTATGGCATGATATGTTGTTTTGTTTGAACGTTGAGTAATCCGGGCAACTGAAAAAACTTCTTTAAAAAAATTTCTTTCAAAAGTGAAATTTTAAATTAATTCTTTAGGTTTATACAAACATGGGAAGCTTTGAATCATTCCATTTGGATTAAGGAGTAAAAAATTATGAGGAATTTTAGTTTGCGGGTAGATATAGAGTCCAAAGACTAGTTAATAATTAAAAAACTTTAATTTAAAATTCTTTTGGGTGGATGATGAGGCATGCCTGCCTTACTATCTTCCCAAAAGATGGCACTGTACGTGGCATGCTTCCCTACCTATCCAATGAACCATACATGGTCAATGTGAATTTTTTGGCTCATTCTTACATAGGCCATTAAAATCCTTTTACTGTTTTAAAAATTGGAAGGAGGTGGGAACAATCTTGATGGTTAACTATTGAAATTTTTTATTTTTTACATAAAAAAATATATAATTGTTTATTGAGAGGTCTTTAATGGCATATGTGTACCATTAGTAGAGAGTAAAGTTTATCAATTTTACTTTGTTTCTCGGTTTTACATAGGGCTTGGCCAATTTCATTTGATTTGAGATTTAAGAAACTATATTTATCCATTTGCTTTAAAATGGACCCACTAGAAAGAATTAAGTGTTTTCATGATTTTCATCATTGAAAATTTAAACATGTAAGTGTTGATTTGGGTTTATTTGCAATTTTTACTTACAAAAAAATAGCATGTCAAACAATTGTAAGGTAGATTGTGTGATGAGTTTGATAGCTTTTCATGTGAGATTAAGTTTTTTGAAAGTTCATTTTAGTGTACTCTTTGTAGTTGTTCATGTCACCTCCAATTCCAAAAATATTTATATGCAAAATTTTGAAACATTGTGGAAAAGGTAGCATACTAAATATTAGAAAATGTACATTTCTCCTGTAATAATCTTACAACTCCTATGAAAGTTTGCACTCAAATTGGTAAAGATACTCATAAACAAGTTTTGTAAACATCTAAACAATTGGATTTTGGAACTGAAGGAGGAATTTGCTTCATTCCAAACAACTACAAGCCAATGGTCATTTTTCTTGGTCAAAATACACTGAGAAAGGCTTGGGCATTTAGAGGTTAATGAGACATGTTTCAAAAAGCAACCCCTAAATATTCTTGCTCCAAATGTACAACCTATAGTCTGTTTTAGAAACTTGTATTTTCAACTTTTTTTCAAATTTATAGTTTATTCATCCAATGCTCAAAATTTGAATTATGCCAAGGGAATCTTAAACTTTCTTTCTACTTCCAACAAGATTTGATTCAATAATAGATACCATGTTTCAATACTTATTTGAAAGATTTCAAATGCAATTATCTTACTATAATTATAACCTTGGAAAGATGCCTCCTATTATTAACATAGCTAACAAAAGAAAATTCAGATTTTTGGGGCAAAGAAGTGCACTTTTGTATCTACTCTTCTTTAATTAGTTAGAAAGTCATTTACAAGACACTCAATTTAGTCCTTAGCATTGTTACAAAGAAAATCATGAAATACTATTTAAGCCAAAAAATGGTCAATGGGTGACTTTCCAAATTACTAGAGAAATTATGAATATACCATTAGTCTATAAGGTACATACACCCAAAAGCAAAGTTGACCTTAAAGCACCATCTATAGTTTGTATACATTCCCAAAATTAGTTATGTACCTATTTGGATGGAGTGATTTTAGAAACAAATTTTGATCCTTAATAACTTTTGCATATTGTACCCAAATGCTACGTTCTTTGGTGCATTGGAATGTGCTTTCACTTGCCAACTAGACTATATGAAAATCTAAATATCCTAATAATAGTAATTAGGCACAATAATAATTTTTGGTGCTTTTGGATGGACCCACCCTAAATGAGATCATTTTGGGCAAAATGTATCAGTGGCTTCAATTTTGCTCCAAAACTCATTCAAATTTATTCATTTCATGACAAAATCATATCATTAATGCCAAGAAATGGTAACATATCAATCCTTTATTGTTGAATACTTAAGTGCCATTAGATAAATGGAAAGGTGGTTATGGGTTGTTTATAGGACGTTTTATAAGTCTACTCTATGAGTGGTATTCAAGTGGAGCTATAAATGTTTTATAAACAATTTACAAAATTTCACAAAAATTGTAAATCCACTTGGCTTTGATTCATAAAACAATGACACACCTCTAGAAAAATATATATACCCCTTATAGAGTTGGCCCTTAGGTATTTAGATTACTAATCATGGTAGAACTATAAGAGGCTTGTCTACCGTAAGCCTTAAACAACTTGTTACATGCATTTTGGGCCAATGAATTACAAAGAGTTTTTCTATATAGGATAAGAAAGCAATTGCTTGTCCTTGGAATTTTGTACAAAAGGTGAAGTCATGCATAGAATTTTGACCTCCAATGAACACTTTTGATTTAAGAAAAAATAACGATGTCATACAATACCAAAAGGGATGATTTTTATAGTCACGAGTCATGCGTTCAAGGGTTCACCTCTAAAGAACGAGTTGATCTTTGTGGAAATCATACTTTTTGAAACCACTACTACAAAGAAAAATCCAAAAGTATTCATTTGAGATCAAAGAATTCTTCATGATTACCCCTTTTTGTACAAAATTCTAGAGATGAACAATTGCACTTCTATCTTACATGCAAGAATACTTTGCCATCCATTGGACATTTAGTGTCTACAACGTCCTTCCATGGTTGATCGATTTTCTTGCATTCCACTCTCAATTTTTTTAAACATATACTAGTGAGCCATGTGTTGTTGCCACAACCAAAATCAAAGTAAAAGTAATTTTCTATTCTTTTAATCCATTAAAACTTTGAAATTCAATAACTTTTCCACTGTGAGTTGGAATGCCACTAAACAAAGCCTAAGCACCCCTCCTTGCCGAGAGCTCTCTGATGGTACTAGTACGCGACTAGAGAATGCTTAGTCCAAAAGATCTCAATATGACAAACAAAACAAAACAAACAAGTATGGATGACTATGTGAGCACTCTTTTCTTTCTTTTTCTTTAAACAAATGAAATAGATACATATGAACCCTCTTGATCTATATAGGAGAGGGCTCTGAAATTGTCCAAGCTTTTGCAACCGGTCAGTAGGAGGTTGTGAAATGGAACTTGATTGTGAATCAATGAACTTCCAATTACATTGGAGCTTAATAAGAGTTTGGATGGTTTCAAAGCCACGGTGGCTTCATTCTTAACTAAGTGAATAAAATAAGACTTGGTTGTTGAACCCCCTTCTTATGAGTGTTATGAAATTTGAAACTTCAGTTTTAGGAAGGAACGCATTTAGAAACCACCTTGATTACTTTTTACATGTTGCAATGCTGGTTCTTGAACTAAGCCAGATTTATTTCCAAAGTGTGCACATATGAATTTTCAAGGCCTACCAATTACAAATAGGGCTGTACCACGGACTTGGACAAGTGACAAAATAACCTGGCTAGTTGCAGTGCTGGCAGGGAACTAAGTTAGGAAGAATAAGACTCCATGTGATCAGACTTGGTCAAAGTTAGTTTTTTCTGGGGTTTTTTTCAAACAAATGAAAGGGGATTTCAATTTGGACAAAGTTGTAAAGCAACATAAGGGCAAAACACACAAACACGTCCATTTAAGGAATTCAGCATAGTTGGAGGCATGTTTTACTAAAATTGATATTTTTCTAGTATTAGCGAGTGAATATCATGAATATTCAAAAAAAAAATTTAATTTTTCTGAATCAGTATGTAATTTCTATAAATTTCCAAAGTGTTGGCTCCTTAGACCATTGGAACCGTCCTATAGGTGTACCTTTAACTGAACACCTGTTGAAATCAACTGTTAGTGAATGAAAACTATACATGTGTCTTACAACTGCATTAGCAAATTAGATTTAAACATTTGTCGGACACTTTAATGAATGCTTATGGATAGATTTAGTGACACTCTAGTGACCAGGAATAGGTACATGGACGGAAACGGGTGTTTCTCCCTTAAGCTTGGCTGTACTAGTATACTTTTAAGCTTACAATGCCAATGCACTCAAAAGAGGCTATCACCTCCTGGTTTGCATTAGATCCACCCCTTCTCTCAAAAAAATCATGAGCTGTTGATTTAAGAAGAAAAAAAATGCTACCCCATCAAAATGTCATCCATTTCTCAAAAAATTACAAGCCATTGATCGTTGAGAGATTAAAATTTGAGATGTCCAAATACAAATTCAAAATAAAATATCAAATATGAATATGGATATTTGAATATTGCATACAAATATTTTAAATACTACATACTAAATTTGGATATAGATATGACATACAACATATGGATATAGATAACATTTTCATTATCCCATATTGATTGTATGGAACCCTATCCTCTCAAAATTATAAGAGGGGGTGGGGTGTGTTTGTAAAATAAAATAAAATAAAATTTAATATTAAATTTTTTTCAATAGAATCAAAAATTAAAGTTTTAAAATTTTAGAGCCCATTATGTGAGAGTTTGTCACAATGGATGATGGCCTCAAAAGAGGTAGTTATTGCTTAACATACAATATAAGCTTACAATTAGTCAAAATAAGGTAGAATAATCCATTCTAACATTTGGACACTCCCATTTGCATCAATTACTTGCCCATCACCATAATCTTATTAGAACATCCCCACCAACTTCTTACAAAATAAGGGAGAAATACCCAATATAGCATCTATACCTTGCATTGGACCCTAGATTCATCGAAAACCCTCCCTAGACTATAGTTAATGTGTTTGCCAAATGCTTAACTTTAATTCACTAATGCATATTAAGGGCACATGTATATCAAAATCTAATTGGCTCACTACTAATTTTAGCAAAATTTATATTTGGGGGCATCTATTGAACAATTTCAGTGGTCTAGGGAGCCAACACTTTGAAAAATCATAGAAATTACATATAATATCTGAAAAATCTATTTAATTTTTTGAATATTCATGATTTTCACTCGCTAATACTAGAAAAATGTTATGTTCAGGAAAAGCTGCCTCCAACTATGCTGAATTCCTTATTTGGATGGTTGAGGGTGTTTCCACCATAGTGGCACTTTCTTTGACTTGTTGCGTCCCTGCAAGGATACCACCAGACTGCAAAATCACAGATGCCAATGAGGCAGCCACGAGTTCCAATGCGCTAAGTGCCACTGACTTGGCTTTTAAGTTACATGAGGAGGCAGAGGTACGGAGTCATGGGACCGACAGCAAGAACACCTCACAGAATAACAAACCAAAGAGCAACCTTTATGCATGGTATCTTAGAACCACCCACAGTGTACCCCTTCAAGCGATTTGCACATGTTCTGCAGTAGTATATGGCAATGTAAAATTTTTGTCATGTAGGAAGATAGTAATCA
Organism: Thuidium tamariscinum; assembly: GCA_947034885.2. NCBI lineage: Eukaryota > Viridiplantae > Streptophyta > Bryopsida > Hypnales > Thuidiaceae > Thuidium > Thuidium tamariscinum. Next base: position 848,799 of record OX344755.2, on the reverse strand, counting down.
CAGTGGTTGCCAATTTGTTGTGATTTTTTTTTCTTGAAATCAAATTACTATGAGTTTTGGAAGCCAAAAGTTGGCCTCCATTCATTACCAATATATAGAGTCTTCTAATTCCAACTATTCAAGAACTACTTTCCTACTCACTACTTTAGGACATGTGTCATGAACTAATTTATTAATCTCACTCTGGAAAAGGAGTAGAAAACATGTTCTAAGCTTTGGTTGGAAATTTGTTCCAATCTTAATTGGAAATAGCTACACCTACAAGTTGGATATGGATCTATAGATGGCAATGGATGATTCTACTATATCTTTATGCTAGTAGCATAGTTCAAATCAATCATTTGGGGCATTGTAGTTTGAAGTGTGGCAACAAAACTTTGTTGTGCCTTGTATTGAAAAATTAATAAATTTCCAATTGGTGGGATGGAAGAAATCAACAAATTTCTTGCCAAGAATTATATTATGTGTTAGTGGAAATGCTCTTAGCGACTCTTTAGCATCATGACAATGTGCATGGGGAGGAAACATTGATTAGTGTTGGGTTCAAGATGGCTCTATCCACATTTGCCAATTTAGTTCCAACAAACTTTGAAAAATCATGGAAATTGATTTCTTATTAGTATGTCTTGACTCTACTTGCAAATGGCTTCAAAATTTTCAATCTTTGAAAATTATAAGACTTGACAAATAGCTTCAGTCTCTAGATAGAAAATTTACTTGATAGTAGGCATTTCCATTGTAAGTCTCCATTTGCTCAAACTTGAATTTAAGTTATAAAACAAATTAATTGTTGTATTGGCCTACAATCAATAATAATAGGTTTCAAAACTTTTATAGTTTTTAAGGCCACCATTTGTATATTGCAATTGTACCAACATTCAATAGGACCAATAGACTTTCATCATATAACAATTTACACTAGTCTATAAGTGTCTAATAGGTGACAAAATATCCTTCTATGCAATAAAAAGTGTGGATGTTTATCCTTGGAATTTTGAATGGAAAATAAGTCGTGCACAATTTGATCATCAATGAGTGCTCTTGGATTTTTCCAACAAATCATTCTTACACTACTCAAAACAATGATCTCCATAGTGACTAGATTGACATTCTATTGATTACCAATACATGCATGCATAGTTTATTTGTATAGCTAACAAAGAAGCCATCCATCAAACCTTTTAGATCTACAACATCCATAAACAATGAAATTATTAAACCATAATTCTAATCATCTATTTTGATCTAATTTGACCTTTTAAAAGATAGGAGATAGCTAAAAGTGAATACAATATGAATAGAGTCTACTAAAAGCAAGTATCTTTACTAATATAACTATGTATTTCTTTATGCTTCTATGTGTATTGTGTATGTGTATGATACTTCATAGATTCTATATGACTATAAATTTATATTTGAAAAGTTATATAATTTTGTTTGAGAATACTAGTTGAATGTTGCTATAATTGTAGTTACATTCGAAATATAAGAAATGAAAAATGATGGGACTAAACATGCTACTACATGTCTTATTCTCATTAGGCCTAGTAACTTTTTTACTTTCATGCCACTATATGTTTATAATTCTATTTAACATTTGAAATTTTCAACCATTGTTTAATATCTTCCTATACGTAGATATATAAGAACTTTTTTTGCAACTTGATTTCAATAGTTCCATCATTTATTCACCCTATATATGGATATATAGGGTCCTATTGGCAATCAAAAGGACATTCTAGATTCTCTTGTATGCATTTTTGGGATACAAAATGAATAAACTACACATTTTTGAAGTGCTACAAATTGATGTTTCCAAATCAACTACAGCCCTTTAGGAATATCATAGTGGGAGTACATTTTAGACAAAAGAGTGTACACTAAATAGTGAAAATGGGTTGCCTTAATAATTATGTTGCCTTATCTGCTTCGTTACATAATGCGCATGCAACTCTCTAAACCTAAACCATGAACTAATGCCCCAACTCATGCAATATAGATGGCTCTTGCATTAATGCATCCTTCCATAATAACATGTATTAATATATAAAATATGAAGATCTAATTTGGCATTGTGAGTGTCAAAATTGAGTTTCTATGTCAAATTTCATGAGTCCACATCACATTAGACCATTCAGAAGATGTCATGCATCTTTGTTTTTCAAAAATGACTTAAATTTTACCAAATCTAATCTTCATGTAGGGTAGTTTAGAATGTTGATAAATTAGTGAACAAGAACCGAATTTTGTTTAGAGATTGGTATTAGGAAGCCGTTGAAATTACGAGCAGTTACCTTACACTTTTTCGGTGCACCTTAGACTTGTCCACTCAATCCATGGGAAGAAAATTAGTGGTGTCAAACCGCTCGTACAGCCGTACTGTATGTTGAAATACCTCCAAAACTCTGAAGATATTTTCATTCTCCGAAGCTTCTAAACAATATAGAATTCGCATCTTTAGAGTAAACGTAGAATTCCTACTCATTATGACTGGCAATAATTGTACACCTCTGTTCTACAGACATTTCCAGTTCTTGGATACATCGACCGGCCAGCGCAGGATGAAATGCACCCTGTTTGCAAGCTTCTCGATCTTAACCCTGCAACCCTGCAATGAAAATGCTTGCAACAGAAGAATCCACTGACACTTAGTGTTGTTTTGGCATCTATTTCTGTCTCCAGCAATCGAAGTTCTGCGACCAACGCGCATGCATTGCGATACCCTGGTCAAGTAGCGACGGTGAACACGTGATTTTTCTCCCACCAAGTCTGCGTGCAGATTTTGTGAGCAGAGTGTGGAATCTCGATGCTCTCGCTCAGATCGTGTGGTCGATGCAGACTCGGCTTGATTCTCTGTGTTTCCCCTATGTAGCATAGCTAGAATTAATTAAGTCTTGTCTCGCAAGCTCTTTGCATTTAATGTACGTTTGCTGCAATCCATGTGAGATTTTATGCGAGTCGTAGGAATTTAGTAAGCACGGTCTTTCTTGCGGTGTTTTGCATTGCTCTTCATACTGGAATGCATGCATCGGAGCAGAGTGACGGGTCTGTAATCGAAATTAGACTTCTCCTTGTTATGATTTTGGTTTAGAAGCAGACTTGATTCTCATCACAGCAACATTCGTAGATTGGATTTGCTGCACTTCTGCCACATGATTTGAACTGGAAGGTGGCAAATTTGGAAAGTCGGTACCCGCATCAGGTAACGAACTCGGGCTCTCTCTTCAGGATTTCTGTGTCTGTCAGTGCACATGTGCAGATTCCTTAGACAAGGGATATATTGTGTTTACAATTCTTGCACCCCAGAGCCTTCATTACTGTCTTTTTTGACGATCGCTCATGGAAGTCTGCTTTTCCGCTGATCATTGCTCCTGCTTGTCGACAGATCAAATTGTGGCGAAAGTTTTGGAAGGCATGGAGGACTAGGGTTTATATCAAAGCTCCTTCAAATTCCTCAGTGACTTCTGTCAACGCTTTGATCGGCCGTCAATTTTTCCAACTCTGAGGGCAACGACACCGAGGGAAGCAGCGAATTTGATTTACATTCGGTGGTATAGGGTTTCTTTCCTTTGTATAAACAGCCTTCATTCTTCTTCTTTTGGGTATGGCGTCAAGCAGTAGGTCTCGGGCAGGGGGTGACAAAGTGGCTAACAAAATTCTGGAGGATCTCGTGCTGTCGTGGACAAGAGATGAAACCACCTCGAAAATGTTTGGAACACTCGTTGAGAACGATCGACAGCTCCTGCAGGAGCTCATCCAGTGTGTGCACAAGGGGAAAGACGCAAACGGCACCAAACAGAAGCTGTCGACATTGCTAGATCGGAAATCCGTTGTCATTCGTGCAACAGTACTGGCCAGGTTGATTTCAATCGCTTTAGGTCTTCACCCTGATGATATTACAGTTGACTCTCAAACTGGAAAAGAATCTCTGCGCCTATCTGTGGATTTCAAAACTACTCTATATCCAAGGTTGGCTGAAGCACTTCAAGATGACAGTAGTGTTCTGAGCTATCTCTTTAAGGACGCACTAGAGGCAGATGACGAAGTCATGACTGTGATGTGCTGTAATCCTCATTCTTTTGAGATGTACCCGATCCCTTACTTCCATGGCTGCGACCTAGCCGTTGTTCGAGAGATTTCAAAGCTCTGGTTGTCGCAGGAGATTGGAAGAGGATTCTACTACTCTACAGTCTTGGAGCCCTTTCTTAACCAGTCGAAGGAAGAGCCCGACATATCGGAGGAGAATACACTTGAGGCGATGATGATGGTGTCTGAACTTTTGCAAAAACGTACAGTGAAGGCTGGAGCTCGCCTCTTACAGGCTCTGCTAAGGTTTTCGGAGAATGATTCTCGTACAAATTTCCAAGGGTTGTTTGTTTTCTTGGTTGGGTTGAAGAATGGCAAGTTTAGAAAATGTTTTTTCGGAGACTTCCAGAATCGGGATTGGATAGCGAGGTGGCTTTCACGAGGGTGCGATCAAGAGCGTGGACGCAATGGCCAACCCATTAGCATTGGACCTTCTAGTGCTCAGACTGATTCGAATCTCCTTTGTTGGGCAGCGCGACGTGGCTATTCTGACTTAATTTTGTGCATTTCTGAAATGTACACAGAAGTATGCGAGATGTCTCCCAATGAAAATCTTCCTGAGGATGCACGCGAAGCGCTCGCGGTTAGTTTGTTGTGGAAGATGGCTCTCTGGTGTGCCACCCGGCATGGCCAAGGGTCGGTGGTTATCGAGCTCACAAGTCCTGAATGGGTGGAGAAGATTGATTTTAATGACTACATTGGGATTGAAGGGTGCTTGCCCCCTTTGCATTTGGTATCTCTTCTTGGAGATAGAAGCATGTTGACTTGGCTATGCATGGGTAAGATTAATATTGAATCTGGTGCCTATAAGATGGATTACTTGGGGAAGACTCCTCTTGATTATGCTATGCAATTTCAACTTGCTACCAAGAATTCCAAAGAAGGGGTCAAGATCTCCACTGATAATGAACTCAAAGAAGGGTCACAATTGCATCATGTAGTAAGAAACTCCACCGCATGGCCAGAGTTTGGTCATTACAGGCCACAATATGATAATGAGAGGCCAAAAGTTAACACCTATCGGCCACTATATAAACACTATCCGCAACAATATAAACACTATCCAGATTACCGAGTCCATCGATACAATGACCAAGCCTATAAACTCCGTGCCGAAGCTTATTCAGGCAGAAAGATGCCAATGTCAAATATAGTGGACCAAAGTTGCATACGACAACTATTGCAAATGCCTGGTGTAGTAGATCGTCTAAAGGAGCTTAATGATATGTATATCACACAAGCCAATTTTGTGCTTGTTGGTGCAGCACTCATAGCTAGTGTGACATTTGGTGGATGGTTGCAACCTCCCCTTGGTTACGCAGACTATTTTCAATTCACTACACCTAATCCCCTAGCTCCAGAAGGTACCTATGAACAATATATTGCCTTGGAAGGACATCTGAGCATACAAATGTTTGTAGCCTTCAATGCCTTGTCCTTCTTCTTGGGTATTGGCACCATGTTGATTGGAGCTGGGGCAACTTTGTTTATTCATGACAACGATGAACGAACAATAGCCTTGATGAAAGTCCGAAAATCAATCAAGTGGATGCTTGGCTTCTTCATTACTTCCATGGTGTGCATAATGGCGGCCTTTATATGTGCAGGATTGGCAATCCTACCTCCAATTCAAAAATTAGAATGGAGCATGATAGTTTCTTTATGTTTGGGTGGATGTATCTGTTTAATTCCTCTAACTTGGATATTGTTCTCTTTGGCTAGAGATCAAATAGTCAAATTAAAAGATCGGATGGTAAACCTCATCATGCCCTTTGACAAAGAGAAGAAACGAGATGATTTTCTCAAGGATTTCAATGGATCATTACTAGACAAAGAGGATATGAAGACATTACAAGATGTGAAACCATACAAGGAACCTGGCTATATGGAGCTAGGTTCTATGGGGCAATACCCTATGGAAGCAAGCTATGTGAAGACAAATTACAAGAAAAGTCCATCCTCATGTATGCAACGTCGCCACTCTTGGGCATCAACGACGCTAGCATTCGGGCGTGGAGCGGTGAGCATGTGAGCTGCGAGCGGGAAACTTGTGAGCGGTGAGCATGAAATAGCCTTTTTTTTAGAAATTTGGACTGGAATTTTTTTCAATCATTTTTTTTGCCAAAAATCAACAAAAAATTAATATTTATAATAAATTTTGCTACCTATGACCGTGTCTCCTATAATCGTGGATTTTCATGAAATCTCATATTTTTAGACCATTGATAATGTCATCTACACATTTGAGTTTTGAGATTTAGGATCCGGAAGGGAGATTAAAAACATGCCAAATACTTCAAATACAAAAGTAAGTGTGCCTTGTTCTAGGGGTTAGGACTTTTTTGGAGTTAATAAAATGAAAATAGGAAACTTTAAAAACTGGATAGAAAAAGAAAGTTTTCATATACATGTATTGCAAAGAAAGTCAATGTTCATGATTGGACTCTATTACTTCTTTATTTTGTTTGCAGCGCATGGAGAAGAATATAATATGAATGTACTACACTCCAAATAACAAATCATATCTATTTTGAAATAATAATGATCCCTGCTCGAACTAGGAGTAGCTTCAACTCGTTAAAGCTATAACTAGGTGCATGAATGAATTTGTCATCATGGATATCCATCTTGCAGAAGTACCTATACAAATAATACAAGTGCTTACAATTCACGTACCTTCCACAGAAGATACTATCATATTGACAAAGTCAGGGCATGTGCATGTAGGGAATGTGCCCACAATAACTCGATATACGTTCTTGTTGGACTCCGCTCCAGTTTGCAGGACCACTATTGCACCAAGTCCAGGAAGAGGTACAAGGGTTACCCCTAAAATTTCACCTCTAATATTCGAAACACTCTCCCATTTGTTGCGTTGCTCTACGATTGGAGGATTTGCAAGCCTTTTAATTGTTCGATTGTTCCTCACTGTAGGATGCACATCTGGATTGGGTGGACTTGGTTGCTTGAAGAGGACTGGCTCAAAAATTTTAGACATGGTAAAAAGTTCACATGGCGACAATGTAGGTCGTTCTTGAAGACGGAAGCCTACATGCTGTAATAATAAGGTTTCTTCACGATTCAAATTGGTCCTTGTCAAAATAGGCCAAACTTCAGGCAACTCTGGCCTATCAATGACCCACTTCCTCTTTGTACCTTTCACACATCGTTCAATATCATCCCAACAAAACCAAAAATCCACAACCACTGGGCGCTTAGTTCCATATTCTTCTTTCCTACCCCAATATGTAGGAGCAGGGGTTCCCTTTCCACCCTTCGCAATCCTTGAGGTACACTTGATGTTTGATGTTTGCTGTTGAGCCCAGCATCTTGCATTTGATTTGTGGTTGATCCTTGCAATGTGCCACTTGGATGTCTTACAATCACTTTCAAATGCAATCGCCACATTTACTTCACTGCAGTTTAGGGTTTGCATTGAATCTTTTGCCACCTTTGTAGACCTCGTTCGAACCCGAGGTTGCGAAAAATTGACTTTATCTGGTCTATGTGAATCTCCATTGTCACCAATAGGTACATCAAGCCTCCTCTTTGTGCTCTCAAAAAATTCTTCTCCTTCTAGATGAGGTACTCGAGTTCCCACGCCATGTGCTTCCGGAAATGTATTCAATGCCTCAGCAATTTTTTGGGGGCACCCGCTACGCCTAGCTGCCCTCATCTTTAATTCTCCCTTTGATGGTCCTGATCTAGATGCGTGTCCTCTAAGGTATGCTCGATAGTTTGTCATTTGCATCCAAGCCCAAATACTATCATCACAAATTGCGTCGAATAAATTGTTTCCTTTTTTCCCTGACATTTGTAGCCATTTGTTATGGACAGTTTCAGACAAATTACAGGAAGGCATGTCTGTCATCTCTCTCAAAGTAAGACCCTAGAAATCCAACCATAGCTAGACATTAGTAAAAATACAAGATACTATAATTAGGGCTACTATATTAAAAATACCTCTCTATACTTTTCAAATATTGAGTATGGAATGCAGTTTAAGGGAAGTGCAAAGGAAAACAAACAAACAAATTCTATTACAAATATTTGAAATATCCAAATTTTTTACATGAGAATACAAATTTGGAAACATATTACCATCACCTAGTCTTTTACTAGCATCCTATATTGAAACCTAGTAATATAAACTTTTGGAAAAATTTTAGAGTGTTAGTAAAACGTCGGATCCGACGGATTTAAAATACATTATCTTTTTATGGTAAAATAATAATACTGAATGATTGAAACTTAAAGCTCTTAGTATTCCCACATATGCCTTATTTCAAGGTTTAGGGTACCGTTGTTCAAATTCAAGGTACTCTTATAGCCGTTGGATCAAATGAATGGCTTTAGATTTCGAGACACTACATTCATTCAAAGAGCTTTCTAATTTGTATTGCAAATTATATTAAAAAAGTGACATTCTTTGTAATAAATAACTAAACTAAAAAAGATTTAGAAGTAATAAAGAATTATTTCCTCTATATAATTCAAATGTATAGTCGTTCAATTCAATGAGGATATAAAGCATCATCTGTAAACCTAAATTAAATGCACGTACCATTGTCATGAAGCCTCCCCATTGTAAATAACGAAAATGACAAAATGCCAGCCAATGCTCCAAGTGATGAATAGAGTCTTCCGTTGTAGCTTCAGATGATAACCACCATGACCGAATTGCAAGATAGCGTACTTCCGCTTCATCTAAAGTCTTGGATTCTTTATATTGCTTGCACAGAGCAATGTGTTGGTGTTGTAATCCTTGCTTGATGTATTTCTGTGTGTGCTTTTGAAGAGAATTACTCCAATGCAGTAAACATGTTCTCTCACGATTCTTCATAATGTCATCTACAGAGCCAGTACCATATACAATGCAAACTGCATTCCAATTGGCCATTGCACTATCTGCCATGAATCCTTTAAAATTTGGCTGAGCTATTCCGTGTTTCTCCATTATAGCATTCAATGACCTCCAGAACTATACTTGAATTTTTGTATCTTCAGATTGCATGTCACACACTGCAATGGTCATTACCTTCTTGTACTAAGAGTCGTACACGTGGCATGCCATGGTGGTCCAGTCCTTCACGCGCTTCACGTGGTCGAACATCATCTACACATTCTCTAGATCACCTTCAGGCTGCATTCGCCTTACTAAGTCGACTCCACTTCCAAGTCCTTCAGTGAGCATTTTGAAGATGTAAACCTTCTCTTTGCCTTGGCCTGGGAAGACACTATCGTGTATAAACTCAAACTTTGATTCCTTCTTCATGGTCATAATATTGTCGATGACCCCTCCTTGATTGTTAGAGCGGAAAGAGGAGATGATATTCCATATACTAGGACTACTTAGAAACTAGAAGTGATCCATAACCTCTTCCATTTCTTCTCCCTTCAATATCTTCTTCTCTCCTTCTCCGTGGTGAAATAGGTGGGTCGTGAGGAAGTCTCTACTAGCAGATAAAGCTATGGAAGAGTTTGTGGCTGAAAGGGTTCTAGCAACTTGTTCACCTATGAGTTCAGTAATTTCTTTTGCAGAATCTCTATACATGCCTTTTCCTACCGGGTGAGAGTGGATTCCTAGGTGAATAGCTGCCCTAATCATATTTGAATTATCACTGTAGCAATAGTAAATTCTAGCATCACAGGTGTTGAGACATGCAGGTATTGTTTTGCAAACTTTACAAACTAGTTTGCAGTCCTTTGGTGGAACGACTCCTATTGTAAAAGGAAATATTGTAGATCTTGACCACTGTGTTTCATTTTTCCGAGAAGTCCTAGACAAGTACTCATAGTTAGGATTTTCACAAATAAGATGGCCAACGCAGAAGGACTTACGAAACTTTAAGTTGTCCGAGTTGTGAATATTTGTTGTCACTACCTTACACCACGCGTGTCCATCATACCGCTTGTCCATTCCCTCCAAGTTCTTTGCTACAGACGAAGAAGAAGAAGCCTGACACGGTGGTAGTTCAAAGATGGCATCTCCATTGTAAATAGGTGGCAGAAACTCCACTTCGTGGTGCTTCACAACGGTCATATCTAATGTTGATAGTTCATTTCATGAACGGTGAAGACCAGAAAGTCCCTTCAAGCACTGTAAAATACTTGTTGTACTAACTACACTAGGACTACGAACTTGTTGTAAGAAGGCACGTTGTTCTGAAGTACTAGTGGAGGTATTCTGTATGGAGTACAGAAGTTTGATGTCATTGGACTCGTTTTTGACCAAGGAAGGTTCCATCTCAAGAGTTAAGGAAGGAGACTGGCCTTCAGACTCATTAGAGAGTTCTAGAATAGTCCCTAACAACTCTACCTTTGCTTCAGCACACATCTCATTTTGTGCAAATATTGGAACGCATCCTATAGGTGTAGTAGGCTTAGCGCTTTCAGGCCCAGAGGGTCTGTTCACTGTAGAATTATCGGATTGGCGACTTGCTATCTCAGTGGATGAAGCTAATATAGTTAAAGGGAGACCATAAGCCCTATAGTTCCCCTGACCTAAATACCAATAGTGACCTTCATCAGAGAGAGATTTTGAAAGAGGAATTAACTGAAGCAATTCACTAGATTCTGAACGGCGCTCCTCTTCAACATAGATAGATGACTCCACAAACTTGAATTGAACATGAAGCAAATGGCTAAATATAGTTGCATGACCTCCTAGGTCTAAAGGAAATACTAATGGAACGGAATGACCATCTATGCAAATGCTCGCCATATCGCTCACAATCTACAGTAAGACACATACAAGAGAAAAAAGGCTTTACATAGTGAAACCAAAAACATATGGGTTTATATAGGGTTCTCAAAGGTGCATTCATTACTTGTAAATGATTGCGGTCTAAGGGCTATTTTTTTCCAAAGTTAAGCATCAATTGATAGCGTAAACAGTAGAAGGGATATAAAGCTAAGTAATCACTTCAAAAGTGACCGCCACATTAGAATCAGTAAATAGGAAGTATATAGTACAGTCCCTTATTATCATTACGGAGATGTACTTAATTGTAGGGCCTTTATTCTCCATGTACAAATTTGTTTTGTTAATATAGAATTATTGGATACCTGTAGAAGTTTCTAACATTAGATATTCTGTCATAGGATCTGGGCGTACAAAATAAATATGATCTTGGCGACTCATTTGAAACGGCTCTAGCAGATCTCATTTAAAATAGAAATATGTACTCCCACTGACACTGACGGCGCCGTCTATTCAAGATGCCTCGAGAAGTGCCACTTTTCAAATTTCGAAAAGCGCCAACGCCGAAATAATAAAGGCATGTAATACACATGAAGGGCAAAGGCTGCGTCACACAAAAAAGTATATAGGGGACTATTGGAAGAGACGGATTCATTTTTTTGGTCTTCCTTTGAGTGCATCTGGGATTTCCATATACAGGAGAATTAGCTTTTTCTTCCATGTGCTCATGCTTATAGAACATTCAATTTCCCTTCCAGTCATTTCAAAGCAAAGTAGTAGTCACAGGAAACGTAGTTCTTTCTTCTTTTCTTCTCGGAAAGCTTTGAAGAGAGCCAAGATGACTCGTGGAAAGAAGGTAGTGTCAAGAAGAGGTCGCGGTAGATCGAGTGAGTCGCAGAAGTCTTTGAGTATTGAAGGAGATGCAGGCGACGAGTTGATGCATGGTGAAGGCCAGAACGCAAATCCAACATAGGAGTATCCAAAGGAAACGCAGTACGAGGACGAAGATAGAGAGTCGCAAGAAACATGTAACGTAAGTTTGTTGCACCCATATTTTTAGTCTATTGCATTCCTTATAAGAAGATTAGTGAATACTTGATCAATTCAATGTGTAGAAAGTCACTAAAAGTCCAGGAGTGTTCATTGAAAATTTAGTCATTGATAGGTATTCAACAGGGTGGAATAATAGTAGGTAGACATTAAGGAGCTCTTTTTTGCACAATGTCCACTATTAGCTTTGGAGAATGGACTGCATAATATTTCAAAGCCATTTTTGAGTGAAAATGATCCATATTTTTTGGAAGGAAAATTGGAGACAAGTTTGTCTAAAATAGAATAGTAATCCTATCAAAGTTTTAGTGTGTTTAGGATGCTATGTGTTTGAAAAGAGGTTCACATACTTTGAGCTTTCTTACAAAACCAGATTCCTATGTACAAATAATTATTTGACTAAGTACTATTTTTCTAAATTTGAGAGATTCTTCTATCATTGTATGAAGAAAAGTCTAACGCATCTATGTCCCTAGTTCAAAAACAAGGAAGAAGAGATAGACTCATGATTGAGGGAATATGAATAACCCTAAATCAATCACACTTTCAAAATGAGTGATTTAACCCGGTTTAGGCCCTCTACTAGTCTAATATTCAGTCTTCAAATTGTTGTCGTTCATAGATCCAAAGAAGCTGAAAATGCTATACTGTTTGAAAATGACACTATACAATTAAATCTTTCAAGAATTCAAAAATTAGGCTTTGTAAAGTCCAATGAATCTCCAGGAAGTGCCTGCTCTGTCATGAAGTCCACTCAATGCTTTAACGTCAACTAAATTGAAGTAAGAAATCAATTCTTTTCACCAGAGCAAATCTCTTGCGGTGATCCACCTTGAATCCATATCTTAGAAAACAAACCATGGTGAATATTCTTCAGTTTGTGGAAGTGTGTAAGTGCCTGATCAGCTGAACCAAGCGCCACATCTCACCTACCAAGAATGTAGATGGGCAATCGGATTGTGGTCACTTGTCGAGAATGTAGATGGGCAACCGGATTGTGGAAACCAGTAGGTGTCACCTCCGAGACTCGCGGATTCAGTATGTAGTTCGTGGGCTGTAGTTCGTGGGCCTACTTGAAAATCGCCGCGCCCAAACAACTTTCCACCTGCTGCCACACTCGAGAAGCGGGAATCCAACAAAGCTCCAGAAATTCAGAATCGGCGCAACTTCCTCAAATTCCTCGGCCTGGAAAGCAGGAAAGCCACGTGGCTAGGCCTGACTGACCAAGCAATCACGCGCGCATAACAATGCATTTTCAATTTTGTACTTGTGTTGCAAACATTGTACAAGGATGGCCACCAAGTTACACAAACGTTGGGATTGGCAATTTTGATACAGATGGCAAGGACGACGTGGAGCCGCGCGAGAGCTCCAGAGGAGCGTGAAGGGAACGAGGCGCAGCTTGAGGTACAAAATCAATAGACTATTCAGTTCAAATGTAATTGCAAGTCATGAGTGATTGTGAGATTGAGGCACTAGTGTTCGCCAAGGACGTGCCAGGGTCGAATCAAGGTCGCATCAGAGCCCTGCCTGGGTTGCGTCAGGGCCACGCCAGAGCAACGCCAAGGCCGCACCAAGGCCGTGCACAGGAAATGAGGAATCCTTTATGTAAACAGATACACCAACAATACGTACGCTAGGTCTGCTTGATTATTTGGTGACTCTACTCATAAGTCAGAATTTGAGTTCGACTACGGTTTTGAATAAAAGTGTGAGCTCCGTGGGTACCACAAGGCCCACCGCAAAACCAAGTCGGACCCGACTTGGTTTTGCGGTGGGCCTTGTGGTACCCACGGAGCTCACAAAATTTCTTGAAATCGTGATTAATTTCCAAAATCCTAGTAGCGAGTCAGTTCCCAAGTACCGCATTCCTTGAGAGTCCCGATTTCCAGAACCAAAACTTGGACTTGATCATCCCGTACGTGAAGCTGGCTTCTGATCCTTTCCATAATTCGGAAGGTATAAATTTCTCTTGCGGTGACTTTGAAGGGAATCCGAAGTGCAGTTTGATTTCAGGTATTTCAAAAGTAAGGGTGGGCTTTGTGGGTACCACGAGGCCCACTGCAAAACCAAGTCGGATCCGACTTGGTTTTGCAGTGAGCCTCGTGGTACCCACAAAGCTCACTCTTTTTTTTCTTGTCGACATTTTTGTTTCAGATCCTTGGATCGGGTCCGAGAGAAAGTTCCGTTTGAATTTGAATCTGGAGTTTCAAAATTGAAAAATTGTCGTGTGCCTCTTGTTGTGAAAGCTGCCACGATCCAGCTGCCGTGTGCCTCTGGGTACTGTTATCAGCATCTATGCTAAACTTACGTTGTAAAATTATATTTGGATTTCATGTACTTCTTGAAAATGAGTGGGTGCTGTGGGTACTACGAGGCCCGATGGAAATCCAAGTCAATTCCGACTTGGTTTTGCGGCGGGCCTCGCGGTATCCGCGGCACCCACTCTTTTTTTCGTCATCTTGAAAATGATTAGTGTTCAATATCTTGCTGTTGGTTCCTTTCTTCAGTTAATGTTTTCTTCCAATTCGATTGAATCTTTGTTATCACTTCAGTTAAGTCAAAGTTTTGTCGAATTAAAATTTTCAAGCTAGCCCCAGGACCCTCAGATTGTCAGACATAAATTAGATGAAGCCCTCGAAGTTTGGCTGTGGGGCTCTCATTTTTTGATTTCGAATCTCTTCGTATCCAAAGAAACCAGATTTACTTCATCTGTGGCTTCGAAAATATGAGATTTCACTTAAAGACTGGGAATTTCCATGTTCATGATCGGCCTTCATCAAACTTTTCAGATATTTTTAAAAAAATGGTGAATTCAGGGGGTACCACGAGGTGATTAGAAAAATCAAGTCAAATCCGACTTGAATTTCTGATTCACCTCGTGGTACCCAAATATTATAATCTTTTTTGAACTTTTGGATTTGATATTGTTTTGATACTTATATTGTTTTGTCTTTGTTCAGACTGCTGTTACATATAAAAGTGTTGGTAAGGAAAGTGAAGATTTCAAGCAACAGGTATACTTATTATCCCCGTGGATAATTATCTTGAAGTAGTGTCTTGTTTTGCTAATGGTTTACACAAAATGATCCTTAAGTCATAATTGAAATGATCAGAAACATTTATTTTGTATTTGAATTGATATTGAGCATTTGGATTAATGCCTTCATTATATTATTTAGAATCGTGACTTTGCAAATGAATGCTAAGTTTAATCTTTCGTTGTCCAGAGCGGCCAAGGTCGTGGCAAATGCCAGAAGGTTATATCTACAGAAGGAGAGAATTCTGTGAAGCAGATTATCCCTGATATGGACGTTGGCGGACCATTGAAGCCCCAGATGTGGCCACAGCCAGGGGTGTCCATTTCACTTGACCAAAGTGATGCAAAGTTAACCAAAATTTGGTGAGTTTTGAAGACGTCATGAATGCTGCAGAATATGCCGTTGACGCATTTGAAACAAGTGTGCTTAGTGGGACTAGGGGCAGTGGTCCATGGTTCTCATCTTTCAGCTCTGAGATGGAGTTTCCCTCTGATTTGGAGCTCTCCAACTCTAGCAGTGTAGAGTTCTTCGATTTGTATACAGGAGAGAGTGTGGTGAACATGGACTTGTTTCAGTCCGATGAAATCATCATCCTTAGCTCTGATGAGGATGAGGATGATGAAGTGCAAATCATAGACTAGGTGGAGTTTTATTTTCAAAAACACTATATATCAGGCTAGGCTTTATCTTTATTCAAGCTACTTCATTTTTGTAGATGTAATTGATCATCCAATTGCAAGTACTATTTTCCACTTGAAGTAAACTATTTTTCTTATTGTTCCAACACTTTCATTGCAATTCATATTGTTTTTGTTTTCTGTGAACATTCCATTTATTGAACTTGGAATTGTTCTTCTAGATGGACATCTCCCCAGCCAAAACCATGGAAGTGGAAACAATATTTGAAATGCCGTCCTCTCAAAATCAAAGACAACCAAAGATTGAGCAAGGAGAAGGAGAAGGAGAGGATGGAGAGGAAGATATGGAGATTATCATTCAAGACCGTGAGGAGGAGAAGGTGATGTTAGAGGAAGAATTCCGGCATATTTAGAAAGGTGATGTTGTGAAGCTTTTGGATCAACTTCAGATGAAGCCTGAGGAGGTATTTCAAATGCACATACCTTTGTGCAAGCTTGTGGCGATGCCAATGGTCAGACCGGCATTGGCATCTGATATCGCAAAGTTAGAGCAAGAGTTTGCAGGTGGAGGGTACCGAGATGGTGCTGCGGTATTTTATGTGTCAGCTACAAACAAAGATGGAAACATTGAAAAGTTCACCCAACAGGAGATGGATAGTTGGGACCCCATTTGGAAGGAGAAGAATGAAGTTTTCAAACAAAATTTTGAGTCAAAGCTAGAGCTTCAATTCTTGAAGAACTTGAAGCTCTTCATTTGCAATGGGAACCACAAACGAATTGCGTAGATGAATTACATCTCTAAGCACTCGGAGGAGCACTGCAGTGTCGATTCTATCATGTTAGACACGAAAGGTCGGAATGAACTTGTCATGCAAGTCATACATGACGGAAACAAGTAAGTTCTTTCTTTCATATTGTTTTTATTTTTCAAAGAAATATTCAATTTGAATGTTGTATTTTCTTGGAGGTAGTTTAGATCTTTGGTTTATATTGCATTGAATGGTTTTCAAGTCTGTAGAAGACTCCCACGTGAAGACGAACTTGGTATACACCTTGTACCAAATTCAGAAGTACAGAATGCTACCCATAGCAAAGTTTGCAGCTTTACTTAGGCCTGTAGAGAGGAAGAGGTGCCTTGAGCACAAGGTTACTAAAAAATGGTATTCAATTCAATCCAAAGTCTTCACATCCTTCATCTTCCGGGTAAGCTCTTTCAACTTGTTTTTGATAAATATATTTTTATTTTAAAAAATCATCAATGTCCATATTGACTTCACATCTACCCAGGTTTCTTGTGCAGTAAGAAATTTCACAAGCTGCAGATGCAGCAGTAAGAAGGTACATGGAGGCCACACAAGAGACTGGAAGTGTACTACTACAAGCAGCTGAAGCAATGAGGTTGGGAGCAAGGGAACGAATAAAGGCAACCATGATGAAGATGTTCAAATTGCTAGCGGTGGCTGTGAGCCCTCAAGATGGCACTCAGGACTCTAAGTCCATTTTTCACAATTAAATAGCGAAAATTATCCAAAATATTCAAGAAAAAGAGATAAAAAGAGTGTTGAGGGAGTTTTGGTGTCAGTTATGCCAAAATGGTGGAAAACCAACTTAGAAGGTGGAAAATCCCTAAATCTTAGAAATTTGAATCATTCTAAGTCTCCAAAGCAAGTTTATGTGAAAATTTAGTAATTTCGAGAGAAATAAGGAATCGAGAGTTAGTCAGTCCTAGTGATTGTCTGTACAAAATTAACCTTTTAAGGATGCACATGACATACTGACTAAGCTGAAAGAGTCTACTACGAGCCTAGAAGAGTTACCAGGGCTTAAGTTCAATTTTGGAACAAATTGGATTTAAAAGTAAAACTACTACAATGGATTTGGAGAATTCGAACTTCACGAGATAAAAGATGGAGGATTGGAGATTGAAGACTACATAGAGGTGTTCCAAGGGTAGGAGCATGCCAGGAGCGAACAAGAATCGAACAATTGTCCAAGATTCCTAGGCATCGGGAATTAAATTGTCCAATTGGGCAAAGTAATTCCAAATTACTAAAATTAGAAAGGTGCAAGGTTGCGTGGGACTTACACCAAGAATCTAGGAGTGCCCTAGATGTTACCCAATTTATTTCGTATTTTTCCGAAATTCCACATTGACTCCATGAGAAGTCAACCGCACATAGAAATGTTCGTAAATTCATAGAAATTATGTATGATGCGGTAAAATCTCACTAAAAATTAGGATAGGTTTTTGTGTGCTTAATAAGCGCCCGGTCAAATTTGAAGACATTCTGACATTCTGACATTCCCAACTACCAGAACCGGCATCGGCATCGAATTTCACTGGAAGTTACAAGTTGGCGGCAGGTTGACCGGCGTATCAGGAGCGAATGATGTCCAATTGTCGCAAATAAGGAGTCATTCCTTACTCTCACGGACATTCCTAACAACCCTGGCCTAACAGATTCATCAAAATGTGCAAATCCTAAAAGTTAGATTTTTGACTTTTAATTGGAATTATCGTAATTCCAATTTGGGCGCGCAAACGGCCTAGGAGTGAGGGGTAAGGGGTTCCTTAGGCTAATTGGGGTCTTCTGAAGACAATGGCGCAGACGGTTTTCCGTTTCAAGTTGTTCCCTAAAAGATAGGGAGGGTCAGCTCTTAGTTTGACTTTTTAATCGTTAATTGCGGTTAATTAGAAGTGATTTTGAAAATATCTCTTGGAAAATCAAAGATTGGATTTGATCAAGATCTCTTTCTTGCGTAAAAAGCCATCTTTGGGCTAAAGAAAGACAATTTTCAAAATGACTTTTGGTTAATTTGCAAAATATCTACTTAAATTAGGGTTAATTCCAAAATATTTTGGGTTAAGATCTTGGATTTGATTTGGCCAAGATTTCGTTTGCCAAATGGGGATGTTTTTAGAAATTTCCACCATTAAACAACTAATATTTTGGAATTACATTAAGGTGGTTTAGGATAGAAAGTAACAAAGTGTTTTCACTTGCAATTATCGAGAGGGGCCCGGCTACGGGTATATAAGGCCCCCCTCGAGGTTGCCAGTACCCTTATTTCTCGCATCGACACTTTGTTCCTCCCACCTTATTTTGTGCTATCGACGTGGTCGGAGCACTGCTTGGACCAAGATTTTGGCCAAGCTTTTGTGTTTTGAATTTTGAAGGCTTAGGGCCCCTTCAACTATTTCTCATGTTCCATTTGACACTATCAATCTAACCTCAACATTTTGTCAGTCACTACTCGTGGAAATTTCAAGCATTGAGTGCCAAAGTTCGGTTTAAACACTGTCATGTGTACCTCCTTTGGTGGCAAAATCTTGAAATACTAAGAAATTTTGGGAATTTAAAGTGAAAGTTCGGTTAAACACTGTCATGTGTACCTCCTTTTGCGATTAAAATTCTTAAAATACTTTGGAAAAATTCCCAGACGGCGAAGCTTTGAACCTCACAATTAATGATCCAAATTGGGAAATTAATTTGGAAAGTTTAGCCAAAACCAGATGCCACTTGAAGGGCTAAGAATTTGGAAGGTTTAAAAGTCTCCAAACCCAAGCCCAAACTCCCATTTTATCGTTGTCTTCTTCACCCCTATACCCAACCTTGCGCATTTGACAACCACTAAGTAGGAATTAGAGTCATCTTTGATGAAGGATACCCATTATTAGAGATATAGAGTAGTTGGATTCACATATAGTTTAGTCAAAAGCCCAAAAGAGAAACCAAGTTAGAGTATTTAGAACTCCAAAGTATTGAGATTATAGTCCAAAATATCCAAAAACCAAAACTTATAGTTCAGTAGGAGGCAGACCAGACCCCTAAGGGACGGACAGACCCCCAAAGGGCAGACAGATCCCCAAGGAGGTGGACGGACCGTCCAAGGAGGCGGACGGAACCCCGGTCAACCGGGTTCCGCCACGTGGCGCGGCTGAGCGGGGCTGTGAAGGCTCGACTGAGCGGGGGCTGTGAGAGCGACTGAGCAGCTGTAAGGGTTGCAACTGAGCGGCCAGGGCCTCCAGGTCCGAAAATCTCACCCACACTAGGACACCAAAAACTTGGTTTTTGATCAAAACCACGGGTTGGTAGTGGAAGCCACACCCCTTTCAATTTTTATCAAAAATCTAATTTTTGGGAATCTCAATTCTTGCCTTCCTTACAAAATTCCGCCATAGCCATCTCTCTCATAGAAAACTTGCAAACTTTGCAAAACACAAATGAGAAGGACGGGAGGGAATTAGAAGAAATTAAGGTGACGGAATCCTAACCCAAAACGCAATTGACATTAAAAAACTAATTTTTTAAAGAATAACACTATAGAGTTTGATTATTTATTCTTGGGGGTTGACCTTTGGGAATAAAAAATCAATTTCTTTGGGAATCTCACTATTAAGATTGTTCTTGTTCTTTAGGAATGTTCTACATTCTTTGGTCGTTTGTCATTAATTAGATTCTTAGAAGGTTTGGATTTTGTTGGTTTTGTTTTATTAGGCCTAATAAGCCAAAAAGGAAACAAACAAATTGACAACCAATTTCTTTAGGATTAAAACAAGTTCACAAATTAATTAGATTTGAAAAGATTTGATGATAGTTATTGATTAAAATATTCTAATAAGCCAAAAAGAAAACAAACAAATTGACAACCAATTTCTTTAGGATTAACGGAATTTCAAAAATTCATTAGATTTGAAAAGATTTGAAGGAAATATCCCCTCCAAATTAATTTAATTCAATTAGAATTCGTGGAATTTTATAATATCAATTTAGAATTCAAAAGAAAACTAAAAAACAACAAATAGTTAACTATTAGATTTCCGTTAATTCCTTTAGAATAGAATACTAACAAACTAGGTAGACTAATTTAATTGCAGTATTTCCTAATTACCGAGGAGTTAGGAATTAAAAGAATTACGCAATTAAATTAATGCTACATAACTTTTAAATTCCTTTTTAATCAGGGCAGAATTAATTAACCAACAACGTAAAAATTATTATGGATTAGATGGAGAGCCGGGATGATTTCGATGGCGAGACTGCGGGAGAATATTTACATATGATGATGTTTGACGACGGGACCGTAGAGATTTATGCAGAGGAGGTAAACCGCTCATATTTGATTTTCATTCTCATTGTTTTACTATTAAGTTTCTTTTTACCAAATACTTGGAATTAGATTTAGGCAAACCCATAGAATAGAGTAGGATCGCTTGGTTGAATTTTAGACTAAAAAAGATAAAATTATAACCACGAACTTAGATTAGAAACACTTAAAAGACGTGATTAAAAGAGTTCATTGCTTGGAAGGCTTTCTTTTCACACCCAATTAGAAAGAAAACTCAATTAGACACAGGACCCGTGTGAAAAACTCTTAGCTCGAGGGTGGAGTTAGGAGCACTCACAATGGCCAACCCAGCGAACAGAGTGGACTTCTTTAAAGAGGTACAATTCAGTAATTAGTCTCCAACTTCACTTAAATTGTTCAAAAGACAGTTCAAATTCATATTGAAAAACTAACTTAAATCTTCTTGTAGGTGGAAAAGCATTGGGGCAATTACGAGGTGCCTGAAATGACTTTGGAGAAGCTCCAGTTGGTCGCCACCTACAAGATGACTGCAAAGCACAAGACAAAGATACTTCAATGGTGGAACTCTTTCACTCTTTCACGCGAATCAAGGAAGTTGCCATGCAAACCGGTCTCCGAAAATCTACTTCCATAATTTCTGGTGAAGTGCACTTGGTACGCTGGGGTAAGTGTTCAATATCTTTTCAAGAGTGCTTTTGATATTAGGGGAATTCCTGACCCTCTATGATGCCTTTAAAATGGCATCAGTTGGGGTCCTTCATTGAATTTGAAGGTGTACTTGTCTAAGACCCACTCTAATATTTTCTCGTAATTTTCATGTATTTTGACACTGCGATTTTTCTGAAGGTACATGATTTTAATTAGATAATTGGACTTTAGGTACTACTTGTCATTTGAATTATGGTACCATAATGGTTTTTTCTTGCTAGCGACAAACAATAAGCAATTAAGTAGTAATGGTTCATGAGTTTCTCAACTTATTAGTGAAAATTGATTTTCTTAAATATTATAGGTACTTTATATTCTAGAAGTTTGCATAATCTAATTCCTTTTATTGAATAATAAATCACTTGGTAGTTGTTTTCAATAAAATATTTGGTACTACAAGTGAACTTTTTGACTATATCCCATGTTTCAAATAAAAGATGTTGTAGTGGAGTTCTTTGACAAAATTGTAAAGGAAGACAACCTTTCCATTGACTACAACACAAAACCAGAACCAGAGCGACTACCAGAGTACATAGAAGGATGGAGGCAGAAGATTTGGGAACATGGCTTCATGAATTACTTCAAGGGCCAGAAGTACTTCAAGAAGGGCCAAACTTTTTCACCTTACGAAGGCTCTAACGCTGTGGTGCGCAGAGTCATTTATTGGTATGTCACTTTCTATGCTACTTGGAATTTTGTGTCATCATTGTATACTTTGTAATTATAGAAAATCTATAGCATCTTCTACTTCATTATAAATCTTGAATTTGTATTATCTTGGCTATTTTTCCACCCTTCAATGGATTGTAATTTACAACTTCCATGTTATATTTTGCTCATACTCTTTCATTTTGAGATTGAACAGTGCTCCATATAACTCATTATGATTGAATTACAAGTACTTCAAGTTAGAGCTTGAAGCAAAGGAGGCCATTGCAAAACTGGACCTCCCTCAATTCCTTCCACACTTCCTCGACCGCAACTCGCCTTCATGTATGTTCAGCCCACATCAATTGCGCACCTACACTACTGCCCATCTCTCTGGCGCGGGTTGGTACTTGGACTGTACACTAGAGTTCACTCATAATTCGGAGGTTAAGCTCATGGCATCATTGGAGGGCAAGGGGATAGTAGATTTGGAGGTTGTTGACGAGTTCATCAGCATGGACAATGATGCTAGAAGGAGGGCCATCAACAAGAGGGATGCAGTGGACCAAAAGAAAGAAGTGAAGAATCAACTCATCGTGGAGGCCAAGGAGAAAAAACAGGTGGAGAAATCAACAAAGAAGGTGGAGAAAGAGGCCGAGAAGGCGGAGAAAGAAGCCGAGAAGGAGAAGGAAGAGAAGACTAAGGCCAAGGGAAAGAAGAAAGAGGAAGAGAAAGGGCAAGTCTTAGCTTCCTCCACTGTGGATCAAACACAAGGCGGAGTACCAAGGAAAGTCACCATCTCACAGCTCACTGAAGATGTCATTTCACGAGTCACACAAGCCATGGTCCTCTTCGACGACGATGTGCCAAAGACCGAGGATTTAATCCTTAATATTTGCATTGAGGACATCACCATGGATATGGAGGACAAAAGACAGGGTGTCTACGACGAGGTCTTGAAGTACTTGGTTGAGGTGATCTCTTCAAACATCTTTGTTCAAATTTATTTTACTTATTGTCAATGATATGAATGCTATGTACCAAAGTTGCTATAATGAAACATTGAAGAAAAATTTCTCTCTGGTCCACAATTACATTTTGTATTCAAGAATTTTTGTATTTGAAAAAATTAGGAAGACAACAGGGCAGAATTTACAATTCCGTCGGATCCGACGGAATAACATAATCGCTATTTTGTTCTGTATTTCCCTACTCAACATTACCCACATTCATATGGTTTTGTTTTCTCTAGAAATAGTTGAACATATTGACAAATATAATTTGTTTTTCAGTTGAGCCTTTTATTGAAGTGACCCTAAATTTTCTAATGTTGTACTAAATATTATGAATTTGCTTTGAAAGGTAGAAAAGCATTAGAGAAATTTTGAACTCTCCAAAGGGCCTCTAGAATGGCCTCAATTGGGGTCCTCAATTGGATTTAAATGCATACTTGTCAAGTAAAGGACAACTTTTTTCCCCTATTTACACCCATTTTGACATCATGATGTTTATAAAGGTACATGTTTTTTTACTGGATAATGGGACATTAGGTACTTCTCGTCATTCAAATTTTAAGTACATTGAGGGATTATTTTATTTGGAGAAGGACAAATTTGGTGCAATTAAGTACTAATGGCTCATGTGTTTTTAGTACAATGAGTGAGACTTTTTTTTTAATAAGATCATTGGTACTTCATGCTCATGATGTTTACACTATGAAATACCTCTTATTGGACAATGGAACAATAGGTACTTTTTGTCATTCAAGTCCTTGGTACAATAAGTGAATTCTTTATTTAATAAATTCATAAGTACTTGATGAATATTCACACAAGGTAGAGACACATATTGTGTAGGGTCATTGCAAGAAACGGTGGTCCTATTCTCCGTCACAATGGGAGTGACGTCATTCTTTTCTGCTATAACTTTTGAATAAAAATATTCGAGAATATGAAATAATTATTGGACCTCTCTAACTTGATGGTTTTTACATCCCTTATTTTTCAGAAATTAAAAAAAATCATTTTATATTTAAAATTAATTTTTGTTAATTTGTCACAAACTGAGGTTTAGGGGTTTTTACTACGTTAGGAGTACCCAAATTTAATGATCTAAAGTTGAAATTTTCATGGTTCATTTGCGTAGTAGCAAAGTATATTCCTACCAACTAGTTTTCTAAAAATATATTATTTTATGTCCTCCACATGCATGTAAACAACACTCCAATTGCACGCAATTCCTGACCATTGACAATAGTACTAAGATTATTTTTTTGGTGAAATCTCATCACCATCAACTCTTCTCAAATGGCCAATTTTTAGATTTGAGAAAAAGAGCTTTTCCTATTTTTTACAAATTAAAATGTAATTATGCCCACTTTCATGAGATTTTCCACTTTTCTAGTTCTCCTACTTAGAGAATTTTCCTAAGGTTTTCCTCCATAGGGTACCTTCTTCTTTAAGGTGTGTACATTGTACATATTTTTCATATTTTTTAAAAATTGTTTTTCTAATTAAATAGTACTCCTAAAGAAAAAGGGGGAGTACTATTGAAACGCTACGCTTTTTGAACGCCGTTTCTTGCAATGACCCTGTACTAAGGCTATCATCTTTAGCCTTCAATAAATAGCTTTGCATATCAATTCCTAACGGCCCTCTAGAGAGCTCAAAATTTCTCTAATGGTATGCAATACTAATATATTGAAATTCTATTGAAATATACTTTTGTACATGGCAGTGGGCAAAACTCGCATGTTTGAAGGTGTGGCAAATGCAAGGGCTGGTGTTGATGTCATCTTTATTGACTGTTCAGAGAACTTGCCTGTGCCAAGCATTTCTCTTACGTCGAAGGAGGTGCCAAATTGGAATGCGGATTTAGAAGCTAATGCTTTGCAATCCGCATTCACCTTTGCAGTAGAGCATCTGCATGATGATGGATGCATTATTGTGTTTCACTCCTTCAGCATTGCATCCATGGAAGATCTAGCAGGAGTTTGCGAAGCATTTGACTTCAAGAAAAAGAAAGACTAGCTAGGCATGAACCGCATGCATCTCACCTTGCCAATGGACACCACAAAGACGGTAATTTCAGTACACATGCTTAAATTTTTGTCACCTATTTTCTTTTAAAATTCTATTCATTGATCTCTAATGTTCTTGTGTCATATATGTTGCAGACACAGAAGTTTGGAGTCACTCTCCTTGTGAAGGACCTCAAAGCAAAAGGCAAATCCAAATTTTCTTTCAATCGTACTGAGATGATGAAGAAGGCTAGGGTGGATGTCGAGAATGATGACATGCTCATGAATTACATGCATGCAGATGACATCTCCATGAATGAGAAGAAGCCATGGAGAAGCCTACGTGAAAAAGATCCGAGGTTCTTCACCCTCCTCCTTGAAGCCACAAGCAATGAAGGCGATGTCATTGTGGATTGCACGGCATCCACAGGTTTGTCTTCAATTTTAATATTTCACACTTCTATGTCATTGTAACAATTTTGTCATCTCTCTAACATATTTTCATTATATGAATGCCCTAGGTGCTTGCATTTTGGCTTGTAGAGGAACTGGCCGCAACATTCTAGCTTTTGAGGGGGACAAAGATGTTTTCAATGCCATTTTGAAGCCCATGAAGAAGTCATCAACATCAATAGGAGTGGCTCCAACCCCCGAGACAACAGTGGACTTGACAATGGATGGACAAGACGCGCCTATTGTGCCTCGCAAGTTTGTTCGCAAGGGAAAATCCAGTAAGTAAGTGGAAACTTCTTTCATTCTTTATTATTTTTCTTCATATCACATTTACAAAGACTAATATAATGTCTTCAATTTTTGCAGAGGTTGTGGATTGATCTTGAGAAAGGTCATGGAACAAAATCAAAAGCTTGTCGTTAGTCAAGAGAAGCCTTTCAAGCTACCACCCTATGCTGAGCAGATGGCAAGTGCCTTTGCAAATTTTGGTTGTTCCAAATCAAAACGACGCAAAGACACTTACGCCCTCAATGTCTTACAGTTTATAGATGCTTCTACATCCGAGGGACGGGAGTCCTCACTCCTCAGAGTCGTCTATAGGGTCAGATTCAGTGACTGAGTCCACAGCCACTTAGATTCTTGACATTGACTAATCTCTTGAATCTTACTGTTGTGTATTGGATTGGATTTGGATTGGATTTGTGTGTTTTATGGCTACTTCTGGAAGTCTCGAATTTCCCTTTCTATTTATTTGATTTTTGTTTTGAAAACATCTAAGGCAATGGCTCTTGCCAGTTCTCCCAAAATCTACACCAAAAATAAATAAATAAATAAATCTTGAGGCAAGAAGGCAACACGTACAATTCCGTCGGATCCAACAAACCCTTACACATTGTCTCCCAATTCTTTCTTTTCATTATACATCTCAAAATCAATCTTCTTTCAACAACACCTAGATTGACTTATTTAGTGAATGAGTTGCATCAAATTAGAGTATTTCCAATGCCTTTTGTGATTTCAAGGTTTGGGTATTTATGAGATGTTCTTTGCTGTTTTCATTTTGCCTTCACATTCCTTAATTTATCTCTATATAAAAAAGATTTTATATTCTAAATTAAAGCTAATCGACAATATAAACCTAAGTGCTTTGATTCTCACAATTAGACTTTTATCCCTACTCTTGTGTATACAATGTCCATGATCATAGATGTATGCAAAGAGAAAATGAAGAAGAAAACAAAAAGTGACTTCTGTAGTCACATCTTTGAAATAGACATCATATCTTCTTCGTCGCCCAAACGTTGAAAGTCCACAATCATATATAGGTACTAAACTCTAATTTTTGTTACCCTAAAATCCACGATCATAGGTGGTTAATTTAAATTTTTTTCAAAATAAACTTCCCGCTCATAAGCTTACAGGCTCCTGCTCCCCCGCTCGCCTGCTAGCAACCCTATCTTGGGCATGAAGGAGCTTTGGGATTATGTAGATACAATGTTGAGTAGAACAATAGATACTTCAAACTAGTTAGTTGCATTAGACATCAATGTAATAGAATAAGTTAGTGCTTGAAATACAAGACTACAATGTTTTTTGAGTAAAAAGTTGAATTTCAAGTTTTGGTTACATTATTGATTGCTTTTATGAACCACCTATTTTATTGAATATTGGGATGTGACACCTTCACATTGAATTGGATACTATGAATTTTGAAGTTTTTTTTCGATTTATTGTAATAGGAAAGTTGAACATATAGATATTTTATTATGTATTTTTGCAATTGAATTTTGAAAATGCATTACAAATCGTTTTCATGCAATCATCATGAAAAAACTAACATGATATATATGTAAAAGAAATCCTCATGGGAAGTAGAGTATTGATTTTTTGCAATTAAAATATGATTTGTTTCCATATACTTTGTAAGAATGTAATGTTCAAATTGCATTATAAGAAAATTTGTACCACATTTCACACCATGAAATTTTTTTGAATAGCACAACCAAATAATTGTATAAAAATTGTAGTCCATTGTACTATAGCCAAGCATTCATGGCAAACATCAATCCAAGCTTTTCCACATTGAAAGGAGCCTCAATTTGTAGGAAGCAAAAGGGCCTTGGCTACAATGTCCAAAAATATTATGTAATAAATTTATGTAGAAACTAAACGTGTGTGCTTCCATAATTATAACTACTTCAAATATGACACCTACATTTGAACCAATAGCAATACTAAAAACCTAGATTTTGATGACAACATGATGTTGACAATTAGATCATGAGAGCCTAGCGTTGCTTTTTTTTTTATACCTTCAAACAATACTTTAAAATTTCATAAAATTTCATATAAGTTGTGTCCAAATATTTCATGCTAAAGCATACTAGAATCTTCTTTCATTTTCCAAAATGATAGATTCCATTAAAAATAATTTGTGCTAAAATTAGCAAGTACGCTCTTGCTACCAATCATGCATGGTGTGCACTTACCTAATTACATTTAAGTTGATGAACTACATTACTCAAGTTGAGTTGGGCAAGCTCAAATCCAATAACTCGTCCAATACTCCATCCATTCACAAGTCTCACTCTAGTTCCTATCCTTGTGAGCCCCCTTTCAACATTGTCCTTGACAATCTTCACAAAACGCTTGGGCCCCACATCTTGCTCACCATGCTCGCTAGATCAGAAATTCAAGCAACCTGCCCCACCTAATTTTCAAACCAATGACTTCATGAGATGCCCTCCGAAATCTCCAAAGTCTGCATTGCAATGGGTGCAAGAAGGGGACTTGCACATGAAGAAGCAACCTGCATAGATCACCACCAATCATGAAGGCAAGTAAGCCTTAGTTAGAGTTTTGTGACAACAACGAGAGTAACAATTTTGCACAACTGAGAACAAATTTTGACCTTGAAAATTCGAACCCAATTTCTCGAAGGTTTGCCTCACACATTCAACCACCACAATAAGCGCAAAACATGCAAAAATTTTGTTTTTATCATTCATTAGAAAGATTTTGCAGCAAGAGTGTTGTAAGTGGTATGTATTGCACACAATCCTTGTTTGCCATTGCAAGGTAGCCCCATTTGGACATAGACTTGTTACCATGAATAATACGACAATAAGAAGTTATGGTGCCAAAGTAGGCAAGGAATCTTACGAAAGAATTTCTTAGTTTTTAGGCTTTGAAATTTATATCCATTATTTGTAGAGCTTGACATGTTGTTTTTCAAAATACGCTTGTCATCTTCCAAAGTACAATTTGGGTGGGGCATCTTCATTCAATTTATAGTTATGGATTAATTGAGTTCAATGGGAAACTGTAAAGATAACCATGGTAGTAGTTTAGTTGCAATTCAAAGGAAAATAGAGATGAATTTAGTACAATATGGTAGAAATCAATTCAATCAAATTTAAATATTTGCTTATCGAATAGAGTAGAAGTTTTGGGGTCCCTTTAGATTGTGAAGTTAAAGCAACAAGCGTAAAATTTGTGAGATAATAAGCTTAGAATATATTTGCATTTATAACATCTTAGTGAGGGTTAGTAAATGTCCAATCCAGCATAAGGAGATGATTTTCATCCATCAATTAATAAACGATGATCAAATTCACAATCATTACTCCAATTACAACAACTACATAGCACACATGCAAAAGCGAAAAAGTTGCATTATGAAGATGATTACCTATTTTCGATCACTTATGCATTGCAGCTTATTTGTAGCATGGGGATAATCCTCCAAAAACATTCTTGTGTAGAGAAATAGATTTGAGATGGACAATGTTATTATTTTTTAAATTCCCTCAATAAAAAAATCTTCATGAATTTAATCATGAAGATTCTATTTGTCCCATTCTCGATATGTAGGCACATCTATTTTCAACCATAGGATGATGACAAAATTGATTTAAGACTTTCAATGTACTCATTGTGATTATTGTATGCTTTCAATGTACACCTCCTTGACATTGTTGTTGCTCTTACAAGTCTTGTAGAAGGTGAGCTGTCAAGTACACTTGAGTTGATTATAAATCAAACAATTTAATTTGTGAGAATGGGATAGTGATTGGAAATGGGTGATCTTCTTTAGATGAAGTATACACATGCATTAAAGAGAGCCTCCAGATCCTCGGAGTACATGCAACAGAAGGTGGATGTTAAATCCTACCATTGAAGGTGGTATCAATAGGGCAAATTTTGGGTTCTTCTGGTAAATATGAAAAAACAGCCCCCTATTTTAGGCCGAGACTTGGGTACCATTGAGACCCTTCTCATTTAAGCTAATTTCATAACATTCAGTAGCAACTGCCTCCCAGCGGATGAAATGGTGTGGAATATTTCACACCATTCAATAACTAAAGTTGCAAACTTCAAGAAATGTCAGATGAAATTTGGTGATGAGGACTTCACAAAGGGAAAGGCAGTCCTTCTATGGGCTACTGAATTTTATGTTGGGGTCTCTGATTGCAAATGTGAATTCAGAATTTGCAAAAAAAGTATTTCTGCAAAAAAAACAAAAAATTCCAGCGTCTTCCCCCGAGGTAAATCCACCTGCTGGTCCCACCCTCGATGGTAGGATTTGCGCGACGAAGAGAGGTGGCGGGGAGTGCGACGACGACGAAGACAGGAGCTCGGTGCTGAGAACCGGGCGGGCGGCGCGGGCGACACGCCGGACCAGAGGAATTTCTGGGCAGGCCAGCGTGGCAATCGTCGAGGACTTAGTGCCGAGGGACACCCCCAATTGCGCCTCAAAACCTGCTCTGCGCCCTTTTTTTTGGTTGTAAAATTGTGCGAAGTGTTGAAGAGATTGTTGCACGCAAAGGCCGAACGCCATTGCGCCTCCAACTCTGAACCTTAGCTCATGCGATCTCATGTATAGCAGTAAGACTTTATCTGTCTCTCTGTCCGTCTCTCAGAATTTGTTGTGAAGCCATTTTTGATCATTTTCGTCTCTTCCTCCAATCTTTCGGTCGAAATCCATTTTCATCTTTTGTGTCCCGACCTTCTGTCTGTCGAGGAGGCTTTCTTTCTCTTTTAATGTCTGATCATTTTTCAGTTTAGGTCTTACACTACCAAATCTCTATTGCGAGTGCTTTTCCAAGCACTTTGGATTCTTTGCCTGGATGTGCAACTGCCACTAGTTAGGGTTTCCAGTTTCTATCTAGGAATTCATGATTCATTGAGGGTTGGAAGATTATAATTGAGTTCATGTGGGGAATGTCCGGATGGTGCGTTTCAATGGAGAACATCGGATCAAGCCTGTCATCATTTTCCCGCTGTTCCATTGCGCTTCAACGGCTGTATTGTGTTAGAATTGTCTTTGTTTCATTTTTTCACTGACAATTCGAAGCGTCTACCGCCCTATTCTTGACTTTTCTTGTAGAGGATGGTACAGGTTTGAAGTTCTCTTAGCAGTCCTTTAGAGGTTCTTTTCTTCAATGTCAATTTACACAGAGTGAGTGAGAAATCATTACTTGGCTTGAAGCGTACGTTCCTCTGTACTGAATGCTTTTAATTCTGAAAGAAGTCGGAGTTTCTTTATTTAACGTCTGAATGCGGTATCCGACTTCGAATGACTTGGAGGATTTGCGCCTTCGTATGGACGATCATGCCACGCCTTTCTTTTTTCTGAATCCTAAATCCAAGAGTCATTCGAAACCCTATATACTAACTTCCAACTTCTTTACACAAAATTCCTTGAATCCTCGAGTCATTGAATCCGTAGTCCATGAGGGGTCAATGCTGCACCAGGTGCCTTGTTGACTGGAAATTCTCTTCATTCTCTGAATGTTTTAGTACCATGATGATTCTCTGACATGTGACTTCTTTGTTGCTTTATGCCCACAGGGGGGCTTTACGTTTGAATGACAGTCAGATGTGGGCAAATGGATGTAAGTTATTCTTGAGACGTGGTGCAGCGTTGGGTGAAGGAGCCCATCACATTTTGCAAGTAGCTCGATGGATGCATGATGATGCTCACACGCTCCCCAAATTTAAAAATGAACTCCGTCGCCTTTACAAGCTTATTCATCCTGACCTACTCCATAATTTTCCTACCGAACAGGTAAGTATCCAGCGTGGTTTATGTAGTAACTATTTTGATAAGAATTGAGGATGGTCTTGAAAGTTTTGGGGTGAATGCTTTGAACTTCTAGAGCTTTCTGCGAACTACAGTATTTTAGCACTCAACAGGAGTCCGCACTGATCCTTACTTGACTGGAATGTTGAAGTTTGAAATTTTCTGATTTTCTTGAAATTTCATGCAGTGAGCCTCTTGCACTTCATGCTGCAGGCCACAAACCTACGTTCCTTTCAGTTGCTTCAGGAATATTTGAACGCTGCCAGGGGCGGGAACACTTCCAGTCGTTTCTCTTACCGTTTTGAGTTCTTTATCAAGGACTCAAATGATGACGAGGCCGAAGATGACAAGACGTTACAGCGAGTCGAGGTCTCCCTTCCACCACCACAAGTCAAATTTCATCCTCAAAGAGGGGCTGAAATGCTGCCCGGAACGAAAGTCGCTATTGGGAAGTTGTTCGCTGCTTGTGGCTTGTCTTCTGAAGTCTCTCAAGGCTGGGTTGGCGATGATCATGTTAGTCTTTCAGATTTTTTCCAACAAGCTTCAGAGTTACAACGGAAAGATGCTTCAGTATTAAATCGTGAACAGCAGGTAATCGGATCCCTTCACCTCAAGGGCAGATTTTGACTTTGAAGTTGCCTGTGAAGTTTCATTTTTTTATATCATAACTTTTGTGCCAAGGGATCTCTACCACAGCTAGCTACGTATCTTGCGACACCTTAATTTGTCACTTTTTTTACATGAGAATGTGTTTGTAAATGTAGTTGATGTTCTTTATTGAGGCAGATTTTCAGGACATGCAGTGAGGTATGGATGCCTTCGTAACCATCGTTGTTTTAAATGCAGGTCCTTTTGGTAAAGAATGCAATAAAGATGAGAAGTGGGATTACCGTTTCCTTCGTGCCACCTCTAACTGATTCGAGTGTAGAATCTATGGAGGCTTTGGAAAGACTTGCACAAGCTTTGGACAGATGCGGAGACATTCCACTGCTTGGGTTTGCACTTATGATAGGGGACTGTTATGGAATTGATGCTATTGGGAATCTATGGATAGATCGAAACGATGGTGTGGAATCCTGGATTCAGTTTCTGCGCCAGGTGTGGTTTCTACTTTTGTATTGCTTTGAATGTTTTTTTATCCTCATTCTAGATTTTTCTCATGTGTCTTATAATTGCGTGATTGTCTTATTTCCTTTTTTTTTTAAGGTTAGGATGGACAATGGCCCTTTTCAGGTATTTTCTTTCCAAATTTGACAACCAGTTATCCATGGTCTACTTTGGCAGGTGGATCTAGCGGATGCAGCAGCTCGAAAAACTGCAGTAAAAGAGTATCGTTCAAGAGAATTTGAGATTGCTAAAGCCATGCAAGTGGCAATGGTTTTTACCTACGCATCGCTGGCAACTACTCCTGCGTATTTTCTTTTCCTCTCCGAAATGACTGAAGGTGCTAAGACACATGGCCCTATAAGTGCTGGCAAGTTTAAGGAGCTGCCTGTCCGAGTTGCTGGTAATATTTTCTCCCGCCTCGCGCCATGTGTTATATCCCTTAAGTGTCCACCTCCATCTCCATGTCATATCTGTTGGATTTCAAATGAGTCATTTGGATGCTTCAAATGAAGGGTCATTTAGAGTACAGTATTGTGAAGGAAGCTCATATTTAGCCGCTAAGTGCCCGAATGACCAAAACTGGTCAAAAGTGGCGACTTCATTATTAGAGTTGAGATAAATCATTCAAGAAGTCTCTAAGAAGGTACAAAATGTACCAAGTCAGAAGAAATCGTGCCCTTCATTTTTGAACAACAGAAGTTCTGGAAGTTACCAATATCGATTATTAGCACGAAATGGAATTTCTATTTTATTACTTGGGCACTTTGATGAACTCAACAGTGATTTTCGAGAATCAAAGAATTCTGTTGAATGTCATGCTCAAATGCAGGACTAATTGTAAGTGACACATTCTGAATCTGCTGTATGGTCTGGTGCAATAGCGGCCCGAGAAGTGTTTGATTTGTCCGCATCAAGCAGCCAGGCCTCAGGCTGCTCTATTGATAAAGTCACGGGCGCAGTTGTTGTGCCAGTCTCAGCCAGTTATTTGGTTGTATCTCGATTTATTTCGGAACGCGGCCACGAGGCACTTTGGTACAGACGGAAGCACGAGGAGGCAAGGAAAAGGATTGAGGATCTTCAAGTAGAAGTCAGGAAAAAACTGAAGCTGAGGCATCTGTTGGTGGATCCTAAACTCTCTAGCGACCAACAAGCATCCGCGTTTGCCAGGTTGTTAAGGAGTGTTCCAGAGTTGATGAGATATACTGAAGGTCTGTCCCTCATGATTTCAGATGAGTATCGTCTGCCTTTGCCAGGCTTCACGGGACTAGCTCATTTGAAATGGGATTTCAGTATATCGGACTTATGATGAATCTTTTCTTGTACTCTAGTCATTCTCGGCATTGAACAATTCAATTTCTGTATAAGACTGATTTCTAATGTCACCAAGGTATAGAAATCTCAACCAATCACAATATTTTAATGTACGTGTTGTAGTGATATGGTTCAAATTTGGAGTCATTTGGCTACATAGATTGCAAGATTATAATGTTTTACTGTTGCAAAAGGATGCTGCAATTTCGTAGCAACACATTAGTCGATTTTTTAGCTTACTTAAATAAAAAACTTTCGAACTATAAAGTACTTCAGAACTAGCATACGAATGCATCGGTGGATGAAAAAATCAATCAAATGATTGTGTTTGCAAAATGACTTTGAAATGTCAATTAATAGGTAACAAAGTTGCCCCCAAAAAATATTCAAATTGAACCTCATGAATTGCTCTAGTATGTACAACTTTTCCAAAAATATTTTTTGGAAATGGATATTGAATAAAGGAGAAATCATCCACCAAAGTTCACCATAATCTATAAATGTGTAGATTTTGAACTTTGAATGGCTCTCAAACATTCTAAATGACTTGAATTGACTTAAATTTTTTACCACAATAACTAGACTTCAATGAAAATATAACTTAACAAATCTAATTTAAAAGATTGGATGAAGAAGACAAAAGCCTTTAAGTTGCAACTATCAAAATATAGTTTGGTGAACTCAAATTGAAGTTGTGTAAACTTCAAATGACCTCCAAAAACTTAATACATTTTGGATTGATCTAAAGATTTTATACAACAAACCTAAACAAAGATTTAACAAGTTTTGTAAAATTTGATCATTAAATGCAAAAAGTTAGAAGACTTTGAAATGAACTTCAAAAGTACAAACATTTTTGGTCACTTGGGGTGTTTAGGGGTTAAATTCACAAAATTCCTCTTAGCAAATAAGAATTCCCCACCATCTTATCCACTATTCTCTCTAACATTCTCATAGCTCCCATTTGTACAAGATTTTTCTAATAAGATGGTTTCACACTTTATTCAAGAATGTGGTTACATTCATCACAATTCAAGATGAAAAAATTAACAATTTTATGTGTCATAGTTTACTATACCTAAAATTAAGATACCGAACCTTTTACTTCTTTAAATTCATAGGTTTCCAACCAAATTAAGGCATGATGAGATTTTTTGTTCTTCAAAGTATTATCTCCTTTATAAAGTTGTAGAATGTGATATAGAATCTCCTTCTTCAAGGCCTAGTATACTATTAACTATATAAAATATGTAAAAAAATCTCTATTCTATAGGCATAGTATATTGTATTTATATTGAATGTGACATCAATATGTTCAAAAGATGCAAATAGCTTTGTCCAAGACCAAAAGCACCCCTCTCCAATGTAAAAAAATGAACTATCAATTTTCATATGAAAAATGGCCCCTCTCTACAATGCCATTGATCTCCATCAATGATAAAAAAATCTATTGCCATTGATTACACCATCCAATGAAATGATCTCAACCATAAAATTTAGAATCAACAAATGATACAAATACTTACAAAATTTAATATCCAAAATATAAAATATGCAATACATACAAATAGTGCATATAGAATATTAATAAGATACAATACATACAAATAGTACATATAGAGTACTAATGTGATACAATACACATACATTGATATTGATACAAAATACAAAATATTACCAATATCTTATATTGATTGCAATGATAACAACTTCCAAAAAAAAATATAAATATGGGGTAGGGTGGGGATGTGTAATGTAATTTACAAGCACATTTAATTAAATATAGTTCATTTCACAAGTGAAATAACTAACTGGCAGAAGTGGTAGTTTATCACATACAATGTCCACAAAAGACATGGTCATTGTGTGGCATGTGATAATGTACGTGAAATATTGCTAGGTGTTAAACTTGAAAACTATGTGAATGAGATGATGTGCACATACTTATTAACTGTTGCTCGTCAATTTATGGTGATATCATAAAGGTCCCAGAATCACAAAGGAGAAAACAAAAAAGCAAAAACAAAACAGGGGGTGGTGAGAAAAGGGGGTATCGGGAGAATCGAACTCCCGACCTCTTGCACCCTAAGCAAGAATCATACCACTAGACCAGATACCCGGAATATGCTACACTTGTCAGTACCCAACAGGATACGTGAGCCCAACGCAGCGCTGAGCAGCTCTGGATACCCAACGGCGCTCAGGCCGGCAGATGTCCCACGATCTCTCTCCAGAGTAAATCATTTCCTTTCCACACGGCAACATAGCGTCACATGTGCGCACCCAAAATTGCCACTTGAAACGAATGAATCGAATACATTTTAGGTGGCGAATCGCACACTATCCGAGTACCTGAGATTAGATGCTAACTCCTGGACGATGAACGAAACCTGGAACATCCATTGATACAACAAACAAAATAAAACAAACACTACTCTCAAAACTTATAGTCAAATATGATAGCTTCCTACAAACAGAATGAATGCTCTAGGAGAAGTGCACGCAGATCAAATATAAGTTCCTACAAGTCTTTCTCTTTCTCTTCGGAGTCAATTGTGGGAGCTTACGTGAACAGACTATCAACCATATGAACTTCTCTCTCTTTCTACGAGGTCTCTTTGGTTTTCTCCTAACCAAACGATTCTTCCAACATACTCACAATTACTTTATCCATGTAGAAGCTCCACGTAAACGTACACAAGGTTTCTTCCAAAAAGGATAGATTCTAACTGGTTCAAGAAAGGACTAATAAAGTCAAAAATATAGAGTATGAGTTCTTCATTCTACTCCTTCAAGCTTCCCAAATTATTCATTTCGACTCCTACAGATGTGGAAGCAGAAACTTTAGACCGTTTCGGCAAATAGTACGCTCAGACTTCCGAGTTAGAAGTTAATGAGCTTCGTGTGCACAAGTTGTATTCTTGATCACTTCGTTCGAAAAAATTGGTTGACTTAGAAGATACAGCTGTAGTGCTGGACTGAAACCATGGTTACATTTAACAACGGAAAAGATAGTACAAGGCAGAGATGCACCACGGTGGCCACAAAACGGTCCTACTCTGGCTGTGCTTATTTTAAATGGATCCAAAGCAACAGCGGAGAACCTCTAGGTCATGTACCACACTCTGTGGACTTGGAAACACACTCACCAGAGTTGAACCTCAAGGTTATGTACCAAACTTGAGAAGAGTTGAGAAACAAGTACCGGCAAATTACTCCGTCATAATCATCCATGTCCTTTGATGCGAGTAATTGCGCCTTTCACATTGAATCGAAAGCAGATCAACGGCACTCACCATTCGGATGAGTGCTTCCAAACTACCATCGAATCTCGTGGCATTGTAGAAGGAGGGATTGCCACAGCAGAACCTTCCCGAGATCCTGTTTCAGCACCAAGCCATTTCTGAATGAGTAACCTGCTAAAGCACCTTACCCACTCTACCGTAGTCACATAGCCTCCCAACAAACTCAAAAAAGTGACACTAGTCATTCCCCGATTAATTGAAACCCTAAGTAAGTGATCCGGACACACCAATAGAATCATGAAGGGGCGAGCTTGCTACAAGGGTACAGTACCCCTGCATCACCAAAGATCAGTTCAAACATTCAAAATCCTCAAAAAACCAAGACAGAAGTAATCTGATAGATCAACACTTCAACTCCACCCTCCAGCCCCAAGTAGAGATTGAAAATGACATCCTCCAGAGAGTTCTTGGAATTCTGGGTATGGATCATCGAAGTCGAAGGTATCATTACGTACCTGTTGCAGAAAGCTGTACTCCTCCGCTTCGTCATCCTTGTCTCCTCCAGTCAATCACCTCATAAAAATCCAAGTGCACAGAAACCTAAGTAACCTCCATGTCCACAGCGTTAAACCCAAACTGCGTCGCCAAGCCCTGAATCAGCTCCTCCGTCACCACATCGACATCTGCCACATCCGGCGCCATTTCCTTCCGCAACGACGTCACCTCCTTATCCCTTATCCCGCACGGCACAATGTAATCGAAATGACTAAGATCAGGATCCACATTAAACGCTAATCCATGAGAGGTAATCGACCCCGACGAAACCCTAACCCCAATGGCGCCGATCTTCCGCACCCCCTCCACCCATACCCCTGTCTCCTTCTCCATCCGCCCACGAGCCTCCACCCCATGCATCTTGCACACCGCCACCATCACATCCTCCAATCCCTCGACGTAAGCTCTTACCCCAATTTTTAATTCCCGTAATCCTAAAATCGGATACAGCACTGGTTGTCCTGGACCGTGGTACGTAATGTCTCCGCCACGCTCAGTGGTGTGAACCTCCGCGTTTAGTGTCTCAAGATCCGCGGGTGAGGCGAGCAAATTGTACAAGGTGCGGCGTTTGCCCACGGTAAAGGTGGGAGGGTGTTGCAAGGAGAGAACCACGTCCGGGCCTCCTTGTCGACGCCGCTCTATCAGCTGGTGTTGCAGAAGCTCGGCTTCTGCGTATTTCACCAAACCGCGCATCCGCAACACCTCCAACCGCTGCCCGATCGCCATGGCAACCAATTTCGTGCAACGAAAGCCTTCAAATTCTGAAAATTGATGATTGAGAATTGGAATTCTCTGAGACTCTGTTGATTTCCGTCGTGCACATCGATTAGCGTCGGTGTTTGTTGGAGACTGATTCTCGGCATTTCGCGATTGTGCTGAGGTTGCTGTGCAGGGGTATTGTGGATGAAAGAGACAATGGTCGGATGTAATTTAGTAGATGATGTTTGATCTCCACGACGTGTTTTAACCCAAGGAAGAATTAGGAGTTGAGACTTTTGACCTAAGGTTGGACGTCCAAAAATGGCATAAATAAGGAGAAATTTTGATCTACAGAAAGAACTAGGTGGCCAATCATTTTCTATATTTTTCAGTAGATATAGAAATGGATGATACATCAATGGCTATTGAAATTATAATTTTGAGATTTGTGATGAATTAGCTATGATTTTTCAAATAGCACAATGTGTAAATCACTATTTTTGCTTGCAAGGTTAAGAATAATGAAATGAAGAGTGCCTTTGAATAGAAGATGCCATTCTAATAACCGATGTATGTAGGGGTTTAAAAAAAACTTTTAGCATTTGAAGATGACAAGAAGTTTTTTCTTTCATTTTGAAAAAATGAAAAATGATTTACCAAAGGCTAGCATTGAAGTCATTCACTTTTAAATTTTTTGACTATTTTTGAGGTGTTTTGGATCTTGATTTTGTAAGTTATAAAAAGTTGAAACTCAATGTAAGATGAGTCATTTTTAGGCAAAATTAACCATAGGATCTTGTAGAAAGTCAAGTCGTTATCATCTATACAAAGTTGGTTTCAATCCAAGTTATAGATCAATAGATTATAATATAAAAATGAAGGATATTTATGAAGAAACTCATTTTTTGATGAAGCTAAATATCTACCTTGACTAGCTCTTTTCAACACATATTATTTTAGAAAGTTGTCATCCTAAGCTCATTCTAAAGGTAACCAAGTTCCACATGCATGGAAAAAAGTCTTATCATTAGATGTCTTTTCAAGGTTCTAGGAGACTATTTTGGGACTATTTCCCAAAATTGTTTCCTAGACAATCAATCAACCACTACTAGTCTAAAACTTTGAATTTCAAAAAAAATTCAAAAATTTCAAAAAGTATAAAAGAACTAAAAATAAATAATTTATAATTTATAAAATATACATTTAAAATATTTAAAAATTATTCTCTTGAGTAATTAATTTATACTATTTGACATGGCAATCTCTCAACACCATGAAATTGCTTGTGTGGTAGAGTTTTCAACATTTCCAATGTGTTCCCACAAAATGGGAACTTACAATCTTCTAAAGGCCCCCAAAACATTAAATGGTTTTTAGGGCTAAATATGAGTGAGAAAATGGTCTTGCAATATTAACTACTTCATTGTTAAATTTTTAACATTATCAGATTAATGGAAGATTTGTCACAAATTTGAATTCAAAATTCAAGATTGAACACGGTAGAATGAAAGAACACAAGGAAAGACACACAGTAGAAAAAAAAAATTAAATAGCTCAAATGCAAGTCCAAGATGTCTATTCTATTGGTTATTGCTAGCCACCAACCCAAAAGAGGTAAGAAACACAATCCTTCACTTAATTGGCCAAAGTTCCCTATCTAATGATTTTTTGGCTTTTTATCTTGAAACCACCCACACTTTAGAAATTTTTGTAAATTCAATGGTGAATTTTCTTCCAAATTTGAATGCACCACTTCATAGCTAACTTTAATGTCCTTAAAATGAGCCTTGGAAGTTCAAGTAACTCATTACAATTGTATGTCCAAAAATGGCCCTTCTAAAAATGAATTGACCAATTTGGGATTGCCAAAAAATTTAAGGGTTAAAGAACAAAAGTTGTCTACAAAAAAATTTGTACATACTTTAGAAAACATTACATGTGAAAGTGTTGAGGCAAAGATGGAATTTCAAGACAATTGAAAAAAAATGCTCACAAATGCCTTAACTAAGCTCAAGTAGAACTCTAACAAAGTTGCCAATCAAAAACTGATTATTAATTTGATAAAATCTTGTCAAATCAAATTAGACTAGGAAACCATTACAAGGCTTTTTTGAAAGTCACAACAAATAGATGAGGATATTTATACTTATGGCAAGGAATTTCTACATGATGGAGTGGTTTGTAGTCCTAACTAAACAAAAAGATATGATGGCATACACAACCAATTTCTCCCTCTATCCCTTAAAAGCCTCAAAATTAAATAGAATTTTTTGTCTTGTGAAAAAACTTTGTTTTTTGATTTTGACTATTGAATAAGTGTTTATGATGTTTAACAATTTGAGAGCATTTGTCTAGACTTACAAGCTTGGCCTTGCTTAATAGGATACTTTGTACTAATTTCTTCCTTAGACAATAGTATTGATGATGTATTTAGTGCCCACCAGTGATCTCAAAACAAATTAAAGGTTTTTAGCCAAATGTTCATTTTGGAAAGATTTTTTTAAATTTATTCAAAGTGCATAAAAAAATTAAGTAGAAAATGAGCAAAAATTTGGCCAGTTTTGGGATCTCTGGTGCCTACTTTAATGTTATCAAAATTTGTTTATAAAGTAAAGTGGAATGGGTTTCTCTCCAAGAAGTCACTCTATTGAGCTTTGGTGTATCACGTTGTCGGGTAGAAAGGAGCGCGCTTAGGGAACACGCAGGGTGTCTGGCTGCATGTTAATGAGTGAAGTTCGGTAAGTCTTCAAAACTCGAATCTTCTTTTGATCTTCACTTGAATCTCTGCTTGAATCTTCACTTATTCTTTCATTGGCCTATCCTGTGGCTGGCTCTATAGGGCCAAGGGTGAAGGTGTAATAAGAAACAAGGCTTCGGACATGTAAAACGGGACGGCCAACACGAGTGACCGTCCGGATGATGGGCCTCTAAACTTCAAACCCACGATGACCAGGAAGCGCCTTTCATCAATGGGAACAACATAAAAGATCGACCATGTGGACCATTAACCCCACTTCGTCGCCACAAACACAAAATGAAGCGCTTACTGGATAACCACGGCTCGCAACAGGTTTATAATGCAGAA
The DNA here is from genome assembly GCA_947034885.2 of Thuidium tamariscinum. Lineage (NCBI taxonomy): Eukaryota > Viridiplantae > Streptophyta > Bryopsida > Hypnales > Thuidiaceae > Thuidium > Thuidium tamariscinum. The sequence continues at coordinate 807,275 of OX344755.2, read as the reverse complement.
ATTGAATTTTCAACTAGTCTCCAAAACTGACTGGGGATAACAGAAATGAAATCGAGCCACAAGCCACAACACAAGGCTAGGTCCTCGACATGTACGGCCTTCGAATCTTCAAGTCTTCAAAAGAACCCAAAGAACCCCAAAGAACTTCAAAGAACCCCAAAGAACTTCAAAGAACCCCAAAGAACACTAGAAAACTTCTCCTCTTACTAGCTGCGACATTCTTTCTAGTGCTACAGATGTTTTAAGTCTCCAAATATTTAGTGTAATAGCATTTTGGAAAGATAACTTTACAAGAAAAACACCCTCCAAATCTCAACTCTATCTAAACTACTGTCCAAAAGTTATTAGAGTGCAAAGTAGAGGTTCCTCAAATCCCTTGGTAACCAACTATTGCCTCTATATTTTTCTATAACTTTTGAACTACAAACCCAAATTGCAATTGTGATAGCAATTTAGAATCCTCAAACTAATATCCACAATCTCAAAAAGTTTCATGAGAAACTAAGACTCTGTCCAAAAGTTATTAAAGAACAAAATCTCGAGTTTCTAAACTATAAAGGCAACACTCCTTCTTATCTTCTACACTCTATAACTTCTTCAATAAGAGTTTAAATGAAGTGAATGAACTCATTATGGATAGGAAATTCTACAAAATAACTTCACAAGAATTTTCAAAAACATATGAAAAACACACCCAAAGTTGTGATCGTTTCAAGTCACGGCCTTTCTCCTTCCAACTCCAATTTTCCTCCAGACCTTCAACTCCTCATAACTTTCTCTTCCAAACTTCAAACCAGATGAGTAATGACTTTTTGGAAAGCTACTACAATGATATACAATTCCTTCAAAACTCAAGTCAAACAAACAAATATTACAAAAGTTATAGCTTGTTGAAGCCTCTAACCTCTCAATGGAGATCCTTGGGTCTTCACAATTTTAAGCTCTCATAACTTTTGACTCCCAACTCCAAATCCAACTTGTAAACACTCTTTGGAAAGCTATAAACACAAGGAATGTCATGCCAAAATTTCATTACTCAATTCTTTATGCTCAATGAACTACATCAACCCAAAATTTGGCCAAAAACTCTTCAAAACACACACACACACACACACTTCCCTCTCTCCACACACCAACTAAGCATTTTTTTCCTAATTTCTTCCCCATCATAAGTGAGGAGGTGAGGCACATCAGCCTATACCCCTACCAAGACCCCACCTAAGATTCCAATCACTTCCCCATTCACACTCTCCCTTATCACCAAACTCCAAGCTAATTTTTCTATCATCAAATCTTCATTCTACATTTATAATCACACATTGCAATTAAAATAAAATACTGAAAATATAAAATTAGGAACTAAAATTCAATAAATGTTTACTAGAGGTAAAAAATTAGAGTTCCAATCGAAGCTTCACTCCATCTGCAGAAACTTGAGGATGCGTTTGATTGTCGCGACGACATAATCAGCACGTTCCGCCTTTGTCAAAGGATTCACCGGTCCTTCTAACCATCGTCCGTGACTGTGACTCCCTTCGATAAGCCTCACCATACCAAAGTATTGTTCATCATTTAGACCTTCAAAACATCCTTCAAACGTCACTTCACGACTTCCGGGCTCAACACACCCAACTTGCAATAAGATTACCAAAACTCGAGCATCTCGCTGAAGGTTCCCGTGCCACCGTTGCTCTACACGAGGTTGTTTCGGCGGGCGAGAAGGCCCAACTTCATCTCGTGGATGCTCACGCGGCAATACAATATCTCGCAGTAAAAGAGGTTGATCCGGCAGTTGTAACAATGAAAGTTCAAATTCAGCCTCCAGTTGAGGCTCTTCATCTTGAGACTCAGAAAACCCTTCAATTCGACATTCTAGTTCTAATGTGAAAACTAAACTCACTAACAAAATTCAATGAAACTTTAAGGCAAAATCGTGTTCTTAAATGGATGTTGTACACCTCAATAGAACAACGTTACTTTGAAGTTGTTCAAAGAATTAATGTCACCTTGAAGTTATCCAATAAAACATATTATAATATATTTGTACACTATGTAGGAATTTACAACAGGACAACGTGCGGTAAAGTGATTTTTTAACCCCCCCTATTTACTCTTTAAAAAAATATAATTTCAACCTATAATTTTTAAACTTTGAATAATAATGACTATAGATTTCTATTGCCAAAACATTTCAATTTAAATAATGTATAAAATGACTTCTAGGATAGATTAAAAAATGAATTGAAATCACATGAGTTTCAACTCAAAGATTTATAGAGAATACATTTGGATGACCGTTGCATCAATATTCAAGAGAAATGAACTTTCAATAGAGAGGTGGTTTTACAATTTTTTTGTTCATTTTTTACACAATTTTTAAAAAATAAACACGGGTCCAAACTATTTTGACATTTACAATGTATCTTTTTTCTTCAAATATTTATAACTAATTAGGATCAACAAAAAAAATGTCAATAATTCCAAATACAAACTTTGAAAATAGAAAAAATATTCAATTTTTTTTCTTTCAATTAAATTTTAAGAAGTAAATAGGAGGTCTAAAATTTTTACTACATGTGGTTTGTATAAATGCATAAAGTAATCACTGTGAGAAGTTTTTTATTGTGGGTATTTAGAGTGGAGAACATATTTCTAGAATTCCATTGTTGCCACCACCCATCATCTAAAATAGCAAAGAAGGTAGCATTTACAAACTATATTCAAATATCAAACTTTCCACATGCATTTTTGGTGTTGTAGTGACAATAATAGGTGGAGATTTTGTATAGATCTAAAGGATGGGTTACTTGTTCCTAAATGCATGTATTACTAGTACTATAACTAAAAATACATTTAATCCATCAAAAAGAAGATTTTTGGAGGTTTTTAGTAGGACAAAAGAAGTACTATTCTATATGCTTCATGTAAATGACTACAATAATGAAGTAAATGAATCAAGACATACAAGTAGTTGACCCATTTCTAATCTACAGGCTTTTCTTTTTCTATAGAATTGTAGTAGCACCACTAGTAGAAAACTTTGTTTAATGTGACAAGGCTTAATTTTTCTTGACGGATTTTGTTAAGCATCAAAAGTAACAACCTGTGTTTTTATGTCAACAAAAACGTTCAACACGACATCAATGCTGACATAAAAAGACAAGTTGTTACTTTTTATGCCTAGCAAAATCTGTCAAGAAAAATTAGGCCTTATCATATTAAACGAGGGTTTCTACTAGTACACATTCATCATTAAAAAAAAGAGTATTTTTAGTGGTGTTTCCAAAAAATATATCATGTTTTCTGAGACATCAAACTTTACGTAGTGAACAATGATGAGAGCATGAATTTGATATATATGATGTTGTTAAAAACATGTGTGGCTAAATTCAAAAATAAGTAGATGTCATTGTAGACAAACATGTTCTTAACAATGTTTAGAAAAACAAGTTCACGATCTTTTGTGACATCCCAAAAAACAAAGATTATTACATTAGCAAGTAGACCCATTTTGATTATGGATAAGTTACTAAAAATTAAGTCTACAATCTAAGGTAAAATGTCAATCATTTGTGAAAATTTTAGGAAATGGGAAATCATAAATGTACACCATGCCACCATGGATGAAAGGGTATGGTCTTTATATAAATGGGGTGGTAGGAAGGGAAACTATTTATATGGTATATGAAAGCAAGAATTGCATTCAATGTAAAACGTTTTAAACAACATGATCAAGATGTCTAAAACATCATTGGGATGTGTAAAACACTTACATCAAGGTGTCTCAAACAACATCAAGACATTTGAAACAACATCAACATGTACAATGGTCAAGTTGCCATATTCCAATTATCCCATATCTTTTGTCTCACCATGGACAAACAATGGATATAAATATCATTTCTTTACCTTTCATACTCACTAACTTTTAATAAAGTCTTTCCTTCATTTTACCACCAAACTTTTTTGGAAAAAAGATGGTAAATTTTCTTCAATTCTTATTGAATTCAATAATTTTTCTAGCTCATTTTATTTTATTTTATACTTTTTTTAGCCCCTAAGCGCTCAAGTGACCATTTTTTGGTTGTTACTTGACTTTGGGTAGAATTATCAAGTACAAAAAAAATTCAAATTTTTTTTTAGTTTAGAAAAAATTGGATTGTCTTTCAACATTTGTATTCAAAACTAAGATTTGTACAATCAAACAAAAATTACAAGAAAAATAGCATTTAGTGTTTATAATTGCCCGGGATAATTGCTTAATGTTGAAAAACTTATTATTTGGGGAAGGGTTGATGCTCTCATTTTTAGATCTTTGCAGTTTTTTACAAATCAATGGAAATCAAAATTTTGACCAATAAAAAAAAATCATGTATTAAATATAGAAATTGTATTTTTTGTGAATTTTTGAAGTTATATCATCAAAATTCATTTGAAGAGACTCTAAGAATAATTTTATAATTTTGACTGTACGGATACTTTCTACATTTTGTGCTTTATATTATCTTCTTTGACGCTAACTTCAAAAAAGTTATAGAATTTATATTTTAAAACACATTTGTGTTTTATCCTAATCCATTAGGCTTTCAGAGGTAAAATAATTATTTTTTGTTGACCCTTCTCTATGGATACAAAATGCATCAATTGATGTCCTAATAAACATCTAGATGTCTAAGTTGACATCTCAAAAAGCAATAAAAATTTCTTTAACATGAAAGTGTATTAACAAGGTATCCCATGTCACTTTTCTTGCTACCACATTAGATGCAATGTCATGGACGGGCTAAATGAAAAAATTCCATGTGGTGCTAATGTGGCATCGACATGTTGCACCGGTGGAAACTTATAAGACCATGTTTGCTGTCATGTTAGATTAAACAAGTTGAAATTGGGCGTGTTTTTTCAAATTTTGGAACACTTTTTGCTTGTCGATTATAATAGATTCTAAATGACATCTATGGTGACATTGTTCATGTAAAAAAACCCATTCCCGCACGCTTTTTTCAAATGTTACAAAAAATGCAAGTTTCTTATAGTGATTATAGTTGGTTGCAAAGGTTTCAATATTGCAACCATCCCTTGGCTGATTTTGCAATTAGTCTATAGTCACTATAGAAAGGTTTATATATGCCAAAAAATCTGAAAATATTAATTGACTTAAGCTTTCATTTAGAAAGGGTCACATTTATGAACCTTCTCTATTACTTTATGCATGCCGCAATGCTTGATTTGGGTAATGTCATATCTTTTTTCAGACCACATGTGTGTGGTTTCTGTAAGGGCTACAAGTCACAAATAGGGACCTACCCCAAAGTTCTTTGAAAATTCATAAGTAATTCATAAATGCTCTGAAAAACATGAAACCACTTGGTTTAGATTCCACATCAATTCTTCTTCAAGTGAAAAATAAGTGAAAAAATTTCAGACATCTAAAAACCATCAGAAAGGCACAAGAACCTTAAAGTATCGCTTCTAGAGCCATCTACCTTATTACAAATATTTTTATTATAAGCACCTTCAATGATTGTAGGATATTTACTTGTAAATGTACTCAAGCCTCACATAGTTGCATTTTCATGATGATACATCCATATTGTTGTATTTTGCATTGATTCCAACCTATCAAGCCTGTGCATTCTTCAAGATGACATTGTGCATTCAATGCTATTTTGAAGGATTTGTTATACTTGCTGTAAATCCTTCTATCATAATGCTTGTTTTTTTAGTCTACCATCATGTATTTTAAACTTATACACAATGAATGTATGGATTTATAAGTAGCTAGGGTAGGTGGGGTGTTCTAGCTAGAATGAATAAGGGCCGCTTCACACTATGGCCGACCAAGTCGAGAGGCCGTGGGAGTGAGTGACCCAAACTTTGGCGAGAGTCCGAAGAAATGGGCTATTAAAAGGCAATAAAAAATAGGATTTAAAGCCTTTGGCCGGTCATAGTGTGAAGCCTCCAAAGGCCAAGTCAAAAGTCCAAACCTATGCCAATCTAATGATTAAGATCTTATTAGATTCTGATTTTTAATGAAAAAACTCCCATGGCCTCTCAACTAGAGTTTGGGTCTCCATTTTTGCTCGACCCAAACTCTAGTTGAGAGTCCGTCGCCATGTAAGCATTTGGTTGCCATGTAGGCAGTTTTAGGGACATCAAATTTTGATGGACTTTGGATTGTGCCACGTAGTGTGAAGGGTCGAGAGTCCGAACTCATGGTTTCTTGAAATTTGATTGGTGGAAACCGACGGACTCTCAACCTTCGGCCATAGTGTGAAGTGGCCCTAAATGTAAGTTAAAATGCCCTGGAAGTGTGATACATTAGAAGGTAAGAAAAACATAAGTTCTCAAAGCTTCGTCTGGTTGTTCCTCTAGAATTCCATCTTGGAATTAGGTCTAGTAGCTATTTGAAGGTGATGAATTTGTCTTGAAGAAAATTTACATTCTCTTTCAAACAATTCTTGAATACTAGTCTCATTACATGAGATTTGGCTCAAAACAAGATTATGAGTTTCCACACAATGGAAAACTCTTAGAATTGCGCCAAAATAAAATTTGATGTAGGCAAGAGATGACTATGTTAAATATTTAATATAATAGAAAATTGATTTTCTTTTAATTGAATTTCAAAAACAATTTCTTTTAGTATTTATGATGTTGACAACAATTAACCGCTCTTTCATTGCTTTGGGAACAATTACTAAGGGGAACATGCTTGAAATGACCTTCTATTTCCATAAATCTCCTCAAATGTGTGTTGTAGTTCATTTGTTTAGCAATTATACAAAGTATGATTGTAGTTTTTTGATATTCCTAGAATTCAAAGTGCCCATGAATTTCAGATATTTTAGTAGCTATTGATGTTAAATAAAAAAACATGAGTACATGAAGGGCATATGTGGAGCAAAAAAATTAAATATTTTTTGAACAAATATTTAAATTTCATATCTAATTGGATTCAATGCATACGCCATTTCCTTACTTTGGGGGGGAAATTACATGTACTTGTAATTTCAAAGGATTTACAACAATATCCATAGAATACACAAATTCTATAGAGCTAGTGGAATTACATCCAACAATGCTAGTATATGAGTGTGAAAATGCAAGAATGATTATAAGCCTTGAATATATATATATATATATATATATATATATATATATATATATATATATATATATATATATTAGATATCCTACAACCATTGAAGGTGCTTAGAACATAAACATTTATAATATAGGTATTTACAATATAAATGTACTTTAATCATAGAAGGATTTTTTAATATAGCTACTCATACCATAAGTGCATAGTCTTGTAGGTTCACGGGCTCACATTCTTAGGCTCACATAATAGCAACCCTTGAATTATACCTTGAAGCTATAGTTTAAAAAATCAACTTCATTCAATCATTCAAAAAATACTTGCAATTTTTTGTCCCTCTAAAGAAAGCTCATACATCAAAAAATTGAATGTAGTCTAGACTACTTGAAAGTAAATTTAAACTATGACCCCCCAAAGAGCAAAAGTCATCAACATGATACATTGAATGTTATTCTAAACATATAAACATGGGTTGTTATATTAAATGTAATCTAAAATCCGTCATCTAAAATACAAGTTTTCTATAGTAATGCTTTGAAATCTAACACTTTTGAAATAATCACCTTGTAGTCTTCAACTCATTGCAAAGTAGATCTTGAATTGTTTGCATGTTTGAACACCACATGCTTCACTACTAATTATATGAACTTCTTGAAGTTGTTGAAGTGGCATCAAATACACCAAACTTTCAAGGCCTTTTTGATTTTTGAAGTGTACTTTACTATGGTTCAATATCTTTCAACTAATCAATACATATGGTAGATGCAAGAAAAAATAAGATATTTTTCTATTTAGGCATTAGAAAAAAAACTAGGCCTTAGAAGGCCACTCGACAACACTACAAGAACCCCATTGATTGCATTCTTAAAATTTTCTTAAGGATTATTTTCCCCCCTATTGTCATTCACCTCATATTAAGATGTCTACTATCTCAAAATTTGAGTATAAGGTGTAAATGATGAGGTTTAAGGTCCTCTAATGCACCTTAACTAAGAATATCAATTACCTTGCACTCCAATCAAGTTGTGGAAAAAAACACAAATGTCCAAAACAATCGATTGAGTGTCTAGGTACCATCAAGAAATTTTTGAATAATAAGTTTTAGATTTATTGATAGACATTTTTCGAAAATAATGGGTAGCAAGGTTGTTTTCATACAAGTGGGATGGTGGTTTGTAAAGCAACCTATATATGTAGAATATGTGAATTCAATTTAATAGGAGCTCCATCTAGCATTCTAGCTCATAGTTAAGTGAAAATGCAAGAATACAAAGTCAAGTTTGAGACCTCATTTTAATATAATAGAATATATTTTTTCAAATATTTTTAAATTAAGATAATGTAGGATATCAAGCTACGTTTTCTCTCCAAAAATCCATTTGAGATTTTGAAACCCCAACTAAAATCTCATCTTGAAACCTCCAATGGATTTTAGAAATAAAACTTACCTTGATTCAACAACTTTTTCTATTTCAAAGTTCTTTAAGAATATTTTTCTCTACTATGCCTAAATGAAGTTTGGATTTTTGAGTTTTAACAGAATTCTTGCATTCTCTTAACTATGATCAAGAGAGCTTCTATTAATCCTAATTTACATATCCCAAATGGATTGTTTTACATACTACTACCCTATTTGTATAAAGAGCTTCTTGTCTCACATTCAAACATAAAAACTAAGTAAGTGGCTTATTTATGTAATCATCAAAAAAATAAGCAAGTCGCTCAAAAGTTGCTTGATGGTTTAATTTGTCAATTAAACATTGTGTATCCTACTACCTTGTGACTTGTTGCCTTAATATTTAGTGATTGTAATCATTTGACATCCTTTGCAAAAAGTCACAATGGCTATCCATACAAATTTGATACATTTGACAAGTTCTCTATTCTACTATTAATAGTTTTATTTGTCACTTTTTCATGGTCTCTTGGAGTTTTTTTCTTTTTTTTCTCTCTAATGGACTTTAATATCTTGAACATCTCTATGCTTCTTTTTGACAAGATTGCCATGTACAACTTTAATGTTTGTTCCTATTGTTTTGGCTTCTTTCTTTTTGACAAAGGTGCTTTCTTTGTTTGAGAGTTGTTGGCACGTTTGCATTGTTTCTACTTCCCATTGCTTTGTTGATCTTGGTATTGGGATTCGATTCTACATGGTTCCACAAAAGACTCAACTCTAGGCCTCCCAACACTTTTGTACTTGTTATATTTCAATTTCTATTGATCTAAGTAGGGGTTTCAAGGCTTGCAAATAAGTAGGTAATTGTCCCCCTAAAATGGTCTAAAGAAGCATTTACGATTAGGCAAAACACACAACCAAATAAAATTCAAAAATTCAAACTCGCTTTCAAATTATTTCTTAACAAGCTCATTGAATTTTTATGACATTCTTTTTGATGGGGGATATACTCTATTAGACAAAGCGGGATACATATTTATTTTGACAATCTTCTTGACAAGTTTTTCCAAACATACTAGATTTGATACTAAAGTCTTAAAAACAAAGTTTTTTGGGTACTCCGTAACATTTTATAAACACTAGAGTGCCATAAAATCCTTTCAAAACCTCTCCCATTTGCAATAGAAGAAAACCCTATCAAGATATAAGGGCAAAACACCCATTCCTGTCCATGTATCCATTCCCATCCATGTGTAGCAGGGGTGCACATTTTTCTTTTGAAAAATGTGCACCCCTGCTACATATGGATGGGAATGGGTGTTCCCACCTTAATTCTAGAAGATTAGACAAAACACCCCATGAGAAGACTTCCAACAAGTAGTCCAAGTCACCACATGAGTCGTTGCTTCTTTGGTCTCCACCTAGAAAAGTGAGACCGTGACTTTTGCACGTGATTCCATTTTCAAATTAGACCCATCCTCAAACTTCTTCACATGGAGCTTTTGTCAACGCAGAGCCTCAAAAGTCCTGAGCCCATTTTTTTTAATAAGAAAGCAAGAGCTAAGCTTAGCTTAGCTGCGGGTGACTGCTGACTCCAGGAGCATGAGTCACGCTGCAGCAAACAAGAAAAGATTCCTCATGAAATCTCTCCCCTGTGTGGAAACTGGAAAAAACTGAAACAGATGGTTGGATGTCATTGGATATTCGCCGTGAGGGCATGCAACCAGGAGCTGCCACATGTCGCCAGGGCAGACCTCTCCAATGGGCTAAATATCCAAACGGGCTTTAATTCTCGCTGGCGGACACAAGGACTGTAAAGTGTCAAAAAAGAAAGAAAAAAAAGAACTCTGAAAATTCGTTAAAAATTGTCGTGCCAGCGCATCAGTCAATACCACAATTATAGGCTGCGGCGCAGGAAGGGTGGGAGCAGGGATTTAAAAATATGTAAGTTATATTTTGGGCAGTGCAAAAGGCAATTTTCAGTGGAGGGATGCAGTTGTTCACATCTCTATATTGGATGAAATGTGCGAGAGGAGGATGAAAATTAAATTGTTCATCCCAAAGAATGCATGTTCATTCAAGAAGGAGTGATATTTATTGTCAGTAGAATATCTAGCACATCAACAATTTCATCTACTGAAAATGAGAGAAATATGTTATTTAATATATCAGCAATAAAAAGTTGTGTTGCTTTGGAGTGAAATATTGCTTACAAAAGTAGGTGGTGTGGAAGAGGGTAAATTTGTTGACCTCCAAGTATATCTCGCTCATACAATGGTCATTTGCAAGATAAAGACTCTAATTTAAACTATTTTATATATATAATAACAAAAGAGATTTGGCAAATCCCCCCTCCCTTTATATAGATGGATTTGTCAAAATGTAGTAAAAAAAACTCTGCATTTCCTACATTCTTGTCATAGAGGCATTAGTTTCTAAGGTTGGTTTGTTGCTATAGATCACTCAAAATAAAAGTATGCTAGTGGAAAGTATTGAATAGTGGCTCAAACCTAGGAGAGAAAATTACTTCCTAAAAGACCTTTTTTACACTCACTAGTAAAATACTAGAAGCTTATTATTTACTTGTCATGATCAAATTTGAAAATCTGAATTCACATTAGGAAGCAAGGACCCCAAATTAGTAAAAATAAATTGAAAAATACAAACTTAATTTCTACAAAATTGTAAGTAGATTTTTATATATAATCTTGTTTGAGCAATGACAGGATTAATTTTCAATAAACCCCAATCACTCTTTGTACAAAAAATTTTGAACAATGGATAGAAATTGCTTCCATTGATCAATTTAGGGTCCTAAAGATATGGATTCTTCATTCAATTGGAACATTTTTTTCTTTAGAATATACTTCATACATTTTAAGTCAATTGTTGTAATTCTAAATTTGTCACTTGTTTTTTTGTCATTGTACATTGTACAACCTATCTTATTTTTAGGTAGCTTGAAATTCTTTTAAGGTTTTGTAGATATGATGAAATCACATATAACTCAAACAAGTGTCCTTTTGCCTAAGTTGTGATACATTCAACTTTCTCTACTCCAAATTCCATATTTCTTGTGTAACTTCAAAATTTGTCATATTTTGTAAATATATAATAAAACAATTTTTACACAATAAGGGTAGACTTCTATGTGCAAAAATTAGTCAAACTTGGTAGTAAAGGCAAATGGAATTCCAAAATTCTTGATAAAAGTGTGAAATATTTGCAAGAAGATAATTAGAATTGTCGGTCAATAATATTTTAGGGAGAAGCTCAAGAAAAGCAAAAGAGAGAAGTTTCCAACATCTAAATAACAATTTTTGACATTACAAGTTGAACTTTTTGGATACTTTTAAATTGACAATAAAGCAAAGCTACTCCTTAAATGTAGTTTCTCCCTAATCACTTGAAAGTGAAAGTATAATGAAATTATGGAAATTTCAACTTTAGAAAACTTTGAATAAGAGAGGCAACTCATTTTTGACAACTTAAGTAATTGAGCATACATAGAGTGCAAATATATTGAGGAAAAACATTCTCCCATATACAAATACAAATTTGAAAAGGATTCAATATTTTTTTAAGAACTCCATAGACAAAATTATCATGAATTTTCTAGATGGATAATCTCTTCATCTCATACTAGTCATATTGGTCATCCTATTTCAAACCAAAGGTTGGTTGTAAAATCAAGACTTCTTCATTGCTATGATAGAAAATTGTTACACCAATTCATTGCCATGAGCTAACTAACTAAGATGAAGTATTATTCTCAATTATAATAGGGGTTGTCGCGGCACTTCTGAAGGCAGACGTTTTCCTTGAGAATGTCTGTGTGTTGTTCAATGGTAGAATGTGAGCGCCAGGCGGAGCTGAAATTCCCAGAGAATTTCAAGTGTTGTTTCTTCTCTTCTAGAGATGAAGAAATGGCACTTGCTCCCCACTTTCTTCAAGAAACTTTTATCTAACACCCCCAAATTTCACCCCACAATGCTTAGAAACTCATATTGGCCGCATGTTTCCTGTAGACTTACCAAATCCAAGTAACTCATTCTCGGGTTTCAATTCTCAATGCTCAATGCACCAAAAGGGGTATCACGGCTCCCCACCCTATACGGTTTCCATTGGCTCCTGGTTATCTCACCAATTGCCCATCCCCTAAACAAAGTCAGTTTCTCCAAAGAGCTGTGACAACCCCTAATGCACCAGAATTGATAAAAATAGACTACCCTTCCTACTGGAATCAATTCCAACTCTGGAAAACTCAAAAATTGTTTTCTAATTTTGACACAGCATGGAAATCTGCCCTAAGCTGTAACTTGAGAGGGTAAGGTATTGAAAAAAAAGACCCAAGCCCCAAATTGGACGAACTACAGTAGGTTTTCAATAAAATAAAATTAAAAGAATTCAGTAACAATGTCCAACATGGCCCTCCACTGAAGCAGTCGCCATCTTCCCTCTCAAGAACTTATAAGCTTCAGCCTTCAAGCCCTGTCTCCGCCATCTTTCAAGTCTCTGTATGCGTTGCTTGCATTCTTGTTCCTAGCTCCAGACCATGCTCACAGTACTTCTTGCGTGTTCTTCTCACTGTCATCTTCATTTTCTCTCCCTTCGCAAGTTTTTCTCTTAGATTCGTTCCAGAGAACCATCGCCCTTCCTTGCAAGTTTTCGTGGGTTGTGAGCGCTATTGCTGTATAATTCGAGCAGTTCCGGACGACTTCACTGCCGTTACTGCGTTTTCCTGATTTTAGAGCGAGTGAGAAATGTGGGTTGCGGACTGCCATGAACACATTTTCGGCTGTGTTCTCTGATATTCTATTTTTCGTTTTTTATTTGTACGACATTGTCTATTTCTCTTTCTAAGCTCTGTTTTGGAGTTTTGAAAGGTAGGCTTCTGCTTTGCTGTTTATTTGCGAAATTCTTGTGAGGTGGCGAGAAGTCGAATTCTCTTGAAGTAGAGCTGTTGAAGTTCCGTCGCCGCAAATTCGCTTCAAGGTTTAAGGTGATGGCCCGTCCGGGTGATTACTATGAGCGCGGTCCGTCACCGTGGGTGCCCGCAACGATTCTTGGCGTGATTTTACTCATAGCGACCACGCCATTCAGAATGACACCCGATGCTTCCCAATTTGGATACCGGGCTTCTGGTTTTCCATCAGCCCTGATCTGGATTCCCGTGTTAATTTTTCTTGTGACTCTGTTCTTTGGAGGAAGCTCCAAATCATACGGGTACGGGAGACAAGGAATGAGAGCGACTCCCTACGGAGGAGGTGTAGGTGGCGGATATGGCGATAGCATGTACCCACCTGACGGATACAGCAACAGTTACTATGATGGATACAACAACAGCTACTACGACCAGGGCTTCATGTCGTCATTCACGGACTACGGAGGCCTCTGGCTGCTAATCTTGCTTGGCATTTGGCTGTTTTCAATGGTCGGAACTGGTTCCTCACCAGTTGCAACCACGTCTTCGGGGTGGGGTTTTCCGTGGTCGCTGTTCTCGCCACGGCCGCAGTATGTGATTCCCTTGATGTAAGTGGACACGAATCTGCGATTGGTGTTCACCACCTGCCAATGACTTCAGGATTCATTCCGGAGAAGTAGCCGAAAGGGAAACTCGATACAATTTGCAGACAAGTCTGCAGGTTGTTCCCGAAATTGGTGCACAGAGAAGTTAGGCCATTCGTTGGCACGTGGTTTTGAAACTTCATCGATCTACTCGGATGTCATCTGTGTGGAGCAAATGGACCTTCAAGTTTGGTTACCCGAGTTCGAAGGGGCGCTTATTGCTTCCAGTGAATTCAAACTTCAGCTGCTGCCTTACATTTGCTGCATCATTTGAGCTTATTGACGGGTCTAGGTTGTAGGCTCTTATGAATATTCTCTTAGAGTGATACAAATGCAGTAGCTTTTGCCACAGGGCTTCAGAACTAGAACTGTACATATATGGATACAAAATTTTGCATATACTGGAGCTTTGACGAACGAATGCTGGTTTAAGACATTTGTAGCACAGTTTTTACAAGCATGAGGCGGGAACTGCTTAAGGCCAATACTTCTTTTGACGACACAGCGAGGTTCTAGTGAAACAATCAGTGGTGTCCCCACGGTGGTCACTGGAGAAGCGCTGAGCAAGTATACTATCAATTTTGGCTTTGTACATTGAGAACATCTGTATATAAATCGGTTCCATTTGCATTGATTACTACTGTGTACTGATTTGTATGTTGCATAAGTGGGTTTCAAATGTGTAGCAGAAATTTTGTGTGCATTGTGCGTGGATACGTTCGTCTTGCACAGTATTAAACTTCAAGTAAATTGCCAACATGGTTCCTTATACGATCTTCGAGCATCATCCACCCTCCTCGCCAAGCAACTCACCATAAGCTTCTACCAGCTTTGAGCACGCCTCCGCCTCTAGAAACTGACATCAATTCCACTGCAACTTGAATTGAGTCACCGTCCCCTTCGAATCTGCTCCCTGGGTTGGTAGGATACAACAACACACATACTCACCTCAACTCCTTGCTGTAGAAGAACTTCTATAAGATGAATTCTGTAAGCCAATTATCACTCAAAAGTGATGTTACACCTTCAATCATGGCTTGGACACATTGAAGATGCCCAAAAGTAGTAAAAAATTAAGAAACTTTCATTGAATTTGGAATTCAAATGTTGTTGTGCTGAACGTGACTTAGAGGAGAGGGCTCTAAAACCAAGTGGGCATTTTCAACCATCCAGTAGGGGTTCTGAAATGAACATGTGAACGTTGGAAAAATGAACTCTGGATTACAATGGAGTTTGATGAGATTTGTTTTTACTTCTTCAATGGATGGTTTAAGAACCACACTTGGTTCATTCCTAACTAAGTGGCTAGGTGTCTACTAATTTAATTCAAAATTAGAATTCATTGTTCAACTACCTTCTTACAAGTATTGAAAAATCTAAAATAATGATTAAATCAAGCATTCATTTCAAATTTAGAAAGGGACGCTTTTAGAAACCATTTCAATTACTTTAAACATGTTGCACTGCTAGTTTTTGAACAAGCCCTGATTTTTTTTCAAACTATAACTAATTCAATAATGCTTCAAAAAAAATATAAAACGACTTGTGTTAGATTCCTCATCTATTTCTCTTTGACTAAAAATAAACTAAAAATATTTCCATCTCAAGAGGTACATGAAAAAGGTGGACCAACCCTCAAATGAGTAGTTTCTAAGCCTCCTCCCTTACTTTAGGGCATTTGCACAACACACACAAAATAGGCACGCCAAGGGGTGTAGTGGAGGTGGCATGGCTTATTTGTGCACCCCTAGCTTGGATGTAAACTTCTCCCTAGACTAATTTGGGATCTCTGATTGCAAATATGAACTCATAATTTGCAAATTGCAAATTGCACAATATATAAAATGTTCCAGCATTTTCTCCAAGATAAAGGGGAGGGGGGACAAAATGGCCTCCACAAACGGCTCGTCGCACTACTATAGATGCGACCTACTAAGACAAACTTAAATAAAGTGGAATCACCCAAAACCATCCATATAAGGAATTTAGCATAGTTGGTGGCATCTTTTTAGATGCTATATGTAATTTCTATGATTTTTAAAAATGTAATGGTTCCCTAGACCACTCAAATTATCCTGTAGGTCCACCCAAATTTGAACTATGTGAAATTCAATTGTCAACAAATTATAGTTTAAAAAGGTAGAACTTCCCATACTCAATCACTTAAGCAATTTTGGAACACATCATGTGATGTACGAGGCTATACAAATTTTTTCCATATAGGAAGATAGGAAATGTGGAGATTGCAAATTTTTCATAATTTTATTCTCAAAACTGAAATTATTATGATTTTTGAAAGTAAAAAAGTGCTTTGAATCTGTAGCCAAAATTTGGACATTTCTAACATAAGAGGATTTTTGGCCCCCAGGAGACCGTTTCAGGGGTGTTCCCCGAATTTGTTCCCACTGCTGCAGACCAGCACCCTGCTGGTCTGAATTTTTGAATTTTGAAAAAAAAAAATTAAATTTTTTTTTTTCAAAAAACTTCAGAATGTATTGAAGAGAAAAAAAATGATTTAAAAAAAAAAATTCAATTTAAAAAAAAATAAATTTAATATTTAATTAAAATTAATTAAAATTAATTATTTTCTGACGTGGCAATCGCTCGACCACATCAGCATCGCGTTCCCAGAGTTCCCAATGCGTTCCCAGCGTTTGGGAACTCGCAGTCTTGTACAGGAGCTGAAAATCCTCTTATGTTCCAATCATCCAAGAGACAACTTTCTTGATTGGTACTTCCGACATATTTTATTGCACTTTGAGACATGTGTTATGACGTCATTAGTCCCAACCTTGGAAATGAGGAAATGTACATTCCAAGCTTTGATTGAAAATCTGTTATAGCCTTGGTTGAAAATGAGCACAGTTGGGTATGGGTCCTTGGTCGAGAATAGGTGGTTCTACCTTACATGTCCTTCAAATGCATCAGCAAATCAATATTTAGCATATGAAAGGCACATTTATCAAAGTCTATGATCATAATAAGGTGAGCCTAGAGACAAAGAATATGTACATGTTTGGGAATGGGTGTTTCTACTTTACGCTAAGTGACATCATGAGATCGGTTGATGACAAGCTAGGGTGTGTGTTATTGGGTGCTTGCTCCATAATGCAAATCCAACAACTCATGAATTGTTTCTTTTGAGTTGTTAGAATGGTTCTTTAATATGTTTCATACCTCAAAAGTGATATAAAAGAACAATGAGATACCTTAGCAAAGCATGCCCAAGTTAAGCTAGTTCACACTATGTCTTCTCTAAAGTTTGAATTGTGGCCAATTGGTTTTAGAGGCTCTGAGTGCCTGGTGGGAGCTCTCTTTTTGGCCTTGCTTGTGAAATCCCCAAGTGAGCCTCATTTAATATGCAGGTGTGGGAGTGTAGGGATGCTCTTAGTCGCATAATATGACAAAATTTGCAACCTACTAATTAATAAATCTTCTAATGTTGCAATCCCTCTCTAAAGGAATAACCTTTCTAATGTAATATCTTCTACTTATCTTAGAGTTGTTATCCTATAGAATATTTATTGTGTTTTGCTTATAGATCAAATCTCCTTCTCTTCTTATTAAACTTGGACAAGAAGGTGAAAAACTTCTTCAAAAAGAGGATTTATTCAGATCATAGTCTCTTTGGTTCAATAATGGATGGAAAATATGTTTGTGATTAACTTATGATTAATTAGCCTCTTTAAAGTAAAAATAGTGAGCCTTGGTGGTAGTGATCTTAACCCTAGAAGAAAGTTACCAAAATCTTCTGATAATTGGATTGATAGGTGCATTATTTGTTTCAACATTTAACCCCCTTTAGGTCAAAGACTATGTCTCCATCAAAAACACACTAAAACTGCCATTTCTATTACAAGCACCAAATTTTTTTCTTAAAACATTTTTTGATGCATGTAACCGTAGGATCTTCTATTACACTAGTGTCAAAAGATGTGGAAAAAATTGCAAGATATTAGCATTTGAATTGACAAAAACCCTTTTTTTGTCCCTACAAAAAACTGGGCAACTGCACTTCACAAGATCACATTTCTATGAAAAAGTGCCCAAAATGGTGGTGCTTCTTTGGATTCATTCTTCATGGCAAGTTGGCTACATGCTCAAAATTTTTTGCATCATTTGGAATTGTACAACATATAGGAAAAAATTAATGAGTAGAAAGAAGTAGAGAGATACAAAGTACTAAATTGTTAAAATTTTATTATAGAATCAAAAAAAGGCCAATATCAATGGTTGTAATGTTGTGACAAACAATCAACATCCAAAATTTTAATTTTTTTTCAAAAATATTTAAAATTGAGAAAAGTAAAGGCTTCCAAAGTTTATTTTAGAGTAGAGAATCCATAACTACTCGCAAACTTAATCTCTTCATAACTTTCATCTCATAAATCAAAATGGAGTGATTTGAAGCTTTCTGCATATATATACATCTAGAAAACCAATTTCAAATTTTTAATTTAAAAAAAAGTTTATAAGAAATTTTTGGGTTGCCCGTCGACCAATGAAAACTACATATCATGAAATAACTTTTTGACCATGTAGTCAAAAGTTTTGAAAATTGTTGGGCCTTCACGATACTCCTTGGACACATGTTATGTGAAAATTTCAAAGAAAATAAATTAAAACTCCACCCGTAGTGAGCTGCCCAAAATCGCTATGTTGCCAAAAAACGCAATTTGGTCCTTTAGGGGTTATAGAAGTCATCCATCAAACCATTTAGATCTATTGTGTTCTATAGGATTAATGCTGATGTAGATATAAGTGTCCATTTCATTAGAGGACATTTGGAGCTTTAAGAGACTATGAGCTCTCAAACAATAGGAAATGTTGGAGACAACACCAAATTAACATGTAATGTGGTTAGGCGACAACCACATTAGATATTTAAAATAAATTAATTAATTTGAAAAAATTAATTTTGGACTTTAAAAAAAAATTTAAAACGATTTTTTTTAATTAAATAAGAAAAGTTTATTATCTTAATAGTAGCTTGCTGTTCTTCCATTGCATCGGAAACAATATGGAGAACGGGGCTAAAATAGTCTCTTAAAGCTCCAAATCTCCTTCAATGAAATGACTTTTCTAAAGAAGAAGATATTTAATCTACGGAATACCCTTGTAGAGTATTTTGGCCATTTCTTGTTGTTTTATCTTGATGAGAATTTCAAAAAACACATTAGAAGGGAATTGAAGGCAATGGAAGACTGTTTTCAATGTTGTTCCCTAGTTTGTTCCTTGTATTGTCCAAAAACTGTAGATTAGCCTTATTGGCTGAATTTTTTGGATTTTTGAAAAAACATGAAAAATTGTTTTTTTTCAAAATTTCTAAAAAGTATCAAGAAACCTAAAACTGAATTAAAAAATTAATTTTTTTCAAAAATAATATTTAAATTTTTTTAAAATTATGATGTAGCATTCTCTTGGCTACATTAGACTACTGATGTCGCACGTTCTCACAATTTGGGAACCTAAAATAATTCGTAGGCTTCCAATGCCCTCAAATATTTTTTAATCAAATTTGAGTCCAATTAATGAAATGAAGTTTATCAAGTGTAATTTCTATTGGAAAACTCTTAAATTTCAATATTTTATTTTAGTATGAATTTTGAGCCTATAATCATTGTTAGTTGATTTTCAATTAAAGAGTGACATACTAACTTTAATTTATACTATTGTATTATATTGTATATACTATAATATACATTTATACTAAATTAAAAAAAATTTTGAGTATATTTTGTATGTGATGTGAACTTTCTTTATTGTTTTCTTAACCCCTTAAGGTCCAACAACTTTTTGACAATGAAGGTTTTCTATGAATTGTGCCATTTTGATATTTATTTGCATATTGATGTACTTAAAATTTTAAAATTCAACCATATGTAAGTAAAGATTAATTTGTTTAGTATACACAAGATTAATTGTGGGAAATTTTGACCATTGCATTTTTAGATTATAACAATTGTGGATGATCAACTTCATAGGCGAAAAGCACATACTTTGGAGAGAAACATTTATAAAAAGATGAATAATGCTTTTTAACACACACACACACACACACCAAAAAAATTCATCTTGGAGTCTACGGTAAATGTAGTATCTTTTCATTTAAAAGTTTGAAAAATAAAAAACTCTCTAAAATTTGTACACATTTTCAAACAAAAGGAGTAGAAAGCCAAATTTGACCAAATTAGATCCTACAAAATTAAAAAAATTTAGATATGTATAAATTTTTGAAATTTAACAAATGATATTACTATTATATTGTTTGGGACATCTTCAAAAATTTTGGAATCATTATAATTATTTTGTGTTTTAAATCATATTAGATTGAACCCTAGATTGAACCTTTTATTTTTAAAACTACTAAAAATAAAAATTTGAAAAAAAATTCTCCTAATTTTTTTATTTGTGTAGAATAAAGACTAGAATTGTCCCAATTTTTTTTCCATCTCTACTTCTCTTTTCATTAGAAAATCATTATATTTTCTCCCTTTTTCCATTAAACTATATTTCCTAGATAAATTTTTAAATACTTCTCACATTCAAATTTTGAAAATCAAAAAATGCTGCAACTATGTAAACTTGTCACTCTACAAGATCCTAGTTTACAAAACATTGAGATTTATTCCACCCTATTGAGAATTTGCCATTGAAAATTGAAAGAGGGCTCATTTTGTCTCCTTGGTCCTTGAAGGGTTAAACAAATTACAATAACTTCAAATTTTTTCCATGAAATTTGAAAAATATATGACTTGTAGTAAAACATATGTCTTGATCTTGGAAAAAAATATACAATTTTTCATTCATATCTAGTTGCAAAATAGTAGCAAACAATGTTATTGTTAATGAAGATTGAAATTAGTGGTTATAGGCTTGTCCTTTCAAGGGGTTAAGGTATCTAGGCTTCCAAAATTGTGTCATGCCTTTAACCCCTAACATGATGTTCTAGACATTGTTTGTCCTTTGGATAACTTGAGGTTGGATTGTAAAGTGGAATGAAATTTTTTCATCAAATTCTTCTGAAGGGAGTTGCTTGAATGCATTTTTATTGAATAGCATTACACATTCCTTCATAATATTGATTATAGTTATATTATTGACTATTCTTAGTAAGAAGATGCTTAACCCTAAAGGACCATTGTCCCTTCAAGAGACAAAATGGGATTTTGAACAGGTAACTATAGTCTCAATTTTTGTTGTGATTTTTTGAACTTTTTTTGAAGATAAAAAAATTGATTAGCTTCATGAGAACATTTTTCAATTGGTAATTGAGAACAAAGTTATATTCAAAGAAGCTCAAAATAGGGGAGAGGGAGCAACCCAAAAAATTTTAAATTTTAAATTTTTCAAGAAAATGAATTTTTTTTATAAATTATATTTTTGTCTATATGGAAAGTTTTGATTTATTCCATTGAGATTTATTTTAAGAGAGCTATGGATAATCTTGTATTTCGGAAAATTTAATCATGTTTTCAAATAAATAACTTGTAAGGCTCATTTTTGAATGCAATTTTTATAATTTAAAATAATAAAAAATTCCACATGGTTTATATTTTTTGCTAGAACAATCTCACAATTGGAATTATTGCATTTTAATTCTATCTTAAAGATATTTATAATTTCTATTTTCCTTCTATCTTGCACCTATTTCTACTTAACAATCTTAATAAGTATAACAATTATTATTTTTGTACTTTTTTTCCTCTTTCTAGATTATCAACTCAATTTCCTACCATAAATATTTAAATCTCGAAATTCTATAGTGCAAAAAATTAAAATTACGAAGGCTCATAGTCAAATAATCTAATCCTGCAATGTATTGAAAAACTTGCAATTTGTATGGTCCAAAATTTTGAAATTTATCTCACACATTTTCATTGTAGTTAGGTGTACGATCCTATGGTTATATGTACTTAAAAATTTTCAACTTTTTTTTACTACTTATTGTAGAGATGGAAATTTTAAGTGTCTTTTTGCATAAAAAGGCCTTGGTCTTTCAAAGGTTAGTTAACATATTACCCTTGTAGTGTATTTTGGTCAATTTTTGCTCTTTGTTTTTTATATGAATTATAGCCATAAAATTGATCATTATGTGAATTTGGGTTCAACTAATGATTGAAATGAATTTTATCAAGTCTTGTTTCTACTCCAACAAGAAATCCAACTAGAAAATTTGGAAAAATCTTAAAATTCCATTTTTTATTTGAATTTGAATTTTGGCCCTATAACTCTAGCTTATTGATTCCAAATTTTAGAATGATAGAATAGTTTTGTTTTATGTGATGATGTTATACACTATAAAAATATACTTGTGTTGAAAATTTCAAATTTTTTAGCATATTTTGTATTAGATATCAATTTTCTTCACTATTTTCTTACAAAATTCATTGTAACCAATGCATTTATTTGGAACCATTGTCCCTCCTTGTTGGCCTTGCTATACAAGTCAGTTTTGGAAGAGATGAACAAATAGTGATAAAGAAGTTTCACAAATGTAGCAAAATTTTGCTAGAAAAAAAAGCCTTGACTATGACATCAAATTTTGTTTGTCAAAATATAAAATTTTTAGTACTGGAGAAGCTATTGGATTTCTTCTTTGAAAAATAAATACAAAAATTTCATTCAATCATATATAGATGTAAAATGGAAATAAAGAGAAAAAAAAATTGTGAATGAAATCCACGCTCTACTAAATGGAAGGTTGGCCCAATTTGCATGAGATGGGGCTGTCAATCTTGCCCTAGTTCAACATTCTAGGAGAGGGCTCTAATACAGAGGGGGCATTTTCAACTGTGTAGTAGGGGCTGTGAAATGGACACTTGAATTGTGGGAAAATGAACTGTGGGTTACAATGGACCTTGATAAGATTTGTTTTTACTTTTTCAATGAATGGTTTAAGAGCCACACTGGGTTCATTTCTAACAAAGTGGTTAGGTGTTTACTAATGTAATTCAAAATAAGAATTTGTTGTTCAACTACCTTCTTACAAGTATTAAACAAGTATTAAAAAATATTTGAAATAATGATTAATTGAAGCATTCATTTTAGATTTAGAAAGGGACACTTTTAGAAACCATTTCTATTTCTTTATACATGTTTCAATGCTAGTTTTTGAACAAGCCTTGGTTTTTCAGTTCAAACTATGTATGTATGGGTTTCCAAGGGCCTATGATCACAAATAGGGATCATACTAGATTGTGTTTGAAAATTCATAACTAATTCAATAATGCTTCAAAAAATATGAAACGACTTGTGTTAGATTCCTCATCTATTTTTCTTTGACTGAAAAATAAGCTAAAAGTATTTCCATCTCATGAGATACATGAAAAAGGCACATCAGCACTTAAATGATCGCTTTTTGAGCCTCTTACCTTAGAGCCTAGTTAATGTAAAGCGATGAGGTCCAATTTTGCCCAATTTTCAATCACGTGCTCTTGGCTTTTTTAATCTGATCAATTGAGAAGCTAAAGTAAGGAGCTAATTTTTTTTCTTCTGAATCGATTGAGGAGCTAGTTGATAGTAAGAATTCACTTAGGAGCTAAATTAACTAAAAAAATGAATGTAGGAACTAAATTAATTGAAAAAAATAACTGAAGAGCTAAATTAATTGTGTTACTAAATTTTTCTTTTTTGAATCTAGATATTATGAAATTTAAGTGGATACCATCTTTTTTTTGCAACTATGCCTAGTTTCTATTAATAGACTAGTCAAATCTTCAATTTTTCATATTGGTAAGTAAAAGAAAGTTCCAACATACATAAGAATACAACACTTAGATATTGTATGCAAAAGTTATGGAAGGTCAAAGTTTCAAATAATAATTTTGGTTCATGGCGCTAGAAATGTTCATGATCCGATGGAAGAGACAAATTGAGCCTAAGATGGAAATTCATACCACCCAAACTTTGTCCCAATTTCATATTTGGGGCCCAAATGTTTGGCACCAAAACTATGCCAGCTAAGATGCCACATAGGATGAGCTATAGCTTCAATCCAACCCAAGTATAAACTTCTTGGATTGGGTTTGATAGAATCAAGCAATTCTATTGGTTCAAACCTGTGGTTCAAACTTAGAGAGCTCAAATTGGCCTTCCATCTAGTTCTAAGAAAAAATTGGACTTGAATCTGTAAGTATAGGGTGGTGTTTAAGGGTTTAAGTGCCACTTTATGAGACGTTCATGTTGTAAACATCTCCAAAATCAATATGCACCTCTCTTGGAAAAATGGTTTTTGAACATTCAAATTCTTTTGACACTTGATAACTTCTATATATTGTATCCAAATGATGTATTTTTTGGTGCATTGGAATCTCTTATCAATTGTCAATGAGAAAATATAAAAACTTCATGAGTTTGATCAAAGAAATTATCCACATTAGGAAAAGCCCTTATAACCCTAAAAAGAATTTGTTATATGATGTCAACTTTGAAAGTTGTTTGGTGATCACACAATCAATTGCCCTATAATGAACAATTGGAACTTGAACATTTTTTTGGAGGCCATGAGTTGTACACTTTGCTTCATTTCTAAAGAGAGGCAAAAAGGCAAGATTAATAATTGTAAGAAGTGGATAGAAAGTTTGCCAACCCAACCTTGAATAGCTAGTAGAGGTGTTCAAAATAGTGGAGGCACATTTTTAATGGATGTCATTGCAGTTGGTTGGGCATACATTTTGGCCCTTATTTTAAAGGATTGCTTGATTTTCGGATGGAGGGGCTTTATTGTAAGTGGTGGAGCTTGTTCTTTGATCATGGTTTCTTTTGCTTGGATTAAGTGATCATGGGGTAGAAAATATGTTGTGTTCAATTAGCTCAAAGTAATTGCAAACTTTATTCTTTCTAAAATTAAAGATGGTAAATCAGCCTATTATGTTATTATAGACATCAATAATTTTATCATTTCATTTTCTATTAGATTTTAGAAGTTTGATTGATGGTACTCGGGAACTTACAAAAATTTACTCTATAAATTTGTTATCATATTAAATAGAACTTGATTCTTCTTTCCTAAACTATTGCTAGGGAATGTTTATAAATTTTGGAATGACTTTTTGGAATGGATGTTGAAATTGAACTCTTTAGAAGGCCAATTTTAATCCCTTCAAGTTAAATAATTTGAATATTCTTTAAATTCAACCTTCCCCCCTAAACTATAATACTATAACAATTTGCTATGAAAAATTAAAGATTACATAAGACATATGGAAATAGAGCTTCTAATTTTGTCGGCTAAGAATTAAATTGAGAAAATTTAGCTTTAACAATCACATGCATTTTAAAATACTTCTATGTTCTATACAAACCCTCTAATACATTTATTAAGGGCATTTACATTCATTGGGTTAACTTCAAAATTAGCATTGCTATTTTACAAGACTAATTATTAGCACTTATAAAAAAGACCTATACAATTTAAGTATAATTATGTCTTAAAGTAACTAGATAATACATAATTAAAAAGAAAAGTGATAACTACTTTATAAATAGGTTAGTTTATTTTTCCAAATATGTTGATCTCAAAAAAATTAGAGACAATTTTTTAGAAGAAGGCAATCTAAAATAAAGTTGGAGTTTGTCTAGATTCATTCACTAAATTAGATACCTTATTTTTCATAATTTCTTTTTTAGTAGGCAATGCCCTATATAAAATCATCCAATCATCTATACTCACAACTATACTTTAAAGGAGTTTGCTTGCTTGTTTTGTTTGCTTTGCTAAGATCTATACAATTGTGTTCTTAGTAGTTGGTACCACTAGAAAAATTATGTGTGAATAGGGGTGTATGGGCTTTGTTTTATGGCATTTGGACCTATTGTGTGAAAGTTATTGAATTTCAAAGTTTTTATGAAGTGCAAAAATGAAAATTTACCTTTACTTTTATTTTGATCATGACAATGGCATGAGGCAAATTAGTATCAATTAAATACAAAATACAAATACAAAATTACAAATATCAATCCTAATTGATTTGTTTGATATTCCCTCTAAACCTATTTTCGGATCAAAATAGCCAATATGCAATCCACAAGCAAGCTAGATACCTTCTTCTCTCTCATAGCTGTAGTAGCATTTTTCTCCAAGCGTTCAAAAAACTTATGGCATTTTTCTTCACCAATATGCTCCATCATGATCGAATTCATAAGGCTTCTTGTGAGATTTTTTATGAACTGGCCATATACCTCGGGCTGAGTAAGAACCTGCTCTACTTCATTTGGCAAGAAGTAGCTTTGTGGCTTGATTTCACACCGTTTGATGTAGAAAGCATTTGTAGCTTCTACAACTATTTTCACGTCATCTACACTATGACAGTATATTGGAATATTGAAGGTATCTCTTTTCTCTTCTTCTACAACACCCTGTAGCATTGAAACCTCTTTGATGATTAGTAAAAAAGCTTTCATTGAAATGTGATAAACTATATCATGCTTGGTCGCTCGTTAGGAATGTAACAAAACTTTGTAAACTCAAAATCACTTCACTAAATCTTATCCAAGGAAAAAAAGCTAAGTAATTATTAAAGCAGGTATAAAATTTTGGTATCCCAAAAAAATTGGAAATGTGTTGAAAGCAATGATAGCATTCTAGTTACCATCATTCCAAATAAACTACATTCCCGTAGAATATTGGAAATATAATATTATAGTATAAAACTTCTGCAAATGGGATGAGAATAGTGAACAATATTGCTTCTCAAACAACTATAATTTGTAAGTCTCTTTTTGTTTAAAGGTGAAGAAATCAATGCATTACTGATAGTGGTTTACTATAATTCTATAGAAAGAAATTTTGTAGAAGAGGTTTGACAAAATTATATGTTTCAAATTGTGGTAAGAGATTAGTGTTGACATCCCTTGAGACTAAGTAATACTTACCCTCCACCAAGCAATAATGAGTGACTTAAATAAAGTAAGTGCTTAATTACTAGCATCCTTCATACACCATTTATGAAAAGATATATATGAAACCTATTCATTCATTTTTTGTTCAAGGTAGAGACAATTGCAATTGGTTGATTTTTGAGGTCGACTTCAATGAACTAGACAATACCTCAAGGACAAGTTCTTCCCACGTTGCCTCAAAGACTTTAGAAAAAGGCCCCACATTCGCCTTCTCCTTATACCATTGAGTCTCTGAATGTTGCCCGTCTACACGACCAGGAGCGTACAAGAGAACAAGACCACCCGGGACAACTTCCTCTGCTCGAGAGAGCAGAAAATTACAAAGATCTTGCCTCGCAGTTTGTGTGAAGGCTTGCAGTGTTGCGGCATTCTTGTTGTCGTCTATCCACACTCGGCCCTTGTTGAAAGCGGGTGAAGATTTATCCAACACTGCATCAGGCACCTGAACAGCGGAGCAATTAATAGCCTCATAGTACATGAGAAAGCTTGACTCAAGTCTACTGCGATGATTCGTTCGCCTTGTATGAGTTTACTGTGTGCCGTGACCGACAACAATTTTGACAATTAATGGAACTCCAAATCTCAGATTCAGTTACACTGAAAAAACTCCAAGTAGAGTTACCTGTGCCATCCAATGAACGGCAAAGACAGAGATTGCGACGTGAAGACTTCGCCTGGGAAAGAGGCGTCTGTAGAACGATCCCGCGACCGCCGAGACGTAGAAATCCTCCGTGTGCGTGACTTGCGTTTTCTTCCAATCCTCCACTTGAAGGAACAACGTGTTGAAATCATTCGAAGGCAAGTCGCAGAAGAAGTACTGCACCTCATCAGGAATCTTCTTCCCATTGCTGCTCAAGCTTGCAGCTTGGCACACATTTCGGTAGCAGATCTCCGCATATGCAAGAGTGTTCGCTCCCACGGAGCATCCGAAATCAGCCATACGAATCGCACCCCCGCTCCAGTCCTTGAATAATTCCAGCTCCATAATCTCTTGCTCCAAGATCGGCTTCAAGATGTTTATGGATTGGGATTGTACCGCTGAGTTCCTCATGTAGCTATATTCTCCTGCACCACCCGCCATTCCAGCTATGGCTCGAGCAACCTTCATGGGTTTCTCTTCGCCTCCACGGTTGGCCATCGTATCACCATGAACCTCACCTCCACCTGCTGCCGCCTCCTCACCCATCGCTAAAACAATATATGCATATGTAATTTGATTGTGTTGTAAACTACAGAAGAACCCATCTTAAGTAGTGCATCCTTTCTTGTTGCAAGACTGTCAAGTACGCACTACGCAGAGAGTAGGTGGTCCCTATTTCATGCAGATTTTCAGAAAGGTAACTCGAAGCCCGATGCACTCATAGTAACTTTTCAGAAAGGTGCCTTTGCTGAACCCTTGAGGGCACGATCACGATCAGTGAGTTGGTCCTACGTACAGGAATACTCCAAACTCGGAACAAGAGAAGTACTACACTGGACTTGATTAAACCTACAGTAGCCTCTCCAGCCTCTCTCTGTGCAGACGTGACCGCCGGTCCTGGCACGTGGTGTACTGCGTATCGATTGAAACCCGTGAAGGGTGTACTGCGTATCGATGTCGGACCCACGGTGTCATTCTTGTCCATTCATCCTAATATCAATTCATGATGGCAAGATCCAGAGTCCGCAGAATCAAGGAGTCTGAGAACGGATATTTCGTTAAAATGGCGGATACCACAAACTTGGCATTTTCAGATTTAGACCATATATGGTCTAAACCTGTATATGGTCAAAACTGTACACATTTCCTAGATTTCAAGATCCAGAAGTCTGAAATCTATATGAGTCCTAGAAAATGAATAGAAAAATGGCGTAGGAATACGGACTAGGTAACTGCAAAGCAGGCCAAGTTATCGAAAATAATCGCCGGTTAGGACCTACCGAGCCGCGGGGCGGCGAGGTTGGTACTGACTGGCAATTATTTTTGGTAACTTGGACTGCTTTGCAGTTACCGGACATTATGTCAATGTCTATTTGATTGCTTTGATTGTTGAACCAATCAAAACATGCCACAATAGTAATAGTCTCCTCCATTTAGATTTAGATTTTGTTAGGTATGTGAATCTGCACTTACTAAGTTAATATCAGTTGGTAGAGGAAGAGATTTCTCCTAGATTTCTCTCATTTCTATACCAATGAAATCTCTACTTCATACCCACCTTGCTGAAGATTTGCACAAGGCAAGCACTGAGCATTATCAGTCTTAATCTGCCTCTCCTTAACCAATTGAAGCATGCCACGACAGGAGAACTCTCCTGCATTGACATTATGGCCATTTTAACGAAATATCTGTTAGAGCCTTCAAAGAGCAGATATCCGATTCGTCCGAACAGCTAATTCGAAGCGGATTGAACAACGCCTGCCATGAATGTGCAGCTCCCTTGTTTACACACGGCACGAAAATGTTTTACGATATCAGCAAAAGGGAACATCGCATCTTGGCCCTTCTGTAAAGCTTCGAATTATGGGCTGCACGTTCTTCATAAATTTCGGATAATGTCGGTGATCATACGGTGAATGCTGATCGATCGACTACTATCGTGGATCGGTTTGCAGTAAGCTTAACATAAGTTTGTGGATTGCAAATGCAGGCTTCTGAATGTTTTCGTACTTGTTCTTCTTCGTGGAATCCAATCCGTATTGGGGTTTCCGCTATGTTACGTACTGAAATGGCGCAAATTGGAAGTGCTGGTTGGTTCTTGTGTTGATTCATTGGCCTCGGACGACACGCTTGTTTTGGTGCCATTTGTAGGCAGCAAATGCAATCAGGTTCAACTGTTTTGTGGACCATGTCGTGATGTCCACCGGCACAGGCCAAACTTCCAGACGGGGTCACCTGACACTTGTTTACCTCTCAAGTGGCCAGACTGATTTATTCGAATTCCCTTTGGATTTCCTTACCAGTGGTTGCTGGAACCGTTCATATCATTGGTTGTGGTCCCCTGAGTTTGGCTACTAAATGACTGTAAATCAGCCTCAGAAGCATGTGTCTGAATGGAAAATGAAATACGATGAGGTTCTGGTCATGGAGCGTATTGCCTAGTTCAAATCCTCTATTTCACTGCTATTGAGTCCAGCAAATGTTTGCATACCACATTTTGCGTCAAGCTTGTGAGTCTTAATGAGAATTGATTTCCTTTTTATTCTTGCACATAATTTTACGAGAGGTACATCGACCTCAGGAACACAAATGGTGGTGCAGCCGACAACGACGTGCTCATTGCTCTACAGTTGATCCATAAAAAAATGATGATTGAATGTGAATTGTTGTGGAGCTCAAACGATGATTTACAGTTTTACACCACCGTAAATGAAATATCTATTTCACATCATTCAACCAAGAGACTGTTGTCGTTTGCAAGACTCACGACATTTCTATTGCAATTTATTGCGATTAATTGTGCCAAATACTTCATCTACACAAGGTTGCAGAGGTCATGGTGAAGAACACTGACTAAAAGAGAAAGCAGTGACTAGTCTAGAATTTTGGCTACCACTCAATGGACCTCCTCTGCTATCAACTTGCAAACACACAATCTAATAAATTGAAACCATGGAAACTATAGATCCATTGGAGTTTGTCTCACATCTTTCCTGGACCTATTTTCGAATCAAAATGGCCAATATGCAATCCGTGGACAAGTTGGACACCTTCTTTTCCCGTGCAGCTATAGTAGCATTTCTCTCAAACCGTTCAAAAAACTTCTCGCACTTCTCTTCACCAATATGCTCCACCATGATTGAATTCACAACGCTTCTTGTGAATTTTTTTGTGAACTCGCCATATGCCTCAGGGTGAGCAAGAATTTGCTCCACTTCACTTGGCAAGAAGTAGCTTTGTTGCTTGATTTCACACTGTTTGATGTGGAAAGCATTTGTAGATTCTACAACTATTTTCACATCATCCACACTATGACCATATATTGGAATGTTGAAGGTATCTCTTCTCTCTTCTTCTATTATACCCTACAACATAGAAATAAATTAGTGAGAAATCCATTGAAATGTAATGAACTAGGTCATTCCATTAGTTTGTTGGGCATATGATAAAACTCTTTAGGCTCAATATTTCTCTAGTGAGTCTTTCCCAAGGAGCAAGGCTAAGTGATCATCAAAACATACAAAAGTTTGGGTGTCCAAAGAAAACTTAAAAAATGTCTTGAAAGCAATGATAACATGCTAGTTACCATCATTCCAAAGAACTAATTTTCTGTACAATCTTGAAACCAAAATACTAATATCAAGCTCATGCAAATGGAATGAGATTGGTGAATATTATTACTCGGTGATTGCACGAAAGACCTGTACTATTTGTTGCGTTTTGCAAGAGTACTCCTAACTTTTTTGGGAGTACTATTTAATTAGAAAAATAATTTTTTAATTTTTAAAACAATATGACTTATGTATACACCTTTAAGACAAAGGTACCTACAAAAGGAATTGTATAGGAAAAATTTCTAAGTAGGAGAACTGGAAAAGTGCCAGATCTCAAGAAAATACATACCTTCATGTTTTAATTAGGAAAAAATAGTTTAAATAAGTAAATACAAAAAATAAAAGTGTCCATTTG
This sequence comes from Thuidium tamariscinum, assembly GCA_947034885.2. Classification (NCBI taxonomy): domain Eukaryota; kingdom Viridiplantae; phylum Streptophyta; class Bryopsida; order Hypnales; family Thuidiaceae; genus Thuidium; species Thuidium tamariscinum. The sequence goes on along the minus strand of OX344755.2, from coordinate 775,694 downwards.
CAACAACTTTATGGAGATGGTCATTCGCCAAAGAACCTACCAAAATAATATTTTATATGTTTCAAAATACAAGCAGAATGAAGCTCTCTTTGTAGACCTCCACATGACATAAAATTAATTATTTTTGAAAATCCTTTTGTGGAGAGCTAGAAGTCTATTAGAAGACCATCTCATCCAAATTTCATCTCAAAATCATTAAAAAAGGTATTCCATAGGGTGAATGCACGAAACACTTGTACTATTTGTTGCGTTTTTTTGGGTTGACCGCTTTAAGATGGCTCTAACTTTTGAATAAAAAACTAAGTGCCCAAAATAAAAAAATACTTCCTAGATATCTTGACTCACATTATTATCCTTATTTTTTACAAATTTAAAAAAATCATTTGATATTTAAAATTCAATTTTGTTAATTTGTCACACTTTGACATTGTCGGGTTTTTAGTACTATTTAGAACCCAAAAAACCGAATTTTGAGCTGAATATTTGAGTGGATATTTTATTAGTAGACTTATAGCTTATCTCCAAAGGATTTTTTAAAATAGTCATTTTTTTTATGTGTAGAAGTCCACAAAGAGACCTTCTTTCTACTTGCTTTTTGAAACATATAAAACATTCTTTTGGTGATTTTCTTGGTCAAGCCTTATCACCAAAAAGTCTTCTCAAATGGAAAATTTTTAGATTTCATTAAATTTTTTTTTTCTATTTTTTACAAATTAAAATGTTAAAGTTGTATTTTTCTTCACTAGAATTTTGGACATAGAACACATAGAATTCCGGTGAAGAAAATACATACTTCAATGTTTTAATTAATAAAAAATAAAAAACATTTTTTAAAATAAAAATAAAAAATTTCCATTTGAGGAGACTTCTTGGCGATAAGGCTTGACCAAGAAAATCACCAAAAAAATGTTTTACACGTTTCAAAAAGCAAGCAAAAAAAAGGTCTCTTTGTAGATTTCTACACCACATGAAAATGACTATTTTTGAAATTCCTTATGAGATAAGCTATAATTCTACTAATAAAACATCCTCTCAAAATTTCAGCTCAAAATTCATTTTTTGGGGTTCTAAATAGTACTAAAAAACCCTAAATTGGAATGTGTGACAAGAAATTGGGGGCTATTTAAAAATAGTAAAATATTTTTTTTAAATCCTCAAAAATTCTGAATGATGTATAATAGTTATGAGTACCCATTTAAAAAAATTTGAATCATTTGGAGCTAAAAAACAAAAGTTATGGCTAAAAAACTAGTCACCACAAAACATGATGCAACACAACAATACAAGTGTTTCTTGCAATCACCCCATAGTACTAAAAACCTCCAAATTGTCATATGAGTGACATTCAATCACTAGTACTATTTTTATATTAAACTATTTTTGAAAATTACAAAAAATTCATGTAAGCTATATGATAGTTATGAGTACCTTTTCTAGAAATCTTGAGTCATTTGGAGCAAAAGTGCAAAAGTTATGGTCAAAAAACAGATCAACATGAGATGTGTGACGAAAAATAGTACAAGTCTTTCATGCAATTGCCCTACTTAGATAACTATAACTTGTTAGTTTCTTCTTGTTTAAAAGTGAAGAATTTGACAATTATATAATATTCTACCCCTACCCATCTAGTATGATTGTATAGAAAGAAATGTCAAGAAATTATATATTCAATTTAACATAATAGATTAGCATTGATATCCCTTGAGACTAAATAATACTCACCTTCCACTAAGCAATAATATATGATTTATAAGGTTCATAAGTGCTTGGTCATTCACATCTTTTATATATCATACCTTAAGACATGTAGTTTGTTTTGTTTTGTTTGTTTTGTTTGTCACATTGAGATCTTTCGGACTGTGCGTCCATAATCAAGTACTTGGTACTATCGGAAAGCTCTCGGCGAGGAGGGGTGCACGGGCTTGGTTTCATGGTGTTCCAACCTATGGTCTCAAAGTTATTGAATTTCAAAGTTTTTATGGTTCTCAAAAATTAGAAAATTACTTTTACTTTAGTTCTGACTATAGCATCAACACAAAGCATAGGGTGATTGCAAGAAACACCTGTCCTATTTGTTGCGTTTGGCTGATTTTTTCGGGAGTACTTTAAAATTAGAAAATTAATTTTTTAAAAATTTGAAAAATATAAATAGTGTATATACCTCTAAGATGAAGGTTTTCACTGAAGGAAATGGATAGAAAAATTCTCTAAGTCATAAGAGGATTTCTGGGCCCCCAGGAGACTGTTTCAGGGGGTGTTCCCCGAAATTGTTCCCACTGCTACAGACCAGCCCCCTGCTGGTCTGAATTTTTGAATTTTGAAAAAAAAAATTAAATTTTTTTTTCCAAAAAACTTCAGAATGTACTAAAGAGAAAAAAAATGATTTTAAAAAATATTTAAAAAATATTTAATATTTAATTAAAATTAATAAAAATTTATTATTTTTTGACATGGCAGTCGCTCGACCACATCAACATCGCGTTCCCAGCGTTCCCAGCATTTGGGAACTCGCAGTCTTGTACAGCAGCTGAAAATCCTCTTATGAGGAGAACTTGAAAAGTGCCAAACCTCTAGAAAATACATACCTTCATGTTTTAATTAGGGAAAAATAGTAAAAATAGATATTTTCAAAAAATAAAAAGTGTACATTTGTAACAACTTTATGGAGATGGTCATTCACAAAAAAATCCACCAAAATAATATTTTATATGTTTCAAAATACAAGCAGAAGGGAGCTCACTTTGTAGACCTCCACACCTCACAAAATTAACTTTAAAAAAAAATCCTTCCCTGGAGAGCTAGAAGTCTACTAGAAGACCATCTCATCCAAATTTCATGTTAAAATCATTAAAAAAAAGGTATAGCTCAGGTATTAAAACCCCCTAAACTACCAAGTGGGACATCCAATTGGGGTTTATTTTTGGATAGTAAACTATTTTTGAAAATTATGAAAAAATTATGGAAGGTTTATGATAGTTATGAGTACCTTCTCTACAAATCTTGAGTTAATAAGAGCTAAAACACAAAAGTTATGGCCGAAAAACAAATCAGAATGCAACGTGTGACAAAATAAGACAGCTGTTTCTTGCAATCACCCTTATTAGATTTTTGAGATCGACTTGAGTGAACTAGAGAGTACCTCAAAGACAAGTTCTTCCCATGTTGCCTCAAAGATTTTAGAAAAAGGCCTCGTATACTCCCCCTCCCTATACCATTGAGTCTCTGAATGTTGCCCGTCTACATGACCAGGAGCGTACAAGAGAACAAGACCACCCGGGACAACTTCCTCTGCTCGAGAGAGCAGAAAATTACAAAGATCTTGCCTCGCAGTTTGTGTGAAGGCTTGCAGTGTTGCGGCATTCTTGTTGTCGTCTATCCACACTCGGCCCTTGTTGAAAGCGGGTGAAGATTTATCCAACACTGCATCAGGCACCTGAACAGCGGAGCAATTAATAGCCTCATAGTACATGAGAAAGCTTGACTCAAGTCTACTGCGATGATTCGTTCGCCTTGTATGAGTTTACTGTGTGCCGTGACCGACAACAATTTTGACAATTAATGGAACTCCAAATCTCAGATTCAGTTACACTGAAAAAACTCCAAGTAGAGTTACCTGTGCCATCCAATGAACGGCAAAGACAGAGATTGCGACGTGAAGACTTCGCCTGGGAAAGAGGCGTCTGTAGAACGATCCCGCGACCGCCGAGACGTAGAAATCCTCCGTGTGCGTGACTTGCGTTTTTCTCCAATCCTCCACTTGAAGGAACAAAGTGTTGAAATCATTGGAAGGCAAGTCGCAGAAGAAGTACTGCACCTCGTCAGGAATCTTCCTCCCGTTGCTGCTCAAGCTTGCAGCTTGGCACACACTTCGGTAGCAGATCTCCGCATATCGAAGAGGATTCGCTCCCACGGAGCATCCGAAATCAGCCACACGAATGGTGCTCCCGCTCCAGTCCTTGAATAACTCCAGCTCCTTGATCTCTTGCTCCAGGATCGGCTTCAAGGTATTTATGGATTGAGATTGTAACGATGAGTTTCTGGTGTAGCTGAACTCTCCTACGCCACCCGTCATTCCAGTTATGGCTCGTACAACCTTCATGGGTTTCTCTTCGCCTCCACGGTTGGCCATCGTATCACCATGAACCTCACCTCCACCTGGTGCTGCCTTCTCACCCATAGCTAAAACGGCTCAGGTACATGCAATTCGATAATGCTGCAAACTAGAGTACACCCTTCATAAGGTAATACTGGAGTCCCAGGACTGGAAGAGAGTATTACATTGAAGACTGAGGTTATTGCTTTAGAGAGTGCCTGCAACATGATTGACGATTGAAGGTACGTCTTTTTAGTGGGTCGCAAATTTTTTTGACGCTTTTGGCAGGAAGTCACGTTCACATTTAATTTCCAAATTCAATGAAAGTTTCTTCAATGTGTCCAAGCTGGGGACGGAAGGAATAATCTCACTTTAGAGAGGTTATTCGTGGTGAGCACATTATATTCGGAGCCACCAAAGTGTCATTCTTGTCCATCCATGCTTTTCTCAATCTTGTAACTAATGATAGCACGATCCAAAAATAAGGTAGGTACACCCAAAAGCACACCATTTCTAAAAGCACCATCTACAATCTCTCCACATTTCCAAAACCAGTCATGTACGCAGATGGTGATTTTACAAACTTTGACCTTTGATAACTTTTACATACTGTATCAAAATGCTGCGTTCTTTGGTGCGTTGGAACGTGCTTTCACTTACCAAAAACAAGACTATGAAAATCTGAATAATAATAACTAGGCACAGTATGAATAAGTGGCTTTTGGGGTGTACCCACCTTATGTGGAATCAAAGAGTCGGAGCCTTAAAAGAGCAGGTACACGATTTATGCAAACAGCTCATTTGATGTGGATAGAACAACGCCTGCCATGAGTGAGTGTGCACTGTGCAGCTACCTCGTTGGCACACGGCAGTCTGAGAATATGATGATATCGCTAAAAGGCCTGAACATTTCATGATCTTGACCCCTTCTGCATGTAAAGCTTCGATTCATGGTGAGCACATTATAAATTTATATATTTCTAAAAAAGCATGCATCTCTGCGTGACTTTAAATCTTAAAAAGCTGTGTGTATGCTTGTTGCGCAACTGGGCAAGCAAGTACACTCGGACCTCCTTTTACGTGAACCTTCCTCAACCCTTCATTGCCTGAGGGAACAAAAAGTGTACTCACATGTTGTAACATTCAGATTTCCAGTGCTTTAACTTTTGCATCCAATGTCTAAATTTAATAAAACTCATTGGAAAAGTATTGCATACTAGTCTAGTTTGTGTGGTAAAATTTTGAGATCAATTCAAGATTTAATAATTTTTTGGGAGCTAATCAAAGTTTATAGGTTCAATTTAAGTTCACCAAATTGTAGTTGATGGCTGCAACTTCAGGGGCTAGTATCTCCTTCATCCAATGTTTGCTTTCAATAAAATTTATTGGTTTTGTATTTGTATAGATCTCTAGTTTTGGTGGTCAAATTTTGATGGCAATTCAAGTTGTTTTGAATGTTTGGGAGCAATTCAAAGTTCAAAAACCAAACATTGTTGGGTTACAATGAACTTTGGCAACTTGTTTCTTCTTCATACAATGTCTGTTTCCAATAATCTTTTTCATAAAAGTTAAAATAGTAGTCTAGTTTGTGTGTCTAAAATTTCATATCAATCAAAGAAGTTATGAGGGACTGAGAAATTTTTTAGAAGGAAGTTTAGTCATAGATGTGTTTTTTGCAACCTATTTGCTATTTTTTTGCTATTTCAAAGTCATTTTTCAAATACAATGAGTCAATTGAATGACATTTTTTTTCACCAATTTATTAATATGTTGGTATTGAATCCCTTTTCAATTTAAAGTTTTTTCATTTGAGTTGGTTTAGAAATCAAATTTCATCTCCAAATGTGTTTTTAGAAAAAAAATTAGTATCTCTTATTAATACCAAAACATTATAATCTTGCAATCCATAGGGCCAAATGACTCCAAATTTGATTCACATCATTTGCAATATAAACACTACAAGATCATATGGGGATGATTGCAAAAAATGCTTCACATTTTTGGCTCAAAAATGCAATTTTTGGCCATAAAACTCCCAGTATTGTATCATACTAGTTGTAGACTGATTGTAGTTTTCTTTTGTAGCCGATTGGTGGTTTTTGTGGTTAAGATTGTAGTTTCACCAATTGGTAGTGTAGTTATCAGGTATTTGCAGTGTGTTTACCAATAGTATACTAAAGTTGTGATTTGGGGAGTTGATTCTCAATCGGTGTGAATGCTAATGTGGTTATGTAATTGGATGGCTTTTATGTTGTGGATTTTCAATTGTGTAGTTCAGTTGACCTTGAGAGAGATAGTGACTCCTTCCAATCGGTGGAAGTAAAAACAATTTGATTTTGTGTTTGTCGATTGTGGTTGAATGAAATAAATGATTGCAATTGTATGTGTGGTATTGGAATTTGTGTGTAGGAAAATTAATTGTGATGTGTTTGTTGTGTTGGTATATATGATCAATTGTGAGATTTGTGTGTGTAAGAATGTACAATGGATGTGTTGTGAATTGTAATATAGTTTTTTCTAAAACAAAACCAAGGCAATTCCAAAAAAAGTTCGTTTAAGGGGAAAGCTCAAATTAGCTTAGTGTTTTAATTAACTAATGTCACTTTATAGGTCTCTTTCTTTTTTAATTTAAGACATCTATTTGTTACCACAAATTATGTTAGTAAGGGATAGGGTAAATGGCTTATCTTTATTCCTTGACACTAGTAGTCCGTCAATTAGCAATTTCTAGGTTTCATCCCACTATGTCTGTAAATCTATCCTCTCAAACAAAGTCAAAGTACATAGACAATAATCAATGGTCACATTCAATTGTCATTTTTTCAATAGTCGTGAAACAATAGCCACAATGTTAGTATTCATTTTCAATAGCCGTTTTCAATAAGCAGTTTTTCAATAATCAATTTTCAATTGTCATTTTTCAATAATCGCTTGTAACAAGTAAACATTCAATAGTCTATTTTCAATGGTCATGAATCAATAGTCGATTTTTTACACATACAAAGAAATGGTATTAAGATTAAAATTGCATGATGACAATGTAGAGTGCATAGAAAGGAATGTGACAATCTATGAAAGTTTGAAATTGAAATAGGAGTACAATAACTTGACTTTAGATGAGAATACAAAGCTACACACAAAGTAAAACCATCTATTTCATAACTTCTAACTTAAGTTCCAAGGTATAGAGCTAAAGAAGTCTCATGTGGACTACTAACACTATAACATGATAGTTTTTAATTTGCCAAAACTATAACTAGTTAAGGTATGGATTCTATCCACAACAAAGGCTCTCGGTCTTTTCTGCAATTTCAACCACATAGAAAAATATTAAACCCTAGCATACTTAAGCAATGGGCAAATTCAATAGTCGTATGTTCAATATGATCTTTTCAATAGTCAATTAGTAGCGTGGCCATTCAATGATCAATTTTTCAATAATCTTTTAACGTGTAGAAACATGTTAATCATAGCAATAATCGTTTCAGCAATAGTCTTTGTGACCGGCTCAATCAATGTTACTCTTCATTTAATCATTAACCCTAAATCTACTAGTCCCGAAGGACCGGTAGAGTTCCTTCACTTATCTTCACATATTGTAATTCAATATTTGTATCAACTTTATATAATAATTAATTTATTATTCTCACAACCTCTCGGTATTAATGCTTCCAATTAATTTAGTTCTCTTCACAATTTTAATTGATTATGTAATTAATTTACCTTACAACTTCTCTCGGAGTTTGCTTCTTTAATAATTATTTATAAAATTAAACTTCACCAAATTATCACACAATGCTCCGCGGTTATTCTCTCTAAGAAAAATCAAATCTATATGTGTTCTAAATTGCTCACAATTAATCACTCGGCATTAAGTATTAAGAGTCAATTATTATAATCAATTGGCCAACCGGCTCTTTCTTTAAATCACAAAACACTATAATAATTAAATTATAAATTAACACTCTTAAATTACTTCCACAACAAAGTACAATTTAATTCTCCACTTAAAGAAATTATTTGCATCACTCAATTTTATCAACAAACACTACAAGGAACTACAATGAAAGATCTCACAATTTATCTCACTCAAAATAAACAATTAATGCTTTAAACAATTGCAAAATTTCTCATTACACTTAAAGTTATTAGACATTAATTTTCTTTCCATTTCTCTCGGCAATAATAATAAGGATTATTTTAAATTGTCTTCTCTCAATTAATACTCAACAATAAAACTTTAAATCAATTAAATTGCATTATCCTCACAATTAATACTTAAAGAATGACAAGTAATAACACATCAATTATCCTTCACAATAATTAATAAATTTCAATTACTCTCCAATCTTCACTTACAATTATATAAAAAATTATCACTCACACTTAATTAATTAACACATACACAATTGCCCTCACGGCAAAGCACAAATGATCACACAAAATTAATTAACTTAAGCTCACACAATGAACACTCAAGAAAATACAATAAATTCACACAATAACACATGAAAACCAAGAATGCAAAAGAGAGAGAGAAAAACAAAAACGAAAAACACTTATAACAAAATTAAGATTTGAAAAGCCATGGAAGACACCGCTCCAACTCCAACTACCATAACTATTTTTAATTTCATCCATTCAAACTAAAAACTAACAAACTTAATTCATTTTCATTCATTTTAAATTATCCCGTTAAATTTTAACCGTATTCACACCATAATTACAAAAATGAACCAAAAATTAAGGTAAAAGTCTCACATGAATGTTGTAATTAAAAGACCAATCAAGAGTTTGCTAAGTGAACAGTACATTACCGATTGAGAAGTTGAAGCATTAATAGAGTGAAGACTTGAATGAGTTGGATGATTAAAAATTGATTGTTAAATAAATTGAATGAGAGAATGTAAAAGTTCAATTGAAGAAGTTGTGTGATAAAATTAAAAACTAATCAATTGAAACATAAAATAAATTATGAGTGTAATAAGAGTTTATAAAATAAATTGAGATTTAAAGAGAGTCAATTGGAAGAATTTAATTGTAGGATGGAGAAGAAAAATTATGAAATAAAAATTAATTGAACAAGTCATTGTAAGATTGAAAGGTTGTATAGAGAATTTAAATTAGGAGAAAAGCTTATTGAATGTGTATTGAGAAGAATGAGTATGCTGGAGGGAAGAGCAATTGGAAGACAATGCTAATTTTTCACCAGTTGAATATAAGTCAACATCAATTGGAGTGAAAGACATAAAGCTAGAGTTGGATTGGAGAAAAGTGACAATTGGAGAAAGCTAGACAATTATGGCAATTTATTTTGTGATAAGTAGTTCTAAATTTATAGGTTTTGATATGGAATTGGATACATTTTTACTTTTATAAACTTGCAATTGGTGATCCTAGGGTGATTTTTGCCTTCCTATTTGAGATATTTTACCTCCCTGAGTTCAAACTCACTCACAATAGGTATTTTTAATTGATTTTAAAAAGAGTATAAAAAACTATTTACACTAGAAGTACAATGTATTAGCACTATGCCTGCAAATTTTAACCATTGATTTTGGACACCTGTAGATTTGAATTGTCAATTAGTACTATGCACTCCTATAAACTACTGCAAAGTACTATAGAGGCTACTAATAGTAGAAAATAGAAAAAAAGGGGTTGTGGGCCTTTTCATTTTTATTAATACAAAAAAAAATTCAAAAAACTATTTAAAAAAATAAATTTTCTAGACAAGATTGTACTTGCATTGCAATAAAAATTCTTCTAGGAAATTTTTTTCCTCTTCATCCCTTTGCGCAAAGGATGGTCACTTTGACCCTATGTGTGCAACAAATTTGTTGCTATTTCTATAAAAACTCATTGTCAATCTTTCTAATGTTAGTAAACCCCAACTTGCCCTGTTTGTGGCTTCAAATTTGGATTTTTGGATTAAAAAATAGAACTAAAATCCCTCAAAATGGTGAAGGTAGACATTCAATTGGGGTAGTTTAAAAATAGTATACTAATTTTTAAAAATTGAAAAAATTAGTCAACATATAAAACTTTTATATGTACCTTCGTTCCAAATTTTAAGTCAAAAGGCCAAAAAATGCAAAAGTTATGAGCAAAAAACTACCTATTGGAAGTCAAAGGGACAAAAAAAAGGACATGTGTTTCTTGCAATCACCCATAGTTGAGATTTTCATAGGTTAGTAACATTTAGACTTATAAGGCTTGAAAAGAAACAATGTTTTTAGACACATTTGGGCCTTAGGTGATGAAGGGTTAAAAAGCACACTTGTCTCACATTCAATCTATTTGACCTCTACTATATATGTAGTCTTTTTGGAGGGTGGGGGGTGCGGACAAAAATCTAGACTAGGTATATTTTCCCCTCTTTCCATTGCCTACATGGTGAGGCTAAATTTTTGTTAATGAATCTTATTGGTAGTGGTCTATCTTTTTTGATGATCAATCTAGTAGAAATTGCATGGAAGTGGTGACATATTTTGGCACCTTGGGGGATTTTTGTAGCATCTTAAAGGTAAAATTGCTTTTAAGTAGTACTCCTTTTGTTCCACTAAATGCTTCCCAAATTCTTCTTGCAAAGACTCTATATTCGCCAAATTAGGAAGATTTCAGTGGGACAGAGGGAGTAGTACATTGCAACACCTTGAGGATTTGTTTTAAAGAAAAGAAGGTGAATATATTGAGTGCTTTTGATGGGTTTAGGCAACATCCCACACTTTACGTAATGATGAATTGGCAATGTACTTCGACAATATGTACAAGCTAGAATATGACATAAGAAAATAAAAATCCATTCCTAAGATGCCAGCCATTCAAGAGAAAGTCCCAAAATAAATATGGATCTCAAACTTCAATAATAAAATTAACTTCAAGACTAAGCATAAAGCCTACATGGATTATCTGGTCTACTTGCCTATAGACCACATGCATCACCATACAAAATTGTTTCCAAAGTGAAGATCTCTAAGTAAAAAATAAAAATTGTTATGGTAGGAGGTCCAAAAAGTGACCATGTAAGAAGAAGAAGACCTCTGTGAAGAAATGAAGGTACTAGATGAATATTTTTTAAATGGAAATGGAAAGACAAAAATAAGTGACATAGCATTTGCAACCTCTGTGAGAATTTTCTAAGTTAGGAAACATTAATTACAAATTTTTGAAGGACGAATACAATAGGTACCTATTATTGTTCATAGGTAGAAGTTATAATGAATACGCCAATGGAAGTGAGGAAACAAAGGACATTCTAGAAGTGTTCATAAAGTTTAGTACACAAGCAAAAATGGATCACTCTATATGTGGCTTGAAAAAGACTCATAATACTGGATACACATGTGCTTCTAATAAAAAAACACGTGTCAGAAATTTATTTTTTATAATGTCTTTCAATTATCGCCATAACTTGTTTATAAAATGAAACTGAACTACAATTTCAGTGACCTTAATTACAGAGGTGCTAAAAGGACTCACTTTCATTCAAATTGGGCCCAATCCAAAACTAAATATCTTTTAGACATACCATGCATCATTTCTACCTTTTTGTAGGTGCAATTCATAATGGTTGGTTGGTTTTCAAACTTCCTATCTTAATATGAATTTTTAGTGTGGTTGAACTTTTGTACGTCATCCGCTATTGTGTAGAGAGGAGCGCGTTTAAAAAACACATAGGATGTTTAGCTACAAGTTGTTGAGCGAATGATAAGTAAGTATTGAAAACTTGAATTTTCAGTTGATCTTCATTTGAATCTTCCATTGGTCTATCCTGTGGTGGCTCTCTAGGAATAAAGATAAAGGTGTGCAATAAAAAAATAAGTCTTTGGATAGGTAAAATGAGATAGCTAAACCATGAGTTGACCGTTCGAAAGATTGGCTCCCAAATTTCAAACCCACAGTGATCAAAAAGTGCCTTTCACCAATGGAAACAACCTAAAAAATTGACCATATAGATGATCAATTCTACTTCATCTTTACAAACAAGAAATGGAGCTAATAACTGTCAAAAAAATGACTCTATAACCCACAATAAATTTTACAATGCAAAATTGAAATAAAAATTAATTTTCAAAACAGATTGAGAATAATAAGAAAATCACAATGAGCCTCCAAAATTGGCTAGGAAAAACAAACCACAAGCCACACTATACAAAGTCTTCAATGTTCTCTCTTCTTGAGACTTGAATCTCAAATCTTCAATCTTGAGTCTTGAAATCTTCTTTCATTCACAAACTTGAAAAAAATCCCAATAAGAACTAAGAAAACTAAGTCCTATGTTAGCTACGGCCTTTAATCTAGTATCACAGATGATTTAAGAATTCAAATGCTAAGTGCTTTAACAATTAAAAATAATAATAACACAATCTAATCACCCACAAAATTTTAGTCTATTCTAAAATATTGTCCAAAAGTTTTTAGAGCGCAAAATACAGGGTTTTTTTTCTTGTTAAACAACCATTGTCTCTTTAATTCTTAATAACTTTTGATTAAAAACTCCAAATACTATATGTGAAAGCAATTTGAAAAGCTCTCATTAATATCTACAATTCATAAAAATATCACAATAATCTAAAATATTGTCCAAAGGTTGTAAGAGGTAGAGTTTCAGCCTTCTTAAGCAAGAAGGTATGAAATGCCTTAAACTTTGATACTACACAACTTTTGCATCACATCTTCATTTTATATGAATAAACTTAGTTTAAAAATATAAAATAATGATTTAGAACTTTTCAAAGTTTCAGCTTCAATAAAAAAAACCTGATCAAAAGTTATAAGTGTCGAAGATACGGCCTCCCTTCTTCAAGTCCAATCTTCACTTCAAACTTTAGCAACCCATAACTTCTTGATCCAAACTCCAAATGACAAATATGATATCTTTTTAAAATGATATAAACAATGAAAATATATATTTCAAATATCAAAACAAGCAAAAAAATAATTCAAAAGTTATGGCTTGTTGAAGCCTTTGATCTCTCAACAAAGGTCTTGGATCTTCACAAATCCAAACCTTAATAACTTTTGACTCTTAACTCCAAACTCAATTTCAAATACTCTTTAAAAATCCCTAAATACAAGAAACGTGATGTGAAATTTTCATTATTTAACCCCTAAACGCCAAAACCGTGTTTTTTTGCAACATAGCAATTTTGGGCAGCTCACTACGAATGGAGTTTTTATTTTTTTTCTTTGAAAATTTTCACACAACGTGTGTCCGAGGAGTAGCTTTAAGGCCCAACAATTTTTATAACTTTTGACAACATGAATAAAAAGTTATTGCATGATATGTGATTTCTTTTGCTCGGTGGGCAGCCCGGGCAGCTGAAAAAACTTCTTCAAAAATCACTTTTTCTAAAATTTGAAATTTGAAATTCGTTCTTTAGATTTTTATCTACTTAGAAAGCTTTTAATTATTCCATTTTGATTTGTGAAATGAAAGTTATGGGAGTTTTAGTTTGAAGGTAGTTTGTGGGAAGTTATGGAATCTCTACTCCAAAATAAACTTTGAAGTCCATTATTTTACTCAATTTTTAATATTTTTGAAAAAAAAAAAAAACATTAGGTGGAGATTGTCTATTACAACATTACAACCATTGGGATTGGAAATTTTCAATTTCAAAAATTAATCATTACTATTTTAATATTTTGATTCATTTTCTACCTTGTCCTACTTACTAATTGTTTTCTACATGTTGTACAACTCCAAATGATTTGAAATTTTTTAAGCATGTAGCTAACTTGACTAAAATAATGAATCAAAAGAGTAACAACCATTTTGGACTTTTTTTCATACAAAAGTGATCTACTGAAGTGCAGCTGCCCGGATTTTCGCAGGGACAAAAAAAGCATTTTTGACAATTCAAACACTATTATCTTGGAATCTATATGGTGGAAATTTCTGAAATTTTTTTTACATATTTTCAAACTATTTTAATATAAGATCCTATGGTTACATTTGTCTTAAGATGTTTTTAAAAAAATATTTTGGTCTTGTACTAGAAGTGGCAGTTTTGGAGTGTTTTTGGCAAAATATAGTCAAATACATTTAGGGGTTAATAGTTCATATTCAATGAGCTACATCAACCCAAAATTCGGCCTTCAAACCCCAAAATATACACACACCATTCCTCTCTCTTCCACACAAAACTAAGTATCTTTCCCTACTTTTCCTCGCCATCTAAAGTGAGGGGTGAGGCACATTAGCCTATGTCCCTACCAAGACCTCACCTAAAATTTTACATCCCCATTTACAATCTTCTTTATCTTCATCACCAATCTAATTTATTATCACCAACTCTTCATTCTACAATTATAATCACATACTATAATTCAGTAAAATATTCAAAATATAAAATTAGAAATTAACATCTAATAAATACTTATTAAAGATTAAAAAACTAGAATCTTAAGCAAAACTTCATTTCATTTACAGAAACTTGAGGATGTATTTAATTGTTGCTGCGACATAATCAACACGATTTGCCTTTGTTATAGGATTGATTGGCCTTTTTAACCATCTTTCATGACCACAACTCTTTTGATAGGCCTGACCATATCATAGTACTGATCGTTGTTCAAACCCTCAAAACACCCTTCAAATGTTACTTCATGACTACCGGACTCAATTCAATCAACTTGCAACAAGATTACTAATACTTGAGCATTATGTTGAAGGTTCCTGTACCACCACTGCTTCATACGAGATTGGTTCGGTAATCAGAAAGGCCCAACTTCATCTCAAGGATACTCACGTAGCAATACAAGATCTCTCAGTAGAAGAAGCTGATTTGGTAGTTGTGATAATGAAAATTCAAATTCAGCCTCCGGTTGAGGTTCTTCAATTTGAGATCTAAAAAAAATCCTCTAATTCAACATTCCAAATTTAAAACAAAAAACAAATATCACTAATGAAACTTAATGAAGCTTTAAGGCAAAATTGTCTTCTTATATAGATGTCATACATCTCATTAGAACAGCATCACTTTGAAATTATTCAACGAAATAACATCACGTTGAAACTACTCAATAAAACATATTATAATATGTTTGTACACTATGTATGAATTTACAACAGGACACCGCCATAATAAATCCAGATATGACATTATAGCTGGATGCACCTTCATCGATTTGTTTGTATCTCCACGTCTAGCCATCACTGTATGACCATTAAACTCACCTCCACTTGTTGCATCACCCATCACTAATAAAACAACTTAGGTATATGCAACTCGATAGTGCTACAAACTTACAGAAGATAATATTGACTATAGTCTCATGAGTAGAGGAAAATATCACATTATTTGAAGAGGTTGTAGCTTCAGAGAGGAGCTACGACATTGTTGATGTTTGAAGATTTTTATTGTGAATTGCAATTTTGGGACACTCTTTGCTTGAAGTCACATTCACATTTGGATTCCAAATATATTCCATGAAAAATTCTTTTACTTTTATACTTATTTTGTACATCATCAATGCGTCATTGCGTCTAGGCCATGATGGAAGGAATAATTTCACTTTGGAGAGATTATTAGTTTACAGAAGTACACACTCCAAGGAAGTTTTAGTATGTGTCAAAGCCGTGGGGTCAATCTTGTCCATTCATTTTAATATCAATATTGCAACACAATCACAAGAACCAAAATAATTATGCAGATCCAAAGAAGTAGAGTCTTCAAAGAGCAAGTCCCTGATTCATCTGAACAATTCATTTGAAGTAGATAGATCAACGCGTGCCATGAATGTGCAGCCAACTTGTTTATACACAGAACGAAAATGTTTTATGATATCAATGAGCAAATGGGAACATCCCATCTTGACCCTTCTATATAGTAGTTGGATGTAATTACGACTTGTTTCTTCAAACCGTCCTTCCAGGAGGCTGAATTATAGATTGTATATATTTCTTAAATCAATATGTGGTGGTCACTAAATCAATTGTAGATATTGCTTGAGCAATTTAAAAGTTGTTCTGAAAAATGGCAATCCATTTTTTATCAACCCCCATTTCCAATTAATAGATTGTTTTCTTTCCATGAAGGTAGGGTGTAGTTTCCAAAGCAATTGTAGCACATTATAGACTCTTATAAATGCAACTAGTCCTTGTTTGATTTTGCAATCATGTAGCTTATATCACCATTATAGATCGTAGAGAATCTTATACTAAAAAATTCATAGTAATTACAATTTGTGTAATAAAAATTTGAAAAAATATGGCATCCTTCCAAATTCTATTTCTGTATATGAAAAAAAAATTGCATTCAAAAAAGTTTCACTCTACATATGTGTAATTGCTTAAGTGGTTGGAAATGGTGAAATACTCTATATTCATTTTCACTTCAACATAAGACATAGTAAGAGGCAAATTGAGTTTATTTTGAACTCAATGTACATGTGTCAATTTTATTGTAAGAAATGAAAAAGAGTTGACTTTGTCAAACTTTTAAACAACTATGACACATTCTTCTCCGATTCTCCCATGTGTAGTTAAAGGTTCGTTTTAGTTTCTTCCTGGTTGTGTTTTTGAACCTTGCATGTTCCTTGAAATATCTTGTAGCACTAATATAGGAACTGGCCTTATCTTTTCTTGGTTTCTCTCAATTCGGATTTAATGATCCCTAAGATCTGAAATAGGTACCTATGGCTGATATCTTTGGAAACTTCTTATTAATTCAAAAAAGCTTAGAAAATTATGGCACCTCTTCTATTTGGTTCTACAACTCTCTGTCTTTCTGTAGAAATTATGTAAAAATTATTTTCTATATGTTTGGACCAACAAAAATAGTAAGCAATCCTTAAAGGGTTGCTTTATGAACATCCTACCTTAGAGTTGGTTTTGTAGAAGCTATACTGGGACCTATTGGAAAAAATATTTAAAAATAAGATAAAATATGGATAATTAGTATGACTTTAGAAATATTATATCACCAAAATTGGAGTCCTAAGAAAAATGTAGGTAAAATAGTTATTCACAAAATAAAGTGACATGGTTTTTGAATAAAATAGATACTTTGACATTTTTATTTGTAAAAAATAGGAAAATTCATTTTGAAAAAAATAGAAATTGTTAATTTAAAAGAACTTCTTGATTGAAAAAATATTTCACCAAAGGAATGATCTTGAAACCATCTTAATTGTTCAAAAGTGTGCTAGAAGGGAGCCCTACTAGCACACATGGAGAAGACATAAAATAATGCTTTTTTTCAATTCCTCTTGAGTAAGTATATGTTCGCCTAGTGTGGAAATAGACCAAAAGAATTTCAACTCTAGATCATTAATTTTGGATACTCTATAGTACTAGAACTCCCTAAACTATGAAGTGTGACGAACTAGCTAAATCAAAAATTTACTTACAATTTTTTGCTTGGATATTTTGGACAAAATATGGAATCCAATTACTATCAAGTTAGTCATCTATAATAAAAACTTCAAGTAAATCAACTTTATGCTTCAAAAGTTATGACCAATGGCAACTTGTCACCTCAAATGTGAGGCCAAATAAGACACACCATTCTTGTAGTCACACTTTGAAGAGTTCAATTTTAGCTATTGTAAGACTATAGTTTGTAGAATATATATTTTTATGTTTGAATTCTATTGTTGTAGACTTGTAGTGATTGTAGGGGGTCATTGCAAGAAAGACCGACCGATTTATGTAGCATTTTCCACAGTACTACTGAAATTTTCGGGAGTACTGTATAATTAGAAAAACAATTTTAAAAAAATGTAAAAAATATGTTTTATGTATATACCTCTAAGAAGAAGGTACCCTAGGAAGGAAAAGTGTAGAAAAACTCTCTAAGTAGGAGAACTAGAAAAGTGCAAATTTTCATGAAAATAGGTACTTTGACAAATTAATTTGTAAAAAATAGGAAAAAGAATTTTAAAAAAAACTAAAAATTGTCAATTGGGGAGAAATTTATGATGAAGAGATTTCACCAAAAGAATGATCTCAAAACCATCTTAAATGTTCAAAGGTATGCGCGCAAGGGAGGCTTGTTCGCGCACATGTAGAGGAAAGAGAATAATGATTTTTGAGAATTCCTTTGGTAGAAACATGCCTATCTAGTATGGGAATAGGCCACAGAAACTTCAGCTTTAGATCATTAATTTTGAATGCTCCCCAGTACTAAAAACCCCTAAACCGCAAAGTGTGACAAATTAGCTTAATTGAAATTTAATTATAAAATGATTTTTGAATTTTTTTGAAAAATAAGGAATTTTATTGTTGTCATATCAGAAATCTTTAGTCAAAATTTCAAGTTAATATGGTTCATACTTTAAGAGTTATTATCAATAACAACTTCGACATTCAAAGTGTGACGCAAAATAGTACCGGTCTTTCTTGCAATCACCCTAGGCCTAGGGGGCTCAAGCACGTTGCTAGATTAGTGAAAAATTTGGCTACTTTACCATGATGTAAACTAGATAACAGTTTACCATATCGTGATGTTTATTTGGTTGGTATTGCTTCATTGGGCCAGTATTATATAGTGGGATCCAATAAACTTATAGTGTATCTAATGTGCCATTAGAATATTTTGTATACAATATAGAATACTATTGGCATTTTTTGTCTTATTTAATCAACATTTAATTCTTGTGCAATCCCAGTTGAGCATGCCAAATTTGAATTTCAAATCATTCAAATTTTGTTTTTGGCAAGTTGTTTCATTTAATACTCATAATAATTGATTGAAAATTATTGATGATTAATTTTTTCCAATTAGATTGCATAAATATATTAAAAAAGAAACACCTCTATATATGCACATCTTTTCTTCAACGAGCTTTTCTAAAAAATCTTAGAATTAGTCCCTCTGTAGAGCTTTCAATATTAGGATGACAATGCCAAATTTTGTAAAATAGATTTTTCTTTGTTGTAATTAGATTATACTATTTGACCCTTGAATGGTAATTAAATTTGTGCATATGAAGACAATTTCTTTGCCAAAATAATCAAGTAGCTTAGTTTCAAAAAAGCTTACAATGTCTCAAATAATTGAGTGACTTTCAAAAGGGTTGAGGCCGCAATACCAATGAAGTCCTTGCAAAGGATGCTTGTACACACATCTAATTTTAATTCACTACAAGAGAAAGGGGTGTTTTAAGTATAGTCCTAGAGATAACATTTTAAGTAATGACCTTTTTAGGAGACTTTAAGTAAGAAATAAGTGTCTTTCTAGTAAAATTATGCAGTCTTCCATTATAATAGCAACTTGGAAAATTCTGGTATTTGGATAATACCATTACTCAGATAGGACTACAAGAGTCTAGTTTCCTTGCAACTCTGTGCATGTAAATGCAGGAATTGAGATTGCGGAGGCTGTGTTGCAACTTCTCATTTTTCAAGCATTTGTGAATGCTACATTCTTAGCATTGCTTTTGTTTGAGGTTTTCTTTTTGTTTTCACATTCAGCTGTATTTGTGAACCACTCTGCTATGGCATGTGAAAGACAGTGCCTTTTGTTCTTTTGAGTGATTTTTGAAATTAATTCTTGTTTAGAGTATGTAAATGACATTCTCTCATTTTTCAATGCATTGCAGTTTCTGTAAAGCATGATTTTTGTATTTGTGTTTCATGCATTGTCAAGCTGGTTTTTCTATGAATTGCAAAAGTTCTTGTACATTGAATTCCTTAAGCTGGTTTTCCTATGAACTACTGTAGTTCTTGTACATTGAATTTTTCAAGTTGGTTTCTCTATGAACTGTTGTAGTTCTTGTACATTGAATTTCTGGATGTTTGTATATTGGAAGTGGCCAAATTGTCGTGAGCTTACTAATTCACTTGATTAAGTTTTGTAAGCCAAAGGAAGGTGTGAAAAGAATATTGAGCCAAATAAAGAACACAACTTTTCCTGGAAATTTTCTTAGTCTTCTCTCTAACCTTCTTCCTTCAAACTTTTTCTTCAATCACTTTTTTTTCCTTATAAATAAAATACCCTAGAAAAAATCACTTTCATCTACATAATATAAATAAGTAAAGGTGCCATAATATAGGACATTTTTTAAAGTTATATAATTATAGGGGACCATCTATTCAAGCATTTGAGGTAAATAGCCCCCCATAAAATACCTCTTTGCTGCATGAGAGGTATAAAATATACAAAGAGTGACCCACCCGAGATTTGGCCACATAAATTGCAAGGTTATAATTTTTAGTGTAGAAAAAGGATGCAAAATTTTTCCTAGAAAAACATTTGGAGGTGAAATTTAATTTTAATACCTACTCAAAAGAAAAAATTTCAAATATAAAGTGAAAGAAAATATCATTCAAAACCATCATATAAACTTATTGGTGAAAAAAAAATATCATTCAATTGACTCATTGTGTCTACAAAATGGCTTTGAAATGTCAAAAAATAGTTGCTAAAGGTAAATCTATAATTGAACCTTGTTCTACAAATTAAAATGCTTCTTAGTCACTCATAAATTCTTGGATTGATATGAAAATCAAACTACACAAAATTTTTAAACTACTATGTACGACTTTTTCAATCTTTTTGAATTGGAAACCAACATTGAATGAAGAAGAAATAAGCCACCAAAATTTACTTTAATCCAATAATGTCTAGATTTTGAACTTTTAATTACTCCCAAATACTGCCAGCAATTTGGATTGACATGAAAATTTTACCACAATAACTAGACTTCAATGGAAACAAAACACAACAAATTTTATTGAAAACAAACAATAGATGAAGAAGATACAAGACCTTGAAGTTTCAACCATCAAAATGTAATTTGGTGAACTCAAACTGAACCCATGAACTTTGAATAGCTTCAAAAAATGTGCATCTTAGATTGATTTAAAATATTACCACCTAAATTAGAAGAAAGAGCACATATTTGCCAATTGTTTTTATTGAATTTAGACATTGGATGCAAAAGTTACAAGGCTTTGGACTTCTAGATTGTGAGGGTCATTACAAGAAACACTTACCGATTTTGGTTGAAAGTGGCTTTTGTCAAGGACGGACTAAAATAGAACCAAATGGAGATAGAAATCTTCAAGAGTCACTAGACAAGAACTAATTCAAGACTTGGATGTATTCAAGATGACGAAAGTACATAGAATAAGCTTTAGAATAAGAGTTGAGGCTCACAACTAAAAGCAAGATGACGAAAAGAATTGTCAAGACCGAGGAGCCTCTCAGTCTTGACCTCTATATATATTAGACAATCCTATGCTTCTTCTATAAGGTACCATAAGTTTCCGGAAGCTTCTTCACCTACTTCTACCAAGGTGAAAGCCTCTCAAGAAACTTCTACAAGGTTGGAGGCTTCTTGAGAACCTCCCACTATCTTCTAGAAGGTTCTTCTAATTTCCGGAAGGTTCTATGATCTTCCAGAAGGTTCTACTAGGTTCTGGAAGCTTCTACAAGCTTCTAGAAACTTCCAGAAGCTTCTACAAGTCTTTAGAAGGTTTCGAAAAGTTCTAGAAGGTTTCGGAAGTTCTAGAAGGTTTCAGAAAGTTCTAAAAGGTACTAGATGTTTCTATCAAGTAAGAAGCTTCTTAAGAAACTTCTATTATCTTGTTATGTCTGTAACAACTTTAGTATTGGAATATCGTGGATTTTGGAGTAAGTTTTTTTTAAATAAAATAAAATATGGATAATTTATAAAGCATTAAAAAATTGAGGTGTGTGAAAATTCCATCCTAAAAAAACTTATCTCTAAAAGTTATGCATACTCAAAGAATGATGGAAAATATCATGAAAATAGATATTTTAATGTTTGATTATTTTTAAATAGTCAAAAAATTCAAAAAATTCTCTCCAAAAAAGAAATTTTTCCTAACATAAAAATACTCTTTTCCAACCATTTTCATATTTGGGAAAAACAAATTGTATTCTCTACAGCTACACAAAGGTACTCCACTTTGAGCACATGTGGAAGTTGGACAATTTAACATTTTTACAAAATATCTTTGTAATCTTGTGTAACTTTAGTAGAAGTCCTATATGAATTTTGAGCTTAAAACTTTCATTTTTGAGTCAAGAATAGGTCTAAAAAAAACTAAAATGGCCAAGGTAGACATCCAATTGGGGGCTGTTTAAAAATAGTAAAATAATTTTGAAAAATTTTGAAATTTTTTATTGTATCTAGAACTTTTATTTGTACCTTCATTTTAGGTTTCATGTAAAATGGACTAATAATGCAAAAGTTATGAGTAGAAAACCACATGTCCAAGGCAAAGGGGACAAAAATAGGACAAGTATTTCTTGCAATCACCCATGAGGACATTTTTGGTCCCCTAGAGTGTTTAGGGATTAAAGCCAATGATAGATTAGAAATGGTAGCTAGCATGTTGTGAATTGGTGGAAATGAGAAAAAGTATTTCTACATTTAACTACTTTGAGGCTTCCAAAATTTTAGAATTAATACTCCTGTAGAAAAAAATGGTCATCAAGAGATGATGCAAGAGATTGGAAAATCTATACAAAGCATCCAAAGATCTATTCAAACATCAAGAGATCTTTGGATGTTATTAGAGTTAAGTGTAAAGGAAACCTAGGTTTGAAATGTTCAAGGGTGTCAGAGGGAGTTATAACTGAGAATAGTAGAAATGAAACATGGCACCAAACTCCTTTGGACCTCAGTTTTAGTGCTCGAAGGAGTTTGGTCCTATTATTTTCCCAAACTCTAGTTCCTGGTCCGACATTCCACTTACTTTACACTTAACTCTATTGTCTAAAAGAGTATGTAAAAAAAGATTAAATATAGGAATTGAAGGATAAAAACTACTGAAACTCACAAGTATTGTTAAAAGCAATATAATATATTATTTCTAGTCCATATTGGATTACTCAAAATGGTCAATCATGTCAATCATATTGGCACAATTTTAGGTGAAAAATTGTATCCCTAGAATCAAATATAGAATAGTGAACTCTAGACACTTGAGACAAGTCATTTTAATCCATTTAGGGCTTAGAATGAACAATGGATGAACAAAAATATGTCATATGCACTCAACATTTTGAAATTTTCATCCATCTAATTCTTTCATTGCACATTCTTGAATTACTTCTTTAACAATTGTAAAGTATAAATTTTCAAGACCTATTGTGTGAAAATTCTATATTCCAAGAGTACAAATATTCTTTATCTCAAAAAGTAACTAACTTTTGGATTCAAAAAATGCCCCACCAATTCAACTTGAATAAAGAAGTGAAATAAGATTTAATATTAAAGAATAAATATAAATCAAACTTCAAATTTGAATTTGAGGTGAAAATGCCTTATAAGAATTATTATCATTCAATCTAAAATTAATTTTAAATATAATTTTTTATTTTTGGCTTAAAATTTTACTACTAAACATTATAATTGTAGTAATTGTATCCAATTGTCTAGATATGCTCTATAAATTGTTCTTTATAACTTTAAAAGAAATTTATCATATTAGATATTCTTCTAAGTATATTGCATTCTTTAACTCATCTTTGTACCCCTAAATACATGGACTACCTCTTGGTTTTTAAAGGCTTAGGAAACTTAAGTTTGACCATCTCTAAATATTGTTGTATGCAATCATTTTTCTTTCATTTTTGATAAAGTGATAAGGTGGAAATCATTTACATCTTGATGCAACAATATATTTCTACATTTAATAATGTAAAGAAGAATATTTCACTTTGAAGTCATATTCAAGTCCTTTTGACATCCAAAGTTCATCCAATTTTCTTTCTAGGTATAAAACAAAACTAACAAAAGGAAGACTACTTCTTGATGCCTAAAGTAGACAATCATTTTGCAATGTTGCAATTTGTTGTTGTCCATAGTGGGTGAAAAGGATTGATTGCATGTCACAGGTCCTATTGACTTCTTAAGGATTTTTCATAATAAAAACAAATGATGATAAAATCCTAAATCATTCATTCTTCACTAAAGAACATGGGATTAATCAATCTTCTTGTTTTAAGCCTAATCAAAATATTGAACTTGTATTTCTCATTCATGGCCTTCTACCTTTGCACTAGTCCATGTAAAAGACAAGGATGAAAAATGATTGCACCAATATGCTACTAGAATGTCATTTTTTTTTAATCTTGTAGTTGTGTAGGCCTTTTTTTAGTAAGCTACAACCATCTTTGAGTAATCAACCTCTACTATCTAATTTGTAGAAATTTCTATAAATTATCCATTACTAATCTTGTTAGATGGTGTCTTTTTGGACACCTTAGAGGAATTTCTTCAGGACTAGTACAACCTTAGCTAAAGTGTATGTAAGAGTCTCTAAAAAATTTAAGAGTATCTTGACAACCTAGATGCACTTTTCAATCAACAAGTGTAGCCAAGTAATCCCACTCCCTCGATTAAGACCCTAATGTGAAAGGCAGAGCAAGACATGTTGAAGTTGTTCAACCTAAATGGTTTAAGAAATATATTGCATAATTATGTTGTAGAACAACATTGCACAAGTATTTCTAGTCATGTAAATAAACTCAATGAAAAATATTTAAAAAAACAACAACTTAATCCATAAATGTCAACATAGATGTTCACTATCAATCCAATGGATGACAAAGTATCTTTCTATGTATGACATAAGTGCAGCTATTCATCACTAGAATTTTGTGTGGAAAAGAGAAATCTTCCACAATAATTTGACCTCTAATGAGCGCTTTTGGATTCATTTTTAAACCTATTATGCCCCACAATATCAAAATCAATGATTTCTATACTAACCAATCCACTTTTTAAGGATTAAGTAAAGTTAGGTCTTGAATTGGCCCCACCCCTTAAGGGCCCTTACTTTTTCATAACTTTCTCTTCATTTCACATAGGGCATTGGGGTGATTGCATGAAACACTTGTACTGCTATGTTGCATCATGTTTTGTGGTGACTAGTTTTTTAGCCATAACTTTTTTTTTAGCTCCAAATGATTCAAATTTTAAAAAATGGGTGCTCATAACTATTATACATCATTCAAAATTTTTGAGGACTTAAAAAAAATATTTTAATATTTTTAAATAGCCCCCAATTTTTTGTCACACATTCCAATTTAGGGATTTTTAGTACTATTTAGAACCCCAAAAAATGAATTTTGAGCTGAAATTTTGAGAGGATGTTTTATTAGTAGAATTATAGCTTATCTCAAAAGGAATTTCAAAAATAGTCATTTTCATGTGGTATAGAAGTCTACAAAGAGACCTTTTTTCTGCTTGCTTTTTGAAACATGTAAAACATTTTTTTGGTGATTTTCTTGGTCAAGCCTTATCACCAAAAAGTCTTCTCAAATGGAAATTTTTTATTTTTATTTTAAAAAATGTTTTTTTATTTTTTATTAATTAAAACATTGAAGTATGTATTTTCTTCACCGGAATTCTATGTGTTCTATGTCCAAAATTCTAGTGAAGAAAAATACAACTTTAACATTTTAATTTGTAAAAAATAGAAAAAACAAATTTAATGAAATCTAAAAAATTTCTATTTGAGAAGACTTTTTGGTGATAAGGCTTGACCAAGAAAATCACCAAAAGAATGTTTTATATGTTTCAAAAAGCAAGTAGAAAGAAGGTCTCTTTGTGGACTTCTACACATTAAAAAAATGACTATTTTTAAAATTCCTTTGGAGATAAGCTATAAGTCTACTAATAGAATATCCACTCAAATATTCAGCTCAAAATTCGGTTTTTTGGGTTCTAAATAGTACTAAAAACCCGACAATGTCAAAGTGTGACAAATTAACAAAATTGAATTTTAAATATCAAATGATTTTTTTAAATTTGTAAAAAATAAGGATAATAATGTGAGTCAAGATATCTAGGAAGTATTTTTTTATTTTGGGCACTTAGTTTTTTATTCAAAAGTTAGAGCCATCTTAAAGCGGTCAACCCAAAAAAACGCAACAAATAGTACAGGTGTTTTTTGCATTCACCGATTGCCTCCATGCAAAATCAATGAAACATATGGAGTATCAATCATATCAATGAAAAAAAAACTTTCGGTAGAGAAATACAAATATCCAGATCCAACTAGTTTATTTCAAATCCTCCTCCGCCCATTTTTTGATCAAACATAAACCTATGAGGGCTAGCTCCACATTAAGTATTGCTGCTAAGTTTTGCCCTTTTGATTTGAGTTACTTTCATTGGACAATGAAAACTAAGCAAAATGGGTCGGAGTCTACGTCTTGTCAAGCAACAATTGTATGCAAAGAAAATACAATTTTTTACTAAAAGTGTGGTCTGTATTCACATGTGTTGTAATCAACACTAAATATTGAAATTAGATTGTCTGACACTAATTTCTCAACCTTTTATATTATAATATAATAGTGCCTATAACCTTCAATTTAAGTGTTTTGAACATGATCTCTATTAATAGACATACAACAAATTATTGGACCCTATTAGTAAGAGAAAAATAATTCTAGTGCCCTTTCAAATGTATTATTCGGACAATGTGAATATAAGTGGTGGATTTTTAAAGAGTCAATTATAAATGCACCTATATCAACATTAAAGCATGATATTTAGACTCATATTTAGATCTAGTTCATCCTTGTAATCACATCTATTCACTTCTTATAATTTTCCAAGATTTTAGAGGAGATGGTTATGGGTACACTGAGGGTTATGGTGTTGCTACCTTATAAATATTTATTGTTAAGGTAGTATGCTCTAAAAGTGACCATTTAAGAGCTGATTGCATTTTGGGGGAAGCTAAATTGCTTGAATCAATTTTTAGTAAATTTTTATAGGAAGGAAAATGGAATTGGCATCTAATTCAAGTTGTTTCATCTTTTTTGGACCTATGTAGAATTAGTTATGAATTTTTGAAGTTCAAATGTAGTGGTTACTAAAAGCAACCACCTGCTAACATATACACCACTAGTACATTGCAAAAAACAAAATGTATCCCTGTGTCATGATCACTTTTAGAATAGTACTTGCTTTTAGAGCATACTACCTTATTGTGCGTGAGTGTAGTGCTTTTGAATTAGGTATTGCAATCATTGAAACTCATGAACCTCCATGTGTACATATAGAAATATCTCAAAAAATATTTGGTGACTTTGGTGGCTTATAAAGTAACTTTCTTGGGGTAAACAACCTAATTATTCAAGCAAACCTAACTTCACTATCTTAGTGTATTAAAAGATGTAGAGGCCTATGACTACGGCACATTAGGAGGCTTTGGAGGTCATACTTAGAGACAACTTGCAGTGGCATTAATCTAGAATCTCAGAGGTTCTCACTAACTAAAGGCAGTAGGTGGCTCAATTAGAAGGCTTACAGTTTGGAAACCTTGTCCATTGCCAAGATTTCCTCAATCCCTCAAGAGTCATGTACAAAAATCACTGAAAAAATAAAAACTATGTAGAGAAATACAAATATCAATTACTCCAATTAGTTTTGTTTCAAATCCTTGTTGGACCTGTTTTCAAACCAAACAACAAGCAAAAGCCTATTTTCGGATCAAAACAGCCAATATGCAATTCATGGGCACGTTGGTCACCCTCTTCTCTCGTGCAGCCCTAGCAGCATTTCTCTCCACACCTTCAAAAAACAAGTGGCATTTTTCTTCACCAATATGCTCTACCATGATCGCATTCAATGCACTCCTTGTGGTATTTTTTAAGAATTGGCCATATGCCTCAGGGTCAGCAAGAATCTGTTGTGCTTCATTTGGGGGTAAGAAGTTTTCCTCTTTGATCTCACATCGTTTAATATAGAAAGCATTTGTAGACTCTACAGCTTCTTTAATGTCCTCCACGCTATGAAAGCAAAGTGGAATGTTGAAGGTATCTCTTCTCTCTTCTTCTATTACACCCTGCATTGTAACCAATGCATAAATTGGTAAGAAAGTCATTAAAATGCATATGATGAACTAGATCACTCTATTGAACACGTGACGGAACTCTATAGGCTTGGAATCTCATCATTGAGTCTTTCCCGATGGGAGAGCCTAAGTAATTGTCAAAATATACAAAAGAAAATTGAAAATTGCTTAAAAGAAATGATATTAATATGTTGGTGACCATTATTCCAAAGAACAAATCTCTTGTAGAAACTTGAAATCATAATAATATCAAATTCATGCAAATGGGATGAGTTTGGTGAACAATAATGTTTAGAAAATTGTATCTTGTTAGTCTCTATGTGCTTTAGATTAAATGTTTGAAAATTATAAAATGTTCTATTGTAGTCATCTACTATAGAAGATTCAATAAAAAAAAATACAAGGAAATTATCAATTTTAGTCTAAGGTAATAGATTAGTGTTGACATCCCTTTAGCCTAAGTATCATTTTCCCTTCACTAAGCAATAATACATGATTTAGAGGATAAGTAAGTGCGTTGTCATTGGTATCATTATTTTATACTTTGTGTATAGAAATATATGTATAAAAATTATTCCTATTTCTTGTTTGAGGTAGAGACAATTGAAAGTGAATTACATTTTTCTTTAAAATTGACTTGAGTGAACTAGAAGATACCTCAATGACCAGTTCTTCCCATGTCTCCTCAAGAGGTTCATTGTAAATGTTCCAATTCACCCCTTCCCTAGGCCATTGAATTTGTGGATGGCGCTCATTCACACGTCTACGAGTATAAATAAGAACTAAACCACCTGGAACAACTTCATCTGCTCGAGCCAACAAAAAATCACGAAGATCTTGCCTTGCAGTTTGTGTAAAGGCTTGCAATGCTGCAACATTCTTGTTATTGTCTAACCACACTCTTCCCTTGTTATAAGCAGGTGAAGATTTGTCCAATACTGCATCAGGTACCTGGACAACAAAGCAATAGCCACAACTTAGTTCCACTCTACATAATGTGTAAGAAAGCTTAATTGATTCACATCTATTGTGATGATTCCATTGAACTTGTAATAGCGTATGCCATGATCAACAATAATTTTTTGACAATGGAACTACAATTCTCAATTACATTGATTTGTCCTATTGGTGAGGGGAGAGGATAATTAGTATTGTCTAGAAGCCTAGAGTCATTTTTGTGGAAATTGATACGTTAGAGCAATATTTCACCCTACATCAGTTCGAAATAGTGCAACTTTGATAGATTTGTGTCACACATTAGACGGACAAATAAGCATACTCCTCTGCAATAGAGTAGTTTTAAGAAAATGGCATCGATGCCGAACTGCAAGGAATGTTACCTGAGTCATCCAGTGAAGCGCGAAGACAGAGATTGCGACGTGAAGACTTCTTCTGGGAAAGAGGCGTCTATAGAACGATCCCGCGACTGCCGAGACATAGAAATCCTCCATGCTCGTGACTTGCGTTTTCTTCCAGTCCTCCACTTGAAGGAACAAAGTGTTGAAATCATTAGAAGGCAAGTCGCAGAAGAAGTACTGCACCTCATCAGGAATCTTCCTCCCACTGCTGCTGCTCAAGCTTGCAGCTTGGCACACACTTCGGTAGCAGATCTCCGCATATCGAAGAGGATTCGCTCCCACGGAGCATCCGAAATCAGCCACACGAATCGCGCTCCCCCTCCAGTCGTCCTTGAAGAAATCCAGCTCCTTAATCTCTTGCTCCAAGATCGGCTTCAAGGTATTTATGGATTGAGATTGCACCGATGAGTTTCTGGTGTAGCTGAACTCTCCTGCGCCACCCGCCATTCCAGCTATGGCTCGTACAACCTTCCTCGGTTTCTCTTCGCCTCCACGGCTGGCCATCTCTGTGTCACCATGAACCTCACCTCCACCTGCTACTGCCTTCTCATCCATAGCTAAAACGGCTCACGCAAATGAATGCAATTCGATCGACAGTGCTGCAAACTGCAAACTAGCTAAGCTTCTACATCGAAGTCACGGTGTTCTAACCCATGCAAACCTTTACGTAGCATCAAGAACCTGAAAATGCTGATCGAATCAATGTGCTAGAGTGTTCGAAGAGCAGATTCCAGATTCGTACGAACAGCTGATTCTTAATGCATGGAAGCAACGCCTGCCATTGATGTGCAGTTACCTTGTTTACAGACAGCGCGGGATGCCTTCTATCAGAGAGAAAATTATGATTATCACCAAGGAACATCGCATCTTGGCCCTTTTATAAACCTTCGATTGGGGTGCTGCACAATTTATATGTATATATTTCTGAAGCTCTGCTAGACTTCGGAAAACTGTGCAGTTGCTTGTTCGGCAAGCAAGTGCACTCACTGGAGCTTAGCTCTTCAAGTCAAACGTGACTGCTGTTAGTAGTAGAAAAAGGAGGCCGCTTAGTGCTCCAAACTGGCTTCCAAACTGACTTGCCAATTTTCTTAAGCTCACGCAACGATTCCATCTCTATGACTAGGGAGGAATCATTCCCTTCCATAACGTCCGTCCTTGCTGACCCAAAGCAAGTTACTTTTATTAAGGTGTTGCTCAAGGATGTAGCATGGATGTAGCCGTTGCTCCGTAGGAAGCGGAGACTGACGCCTACAGCTGGCCCACAACTCTGGTTTGTGAAAACCTTTTCACATTCCATATTCATGAAGTTGAAGGAGTGGAGTTTGCTCGTAGACCTCTTTGATTTGACCCTCTCTTAAAAAACATTCTTGAATATCTGGCATACTATCCATAATGTTTTAATACTTAGCTTAATTGGAGCATAAAAGTTATGTCACATTCACTCTATTTGAATCTTAAAGTGTACTATAAGCTTTCTAGCACATGACATAGAGGGTTTATATTGAATTCAATTTTCTTGTCAGGTTCATAAAGAAAGTGTGCAAGTTTACTACAGTGAGGAGTGACTAGTGGATTTTTTTATTAAAATTAATTTGAATTTTTAAAAAATACTATGTTTTATTGATTAGAATTTTCTTAAAATCTAATTTAAGTAGAAATTTGAACCTATGATTGAATAAATTAGTCCTAATTCAATGGCAATTGACCATTTTAATAAGCATTTGGCTCATTGTTTTTTCAATAACAATGCAAAATTCTACCATTTGTTTAATGTTAACATAAAAACAAGTGGATAAGAAAATATTTGTTAAATTGGGACAAAATGCACACATTGAGACATCCATGCCTAGTAGTGTTGGCCTTCATTTCAAAAATAGTTGTTGAAAAATAAAATAAAATAAAAGCCAACCTACAGTGATGATTGAAGTTATAAAAATTAGTATTACAAAAGGATTAAGGCAAGTGAAGACCAATTATCTAAGAATTTAGAAGATTTATGAGAAATAGGCTTCAACATGCCGCCAAAAAGTATATGGCATTATAGAAAGGGGAACACTACTAGAAAATCAATGACCAAATCAACGCAAAAGTGGTGATTTTGTTTGTTGATTTGGACAATATAGAACAAGAAAGTGTTAATTAAGATGTGTTGACTAAGACAGTATAGGACAAAAAGTGTTGATTTGATCAAATAAAAATAATAATTTTAATCCAGCCTAAAGGTTCAAACATCAAGTTAGAAATAGGAATTGTGTTAAAACTAGGACTTCAGACCTCATTTAGGCATAGTATAATGTATTTTTTCAAAAGCAATTGAACTAACATTAGTTAGAAAGTCAATTAAAGTTTTGCCTAAAAAAATTCTTCTAACATTTTGAGTTTTCAATCAAAAGTTATGGAATTTCAAAGAGGTGTTTGAAATAGTTCTTATTATATTTTTAAAAATTTCCTCTTTGAAATTTGTCCCTAACTTTTGATTGGCAATTTGAAATGTCAAATGGATTTTTGAACTTGAAACTCCAATTCATATTTTAACTAGTCTAAGTTCAATTTATTTTTTAAAAAGACATTCTATTATGCTCAAATGAGGTTTAGAATCTTAGTCTTAATACAAAATTTTGAGTTTTTAACTTCATTATGAACTCCTACAACTTCTAGAATTCATATATCCCACATGGATTGATCAACTTCCTACCACTCCAAATATATAGAGGAAGTTTTCTTCTACTATAGACAAGTAATGCTAAGGTGTTGATGATGAGTCATTGAAGATTGTAATGAGGTACATTTTCTCATAGTGTTAGTAAATGATAACTTCATGATTTTGTATCTAAAATAAAAATTATATGTAAAATCTTGTTGGGTTTTTAAGAAGACATTAACCTTGTTTGTCAAAGTTGATTGAGAAATGAACAAGAATTTGACAAACATTGCAACATTGACCACATTGACAAAGTGTCAACTTTCAAGAAATTGTAACTATCATTTCAAACATTAGGCTGTCACTTCAGACACTTTTCTATAAAAAAATTCTATAGATTAGGGCCTATTTTCCTTATAGTGTTTTTATGAGACATAGGCCATCAATCTTGCCCTAGTTCAATGTTCTAGCTTAGCTAATGTAAAGCAATGAGGTTCAATTTTAAGGCCCAATTTCCAATCATGTCTACTTGGGGTATTTTTTAATGCTCAATTTCAAAAAATACCAAACACACACCTTTTCCATTTTCTTCCTAATTTTTTGTATTTTGAAAAAATATATATTTTTATTTTTTTAGTATGAAATTTTATTCTTTTTCTTCCTATTTTTTCTATTACTTGTATTTTTCAAAAGTATAACTAAATGCAAATATTTTACTTAATTTATTATTAAATATTTTTGGATTATTTTTTTTATCAATACGCATTGAGTTTCTTTTCCTACAGTCACTTATAATTTTTTCTTCAAATGTTTGCAAAAATGATACTCTAGACTTTTGTGTGCAACCAAATAGAATTTGAAAATGACAAATGCATCATGCAAAATTTCAAGGTAAGATAAGAGGCTCAAAAATCGCTCATTTAAGGATTGTTTCACCTTTATTGTGTATTTTTTTATAGTTATATTTTTTGCTCATTTTTCACTGAAAGAATAATAAACAAGGAATCTAATACAAGTTGTTTCATAATTTTTGGGGTATTTATGAATTACTTATAAATTTTCAAATGAAATATGGCATAGGTCCCTATTTGTAATTAGTAGGCCTTGAAAACCCACACATGTTTAGTTTTAAAAAAATCTGGTTTTGTTATAAAAAGTAGCAAATGTTGCAACATGTAAGAAGTAATAGAGATGATTTCTAAATGCTATCGTTTCTAAAGCTGAAATGAATGCTTGAATCAATCATTATTTTAGATTTTTTAACATTCGTAAGAAGGAAGTTGGACTATTAATTCTTATTTTGAATAAAATTAATAGACACCTATATGCTTAGTTAGGAAAGAACCCATTGTGGCTCTTAAACCATCCAATGAAGCTGTATAAATTAAATCTTACCATGCTTTGATATAATCAAGAGGCCATTTTTCCACAATCAAGTATCCATTTCACAACCTCCTATTAGATGGTTGAAAATGTTGTCACTGTTCTAGAGCCCTCTCTTATAGTTTAAGTTTCAAGTAATTACTCAACACCTTCCTCCATATACATCTGCCTTCATCATTGTACCACAAATTGTGCTAAATGGTGAAATCCATAATCCATATACAAGAGATTGACTCAAACTTCAGTTAGAATGAACCCATCTTTGAACCCTAAAAATTGCTAAATCTAAAGAAAAGTTTGACATTGCAAGTTCAAGAACTGGTTATTGGTAAGTTAACCCTTAAACGACGCCGAAGCCATTTTCTGGTCGATGAACTTCAGGGAATCTTTCTATGTAGGACAGAATTGCAATCATTCATCCTCGGAATTAGGGGTGGAAAAGGAAGATCTTCTATAGTGCTTTGACTTCCAACGTGTGTTTTTAGATTTTTTTAAACCAATGATTCCCACGGTATCAAAATTCCTCAATTCTACGGCCACCGGCTTGTCGTTTAGGGGTTAATATACTTGCAATAACCTACCGAAATTCCACTGAGAATTCAGGCACTATAAAAACTATTCAATTGAGGATCTAAAGTGAATATACCCAAAAGCGTCCTGTTCCTAAAAGTGCCATCTACAGTGCACATACATTTTCGAAATCAGCCATGTTCACAGACTGTAGATGGCGCTTTTAGAAACAGACTTTGACTGTTAATAACTTTTGCATACAATATCCAAATCCTGCGTTCTTTGGTGCGTTGGAACATGCTTTCACTTACCAACAAGACTACATAAAAATTTGAATTAATTAATAGCAAGAACTAGGCTTAGTATGAATAAGTGGCTTTTTTGGGTGTACCTACCTTAAAGTAAGGAGCTAAAATTTGTTTTTTCTGAATCAACCAAGGAGATAATTAATTGTATAAAATAAAATAGGAGCTAAATTAGCCATAAAAATTAGTGTAGGAGCTAAATTGATTGAAATAATTAACTGAGGAGCTAAATTAATTGTATTGCTTAAATTTGCTCTTCTGAATCTAGTAGATATTATGAAATTTAGGTGGATGCAGCTACTTTTTGCAACTATGCCTAGTTTCTATTAATAAAGGAATGTACTTGATAATCAGTGCATGCATTTTCAACTGTCCAATAGGAGGATGTGAAATGGATATTTGATTGTGGAAAAATGATATCTTGATTACATCAAAGCATGATAAGGTTTAATTTATACTTCTTCAATGGATGGTTTAAGAGCCACAATGGGTTCTTTTCTAACTAAGCATATAAGTGTCTATTAATTTTATTCAAAATAAGAATTAATAGTCCAACTTCCTTCTTACAAATGTTAAAAAATCTAAAATAATGATTGATTCAAGCATTCATTTCAGCTTTAGAAACAATAGCATTTAGAAATCATCTCTATTACTTCTTACATGTTGCAATGCTACTTTTTATAACAAAACCAGATTTTTTTTAAACTAAGCATGTGTGGGTTTCAAAGGCCTACTAATTACAAATAGGGACCTATACCAGATTTCATTTGAAAATTCATAAATAATTCATAAATACTCCAAAAAATATGAAACCACTCATGTTAGGTTCTTTTAATTTTTTTTAAAAAATTGACTGAAAAATGAGTAAAAATAGTAGCATCTAAGAAAATACATGATAAAGGTGGACCAGCCCTTAAATGAGTAGTTTCTGAGGCGTGACGTTAAATCAGTCCCATGAAGTCCACAGGGATAAACACTAAAATTTTTTATTTTTTGCGTAAATTTTTTTTTCAAATTTTGAGTTTGTATTAGGCATTAGAGCCCCCGAATTAGTTTTGAGAGGATCAAATACAACCAAAAAACTAAACAAAAATGTAAACCCCAAACCTCTATCAAACCCTAGTAAAATGAGATTTGCCCCACTAGAGCCACTTCATGGGACCGATTTAACATCTTGCGTTTCTGAGCCTCTTACCTTATATATTTTTTATTGTTCACTTGAGGCAAGTGTGGTTGCAAGCATCAAATTAAAGCTTCATTGATCTGCCAATGCAATAACCTATCTTCAAACAATTCTAAGGTAAGGTAGTTTGCTTGAAAAGTGACCATTTAACCCCTAAACGTCACAAACTAAACGACTCTGAAGACAAGACCATTAAAAAAAAAACACATAATTTGAACTTGAATTGATTAGGGTGATTGCAAGAAAGACCGGTACTATTTTGCGTCACACTTTGAATGACAGAGTTGTTATTGATTATAACTTTTAAAGTATGAACCATATTAACTTGAAATTTTGACTAAAGATTTCTGACATGACAACAATCAAATTCCTTGTTTTTCAGAAATTTTCAAAAATCATTTTATAATTAAATTTCAATTAAGCTAATTTGTCACACTTTGCGGTTTAGGGGTTTTTAGTACTGGGGAGCATCCAAAATTAATGATCTAAAGCTAAAATTTCTGTGGCCTATTCCCATACTAGGTAGGCATGTTTCTACCAAAGGAAATCTTTAAAATAATTATTCTCTTTCCTCTACATATGCGCAAACAGGCCTCCCTTGCGCGCATACTTTTGAACATTTGAGATGGTTTTGAGATCATTTTTTTGGTGAAATATCTTCATCATAAAGTTCTCTCCAATTTCCAATTTTTAGTTTTTCTTAAAATTCTTTTTCCTATTTCTTACAAATTAAAATGTCAAAGTAGCTATTTTCATGAAAATTTGCACTTTTCTAGTTCTCCTACTTAGAGAATTTTCCTACATTTTTCCTTCCTAGGGTACCTTCTTCTTAGAGGTATATACCTAAAATATATTTTTTATATTAAAATTTTTTTTTCTAATTATATAGTACTCCCGAAAATTTCAGCAGTACTGTGGAAAACGCTGCATAAATCGGTCGGTCTTTCTTGCAATGACCCATTATTGCATTCTTCACCATACAAATCTATAGCCAACAACCTCATCAATCTAAACTCATTTCTTTCAAGGAAATCCACCATACGGATGCAAACATTATAAGGTTTGATGAATCCAGTCTCCCAGAATCAAAGGTCTAAAAAATGACCCCTGTGATGTTCAAGGGTTAAGGGCTAGTTATGTTTTTCATGGGCTTATGTCAACACAAATATTTTTTGCTTATATTTGAGAGAGTGAGAGAGAAATGAATGTGGCATGTAGCAAAGTGGTTTCATCATTTTTTGAAAATATTGAATTAGCTATGATTTTTCTAAAATGTTTGTTTTGGGTACCTATTCCTAATTATAGGTTTCACAAAATGCAAACACATGTGAAATGTAAAGAGAGATGGAGAAATGTAGAAGAAGCTCGTTGAATTGCAATGAAGAACAAGGAAAGGTCCTTATAGTGACCAATGGCAATTTTTGAAGGTTTTAGATTCTACATGTTGTATTTGATTTTAAATACAATAATGTACACATATTACAACTTTTTAAAATGAGTTACATTTCATTTTAAACCAATGCAGACTACAATCCCAAAACATTATTAACACAATTGAATGTACAGTTATTCTTCTTCAACCCTTTCACTATCAATCATAGTTCCACTGTAGAACTATATCATGTTCATGATATCGTGAATAATTTTAGGATCCATTTAAAGACAATGGTCACTTTTAGAGCTGACTATTATATTTCACTTTCGAAATTGGATTGTTGCAGACCTCAATAAGGATATTGGGCCTCAATAGGTATTGTTTAGGATAGACATTGACAACATGCCTTAATGAGTTGCAAATTGCCCACATCTTGACCATTTCTCACATGTTTGCACACTTGCACCTTAACGACAAAAGGACTTGCTAAAGGACCAAAGCCTTTGTGAATTTATAAAAATGTCATTTATTTTGAAGTGTTATAGGTCTAAATGTTACTAAAGTATGAAAATTTAAACCATACAATCTTATAGTGTACATATTGTAGATGGCATAAAATCAAATTTGGAGTCATTTGGCCTCATAATTTGCAAGATTATAATCATTTAGTGTAGAAGGAGGATGCTAAAATTTTCTTGGAAACACATTTGGTGGTGAAATTTAATTTCTATGCAGCTATTCAAATGATTTTTTTAATAAAAGTAAAGTGATTTAAAACCATTATACAATCACATTGGTAAAAGAAAATATCATTCAATTGACTCATTGTGTCTACAAAATGGCTTTGAAATGTGAAATGTCAAAATATAGTTGCAAAAGACAAATCTATGGTTGAACCTCCATCTACTAAAATGCTTTTCAATTAGTCATTATGTCTTGGATTGATATGAAAATTTAACCATACAAACTAGACTATTATGTGCAACTTTTCAATTTCTTTCAATTAAAAATAGACAATTAATGAAGAAGAAACAAGATGCCAAAGTTTATTGTAATCCAACAATGTTTGGATTTTGAACTTTGAATTGCTCCCAAACATTCAAAACAACTTGAATTGACATGAAAATTTTACTACAATAATTAGAATTCAATGGGAACATAAATCAATACATTTTTATTAAAAAAAGACATCAAATGAAGAAGATACAAGCCCCTAAAGTTGAAACTATCAAAATGCAATTTAGTGAACTCAAATTGAACCCGTTTATTTTTGAATGGCTTCAAAAAGTTAGTGCATCTTGGATTCATCTATTAATTATACTACACAAACAAAAAAAGAGTGCAGATTTTGGTCCCATAGGGCATTTAGAAGTTAAACCCAATGATAGGGGAGAAATGGTGGTTAGCATGTTGCGAATTGGTTGAAATGGAAAAAAGAAGTATGTTGGATTTTGAAGTAGTTGATATGATCAATGATTGTTAAAATTTACAAAGATTTCTAATTCTAGAATAAATGGCGACAATTAATGCCACATTTAATTACTTTTGGCCTTTTGAAAGTTCTATAAAAATAATAGAGAATAAAAATGGTCATGAGGATATGATGCAAAA
This sequence comes from Thuidium tamariscinum, assembly GCA_947034885.2. NCBI lineage: Eukaryota > Viridiplantae > Streptophyta > Bryopsida > Hypnales > Thuidiaceae > Thuidium > Thuidium tamariscinum. Next base: position 737,438 of record OX344755.2, on the reverse strand, counting down.
CATTGGGAGATCTATGTATATTATTGGAAGATCTATATAAAACATCCAAAGGTCAATGCAAACATCGAGAGATCTATAGTTGTTATTATCTCAAAGTCTCCAAATTTTTTGTCTAAAATTCGTTGTCTAAATAACTTAAATGTAGCATAATAACTAGAGGAGTATGTGACGAAACTATTAAACATAGGAATTGAAGGATAATAGTTCATGAAGCTCATGAATATTGTTAAATGCAACATAGTATATTTTGTTTATGTTTCATCCAAATTTCACCTTGGAATACTCAAAATGGTCACGTCAATTAAACTTTGGCACAATTTTAGGTGAAAAGTTGGATCCCTACAATTAGACATAGAGTATTGAACTTCTGACATTTGGCACTACAAAATAAGTCATTTTTTATCCCTTAAGGATGTAGAATGAATAGTTGATGAACAAAAAAATGCCCTATGCATGCAAAACTTTGAAATTTTCATCCATCTTAGAATTTTTTAATTGTAGATTCTTGTAATACTTCTTTAACATTTGTAAAGTATAAATTTTTAAGACCTATTGTGAGAAAATTTTATATTTCAAAGAGTCCAAATATTCTTCATTTTTATAAATAAATAACTTTTGATTTGGAAAATGACCCACCAATTCAACTTGGATAATGAAGTGATAAAATAAAATCTTAAGGAATCAACATAATGAGAACTCCAAATTTGAACTTAAAGGGAAATGCATTGTAAAAATTATTATTATTCAATCTACAATTAATTTTAATCATAACTTTCATTTTTTGACTTACAATAGTGCTAAACATTCATAGGCATAGTAGCAAATCCAATTGTATAAATATGTTCTATAAATCATTTTTTGCAACTTTAAAAGAAATTCATCATTTTAAATGTTCTTGCATTCTATAATACATTTTCACACTTCTAAATGTATGGAATAATTTTTGGTCCTAAGGGAATTAAGAAACTTTGACCATTTCTAAATATTGTTGTATGCAACATTAAATGTTTTTTTTAGGGATTAGAAGATTGTTTCAAGCCTATTCCTAATTCTGGGAATAGTCAAAATAAAATTTTATATATATATATATATATATATATATATATATATATATATATATATATGAAAAAAATTATTTTTATTTTTTATTATTATAAATATGATGTGGCAGTCTCTCAGCCACGTCAAATCGAAGACATGGGAGAGTTCCCCAGCGTTCCTACAGTTGGGAACTCACAGTCTTCTAACTAGTAGAAAAAACATCTAATGTCATTTTTCTTCCATTTTTGATAAAGATGGCTATCATTCACATTTTGATGCAATAATTTATTTATACATTTAACCATGTAAAGAATAGTAGTTGACTTTAAAGTCATATTTCAAGTCCTTTTCATCCAATTTTCTTTTTAGATATAAAACAAAATTAACAAAAGGAAGACTGTTTTTTGATGCCCAAGGTAGAAAATTATTTTGCTTTGTAAGTTACAATTTGTTATTCTTGATATTGAGTAAAAAGAGTTGACTATATGTTAGAGTTTCTATTGACTTATCAAGAAATTTTCATATTAAGCACAAGTGATGATAAAATCTTAAACCATCCATTCTTCATTAAAGAATATAGACATAAGAGGATTTTCAGCTGCTGTACAAGACTGCAAGTTCCCAAACGCTAGGAACGCATTGGGAACTCTAGGAACGCGATGCTGATGTGGTCGAGCGACTGCCACGTCAGAAAATAATAATTTTTTATTAATTTTAATTAAATATTTAAATATTTTTAAAATATTTTTTTGAAAAAAAAAATATTTTCTTAAACCATTTTTTTCTTCTTTAATACACTCTGAAGTTTTTTGAAAAAATTAATTAATTAATTTTTTTCAAAATTCAAAAATTCAGACCAACAGGGGGCTGGTCTGCAGCAGTGGGAACAATTTCGGGGAACACCCCTGAAACAGACTCCTGGGGGCTCAGAAATCCTCTTATGATTAATCAAACTTCTTGTTTTAGCCAATTCAAAACACTCAAGTAATGAATTTGTCTTGCTCTCTATGTCATTGATGGCCTCCCACCTTTGCACCAATCCATGTAAAATATAAGGTTAAAAATTACTTGCACAAACATGTGAAGTGCTATTAGAATGTCATTTCTTTTGGCTCTTGTTGTTGTAGTCAGTGGTTACCTTCTAAAAGGTATTGTAACTTGTCTTTTGAGTGGGTAGTATAGGCCTTTCTTTAGTAAGCTACAAGGACCCATGAGTAATCAACATTGATTGTCTAACTTATAGAAATTTCTATTAATGATCCTAAAGAAATTTATTTGGAGTGTCAAATAAATGACCATCCAACAAGATCAATAATGCATAATTAATAACCTTAGTTATAGTGCATGTGGAAATCCCCAAAAATTCAAGAGTATCTTGACCACCTATATGTAGTTTTCAATTAAGAAGTGTAGCCAAGCAATCCCACTCCCTTGATTGAGACCCTATATAGGAGGCATGGCAAGACATGTTGTAGTTGTCCAACTTAAATGGTTTAGGAATTAATATGTCACATGTGTCATAGAACAACATAGCACAAGTATTGCTAGTCATGCAAATAAACTCCATGAACTATATTTAAAAGAAAAAATAAACTTAAGTAAAGTTAGGTATTGGATTTGCCCACCCCTTGAGGGCCCTTAATTTTCATAATTTTCTCTTCATTTTGGAATGGGTATTGCCTTGTGCAAGATCAATAAAAAACATCATTAAAAAAAAACTTTTAGTAGAAAAATACAAATATTGATCCAACTAGCTAGTTTATCTCAAATCCTCCTCCGCTTATTTTTTGGATCAAACAGAAAACTATGAGGGCTTCACATTAAGATTCAGGTATTGACCTTAAATTTTGGCCTCTTGATTTGAGCTTCTTTCATTGGACAATAAAAACTTAGTACATAGAATGGACTGGGGTCTACATCTTTCCAAGCAACAATTGTATGCAAAGAAAATATAGCTTCTTATTGAAAGTGTGGTCTGTATTCACATGTGCTGTTGCTGTAATGTTTGTATTTTATCATGAGCCATTTGTCTTCTAATTCCAACAATTCAAAATCAACACTAATTGTTACTGAAATTAGATTGTCCCACACTAATTTCCTAACATTTGATACTATACAAATATTTAATGTTATTGTGCAAGAGTGTACTACTCTTGAATTAGGTGTTGCTATAATTAAAATGCATGAACCTCCATGTATACATATAGAAATATTTATAGAAATGTCTAGTGACTTTGATGGCTTGTGAACTAACTTTCTTGAGGTAATGAACTAACTTTCTTGAGGAGTTAGTTCATTACCTCATTGCCTAAGGTCCAAATGTGTTGAAAAGTATCCTTAATTTTCAAGTATTATAAGTCTAAATGTGACCAAGGTATGAAAATCTCAATCATACAATCTTGTAGTGTTCATGTTGTAGATGATGTCAATCAGCTTTGGAGTCATTCGACCGCATAGATTGCAAGATTATAATGTTTTAGTGCTGAAAATATATATGGTCAATTTTGTTAGAATGGCGGTATTCCAATAAAATGGCATGATATTCCATTAAAATGGCACAATATTTTGTTAAAATGGCACATTTTCTTCCTCTACTGCTAGGCCTCTATGTCAAAATGGTACATTAAATATGTCAAAATGGCACTTGAAATTTGTCAAAGTGGCACTTAAAATACTACAATTTTAACGAAATTGACCATATATGCTGAAATTTTCCTAAAAACACATGTGGAGGTTAAATTTGATTTCTAAACCTGCTCAAATGAAAAAATCAAATGCATATTTATATTTTTAAGTGATTCAAAACCAAATTATTAATACATTGGTGGAAAAAAAATCATTCACTTGATTCATTGTGTCTCTATAATTGTTTTGAAGTGTCAAAAAATTGTAAAAGAAGTTGCAAAAAACACATATATGATTGAACCTTCCTCTACTAAAATGCTTCTCATTCACTCATAACTTCTTGTATTAAAATGAAATTTAACCACACAAACTAGACTAATATACAAAAGTTTTCCAATATTTTTTTATTGGAAATGGACATTATATAAAGAAGAAATAGGCTGCAAAAGTTCATTGTAATCCAACAATGTCTGCATTCTAAACTTTGAAATTCTCCCAAACATTCAAAACAACTTAAATTGACATGAAAATATTCATAATATATCTAAAATTAAAGGAGAACATAATCCCAAAAAATTTATTGAAAAAAATTTGGACGAAAATATACAAGCCCCAAAAGTTACAACCATGAAAATGCAATTTGTTGGATTCAAATTAAACCTATGAATTTTGATTAGCTTCCAAAACATTTTGGATTGAACTGAAAATTTTGCCATACAAACTAGACTAGTATACACAACTTTTCCAACAAGCCTTATTGAATTTAGACATTGGATGCAAAAGTTACAACACTTTGAATTTCACTCCTAGACTATGTGAGGTCACATTTGTCCCCATCAACGATGAGGGGTTAAGGAGGCTTTGCCCATGTCATACTTTACTCAAAGACAGCCTGCGGTGGCATCAAATCTCAAAGGTTCTCACTAAGGCAGTTAGTAGGTGGCTCAATTGGAAGCTTGTTTGGAAATCTAGTCTATTTCCAAGATTTCTTGAGTTCTTGAGGAGTCACGTATAAAAATCTCTGAAAAAATGAAAAATATGTAGAGAAATACAAACATCAATCCAACTAGTTTTGTTTCAAATCCTTTTTTACCTATTTTCAAACCAAACCAAAATCTATTTCCGGATCAAAATAGCCAATATGCAATTCATAGGCACATTGGGCAACCTCTTCTCCCATACAGCCTTAGTAGCATTTTTCTCCAAGCGTTCAAAAAATATGTGACATTTCTCTTCACCAATATGCTCCACCATGATTGAGTTCAAAATGCTTCTTGTGAAATTTTTTGCAAATTGGCCATATGCCTCAGGGTTAGCACGAATCTGCTCTGCTTCATTTGGCGGTAAGTAGTTTTGTTCTTTGATCTCACACTGTTTAACATGGAAAGCATTTGTGGAATCTGCAACTTCTTTTATGTCGTCCATAGTGTGACAATAAGCTGGAATGTTGAAGGTATCTCTTCTCTCCTCTTCTATTATACCCTACATTGTAAACAATGCATAAATTGTAAGAAAGCCATTGAAATGCATGTCGTGGACTAGATCACCCTATTGGGCATGTGATAGAATTCTATAAGCTTGGAATTTCTTCACTAAGTCTTTCTCAATAGAATGGTCTAAGTAATTGTCAAAACATGTAAAAAAATTTGGTATCGAAAGAAATTGGAAATGGCTTAAAAGCAATGATAACATGTTGGTGACCAATATTGCAAAGAACAAATTTCCAGTAGAAACTTGAAATCATAATAATATCAAAGTCATGCAAATGGAATGCGTTTGGTGAATAGTAGTACTTAGAAAATTGTATCTTGTTAGGACTTTTCTATTTGCTTTAGGTTAAATGTTTGGAAATTGAAGAATGTTCTACCTTAGCCATCTACTACAAAAGATTATATGAAAAAAATACAAGAAAATTATTTGTTTTAGTCTAAGGTAATAGATTAGTATTGACTTCTATTTAGCCTAAATATGAGTGTCCTTTCATTAAGCAATAATATATGACTTATCAGATAAGCAAGTGCTTAGTCATTGGCATCATTAATACATCATGTATGGAAAGATATACATGAATTTTTATTTATTGGATAGAGACAATTGAAAATGAATTACATTTATAAATAAATAAACTTGAGTGACCTAGAGGATACCTCAATGACAAGTTCTTCCCACGTCTCCTCAACAGGTTCATTGAAAATGGTCCAATTCACCCCATCCTTATGCCATTGAATCTGTGGATGGCGCTCGCTTGCACGACTACGAGTAAAAATGAGAACTAAACCACCTGTAACAACTTCATCTGCTCGAGACAACAAAAAATCATGAAGATCTTGCCTTGCAGTTTGTGTGAAGGCTTGCAATGCTGCAACATTCTTGTTATTGTCTAAGCACACTCTCCCCTTGTTGTAAGCAAGTGAAGATTTGTCCAACACTGCATCAGGTACCTAGACAACAAAGCAATAGCTACAACTTAGTTTCAACTTGTGCAACGTGTCAGGAAGCTTGATGTACTCACATCTATTGCAATGATTCCATTAAACTTGTTATCATGTATGCTCAGACCAACAATAATTTGACAATGGGACTAAATTTCTCAGTTATACTTGTTTGTTGTGTTAGTAAAGGAGAGGGGGATTAGTATCATCTAGAAGCTTAGTGTCATTTTTATGGAAATTGATGCAATAGTCTAGTAATATTTCAACCTACATCAATTCAAATTGCAACTTTGATAAATTAGTGCCACACGCTGGAAGGACAAATAAGCGTACTCTTCGATCTGCAATAGAGTACTTTTAAGAAAGTGGTATCAATAAACTGCAAGTAAAGGTACCTGTGACATCCAGTTAACGGCGAAGACAGAGATTGCGATGTGAAGACTTCCCTTGGGAAAGAGGCGTCTGTAGAATGATCCTGCGACCGCCGAGACATAGAAATCCTCCGTGTGCGTGACTTGCGTTTTCTTCCAATCCTCCACTTGAAGGAACAGCGTGTTGAAATCATTGGAAGGCAAGTCGCAGAAGAAGTACTGCACCTCGTCAGGAATCTTCCTCCCGTTGCTGCTCAACCTTGCAGCTTGGCTCACACTTCGGTAACAGATCTCCGCATATCCAAGAGCGTTCGCTCCCACGGAGCATCCGAAATCGGCCATCCGAATCGCACCCCCACTCCAGTCGTCCTTGAAGAATTCCAGCTCCTTAATCTCTTGCTCCAAGATCGGCTTCAAGAGGTTTATAGATTGAGATTGTACCGACGAGTTCCTCACGTAACTAAACTCTCCTGCGCCACCCGCCGTCCCAGATATGGCTCGTGCAACCTTCGTCGGTTTCTCTTCGCCTCCACGCCTGGCCATCGCTGTATCATCATGGACCCCGTCTCCACCTGCTGCTGCATCTCCCATAGCTAAAACAGCTCACGCAAATTAATCCAATTCGGTCGATAGTGCTGGAAACTGCAAGTTGCTAACTAATTAAGCTTCTATATCGAAGTCTCGGAGTTCTTGACCACGCAAACCTTAACATGATATGAAGAACCAGAAACTTCTGAATCAATGAGCTAGAGCGTTCGAAGAGCAGATACCAGCCATTCGCGCGAAAAGCTCTTTTGAAGCGGATGGAAGAACGGAAGGCTTTGATGTGCAGTTACACAGGGGAGATAGGAGGCTTTCCCACTTGAGCAAGTGGGAAACCTCAAGATCTTTCCCTCCTGTCACCTTAGTGTAAGTGGGAAAATGATTTTGCCATGTGGTAAATTAGGTCTAACAGGGAATACGTGAATGCTTTCCCATGGATGAAATTTTACCTTCGGGGAATTCATATACACTTTTCTACATGTTAAAATACTTCCCAAAAAAATGTGATTTTATCATGTGGTTCTTTGTTGTAGAAATTATCCCATAAGCATTGTCATTGGTGAGACTCTCATGAAGTATAAGAGGCAAGTCTTTCAAGAGTAATTTCATGGAGTTCATGTGGTGATTTATCTTATGGTATTCCCTCCATGGTGAAGTTTGTTAAAATGGCAGTATTCCTTATGCCATTTTTCAAACGGCATAGTTTGAACTTAAAACTAATATCTAAGAAAGATATATATTTCAAACATCTAGGACACATGTAGATTTTCAAAATCTATGAAACATTTAGACTTCAGACCATGCATTTTGAAACATCTTGGACAAGTGTAGTTTTCAGACATCTACAACACATAGATTTCAAAAATCTATGGCAGTTTTAGATTTCAGACCGCAATTCTCCATCTCCACAATTTCCCTCAAGGTATTCACTTCACAATTGTCCTCAAGGCATTCACTTCATAGTTTTCCTCAAGGTAATACTATCATCATTTTCCCGTTTCATGAAGTGGGAATGGTCCAATTTTTACCAGGCCTCGTGAATGGAACGAAGAGGGAAAGACCAGGTAATTTGACTGTTTTTTTCCCGGAGGTAAAGGCTCCTATCTCTCCTGTGTTACCCTGATTACGTGCGGACAGTACGGGATGCCTTCTATCAGAGAGAAAATTATGATTATCACCAAGGAACATCGCATCTTGGCCCTTTCACAAAGCTTCCATTTGGGTGCTGCGCGCACGTTTTATATGTAGATATTTCTGAAAAAGTCAGCATCTCTGCTTGACTTTGAAAAGCTGTGCAATTGCTTGCATGTTCCGCAAGCAAGTACACTCATTGCAGCTCCACCCCAACCTGCAAGTCAAACGTGATTGCTTAAGCTCACGCAGCGATTCAAATTCCATGACTATGGAGGAATAATTCTCTATCATGACGACTTTGTTGATGCAAAGGAAGTTTTTTAATGTGTTGCAGCATGGATGCATTGTAGTTGCTCAGTAGGAAGTGGAGTTGCTACTGCAACTGGCCCCCACAACTTCACTTTGTGAGAACCTTTTCTCTCGTTCCCTATGAAGTTGGAGTGGAGTTGCTTACTGCAACTGGCCCCCACAACTTCACTTTGTGAGAACCTTTTCACTCGTTCCATATGAAGTTGGAGTGGAGTTGCTCTGAGACCTCTTTAATCTAACCCTCTTTTAAAAGACATTCTTGAAAATCTTGCACACGTGCCATACCATCCAGACTGTTTCACTTAGAGTGCACAAGTTGTCTCACATCATTTTTTTACTAGTACTTTGAAAGTTTCTTAATACAAGGCATATGGGACTTCTATTGAATTATGTGTGAGGTTCATAAAGGAAGTGTGTAAGTTGACAACAATGAACAATGACTAGTGGATTATTTACTAAAAATAATTTGATTTTTTCAAAAAAATTTAAAATTTTGTTTAATTGAAATTTTCAAAATCTAATTTTAGTAGAAATTTGAACCAATGACTAAGTAAATGAGTCTTAATTAATTCAACGGCAATTGAAGTTTTTAATAAACATTTGTCTAATTTTTTATTACGAACAATTTTGAGTGCCACATTCTACCATCTATTTAATGTTAATATAAAAACAAAATGATAAAGGGGTGAATGCAAGAAACACTTGTACTGTTTTCCGTCACAAGCTAAGTGCTGATCTGTTTTTTGGACATTACTTTTGCATTTTTGCTCGAAATGACTCAAGATTTCTAGAGAAGGTCTCATGTCTATTATACATCTTACATAATTTTTTCATAATTTTCAAAAATAGTTTAATACTAAAATAGTACTAGTGATTAAATGTCACAAATGACAATTTGGAGGTTTTTAGTACTAAGGAGTACCTTTTTTTATGATTTTGAGATGAAATTTGGATGAGATGGTCTTCTAGTAGATTTACATCTCTTTGCGTGAGGGATTTTGAAAAAAGTTTTTTTTATGTGGTGTGGAAGTCTACAAAGTGAGTTTCTTTTTGCTTGAATTTTGAAACATATAAAATATTATTTTGGTGGGTTTTTTGGTGAATGACCATCTCCAAAGAATTGTTGCAAATGGCCACCTTTTATTTTTTGTTTTTACTTATTTTTACTATTTTTTCCAAATTAAAACATGAAGGTATGTATTTTCTTGAGGTTTGGTGCTTTTTAAATTCTCCTATTTAGAGAATTTTTCTATCAATTTTCTTCAGTGAAAACCTTCATCTTAGAGTTCTATACATTATTCATATTTTTCAAATTTTTTTCAAATCAATTTTCTAATTTTAAAGTAATCTAGAAAAAGTCATGAGTACTGTAGTAAAACGCAACAAATAGTACATGTGTTTCTTGCATTCACCCAAAGCCATATTCATTAAATTGAGACAAAATGCATAGATCAAACATTGATGCTTAGTATTGTGGGCCTCTATTTCAAAGATGATTGCTGAATAGAAACTAAGAATCTAAAATAAAGAGAAGCCAATTTATAATGATGATTGAAATTACAAAAGTTGGTGTTGCAAAAGGGTTTAGGACAATTGAAGACAAATAAACCAAGAGATTGCAAGATGAGAAATAGGCTTCTATATGAGGCCAAGAAATATGTAGCATTGTGAATAGGGAAACACTACTACAAAAGTCAGTGATAAAATCAACAAGAAAGTCTTCCTTTTGCTGTTGATTTGAACATGTTAGTTTGAACAATATGGAACAAAAAGTAATGATTTGGTAGTTGATTTGGTCAAATTGGAAAATATATGTATAAAAGTCTATTGTCTAAAAACTTTGGGCAAAAGAAAAATATGTAATCAAGTATATAATTATTGTTGCCTAAAAACTTTACTAGTTGACCATACAAATGACCCATGGTTTCTTTTTAGGCTTAAATTGGAGAGCTCATGGATCTAAGGTAGATGTACCCATTTCTAACACACGCCCCATCAACAATAAATAGGGTACCCTATTCCAAACAAGATTGGATTGGATTTCCATTTTCTCTTTGGAATATGAGTCTTTGTATTTTTTGAAGGCTTAGACCAATAAGTTAATGACACATAAGCACTACCAAAGAGCAAGGGGTGTTTTAAGTATAATCCTAGAGATAACATTTTACATAGTCACCTTTTTAAGAGATTTTAAGTAAGAAATACATGTCTTTCAAGTAAAATTTTACTAAAAAGACACTTATTTCTTACTTAAAATCTCTTAAAAAGGTCATAATTTAAAATATTATCTCTAGGACTATACTTAAAATACCCCTTGCTCTTGTAGTGAAGTAAGTATAAATTTAGGAAGTAAGTAGTGGGAAAGTATTCTTGAATGATGGAAATTGGATCACTCTAGATGTTGGTGATAGGTCAAACCCAACTTTTGCCTTTCAAAATTTACAGTAATTTCAATTCAAGAAATAAAATAACCATATTTTTTACAGTCTCCATTATTTTTGTCAATGCATCTATAAAAATATATGCTTTGCCTTGCACTACCTTGGATTATATCCAAATGTGCTTATTTTATCAGTTATGGGTACGTTTACCTTAGCTTCTACAATTGATGATCATGGATCTAGCTTTTACAATTGATGATTAGCTTCCATCTTTGCTCTTTGCATTCATTGATATTCAGTTGCCTTTGCCCTAGTCTTTATACATACACAAGGCTAAAAAATACTTACACTAGTAACTGAATTGCTATCAAAATGTCATTTTGTTTGACTCCTCTCCTTAGATTTATGCTATATTTAGGATATTTAAGCTATCTATAAGTGTAATATTAAAGTACTTTAAGAAAAAAATACGTTGATAAATACTTCAACTACGATGGATTAATCCCTGAATGTTTGAGAGGACCAAAAGTATCCTCAGAATCTAGAAGTCTAACTCAAAGTGTTGTAACTTTTGCATCCAATGTCGAAATTCAATAAAACTTATTGGAAAATTTGCACCTTCTCTTCTATTTTGGATGGTAAAATTTTCAGTTCAATCCAAGATGTAATAATTTTTTGAAAGTCAATCAAAGTTTACAAGTTTTATTTGCATTCACCAAACAGCATTTGATTGCTTCAACTTTGGGGGCTTGTGGGTCATTGCAAGAAACACCGGTCCTATTTCGCGTCACAATGCGAACCACTTTTTTGTTTTCCACTATAACTTTTGAAGATTAAGTCCAATGAACATGAAATTTTTATTGAACATACCTAACTTGAATTTTATTAGATCCCTTATTTTTCAGAAATTAAAAAAAAATCATTTTATATTTAAAAACATTTTCGTTGAGCTGTCACAAAATTACGTTTATAGTTATCATTACATTCGCAGTGTCTAAATTTAATGATTTGAAGACTAAAATTTCATGGTCTATTTGCATAGGTGTAAAACCTATAAATTCCAAATAAAAATCTAAAAATATATTTTTTTATGTCCTCCACATGAATACAAATTTTTTCCCGTGGCACGCAATTTTTGAACATTGATGATGGTTCTAAGATCGTTCTTTTGGTCAAATCTCATGAAAATCAACTTTCTTCAAATGGACAATTTTTAGTTTTTCTTAAAATTGATTTTCCTATTTTTTACAAATAAAAATGTGGAAGTACTAATTTTCATGAGATTTTGCACTTTTCTGGATTTCCTACTTAGAGATTTTCCCTATGCCTTTCCTTTCTAGGGTACCTTCTTCTTAAAGGTTTATACATGAAACATGTTTTTCACTTTTGTTAAAACTTGTTTTTCTAATTTTAAAGTACTCCCGGAAAAAAAAGACTATGTTTGGAAACGCTACGCTTTTTGCACGGTGTTTCTTGCAACAACTCTTGTATTTCCTTCATCCAATTTTTTTTAAATAAAATTTGTTGGATTATGTTCCCCTTGAAGTATAGTTACTATAGTGAAATTTTCATGTCAATCCAAGTTATTTTGAATGTTTGGGAGCAATTTGAAGTTCAAAATCTAGACATTTTTGGATTACAATGAACTTTAGTAGCTTATTTCTACTTCAAACAATGTTTGGTCCAAACTAAAAAAGTTTGAAAAAGTTGTGTATATTAGTTTAGTTTGTGTGGTTAAAATTTCATCTCAATCCCAAAAGATATATGTGACTAAAAAGTACTTTAGTAGGAGGTTCAACCTCCAAATGTGTTTCTAGAAAATTTTCAACATCTTTTTTCAACAGTAAAACATTATAACCTTGTAATCTATGTGACCAAATGACTCCAAATTTAATTAATGTCATCTACAATGCATACTCTTCAAGATAATACGGTTGAAATTCCTATACCTTATATCTAAGGTAGTTGCTTCCATAATTGTCAAAATAAGAAATTGTAGCATAGTTAGAGACAATTTCTCCTAAATTTTTTTTTGCAATATTAGCAATTGAAAATCATGAATTTTTAAAAAAAATTAGAAATTTTGGATAATTTATCAAATTTCTATGAATTTTCAAAGTAGAACTCTTTAGGGCACCCTAAACCACACTCTAGTGAAGTTGCCTTAATTCTCACACCAAAATTTTAAAAAATCAAACCCCACCAACTACAATCAAGCAGTGGCATGGTTTCAAGGCACATCTGAAAACACTTTAAAATAACTCTACTATCAATAATTAGGTGCACTAACGGTTATGGACTAGGTAACTGCAAAGCAGACCTTGTAATCGAAAATAATCGCCGGTTAGGACCTACCGAGCCACGGGGTGGCGAGGTTGGTACTGACCGGCGATTATTTTCGATTACTAGGACTGCTTTGCAGTTACCGGACATAATGTCAATGGCGATTTGACTTCTTTGATTGTTGAACCAATCAAACCATGCCACAACAACAATAGTCTTCTACATTTAGATTTTGTTAGGTGGATTTGCACTCACTAAGTAAATATCGGTTAGTAGAGGGAGAGATTTCTCCTAGATTTCTCTCATCCCTAGACCAATGAAATCTCTACTTCATACCCACCATGCTGAAGGTTTGCACAAGGCAAGCACAGAGCACTATCAATCTTAACCTGCCTCTCCTTAACCAATTGAAGCATGCCACGACAGGAGAACTCTCCTGCATTGACATTATGGATGCTGCTACCTTATGCCACTTCAAAAGCAATGATGTCTTTCTACCCAAAAAGGCCTTGAGTTTTTAGGGTTAAGTAAACACTCTTTACAGAGACTGACCCCGCAATAAGATGCCAAAATTAAAACACAACAACTCGCTCTAAGTCCCAAGCGACGATCGAATTCGGGGATCACACGCTCATGTCTCAGGGATGCGAAGGTGGTCAATGCCAAGGAGACTAGCTAGTCGCGGGGTTTTGGGGGTTTGTTACAATGGGGAGTGCGGAAGAGTTGAATGCAGCTTTTGAGAATCTGAATGGTGCGGATTACAAACGGCGAGAGTTGAAAGTGGCTTTGGTGGAATTACAAGGGACTTAGGGCTTGAGGCACAGTCTGATCTCTTCACATGCACGATGGCTTGAGAGTTAGGGCTTTCTTGAGTAATCCGGGAGCACTGGAACCCTTACACATTTAGATTAATTACAAAGGGAGAGTATTCGGAAGTGGTTTGGGTCCAAGAAGCCTCTGCCCAGACAGTGTTTTGCTGGGTCTGTTCATTACAAGGGAATTTAGGTTAAAATTTGGGTTCACATACAGAAGGCTCAACTTGGCTTCTATACAGATGTAGAGTGATTTAAGAATTAGAGTAAGTTTTCTTTTCTGTTAAGTATCCGAGAGCACTGGAACATTGAGATATTGAAATTATAGTTGTCAAGCATTATTGCGTGCAACCATAATCTTGACGGAGGAGATTATGAAAGGTGAGAATTGCAAGTAGCTTAGTCCAAGTGAAGAATCTTCACCAGGCTGCAAGTTATTGTTAGGGTTTCAAGGGAATAAGTGTTCAAGTTTGGCATACATTCAAGTGCAGAATGGTTCACTTTCTACTGTAATCCAGGAGCATTGCAACATTTGGAGATTTAGATTATAGTTGTCAACTTGAGTGGTTTACATTCTTCAAGAGATTGATGCCCAAGTCAAACTCATTGGTTGTTGAGGCAAGAGTAAGTTTATGAAGTCATTGCTACCAAGTGCAAATGTAAGACCCAACACGACTAGTGTCAATAATTGCAATTGCATGGAGTTAGCATGCAATTTTGGGGAGATTAGGAAGATTAAGAGTCTTAGATTTCCATCTCAACAAGTAATGTAAGATTCTAAGTAGATACTACCATGATTCTCACTCAGTAAATGAGTCTAAGTATTGTGCGTCATTGGATTGTCCAAGTTAAATCCTAGAGAGAAAGGAAAAAAGAAGTTGAATACATGAGATTGAAAGAGAAAGGTTCTTATCCAAACTGTGTTAATGGTTTCGTTGATATCTTGTATTGAGGTATCTTTTTGGTTGAAGCAACTTGGAAGAAACCAGAAAATGGTTGTTTGTGTGGAGAGAGGTTAAAGGAAGAAGCATGTAAAGGTTTATATGGAGTCATAAGAACAATAAGGTTAATATTAGTGAGGATAATAGAAAACTCAAATACAACTCAAATGACTACAAGGCAAAGGAGGAGAACTTGCAGAAACTACAAATAAGTAAGTGCACGTTAAATAAGCAATTTAGCATGGTTCCCCTTCACGAATTGAAATTTTTTATGTGGGATCTTGTTGATAATTAAAAGGAATTTCTCTTAGACTGCATTTTTAATCATATGAATAAACTATGAATTTTTTAAGTGCTAAAAATTCAAATTGAGTAGGACCACACAACTTGTAGCACAATTGCAAGCTCCAGTAGTGTACCATCCAGCATTGTTTTGCATCAACAATGCATCCACAGTAGTAGCAGCTGTGGAAGAACCGCAAGCAAGATCAGTCAAGATGCCTCACAACAGAGAGAGAGTGGCAATACAGAAAACTCAAGCACTGAAGAGATATCTTCGTTGAGACCTCCGCAAAATGGACAGTAACTTCATGCTAATTTCACTTCTCTATAATGCTACACTCCATAATGAGCTTCCTATGGTGTTGTCCACATTTATAAAAACATTCAAACTTGAGTGAAAATCATGTTTCAACACTTAGGGAAATTAGGTTTGAAATTCTGGTAAGGAGACTACTTCAAGCTCTGAACATTTCAAAAGATCCCATTCCATTCACGAGGTTACTAATGATAAGTTAATGTCAATCTAATAGCCATGGCATTTAAATAATGGTGACTTAAATGTCAGCTTAATATTGCCAATGTGCTATCAAGTACATGTCTACAAACATAAACTTTGCCGTTCAATCCAATTTGAGGGGGTTCCTATAATATAATCAGTTGTTCACTTTTCACTAACTTGGCACCGCCCCATTTCCATTGGCAACCCCTCGTCATTGCTATTACAAGTCACAACTCATAACCTTCTTTCCTTTCAACTTGCTTCCTTCACCTTTGAATCATAAAGATCAAAAGTTGCAATTGGAAAATGTACAATCGATTAAAACTCTAACCTATTCACCACTAGCATGGTTCATCGGTCATCAAGTACATACAAATTTCATAAGTATGCGTCCTAAAAGCCTTAAAGCCTATGTACATGCACCTAGCCAAGAGTGATGTATGTATCTTGCCTCAACAAGGATTGAAGTGAGTGTACCCTGGATGCCTATTTTAGTCAACAAGTGAAGTTGTACAATCCCACTCCCTTAATCCTTAAACGTTGAGGGAGACATTTTGTATCCGATGGATGACAAAGAATCTTTTTGTATAGGACAAAAGTGCAACTACTCATCTTCATAGGAAATTTCATTTGGAAAGGAGAGATCTTCTACAATAGTTTGACTTTTAGTGAGTGCTTTTGTATTTTTTTCAAACCAATGATTCCCATAGCATCAAAATGAATGAATTTCACAATCGCCAATCCATCTTTTAAGGCTTAATTGATACCTTCATAGAAGAGGCAAGATGAAGAGTATTGAAATTGTCTAATCTTAATTATTTTAGAAATTATATATGGCGCATGATTCATGGAATGCTACTAGACAAGTGCTACTAGCCATGTAGATAAACATGACCAATATAATAAAAAAAGAAACTTAATTAAAGTTGGTCTTATAGGTGATTGCACGAAATACTTGTACTATTTTTTGTCACACATCTTATGTTGATCTGTTTTTTGACCATAAATTACTCAAGATTCATTGAAAAGGTACTCATTACTATCATACACCTTATGTATTTTTTTCATAATTTTCAAAAATAGTTTGATATTAAAATATTACTAGTGATTGAATGTCACAAATGACAATTTGGAGGTTTTTAGTACCAAGGAGTACCTTTTTTTTTAATGATTTCAAGATGAAATTTGGATGAGATGGTCTTCTAGTAGACTTCTAGCTCTCCAAGGAAGGATTTTAAAAAATAGTTAATTTTATGTGGTGTCGAAGTCTACAAAGTGAGCTTCTTTTTGCTTGCATTTTGAAACATATAAAATTTTATTTTGTTGGATTTTTTGGTGAATGACCATCTCCATGAAGTTGTTGTAAATGGACACTTTTTATTTTTTGTATTTACTTATTTTTACTATTTTTTCCTAATTAAAACATGAAGGTATGTATTTTCTTGAGGTTTGGTACTTTTCAAGTTCTCCTACTTAGAGAATTTTTCTATACAATTCCTTCTATGGGTACCTTTGTCTTAAAGGTGTATATATAAATCATGTTTCTTTTAAATTCAAAATTAATTTTTTAATTTAATGGTACTCTAGAAATAGTCAAAAGTATTATTGCAAAACGCAACAAATAGTATAGGTGTTTCGTGTGATCACCCTTATTGGGATTTTTCTATTTCATAATTTCTTTTTAACTAGGTATGGCCATGTACAAAAGCAATGAAACATATCAATGAAAACACATCTATCACCATAGTATAGAAGTATGAATATTGATGCAACTAGTTTGAGTCAAATCCTCCTCAAACCTATTTTAGGATCAAATGTAAATTCTATTTACGGATCAAAGCAACCAAGATGCAATCTATGCGTAAGCTCAACACCCTCTTCTTTCGCACAGCCATAGCAGAATTTCTCTCCAAGCGTTCAAAAAACACATGGCACTTCTCTTCACCAATATGCTCCACCATGATTGAGTTCAAAACGCTTCTTGTGAAATTTTTTGTGAATTGGCCATATGCCTCAGGGTTAGCAAGAATCTCTTCTACTTCATTTGGTGCAAAGTAGCTTTGCTGTTTGATCTCACACCGTTTTATGTCAAAAGCATTTGTGGACTCTACAACTACTTTTACATCATCCACACTGTGACAATAAACTGGAACGTTGAAGGTATCTCTTCTTTCTTCTTCTATTATACCCTGCATTGCAACCACTACATACATTAGTAAGGAAGTTACTAAAATGTGATGGACTAGATGACCCCTTTGGGCAAGTAACATGTAGAAAGTTGTGGGGTCCAATGAAAATTGTACATGGATTGAAAGCAATGATAACATAAGAGGATTTTTGGCCAATTTAGAAGACTGCAAGTTCTCAAACAATGGGAACGTTGGGAACTCTATGTTGCTGTAGTCAAGGACTGCCACGTCAAAAAATACTAATTAATTAATCATTTTAATTAAATATTAAATATTTTTGGAAAAAAAATTATTTTTTAAAATCATTTTCTTGCTTTTTCATACATTTTGAAGTTTTTTGGGAAAAAAATTTTAATTTTGTTTTCAAAATTCAAAAATTCAGACCTGTAGGCAGCTAGTCTGTAGCAATGAGAACAATTTCAGGGAACAACCTTGGAAAAATCTTCTAGGGCCCAAAAATCCTCTTGTACTATATGTTATTGACCATTATTCCAAAGACCAAATTTCTTGAAGCATTTTATAATCATAATATTATCGACTTATACAAATGGGATGAGTTTAGTGAATAATATTTATCAAATAATTGTATCTTATTAGTTTCTATTTGTTGAAGTTAAGACTTTAGGGTGAATGCAAGAAACACCTGTACTATTTGTTGCGTTTTACTATAGTACTTACGACTTTTTTTGGAGTACTTTAAAATTAGAAAATTTACTTGAAAAATATGAACAATGTATACACTTCTAAGATGAAGGACTTCACCGAAGGAAATTGATAGAAAAATTCTCTAAGTAGGAGAACTTAAAAAGCGCCAAACCTCAAGAAAATACATACCTTCATGTTTTAATTCGGGAAATATAGTAAAAATAAGTAAATACAAAAAAATAAAAAGTGGCCATTTGCAACAATTCTATGGAGATGGTCATTCACCAAAAAAAACACCAAAATAATATTTTATATGTTTCAAAATTCAAGCAGAAAGAACCTTACTTTGTAGACTTCCACACCACATAAAAATAACTTTTTTCAAAATCCCTCACGTGGAGATATAAGTCTACTGAAAGACCATTTCATCCAAATTTCATCTCAAAATCATTAAAAAAAAAGGTACTCCTTAGTACTAAAAACCTCCAAATTCTCATTTGTGACATTTAATCACTAGTACTATTTTAGTATTAAATTTTTTTTGAAAATTATGAAAAAATTATGTAAGGTGTATAATAGACATAAGTACCTTCTCTAGAAATCTTGAGTCATTTCGAGCAAAAATGCAAAAGCTATGGCCAAAAAACAAATGAGCACTTAACTTGTGACAAAAAATAGTACAAGTGTTTCTTGCATTCACCCTTTATTGATTGTAGAATGTTCTATCTTTAGCCATCTACCACATAAGATTGTATGGAAAGAAATGCAACTTTAGACATTGTGTATACATCAATTTGAGCCAAAAAATTAGTATTGACATTCCTTTGGACTAAGTAACAATCACCCTTCATCAAACAATAATATATGATTTAAAGAATAAATAAGTATTCAATCATTGGCATCATTCATATATTGTATATAGAAAGATCACTAAAAGAAACTTGGGTATTAGGTGATGAGCCTTAATTTTTTATGATTGGATTTTTAGCGATGTACAATGCAACAAATCCATGTTTTGGTGTCACCATTGATGTTAGGTTGGAGAGTTTATAACATAAAAACATAGATTTGTTGTGCAGATTAGACATCACCAAAAATCTATCATAAGAAATTGGGGCTTGTCACCTAAGACATAGGTTTCTTCTAATGGATATATAATTATGAAAATTATTCATTTATTTCTATTCAAAATAGAAACAATTGTAATTAGCTCCCTTTATGAAATTGACTTGAGGTCTCGAGTATGTAGAGAATACCTCAATCACAAGTTCTTCCCATGTTTCTTCAAACACTTCATTGTAAGGTCCTGCAAATTTTCCCTCTTTAGACCATTGGATTTGTGGATGGTGTCTATCCACACGACCAGGAGCGTAAAAGAGAACTAAACCACCAGGGACAACTTCATCTGCTCGAGATAGCAAAAAATTATGAAGATCTTGCCTCGCGGTCTCTGTAAAGGCTTGGAATGTTGCAACATTCTTGTTGTCATCTAACCACACTCTCCCCTTGTTATAAGCAGGTGAAGATTTGTCTAATATTGCATCAGGCACCTGGACGATGCAGCAAATATATTCATGCAATGCATGAGAAAGCTTGACTCAAGTCTATTGCAATGATTTCATTCAGCTTCTTATTGTTTGTGCTGTGATTGACAATGATTTTGAAAATGGAACTAAATTTCTAAATTATACTCATTTGTCGTATTTGTGAAGAGAGATATTAGTATCATCCAGAAACTTAATGTTATTTTTGTAAAAATTGGTACACTAGGGTAATATTTCAACCTGATTTATTTTGAAATAATGTGAGAATTGGTAAATTGGTGTCACATACACCATTAGGACAAATAAGCGTACAGTCAGTTTGCAGCAGTTTTAAGAAAATGGCATCGATGAACTGCAAGTATAGTTACCTGTGACATCCATACAATCGCGAAGGTAGAGATTGCGACATGAAGACTTCCCCTGGGGAAGAGGCGTCTATAGAACGATCCCGGGACTGCCGTGACATAGAAATCCTCCATGCTCGTGACTTGCGTTTTCTTCCAATCCTCCACTTGAAGGAACAAAGTGTTGAAATCATTGGAAGGCAAGTCGCAGAAGAAGTACTGCACCTCGTCAGGAATCTTCCTCCCGTTGCTGCTCAACCTTGCAGCTTGGCACACACTTCGGTAGCAGATCTCCGCATATGCAAGAGTGTTCGCTCCCACGGAGCATCCGAAATCAGCCACACGAATCGCGCTTCCACTCCAATCCTTGAATAACTCCAGCTCCTTGATCTCTTGCTCCAAGATCGGCTTCAAGATATTTATGGATTGGGATTGCATCGATGAGTTTCTGGTGTAGCTGAACTCTCCTGCACCGCCCACCATCCCAGCTGTGGCTCGTGCATCCTTCATCGTCGTTTCTCTTCGCCTCCACCTGCTGCTGCATCATCCATGGCTCAAACAGTTCATGCGAATGCAATTCGATAGTGCTGAGAACTGATTACCTAAGCCTCTATATCGAAGCCGTGGTGTTCTCATCCGTGCAAATCTCAACATGATAACAAGAACCAGAAAATTAATGCTGAATCAGTGATTAGAGGTTTCGAAGAGCAAATTCCAGATTCGTACGAACGGCTCATTTGAAACACATGGAAGAAATCCTGTCATTGATGTACAGTTACCACGTTTACAGACGGCACAGCCCCTCTGTACGTAGTGAGGAAATTATGGTTATCACCAAGGAATATGGCATCTTGCTCCAAATGCAAGGAAAATTGAAAGAGTTAGAAAAAGATGATCGACTCAGTCCCTGTCAAACTAAGGATCGGAGAGAAATCGTCGAAGTGTACCTGCAATAAACGTACGCCGCAATTGAGTTGGTATAGCTAGCTTTGGTTTGAGCCGGCTCACGGTTTGCTGCTTGTTGGAATTATAGAACTCAATGCATTTATATACTGGATTCCGCACACACACGAATCCATTTACGTTGACCGGCCGTCCTCTAAAGCTTCGATTTGTCACACGTTTTCTATAGTATTTCTGTAAAAGCCAGCATCTCTGCTTGACTTCGAATCTGAAAAAGCTGTCAGCAAATGACTGTTGCGCAAGCAAGTACGCACACTCAGAGCAGCCCGCAAACGTGACTGCGGCTGTAGTGGAAAGGCGGCAGCCATTAGAGAAAATATGGGCTCTCCGGAGGGCCGCTAAGCGCTGCCGGAGAGACCCATCGTAAAGATTTATTTTCATTTCGACATTTTTTTTCCCCTATTGACATTCGTGTCAGTTTCGGTGTTGTCAGAGCATTTAATCGTAAAGGAAATACAAAAAAATTCAAGTTGCAGCTTCCAGCTTCCAGGTGGACTACGAAAGAGGGAACCTATCATCTCTTCCTGACAAATCTAGAATTAAAAAAGAAAGATGCTTAAGATATTCACACAAGCTGAAAAGCAATTTTGTCAGTAATTTTGTCCTTTCAGTAGCTTAGTAGAGATGCAGTATAGGTGCAGTAATAGACTGGTTTGTCAAAGTCTGACGGCCCTCCACAGAGTCCATATTTTCTCTAATGCTTAGACCACCATAGGAACGGACGTAACTGTCCTTATGGTCAATTTCGTTAAAATGGCGGTATTCCGAGTGCCATTTTTCCATATTCCAGTGCCACTTTTCTATATTCCATGTGCCACTTTGACAAATTTCAAGTGTCATTTTGACATATTTTGTGCACCATTTTGACATAGAGGCATAGTGGTAGAGGAAAAAAATGTGCCATTTTAACAAAATGTTGTGCCATTTTAACGGAATATCATGCCATTTTAATGGAATGTCATGCCATTTTAACGAAATTGACCATCCTTCCCTTAATTTAAGTTAAGTGGCCTCTCAGCCTCACCTTTTAACTACATAATCTGGCTAACACCAAGTGCGTACAATCATTCCAGAAGAGACTTGAGTTCTTCTAGTGGGGGTTCACTCTAAAACTCCACCAAAAATGCACCCAAAATTTCCAATGATGTACATAACAATCGGTAGCAAGGTTGGCATTGCCTTGGCTCTACAATATGGTGTTGAATATGCCACACTCAACAATTTTCATCAATAAACAATTGGTTGGGTGTGGAACATGCCTCATCATCATTGTTGAGGCATGGCATACTATTGAATGTTATATACCTTGATTTGATCATTGGTGTTGACAAGGAACCAACCCTCCACATGCTTCACAAGGATCCATTCTTTGTCCTTCTTCACTTGCAACCCAATAATGGCGTCTTGCAACAAAAGCGTAATCAAGTTGTCATCAGAATTAATGCTTCCTCCTGCCTATGGTCACGTACTCAGGTCCAACCCTTTTTTCTTGCTTTTTGAGAAAGTGCCAATATGGCGATCTCTTCGAATTTGGTGAAGCATTGTATTTCTACATTGGCATTTGTCTTTTGGACTTAAAAACACTTTTCTATCATATTCATACATTTTTTCATCCAAATTTGGT
Organism: Thuidium tamariscinum; assembly: GCA_947034885.2. Taxonomy (NCBI): domain Eukaryota; kingdom Viridiplantae; phylum Streptophyta; class Bryopsida; order Hypnales; family Thuidiaceae; genus Thuidium; species Thuidium tamariscinum. The sequence continues at coordinate 714,476 of OX344755.2, read as the reverse complement.
GACTTCATCCATATTTTAAAATGAACTAGAAAATTTCTGGCAAAAAAAGATTACTTTTATCTGGCAAAAAAATATGTTTATTTTGAAATGGTACAATCTGACCCCATGGTGTCGGAAAAAAAGGGCTGGGCTGGTCAGGTCCGACTGGAGACACGGAGGGGAGTAGTTCACTTGCAAGTTGCAACACTTGCTGGGACTTCCCAGCGAAGGAGTCATTCAGGAAGGAGGTTTCCAATCCAAGGCCCTCCGAAATGAGCTCCGAGAGCAGAAGGACCAGCTTGTCTGTTTCGTCGCAGTAATCTTCCACTGTTTCTCTGCAACCATAGGTGTCCAAAGTTTAGGGTACATTTTCCTCAAAAGGCACTGCTATTTCGTCAGGCAGAAGCAGGGTTTTTTTTTTTTCATTTTTGGAGAATAGCCACAGTGGCGACATAAAATGTTATAGGGATGCTCCAAATTGCAACATTCATCCATTTCTTGGATGTATAGTATGGTTTTCATCCAAAATTAGGCAAATTCATCTACTATTTTTTTAAATTTCAAAGTAATCTAGTGATTTCATCCAAAATTTTCAACATTTTTTGAAGTGTTTTTTAGCTAGATTATTTTTTCTAGTGCAAATTGGCACCAAAAAGCCAAAAAAAAAAAGCCCTAGACAGAAGTATACAAGGAAATGAATATGGTAGGAGGCTCATAAACCGTGTAGGCTTTAGCACTTGCCCAGTAGGAGGGTCTGGAATGGATAGCTCACTGTGAGAAAATGAACTTTGAATTATATTGAAGCATGCTAAGACTTGATTTTTACTATTGGAATGGATGGTTTCAGAGTTACATGGGTTCAATGCTAACTAAGTGGGCAGGTGTTTACTGATTTTATTCAAAATAAAAAATGGTTGTTGAACTACCTTCTTTCAACTGTTAAAAAAATCTGAAATAATGATTAATTGAAGAATTCATTTCAGTTTTTGAAAGGGACACATTTAGAAACCATTTCTAGTGCTTTTCACATGTTGCATTATTAGTTTTTGAATCAAACCAGATTTTTTTTGAAAGTGCGCATGTATGGGTTTTCAAGGCCTACTGATCACAAATAGGGTCCTATGGCAGATTGTGTTTGAAAATTCATATCTAATTCAATAATGCTTCAAAAAAATATGAAACGACTTGTGTTACATTCCTCATCTATTTCTCCTTGACTGAAAAATAAACTAAAAATATTTCCATCTAAAGACATACACGGAAAAGGCAAATCAGCTCTTAAATGAGTGGTTTCTGAGCCTCCTACCATATTTGGGTTTACTAGGTGGTAAACTCACTACCATTAAGGTGAACCATCGCATTAGGGATCAAATGGGAGCGGACTTACTGTGGGTCAAATTGTACTGGTGGTGTACATTTAAGAACTTGAATGTGCACCACCACTACAATTTGACCCACAATGAGTCTGCTCCCATTTATTCTATAGTAGGGTAGTTTACCTTACCACCTCTAAAGTGGTAATGGTATTAATTTTACCACTTTGGACTACATGAAAAAACCAAATAATCTTCTTTTATTGTAATTTCCCCTAATTAAAATCACAAAGCTATTAAAGGTAAGTTGATGTGGACAGCCGGCATAGTTAAGAAACTCTATCCATGGAATTGAGAAAGGCAAAACTGGAGAGCCAACAACAGATTACACTGCAATTCCTTACATTCAAACCTATTTAGATTGATCTAACTACTTAGTGGTGCCCAAATTTTTTAACTATGACTTAGTTACTTTGAATGTGGTATATTGGCAAGTGTACAAGATATTTAACCTCTAGAGGTTGACAAATCCAAAAGTGAAAGTGTATTGATCAACTTTGATAGTCACTTTCAATAGAATCATTTTTGGTATTTGATTTAAACCAAGAAAATGAAGTTTGACAAGTTATAATCTTTCTACTTCATCTTGAGATTTTGAAAAATATGGTGAATTTTGAAAAAATGATGATATCTGTGTAGAATGGCACAACATTCTATTATAATGGAACTGAATATGGAAAAATGGAAAAAAAAAAACACCTTTTCAATGAAATTCACTATAAATCCAAAAATTGAAAAAACTATTGCGATTGCATGCTCTATGTGTTAAAATCCAAGTAACATAGTATACAATGTTTTTTTGCTCATATATATATATGAAGTGTACTTCAAATTCAAATTACAAAATGAATTTTTTTAATCTAATCTTCATCTATGGTAAAAAAATTTGATTATTCTAATATCTAATTCTTGATTATATATTATTCTTGATTATTAGAGTTGATTTAATATGATTCTCAATTTTTAACCTAAAAAAAATCACAATAATTTGATTTTTCATTAAAAAATTTGGAAAAATCAACATAAAGAGAAAATAATATTTTTAATAGGAAAATATAGCAAAATTTTATGCACCAATTAAATAAAAGGATTAATTTTATTTAATAGCCAAATTTAACTTCAAGGTTTTATTGTGATTGTTTTGGGTATAACTTTGAGATCTACTAGAGTTCATCATTTAGATTAGGAGAGAGAATCAATCCAAGCTTAAGCATGTTTTCTACAAGGTGTCTTAGTAAAAGTTCTTAAGGTAGCAACATTAGTGCACCCATTTACTGACTATAGAGTTACCTTAGTGTGTTTCCAGAAGTGCCTTGAAACCATGCCAATGCTTGATTGTGGTTGGTGGGCTCTGATTTTCTTAGAATTTGGTGTGAGAATCAAGGCAACTTTACTAAAGTGCGGTTTAGGGTGCCCTAGGGAGTTCTACTTTGAAAATTCATAGAAATTTGATACTTTAACCAAAAGTTCTAACTTTTTTTTTCAAAATTCATTATTTTCACTTGCTAATACTGCAAAAATATTTTCTCTAGGAAGAACTACCTCCAACTATCATGCTGAATTCCTTATTTGGATGGTTATAGATACTGCTACCTTAGATACAAAAATGCAAAGATACCTTATATAAGAGAACTTTTCTAAAGTGAACTTCTTCAAGGCAATGACCTCTCTAAGGTGATAAAGTATGAGGCCAAATTGCAAATATAAACTTCAGAGAAGTTCCTTCTGAGCATGGGTACGTGAGCCAATTCTAGAGCTATATTACTTAATATGAGAAATTCTACTGAAATACAAATTTTGGATAAGAACCTTTCTCTTCCAATCTCATTCTTCAACTTTTTTTTTCTTTCTCTCAAGGATTAACTTCAACAATATATTGATTTTAGTGGAATACTCTCTCATTGACTAAGTGATTAAGTGAAAATCATGGTCTGTAGCGTTCACTTGGAGTCTCACATTATGTGTGAGAACTCCCAAAGCGTGTAGGTTCTAGCCTGAAAGATCATGTACTGCATGTACTAAACCCATGAGCTATTGTAGGAGGTCATCCTCTTTCAATTGGGTTCTTTATGGACGCGTTTGGAATCCAGGTTTTTTTAGGCGATAAAAAGACTAAGAGCACCCAAATATTATCTTCCGCACCAAGCCTTTAGAAAAATTTGGAGGAAAAAAATTAAGAAAGCCAAATGTAAATTTTCAATCACACCCTAGTAGCCACTACCTTGACAATAACTACTAGGATTTTCCACCTTGTCACCACTTGTCTAAATTTTGATGCGACAACTTTACATCTGCAATCGCCTAAAATATACCAAAGTTGGAGATACAAGTATAGACTGTAGCCACATATACAAGGGCACCTTCATCCTATTACTAAATTTTTGTTACTTTTTTTGAAACTACAATATTCTTGCTCTCAATTTTACTTAGCTTTTCCTACCAATTGCAATCTTTGAGGTTGCATTTTTGGTATAGAACCATTCAAAACTTCATGCACATGAATTAGGAAGATATTGAACTTTGAAGCCCAAGTACATGAATGAGTTTGTAGTTCATGTGCTTAAACTTGTGAGTTTTAGTTTTCATAATTCATGTACATCCCATTTTGCACTACTCTTTGAAATATGGTTGCCCTATTTTGCACCAATCTAAGAGCTATAGTCAATGAAGATGTTTTGTTTTTTTTTGTTTTAAAGCCATATAGCTTACACTAATTTCTAACTTGGAACCAAATTTTACACCAAAAGTAAATTTGACTGTTGCCTAACTCAACCACTTACTTCTCACCTGGAGCCCAAATCCAGATTCTCTTAAAATAAATAAATAAAACACTGGTTTGGATTCAACTTTGTAGTGATTCAATGAAGAAAGGCTATGAATCTCAGAAGAAGAAGCTGCTGGAATGTGAAGCTTTGAAAATTTGATTGCTGAGTGTCAGCTGAGCTTCGTTGGGAAACACATGCTGATGCTAGTGACTCACTGTGAGGTTGAAGAGAAAGAAGAATCCTCAGATTTCTTGTTTTTGAATTTAGATTAACATTCTCTGAAGTGCATAAGTTTGTAGGAAACATCCGTACGCACATCTTCCATACTCCCTCCATCCCAAAATGATTGTCCATAATTTTGTTGGTATTTTTTGAACCAATTTCATTGATCACATTTTGAAAAACATAATGAAGAAGGGTTCCAAATTGTTATATTATTGGAATCAATGAAGGACATTGTATCATGTTCATAGCATTCTAAATAAAATTAGCATCAAGGAAGCAATTTTTTGACTTATTCAAAACAACCTTTAGTTAACCCCTAAATGCCCAAGGCCTGTTTTGAGTGTCTTGGAATTTGCTCTGAATTAAACAAAATGCCAACATTTTGATAAGTTATATCAATTTTTTTTGAATTGCAACCATATAAATTCAAACTAGACAAGTTAGAGATCTCATGGGAAAAGAAAACACAACAATATCACTTACAAAGTGAAAGATTATAATGTTTGACCATGAGGGTGTTAAAACTGCAAAAAACTTTCAATCCTCTTTTCACAAGTCAAATTTAAAACAATGGTGACCAAAAAAATATGAGGTTAACGCCTAAAGCCCTGAGGTGCGTTTTTTGGCATTATAAATTTTTTAGGCAGCTCACTATGAATGGAGTTTTTATTTTTTTCGCTGAAATTCTTACACAAGATGTGCCCAAGGAGTAGCTTTAAGGCCCAATAATTTTCGTAACTTTTGACTTCGTGGTTAAGAAGTTATAGCATGATATATCGTTTTCTTTACTCGGAGGGCAACCCAGGCAGCTGAAAAAACTTCTTTAAAAAAACTTTTTTTTCAAAAGTGAAATTTCAAATTGATTCTTTAGGTTTTTACAGACATGAGAAGCTTTGTTTCATTCCATTTGGATTAAGGAGTTAAAAGCTATGAGGAATTTTAGTTTGCCGTTAGGTATGGAATCTTTGAAAACCATACCTAACCGCAAACTAAAATTCCTCATAACTTTTGACTCCTTAATCCAAATGGAATGAAACAAAGATTCTTATGTTTGTAAAAACCTAAAGAATCAATTTGAAATTTCACTTTTGAAAAAAAAGTTTTTTTAAAGAAGTTTTTTCAGCTGCCCAGGCTGCCCTCCGAGTAAAGAAAACGACATATCATGCCATAACTTTTTATCCACAAAGTCAAAAGTTACGAAAATTGTTGGGTCTTAACCCCTAAATGCCCAAGGGGGGGTATGGCTTGAAAACAGTCCAAAAACAACCGTTTTCTTCTGAGTAGGCCAAACAAATTCGAAACTATTTTTTTGGAATTGTAACTGGTGGATCTTGTATAAGCGGTTATGAATTATGTGCCCTCCAATTTTCAGATCAATTGACCGTATAGATCTTGTGAAATTTACGTTTGAAGTTCAAATTTTGCCCATTTCCTTGAAGTTCAAGCTCGAGCAGCTTGGCTTTGGAGGCCTATAACTTTTCCAATTCTGTTCGAAATGCTAGCATCTCTGGGGTATTATCTCAAGCATAAAGTTCACTTCATTGAAAAAAAACTCAGCAAAACAATACATCCAATCTTCTATTTTTTGTAGGGCTTGCAATAGACTTCACTCAAAGACTGTCACATTTTGAAGTTGAAATGAGACGGGGAACCCAATCTCACAATATTGGCCCCCTTTTCTATGTGTCAGCTCGATGGCCATGCAAGGACCTCATGCCAAGCTAGACAGAGGATGCACTGAGAAATTAATCTGACTATGGTTGACAAAATTCAAGCTACACCCTATCAACCCTCCAATTACTTGCCAAGTGGCCATGTGTGCTACTTGTAGCTGTACTGCTAAAGGAGGCCCCCACGCTCCCACTTCACAGCCGTTGGAGCTGCCAGCGTTTTAAAAAAACGCAAAGAATAAGAACTCTACTTGCTGTCGTTGTCGTAGTTGTCACTGCTACTGTCGGGGTTGCCGCTACTGCTACCGGGGTTGCCACTGCTGCTGCCGGGGTAGCCGCCGGTACTGTGGTTGCCCCTGGTACCATGGGTGCCGCTGCTGATGCCACCAAGGGTCTGCAGAATCCAAACTGCGAATAAAAATGGCCGCCCCTTCATTTGTATTCTGGTCACCTTCTATTACTTTTCAAAGGCTAGTATGATCTGTAGGGCATCCCTATAGGATGTAACATATAGGAATTTCAGATTTAGTCTAAATCCACTTTGCTTACCAAAAAATATTGCACAACTAAAGCACTACCTAGATAAAATTGTCACTATTAGTAGATATAATGTCTCTACTTATATTCTAAATCAACAGTTTTATTGCAACATTTCTTTGTAAAGTGTTGTAAAAATAAGGATAGAGTGGAAGCCCTCAAAAAAAAATTGGAAGCCAAAATGTTATTGCCACCCAAAATTATGTGAACTTAGAAGCAACAACGCATAAAAATGTGAAGGACAAAGCACAAAAAATGTAGAGGGAATGCCTAAGCTATATAAAAACTAACAAAATAAAATTCTATATCATGTGGTATACATCCAAATAATCATGGAATAATGTTCCTCCACTCACCTAAAATGTACCACTAAGGTGGTGCATTTTTGTGTAGCACCCTCGTGTGTAGCAAACCCACTGGAATGAACATGATGCACAATAAGTATTTGTTCTTCTCTTGCACACAACGCAACGACGACACAAGTGACTTCTTTGAGGGCAATGAATTCGAGGCATGTCCTCCCGTAGTAGTGAAATGGTAGCCTTTTGGCCTCCCCAATTCTTTGTCAATGCTTTGCACAAAGCAACTATAAAGTTGAAATGGGTCAAACATTCTTTCTCATGTCCCTTTCCCTTGAGAATCTCCTTGTGGAGAATCCACATGTTCACAACACTAGTATCAAGGAGGAAGTAGAAAAGGCGGTGCCACCACTTATGCGAACGCACTTGGCATGAGTAGGAGCCCCGTAGTTGATCCGCCACATCAACCCCACGCATGTAAGTTGTATACTCTAGATGCACCGGAGATGTCTTGATTTGATGAACTTTCCCACCTACTCGGCGTGGGACTTCCACTACTTGGTATGGAAAAGCCATTGGCAAAGCACTAGTGGATAATAACAATACCGGTTTCTTATCCATCCACATAACGGCACACATCTTTCTAGACTCATGTATTGCCCACACCAAACTCCCTTGTGTGGCCTTCTTGAATGCTTTTTGGTCCTTCACAAAACTTGGAAGTCCTATGCGTTTGCTTTGAAGAGTACCGGTGGCATATGTACCATGCTCTTCCAAATCACGGAATAATTCCACACTTAAGAAAAAATTATCCATGACAACTATGTGCCCTCTCCCCTCCAACCCTCCAACCAAAGCCTCTCCTACTCTTTGACCCATCTTTGGCTCTCCTTTTTTGGACTTCGGGGCCCTCACGGTTTCAATAGATGCTCCACAATAAACATCGAAGGTGCTTACAAAACGGGACACTGAATCTGCAAGACACCAAATCTTGAGCCCCCATTTCTCAGGCTTGTTTGGCATGTATTATCGCACGGGGCAATACACACCTTTGTACCGCACCATTATCTCATCAATGGTGATTTTCTCCCCATTATTCCATAACTCCTTGCAACGATCTCTCAATTCATCCAACAACCACCTCACCTTGTTGACTTTGTCATAATTTGGAGATGTACGGTCCACACATACCAAAGATAGATTTGTAATGTGAATGCACTTGGATAGGAGCAAAAACCTATTGCGTGAAAGAAGTTGAGATATCACATGGCAATGAAGGAAGGGTTCCGACTTTTTCCAGTACATGCGTACATTGGGAAGTTTCTTCAATCCCATGTATAAAGAAATTGCTAAAAAAACCTTCAATTCACCCACGTCCATTGCTTTCCAATTAGGACCACCACAGGTGTAGGTCTCATAATCCGAAGGGCATGTAGCATTCACAACTCCATGCTTCACCCTCTTTAATTTTACAGTGGCATACCTATTTGTTTCCGAGCATATCCACCTCAATGTATGAATAGTCCAAAAATGCCCAAATAGTTAAAGAAGAGAAGGGACTCTCTCCCATTATTTAGTCAAGCCAGGAGATGGGCCATTGAAACTTTTGATGGGGGGGAGAAATTCATGTACCTCTGGTTCCAAGTCTCTGGAGCGTACTGTTCTCTTATTTCAAGTGTCCCTTAAGGGCCAATGAAATTGCGTCTGTTGCCCCTGCCGCTGCAGCTACTACGACCTCAGCCTCGCCCGCTGCCACGCCCTCCTGGCCCCGTCATTGCGGCTAGACTACCGCTCTTTGCCGCTGGCCCTTCCCGCCCGATGGTAACGGCCTTCCTTCCTCGGACGTTGGTGGCTTTCCCCCCACGCGAACTCGCCCTCACCTCCGCTGCTACAGGCTCATCGTTTTGAAGGTGCTCTTGTCGACGAAGGTCCCTTGTTGCAACTCTTGTACGTGGTTGTACGTGTGATTGCGTAGCCGCCACACCAACGGTGGAGCCCTTGTGCAAGGTCATTGGTGAAGGAAGGTTTACATTGCAGTCAGTGGAGGCGAAGCGTGTTGGATAATTCTCTTTCTCATCGTCGTTGTCTTCTCCCGATTTGTCGAGGTCGCAGGACTCATCGCTGGAGCAGCTTTGGTCTTCTTCGTCTATGTTGGAGTCCCCACTTTCGTCTTCATTTTCGCAAGATGAGTCACGGCAACCATTACGGTCTGTATCTTCACTATCGTTATCTGAACTCAATTCTTCGTCACGTAGTATTTCATGCACGTCGGTTTTTTTCAAAGCAACCGTACTTTTATTTTCCAAAATAACAAAATACATCTCTTCCTTCGACACCTGGTGGTGGTAGGAGTATGTTGCAAGTCCTAAAGTGAAGCCGCTTTCCTCATCTTCTTCTATGTCATTGTTAGTGTTTCCATTGCGCAAGCAGGATAGAGGCACTCGCATTGGCATCGGAAATGATGAAGTGTCCCTAAACCCTGTGAGAGGGGCCTCGTGACGTAGCATTGGCTCTTCCAGTGTTGCAGGAGGGGAACCTCGTCCGCGGGGGTCGCAGTCGCTACGCTCCGACGTTGGTGCTTTTATAGTGTGGAGCAGGGGCATCACCTGCGGCACTAGCATCGCCCCCAGCAGTTCTTGATTGGGAGCTGCGCTTCGGGGGATTGTAGGCGGCAACAATTGCACGTCCGTTGTCATCGTCTTTGAGATGCCTCTTGTCATATTTTCGGCCTGCACACGTTTTCTTTTCTGCTGTAAGCTAATTTCAAGTACGCTCTAATACAACCACACCCTAAACCGAGCCCAGTAAGTAGACAAGAAGAATATGAAGAAGACAAAAAAATAGGGTGTAGTAGTGTACCTGAGGCATTGTCCGTGGACATGTCTGTCTTGCTCGGGCTGTTGTGGACATCCTTATGTCGTGCTCCTTTGGCATCGGTGCCTTGTTTGACTGCTGAAGGTAGGATACATGTCAATCAAAAGTGTCACTTGAACATGAATACATTTTGCAAGAAAAAGGGTTTTGAACTATACCTGACTGATGGTCGGCAATGACGGGGTTCAAGCTTGGAGCTCACTGTAGTTTCTTTGTCGTGAGTTGTTTGTCTTTGAATGTATTCCCGTGTGCTGCACAAGAAGTCTCTGTAAATCCCGCCCAGCCAAAAGTATGGTAATGCTAATCTGTTCAGAGAGAAGAGTGCCGATATATACCTGAATCATCATAGGCGGGGACCTCTGTGTTTGTCAAAGGTTGCTCCGATGTCTTGCTTGCAATTCCGTTGCCCTTCGTTGTGTCTCTGGCAGCTACAATGAAGGTCTCTAAGAAATCATCGCTACTCAAATTGTAGGACCAAACTTTGTTTTAAAAAAAATGTCTGGACACAAGTCTGAATAACTAATGTAGACAGCAATGCTCAGAGATGGAGATAGAATGATTGCCATGCTTGGTGTTCCATTGCTATTGGTGGTTTAGGTGTCTGCTGGAATCTAGATGTAAAAGAATACAAATCGGAATTGCAATTCATTTCTGGACTCAAAAATTGGAAGTGCAATAAAATAGGAGGGACGGAGAGTGTGCGTTACCGTGGGGAGGGTTGTTGGTGCTCCTTGAACTGTGCTGCAGGACTTCAAGTGCTGACTTGTTGTTGCTCAGATCCTTCTTCCCCTTCTCTTGCTGAAGACTGTGATGTGTTGTATCCAGCTTGATGGTGTTCTGTTCTATGGCAGGGTTGGTCACTTCGTTTGTATGGTCAAGGAAGACTATACATCGGAGGTGCTCATACACTACAGAGCTGAATCCGTTTTGGTCCCCTTCAAGTCGCCTAGGAGGTCCCCACCCAAGAATCTTTGATGCATTCCGGTAATAGAGCTGGCGGTAGTTTCTGTTGGATGGATTCCTAGGCAATGCCCTACTTTTGGCTAATTTAGATCTAGAAGCAAGATAACTTTTGTCTAGGCATGCAACTAAGAGTTGGATTTGAGTCTCTGATGCCCCATGCTCATTGTATGCCTATTGTCTAATGACTTCAGTTGATGCAGCAAGAGAAGGGGGAATTGAGAAGCATGGGAGAGCAAAGGTGGAGTCCATATTGATAGGAAAAGTTTCTATGAAGGTAGTGTTCCAGTGTAATTTCAAGTGTAGATCCTTCATGAACATATAAGGCACATAAAGTCCAGGTGCATTTAGTTGTGGTAGACTTTTTGTTTGTCTCGTGTGTGGTGGAAAGGTCACATGGAGGAAGGCACAAGAAAGACGGCATATAAATGAGATGTGTACAAGGAAGCATGTGACAGGTTTGTGAAGTGTCAAAGTTTTAGCACTGAAGAATGTTTGTAATAAATGCAGGGTTGCTTCCGTCGCGTCATGTCCGTCCGTCAGGATGTCCGTCCGCTGACGTGACGGGGAGCCGAGCGTCCGTCAGGATGAAATTCACAACAGAATCCGCGACAGAGGATGAAAAATCGTGACAGCGGTCGTGGACGCCCTCACGGACGACCTCCGTGGACGGCCTGGAAGGACGTGCTCGGTGGACAGTTCCGATGGACGGTCCTGGCTGACTGGACGGCTTGGATGGACACTCTGGGTTTTGCGGACGGTCCGGATCCGGTGGACGGTTTTAGGGGACGGCCCCGCTCGCGGGGTATGGACAGCCCCGATGGACAGGACGTCCAGTGGACGGCCTGGACGGACGCCTCCAGATCGACGGTCTGGGTACGGTCTACGCTTGGGAAGGACGGCTTGGATTGAGAGGAAGGTTGGACGGCCTGGGTTTGATGGACGGCCTGGCCGTGCCGTCGACGGTCAGGATGGACGGCCTGGGCTCCGTGGACTGGAACTCTTTATTTGTAAGACTTAAAAGTCTGAGTTCATATTCGCAATCAAAATTTTCTCATTAGTCTATGAGGTTTAACCATCTCTCAAAAAATAATTTCCCATGGTTTTGTATTTTAGGCCTTCCATAGTCTAAATATAATATATATTCTGTATTTAAAAAAAAGGTATTGGTGGTTTGAATCAAAAAAAAGGAAATGGTTTGAATGAAAATAACATTAATGGTTTGGAATTGTGAATAAAAAAAAATGTAAAACTGGTTTTGAAAAAAAATGTGTTAATTGTTCGAATAAAAAAATTATGGAAATGGTTTGAATAAAAAAAACGTTAATGGTTTGAAATGTTGAATGAAAAAAAAATATAGAAAGGGTTTGGAAAAAAATGTGTTAATGGCTCGACCAAAAAAATTTGGAAATGGGTTGGGAAAAAAATGTGATTAGGGTTTGACTAAAAGAAATATGGAAATGGGTTGAAATGTTGGAAAAACAAATTTAGAAATGGTTTGGAAAAAAAATGTGTTAATTGTTTGACTAGAATAAATATGGAAATGGTTTAGGGTAAAAAAATGGCCAAGTTTTGAGTAAAGAAAAACGGTAATGGTATAGGGTGTTAGAAAGAAAAATATAGAAATGGTTTGGAAAAAAGATGGGTTAATGGTTCGACTAAAAAAATATGGAAATGGTTTGAATCAAAGAAAAAGAAAAAGGAAATGCTTTGAATTAAAAAAAAGTTAATAATTTGAAATGTTGAATACAAAAAAATATAGAAATGATTTGGAAAAAAAATGTGTTCATGTTTCGACTAAAAAATATATGAAAATGCTTCGAATAAAAAAAAATATGGAAATGGGTTGAATAAAAAAAAAGGCAATGGTTTGAAAGGTTGGAAAAAAACTTATAGAAAGGGTCGTGAAAAAAAATGTGTTAATGGTTTGACTAAAAAAAATATGGAAATAAGTTGGAAAGAAAATGTGTTCAGGGTTTGATTAAAAATAATATGGAAATGGTTTGAAAAAAAAAACTTTCATGGTTTGAAATGTTGAATAGAAAACATTTAGAAATGGTTTGGAAAAAAAATGTTAATGCCTTAATGGTTAAGGCTCAAATTGGAAATAGTTTGAATCAATAAAATGGGAATGCTTTGAATAAAAAAGAACGTTGATGGTTTGAAATGTGGACGACAAAAAAATATAGAAATGGTTTAAAAAAATGTGTTCATGGTTCGACTAATAAAAATATGGAAATGGGTTCAATCTAAAATATGGAAAGGGTTTGAATCTAACAAATGGAAATGGGTTAGGGTAAAAAAATGGTTATGGTTTGACATGTGGAAAAAAAAATGTGGAAAAATGCGGTGGGAAAAACTTGGGTTAATGGTTTGATTAAAAAAATTCGAAATGGTGGGAATCAAAAACAAAAGCATATATACTTGTGGCATATGTAAAAAATAGAATTTTGGCAATTTTTAAAAGTGAACTTACAAAATCTACTTTAAGTGAAAGTATGGCATTGGATTTAAATGAACTTGTTGCACATACATTTCAAGCAAACGTATTGAGTATTCTTTTCATTTGTTCATGGTTAAGTTTTCAGTTTAAGTGTTTAACAAACAATACAGTTGTACGAGAAAAATGAAAATGCTTCATTGCCCAAAAAATGTACTTTTGCAACATGAGCAACAAACGCTCGTAAATGGTCGTCATAGCCAAATACTATTTACAATACTAATATACTATACATCCGTCTAATGGCCTAACTCATCACCAGAAGGTATTCAACCTTGTTCTGGTTCTACAATGCCTCTGCCTATACTATTTCTCAAAAAATCTTGCAATCCTTCTCTAGATTGCAAACTGTTCAACGTAGCCACTACGGTCCGATCATATCGATCGTGCAAGTAGGAAGAAATGGTTGACAACATTTGCACCTCATTGAACGTAGTGTCTTCGATGAACCTCATTTGTGCCTCATGATCCATGTCTTGGAGTATTCCGATAGGATTTCCACTGGAGTCAAAAACCACATTCTCTGGATGTGGTTGGCGCACGAACTCCTGTCGGTCCAAGTCCCAATGGCCACCAGCAAGTTGGCCAAAAAATACTCGCCGCCCTGGATCGCCCGCACTAATCAGCTTCTTGCACACCTCCGTAATCTCCGCATCATCGTTCCACGGAATGTCTTGCACGCTGCGCACGGCGAGGTGTCTACTGTCATGGCCCCACTTCCACATCCATATCATGTCATTACCCCAACTCCCTCTATTCTCATCGCCAGGCAAGTTCTCTTCGTTCAACTCGAAGTGTGGGGGCATGTAATCCTCCAACCCAAATTGGACGTACAACCGCCGGTGCAAAGGAGCCTTGCATTGTGCGCACCGCTTTCTTGTGACCATGTGCGGAATGAGACATCCGGGGTGGTACATATGTCCACACGTTCCAAGGCAAAATCCACCCTCGGGTCCAAACGGTTCCATGCAAATCGTGCACGTCGTTCCATCCTTCACAAACTCGGGAACTATGGGCCACAGTAAGGGGGCATTGCCTTCTCTATCCACGGGCCCGTATCGATATCTCGCGGTGTTGAATTGGAAGTCTAGATGCGGATGCCCGTCCCAATCAATGCTTGCATTATCGCGATTTTGGGGCAATGTAACTGGAAACATATCCTCCAGTCGGGCCCACGATGTCAAGCCAAAATAACGTTGGCTACCATCTCTAAATTGTGCAGCTATTCTCCTGACTTCACGCTGCAGTTGTGCGACCTCGTTCATAGCCAAAGTGCATGCCAATCTCATGTTGCTCATGGCAAGCAACTTTTGCTCCCTCGTAGTTGACGTTTGTTGCAACAATCTATCCTTCATGGCATTTACAAATGCCAACTCGTCCTGTAGTCCCTCCAAAGCTGCTGATACAGTCTCCATGTTGGCCTTGGCCTCATTGCACTCGCCCTCTACACGCTCCGCTCGTGCCACAAGGGCATCGTATGCCACGCGCTCAATGCTTATGAACTCTTGGCCCAATGCATCTGTTGATTGGGTTGCCGCATTTGAACTCTCACCACGAAAATGTGGTGTTGGGAATATACCATGAGGCCGCACCCGGCGCACCGTCAATGGGTCAGCTGGCTCAATTAGACCATATGTGGCCCGCTCCACGACCTCATCCAATGGTGGAGTGCCATCCGTGCTTTGGCGACGTTCACGTTCAAGCAAGTCAATGTTACTTGCTAGTAACTTAGCATTCGTTTCCTCCAAAGCCTTCACTCGTGCGTTGTGGGCTTGTACCTCCATCTCGTGCCTTCGCTCAGCTTCTGCACCATCCTCACGCAGCTTAATCACCAATGCACGTAATGCCTCTAATTCCCCATTTGCTCCAAATACTTCATTAATTGTCATGGACGGGGGAATTGGGTGAATGGCGAGTGGCATGGGCTCGCTTGGACCGGCAATGGGCGCCTCCAATTCGGGAGCCACCGGATTTTGTTCGTTGGCGCCTTGAGGTGCATTGTCGACCTCCATGGGGTCCGCGGCCGCCACTTCGTCCCCTTGTGCCCCAGCCACTCCTTCGCCTTCCAATTGCACTTCAGGATTTGGTGGAATTCTACGGCTTTTAGTAGGGAAACGGCCGCCCCGTTGTTTAGCCGGATACGTGTTCCAATCCACGTCCTTGCCCAAAAAAACCTCCGCATATGCCATTTGACACAATGCGAGGGTCCCATCCTTCTTCGAGAGGGTCCCCCAAAGTGCCAATGCCACCTCGGTCAACCGCTTCTTGAACGTTGGGTGTACGCAATACTTGATCAATGCAACGCCAGATCGCACTTGCGTCTCATTTCTCTCCCGTGGAAAATGGCGGTTGATGTGGGCCCAGTCCACGTATCTCTGACATGTGGTGCGGGTCCATGGCTCAAGCGCCTGTTCCCACCCGTGCCCGGCCAAAACTTCTCCAGTGTTGAAAGTCGCCCAGTCTACAGTGCTCCTGTTCCCACGACGCTTCCTGTGTGGGGGTTCACCTTCATGGGTTACCATCTCCTGGTTTTCTACCACTGGGGGGTGATTTCCAGCAATTACCACCTCCTGGTTCTCTGCCATAGGGGGGTTCTCCACATGTATTACCATCTCTAGTGGGTTTAAGGCCATAGTACCTGCACACAATGCCACAACACGGATGTGTATGTACAGATGACTATGCTCTGCCTCCTGTTGCGTGAGGGCAACTGGAATGTGGCAAAGCAATAGCCAAATGCTTGACTTCCTCCCGAATTGCAATGCAAAGCTTTTTTCAAGCTAGGACAGAGCAACTCAAGAGAGAAAGCAAGGTTAATTGTGGCTGAATTTGGGATTTATACTCCCCATTACCAAGCCTCGTTAGGAGTGTTAATTTGTGTCTAATCACATCGCCATGCACCACCTGGAGCCGTTGATGCGGACGGCCATCGACGGCTGGGGCGTCCAGGGAGCGTCGACGGAGGTTCGGGAGGCCGTCGACAGCTTCGGGATGACGTCACAGAGGCCGTCCACAGGTCCGGCGCTGTCAACGAGTTCGAAAACACTCATGAGTTCGAAAATCCATAATTACTCCGCCGAATTGCAAATTCGATGGCCAAAAATGGCTCTTCATGATGGCCTGCCCGTGGTCTTGGACGGCCACTGTTCCGCTGTGGACAGCCTGCCCGGACAGGTCGACGCTCCGGCCCGCAGCCAAATTCGTTGCGGACGGCCTGCCCAGGTCCTGGACGGGCCCGTGTTGCTGGACGGTTTTCTGGACGCCCTCCGTCCCCGTGACGGCCTGCTCAGGGCCTCGACGGCCAGGGAGGACTGACCCCTTATTGCCCCTCCGGAGGGTAAATGTAAAAAACTCCCCCCTAATTTGTGCCGATTAAATTTTAGATTTCAACACGTCCCCTAGCTAAATCGAGGTCTCTGATTCCAAATAAGAATTCAGAATTTGCAAAAAAGAATTTGTGTGAAAAATAAAAGAAATTCCAGGGTTTTCTGCAAGGGTAAAAAAGGGGCAATAGAGGGGTCAGTCCTCCCTGGCCGTCCTGGACAGGCCCGTCTTCCTGGACGGTTTTAGGGACGCCCTCCGTCCCCGTGACGGCCTGCCCAGGTCCTGGACGGGCCCGTCTTCCTGGACGGTTTTCTGGACGCTCTCCGTCCCCGTGACGGCCTGCCCAGGTCCTAGACGGGCCCAATAGGTGGGCCCAATATATACTGAATTTCAATTAGGCAGGTGGAATCCAATTAGACAGCCAGGATCCAATTACGTAATTGGTATTCATTTAGGCAGTTGAGATGCAATAAGCTGTAAGACAGCAGAATTTTAATGTGGGTGAACTGGTGAAGATTGCCAATGCAGTACCTGTATACTGTAATTTTTATTGGAGCTCAGTGAGTTAACATTCACAGCTTGCATTTCTTTTTAAAAAATTTTGGGATTCATTCATGGTTGTGACAAGTGTGTGACTCATTCAGATCTTGTATTTCTTTTTAAATTTTTTTGGGATTCATGATTGTGACAAGTGTGTTAGCCATGTATGCATGGTAGGAGGCAAAGATTGCACTTATTTAAATTAAGAGTTGATTTGCCTTTTTCGTGTATGTCTTTAGATGAAAATATTTTTAGTTTATTTTTCAGTCAAGGAGAAATAGATGAGGAATCTAATACAAGTTGTTTCATATTTTTTGGAAGAAAAATTGAATTAATTATTAATTTTCAAACACAATTTGTCATAGGACCCTATTTGTGATCAGTAAGCCTTGAAAATCTATACATGCACAGTTTCTAAAAGAATCTGGTTTGGTGAATAAACTAGTAATGCAACATGTAAAAAATGGTTTGAAATGGTTTCTAAATGTGTCCCTTTCAAAAACTGAAATGAATTCTTCAATTAATCATTATTTCAAAACAATTTCACATTTGAAAGAAGGTAGTTTAACAACCATTTTTTATTTTGAATAAAATTAGTAGACACCTATAAGTACACTTAGTTACGATTGAATCCATTGTAACTCTAAAACCATCCATTCATATAGTAAAAATCAAATCTTAGCATGCTTCAATATAATCCACAATTAGTTTCCTCACAATGAGCTTTCCAATTCAGATTTCAGACCCTCCTATAGTCCTATTAAGCAGATAAAAAAGCCTGCATAGTTTATTAACCTCCATGTGAGCTTCCTACCATAATAGTTGATTTGAGAGCAAGAGGTCCTTGAACTTCTTCATTTTAGATGTTAGAATGGATTTGCAGACTTACTGATACTTGTGTTTTTAAACACAATCGGCTTATTAAATTCCCTAAGTTTTCCTTATTATATAAATGAATGTGAATATGCTCTTGTGCCTTTAAATTGGTTTTAAATATTGCATTAATTAGGATTGTATACTATAGTTTAATTTCTCTATTGTGTGCTTTGTTTTCTTATAAATGGTGAAATATAAATAGTTGTAGCTTTGATTTTTGATTTTCAAACTCTTTAGTGGCATATAGATAGCATATGCTGTGCGTTTCACCATGTTCTTAGTTCATCAAAATCCTTGAAGCTCACATGTTTCCTTGTATACAATGTTTTTGATCTTCTCAATATTTTGTAATTATGAAATGTAGAAAAAAAATAGGGTGTTCAAAAATAGTCCTTCAAAGAATTTACAAAAGAAAATAGGGTACTCTAAAATACACTCCGGTAGCTTTATTTCTACTAATAGGGAGGGAAAAAAACATGAGAAGGACATAAATACCCCCCCATTAAATACCCCATTATCGCACGTGGTTACCAAAAGATAAAGGGGGTGAACCCCCAAGTCTGTTATTCAAACCATTCCCATTTTTTTTATTCAAACCTTTCCCATTTTTTTTATTCAAACCATTCCCATTTTTTTTATTCAAACCATTTCCACATTTTTTTCCAAACCGAATCATTTCCATATTTTTTTAGTCGATCCATTAATCCATTTTTTGGTCCAAATCCCTTCTATATATTTTTGCCCAACACCCGAAACCATTAACGTTTTGCTTTATTCACACCACTTCCATTTTGGGGATTCAAACCTTTTCCCTATTTTTTTTAATTGAACCATTAACACATTTTTTTCCAACCCATTTCCACATTTTTTTTATTCGAACAGGGCTCGACAATTTCTTTCCAAACCCTTTCTATATTTTTTTGGGGTAACTTTTTTAACCCTTTGACGTGTATTTTTGGTTCAAACCATTAACACACTTGCGGAATTCTAACTCTTTCTTCTAGGGTTTATCATACACTTCGGCAAAGAGAGGATTAGAGCGGTTTAGGGTTCCGCAGAAGAGTCTGAATTCTGAAAATTGGTTGGTGCCCACTAACGGAGTCTTGCTTGCCAGTGCCCCCGTCCTAAACTCCTAATTAGTGCTCGCCATTCACTTATACTTTCATAACTCATAGTTTCATAACTCATAAGTAGAGTACATGACTACATGACCAGAATATTATGCAATATAGTAACATACTAATATGTACATGTAGTACTAATCTAATTTCCTAAAAAATACATGCCTAGTCGGATGGCTCCCGAATTTAAAATTGAGAAGTTTAAATCCCTACATATCCGTAGGGCAACTTCTAAAATTTAGGGTCCATCACTTCAGCCATTCTCGATATGAGATGAAGCACTGGAAGGCAATGTAAAATTTTAGCCGTGTACATTACACACTACCCACCAACAAGTTTAGGATCATCCAATTCTGCCATTGAAACGAATTTTGCATAATATAATCAAGCATACCAAATGTGGATTTCACATAAGTCAAATTCAGTATTTGGTGAATTGTTTCATTCAAAACTCATGGTTTAGCATGATAATTGATTATAAAACATTGGTGATGAATTAGCATTAATTTGCAAAGAGGAGATATGTAGGAAACATCCATATGCACATCTTTCATACCAAAAAACATCCTAGATTCCTAGTAAGTTACAACAATATAATTGGGTTGAAGAATTCAATTAGGCATTTTATGTGACCCCATTTTGTAAAATAGATGTATGTACGCTTGAATTAGATTTAGGCAAAGTCATTGTACGGAAATGATTTAAGTTCCTCAAGGAGTTATAGTGTGACCATCAAATAGCAAATGCTAATTAAGCCGGATTAAATTATTAAAATTAGCTCCTATTTCCTAAATTTACGGGGGAGAATGAAATTAGATGGAAAGGGAGGAAGTAGAGCTTTTTGACGACACAACTGAGAACGGATACGCATCAACCGAAGAGGTATGTGTTTAGACTAGAACCAATAAGTTTAATCATTTCATGTTATTTCTTTTAATTACTTCAAAATTTGCAAAATTAGATTGACGCTAGGAAAATAAAGATCAATTACCGAATACAAATTATAATGCACTTCTTAAGTTATTAAATTACTAAACTAGACATTTTACCCTCATTTACGCAAAAGTAAAAAGGAACTTAAACCCTAAACCCTAAACCCTAAATCCTAAAACCTTCGGTTGGGCAAGGGCTTTAGGCTGGGTTTTTGACCTTCTCAAAATTCAGTGTCAGCCCTTAGATGGGCGTTTTCTGGCCTGTTACCTTATTACCTTGTAGAGGAATTTCAGTTGCACGAGGCTTGCCATTAAGTCTTCGCTGGCATCTTCACCGCCCTGTGCTTCCCCGACGATCCCCTTAATGGTTCAGAATTCCCGGGACGCCCTGTGGGGTCGCGTGGACGGCCTCGTTCCACGACGGACCCCCGAATTCCCAGGACAGCTTGTGCGTCCTGTCGACGGTCTCGCAGTTCCTCGACGGTTTCCTGGACGGCTTCGAAATTCCCGGGACGGATGGGTGCGTCCCGTCGACGGCCTCATCGTCCTCGACATTCCCCTCGACGGCTTCCCAATTCTGAGGACGGCGAGCGCGTCCCCTCGACGGTCTCGCAGTTCCTCGACGGTCCCCACGACGGCTTCGAAATTCCCGGGACGGATGGGTGCGTCTCGTCGACGGCCTCATCGTCCTCGACATTCCCCTCGACGGCTTCAGTGCGTCCCCTCGACGGTCTCGGAGTTCCCGACACCCCTCGACGGCTTTCGAGTTCCTTGGACGGATCGGCCGTCCATGCGACGGCTCGCCAACGACTATATAAGGTGGGCCAGGTCCCCCACTCTGCACGAGTCTCTCCTGCTCTGACGGTGCTCTCTTGCCCTGGATTGGTTGCAGTCCTTGCTTGGGAGCGCGGGTGCTTGCGAGGAGGCTCGGCTGAAGAAGGGGGGATAGTTTTCACATTTGTGAGTACTGAACCCTAATTCCTTGGTTTTACCATCGCATATTTTTTTTCAGAATGAACGGGCGAGGTGCGTCGAAGCGCAAGGTTGATGAGTGGTTTTCAGGCATCGGAGATCCTGTTGGTGAGCAGTCTCCAGAATCCATTGACTACGTATCAGAGGCAGTATTGGCCGGAGAAGGGGTCGGTGGTGCGGCTGGAGGAGAATCTTCAGGGGCCAAGAAAAAAAAGAGTAGGCGGAGGCACAAGACTACGAATACAGACGACTGGCCAAGGAAGGCTGCGACCAGGAAAGTGCAGGAAGTGGCATTGGATTTTTTGGAGCAATATACGATTGCTCAATTGAATACGACCTACGTCTCGCGTGGATTGCAAGGGGTGGAGACAATTAAAAAAAAATTCACCCACATGTTTTGGACAACAATGGGCGAGGATGAGTGGCTTGAAGATCGCACAAAGGAACACTTCCGTCGTTGGCTTGACGAACAAGTGCAAACTTGTGTTTTCAACATCGCCCAAGTCGCCGCATCGGTAAAGGGCTTCAAACGAGATGTAGCGCCGAAGCAACAAGCATTGCATTTGTTGCACAAAAAGGTGTATTGGTGGCATGACGCAATGCGAGCGCTGTCTTCCAGCAATATCCGCTCTGCCCCATGGTTTCAGCAGAGCCAAAGCTTGTCCCTAGGCCAAGCGGGTGCGGGAGGAGTGGTATTTCTTGAACGAGGAGTGGTGGTGGTTCCATTGTCAGGCCACAACAAACAAGGGGGGCACGGGAGGGTGCGTAAAGTGAGCCTCCAAAATTCAAGGCACATTCCCCCCATGATGGAATTGGCGGGCAAGACAGCCCTATA
Organism: Thuidium tamariscinum; assembly: GCA_947034885.2. NCBI lineage: Eukaryota > Viridiplantae > Streptophyta > Bryopsida > Hypnales > Thuidiaceae > Thuidium > Thuidium tamariscinum. Next base: position 692,694 of record OX344755.2, on the reverse strand, counting down.
TGTGGATCAATTGAAGAAGTCGCGGGAGAAGTTGTCCATCGAGGCTTTGGTTTGTCCATGTAATCATCCAGGGGTCATAAAATTTTTTGCTATAAATGACATGACCATGGAGTGTTATTCTCAATGGTGGAATGGAGGAACATTGGGAGCCATGTTCGCATTGGACCAGAAAAACCGAGATTATGCTGAGATCGGGGAGCTTGCCTACCATGCAACTCCACAGACGATGCAAGAAGCCAAAAGACTCTTGGCTTATCGTAGAAACCGCACCGAGCTTGCATGGGCGTTAATTTGCATCGTGGATGCGGTGCAACAATCTTCGGTGCTCCACAACGACATCACGCCAGAAAACATCATGTTGCATTTTCCGAATGATGATGGGCGAACAGTGTGGATTGGGCTATGTGATTGGGGAATGGCTAGTCGTATCAATGAAGAAACCCATTCTTTGTACCAGTTTCAATGTGCAAGCCAAATGCGGGCTACACGTCAGAAACGTTGGTGGGTGGCCCCTGAATTGATGTATGTTCCTGGAGAGGCGGGTACTTCGGTATCCCCCACTCGTGCAGATGGGGCACCGTGTGTTAGTATACATATAGACGGATATGCTGTTGGGAAGCTTGCGGAGAAGATATGGAAGAAAGACCGCGAAAATACGGAAATGCTTCCCGACCATACAGCGTTTGGTACATTTCAAGCCACATTGGGCGAATTGTGCAAAGAGGACCCACTACAACGACGCACGGTAACATACGCCGTGGGACGAATTAGTGGCGCCCCCTTATTTTGGACTCCACCCGTTGATTGCTACCGCGAGGCCCGCAAGGAGCAAGCACTTCTACAAGAACAAGCAAGGAATGAAGATTAGAGAATAGTATTTTAGTGGCAATGTAATCGTAGACGTACCTTAGTACTTGCTTTTACCACAGTATAGTCCACGAACTTTGCGTCACTAAATTTTGTACTAACTCCTTTTTGAAATAAATATATGTAAATATTTTTGTTCCATTCGAGTATGATTCCGGTGAGTGGATTTGTGAGTAGTTCTGTCCCTTCGTAAATTTTGGACTGAATGCCATGTTAACCCCTAAAGGACCACGGCCGTTTTTCAACCCAAAACCACTCAAAACTGCCATTTTTGTTCCATTCATCCATGAAAAACAAAAAAACTAAATTTTTAGAATCTAACCATAGGATCTTGAACTTTACTTAACTAAGATGATGTGGTGAAAATTTCATGAAGTTTGACCGTATAGATAGGAAGATATGAGCATTCAAAGTTGGAAAACAAAGTTTTCTTAAACACTAGTTTGCAACTTCAAATGACTTTGTCCTCCATTTATGTAATCTTTTTGCACTACAGACGTTGAATTAAAAAAATTTTATTGAGAAATTGAGCTAAGAGCTTAGGAAAAAAAATTCACAAAATAAAGACTTTTTGTCATTCTTTAAAAAATTGTCAAGTAGATGTAGGTCCAAGATTGAAAGAAAAACTAAATTGCAAATATCTCATAGATGGAATTGAAACACAATAATCCCAATGGTGAGATTGTTCTAGAAAACAAAATCAACCTTGTCCAACAATTTTTTTTTTAAATTGTGGAAATTGCATTCACAAATGAATCCTAGAAGTTATTTTTTCAAGAAGATGCTTAGATTGCCCGAAAAACAAGATTGTTCATAACTTTCACATTACTAATCCAAATGGAATGAATCAAAGCTTTACTTGTAGACAAAAATATAATCTATAAGAAAAAAAAATTATTTTTTTAATTTTGAAGTTTCTGTAGATTTTTTTTCTGCCCGGCAACATAAAAATAATGTTTATGATGGCATAACTTTTGCTCCCGGTCACCAATTGAAAAAAAATGAATATTTCCACGGAGCTAATCAGTTTTTTTATCTTATGTGAAAATTTCAATAAAATTCATTAAAAATTGAAGTCACAAGTACTTGCCCTAATTCTTAAAGTTCCCCGAGGGGACTCTTGGTCCTTTAGGGGTTAATTCAGTACTTTCAATCATTTTCTCCATATTCCAGATTACATTTGTTTTCTTGTACATGGCAAAATCCATAATGATCTCAAAATATCCAAGCATGTAGGTAACCAGCTTCGAAGAATGAATCCAAATTTAAGAGTATAGAACACATGGCAAACGACAAAGCAAATATTTCCATTTCTTGGGACAAATATCCATAAATGGATCCGTTGTTGCGTTGTAGAATTTGTGACATGTGAAGATAAAAAATTTCTACCCATGCGCCCTACATGAGCACAGGAAGCATGTGTAGTATTTATAATTAATGCCGAATTTCACATGCAAGGTATTCAGCCTTACACAATATTACATAAGATGACATGGAGACATTTTTTTCCCTAGATGCTCTCAACGTCTTGCTCGTGTACGATTAGGAGCCATGCTCCTTGCAGCAGCCTCTCGCGTGGTTGCTTGATTGTCTTGAGGTGCAGGTGGAGGACCTCTACGAGTCCCTCTATAATCACTATCTCCCGGAACTTCACCATCTTCACCTATACTAGGACCCATGGATTCATCATCATGATTGGACGTTGCCCTACCGACTTCGCTTGGTGAGTTGTCAGGGCTGTCTGAGCCTTCACCTACTATAGAAGCCAATCTGCGGATTGTTCGCCCTCCTACTCCATCTCCAGCGGTATCCACACTGGGCCCCGTCGGTCCAGGGAGAAGACCTTCGCGGAGAAATGGTATACTCGCCGCTTCTTCCCTTCTTAGCCTTCTACGTGTTCTTCTACTCACTCGTTCATTGGTAGGGCTTTCTTCACATGGCCGCGGGCGTCGATTAGTAGTGCGTGTAGGCGGTGCAACGGGTTGTTCTGAGGATGGAGGTGCATTCCTTCGCTCGGTCATATTTAGAGTTGGGAAGAGACCGGCCAATCGTGTACCGACTGATGGAGTTTCTTGGTTGGGGCGGACTCTAGAAGATGAAGGCCGTGCTGAAATTTGGACGGGTGGATCATCCAAGCTAGGCGCTTGTGGTCGCACGCCGATCGTGTCTCGAAGCAATGTGCGAAAGTCTATCTCGACACCAATGGGGGATCTGTGGCTACGAGTGTTCCGCGCCACTCGGGGATCTGTGGCAACGACCTCATCTTCGCCTTGTCTTTCTACCACAACGACATGTTCATGTCTCCAGGTACGCATTTCTTCTTCAATCGGCCCTATAACCGGCGAAGGTGGGGCTTCAACCCCTTCGTTTTGATTTCCACCACTTGACCCCGCAATCGATGTACGTGGCATCCATGACGGACTGCCATCATTTCCCCCGTTGTCATTTCCATCCTCATCTCCCCCGTGGTCATTTCCATCATTATTCGCGCCATCAAAGTCAAATACGGACTCGTCAATTAGGGGACCCCTTTCTTGCCTTTCACCCAAAGGCCGAAATGGTGGATCATCATCGCCATTGGAACTGTCGTCTGAGTCATCGTTGTTAGCGTCTGACATAACCGAACCACGATCCAAGCCATCTGATTCGGTTGTCATGGAATCTTCGGACAACATGTTCTCAGTGTACCATCGTGCTGCATCCGCCGCACCCCTTTCCCTGAGAGTCCTTGAATTGGTATAAATGTAAACCAATTCCTCCGCGCGCTCAGATGTCAATCTGTTGCGAGACTTGCTGTGGACAAATGAATACATGCTCCAATTGCGTTCGCATGATGATGCGGAACATACTTGTGCGAGGATCCTTCTTGCAATAGGTGCAAGCGTATGAGCAGCGGCTCCGAGAAGATCCCACCATTCATGCGGCTCCAAATTCAAAGTATTCACATCGGGAAGTCCAGCGAACATGCCTCGGCGGTCTCGAAAGGATTGGTACTCAAACAAAGCGGCTGCATATCCCAACCCTCCAACTGCCAATTTGCGTAGTACTCTAAGAATGGCCTCCTTTGCCTCGTTATCGTCTATTAGTATAATTTCATCAAGGAGGAATGGATTGAGCAGGGCAGCTGCGTAGTACAAATCAGTCTTCATCAAATCCCATCGTTCGTAAAACGCGTATTCAGCACGGTCCGCATAATTTGCCTCCAATGAAAATGGTCGATTCCTCAAAGCCAAAACATGCTTTTCTAGCTTCTTCATCACGATCCATGCTTTGCCCATGACCGGATGTTTTCCATCAAACTCTCGAAGAGCCACCAACACAGGCTCTACCATATGCACAAAGTTGAGACACCTCCTCCAGAACTCGTCCTTTCGAACCCTACGTCGAACCTTTTCTGCCTTATTGTGTATTGCAGCGTTCGAGGACCTCACATATTTGTTCCACTGCGGATCATGGACTGTAGATTCCACGGCTTCCTTGACCTCGGCCAAACGCTCGATCATGAGGAACATGGTCGCAAAACGTGTCTCAATGGGATTCTTCAACATGAGGTTAGGAGAATGTCGTCGGAAAATGGCGAGTGGCATGTGATGCGTGCGAATGAATTTCACGATTGATTTTGCTTTCTTCACCATTTTGACCACCCAAAGTTGCTTGCCCCAATCTTCAAGTAGAAGGTCAAGTGCATGCGCGGAACAACCTTGGAAATATAGGTGAGGGAATTCGCGAGTAATTTGAGTACCAGCCAAACGCATGTTTGGCGCATTGTCCGTACAAACTTGCACCACATTCTGTCCCCCCACCGCGTCAATGTAATCGATCATGCAATTAGCCACATAAACAGCGTCTTTGCTTTCGCCTGTAGTGTCCACCGATCCCAAAAATACTTCTCCACTCGTGCACGACAACATTACATTGATCAATGGCCGATGGCTGACATTGTCCCATCCGTCAGAACATATAGTGACACCGTACTTGTGGATAGGCCCCCTTGTCTTCTCCGCTACCAGTGCAGCCACTTCCTCCTTTGTTGATGTCATGAGCTTCGTACGTATGGCATTGTAAGGTGGAGGTTTGTAAAGAACTCTGGACTCGGAGGTTGATTTCACGGCATCCACAAAAGCGGGGTGTCTCACCACATTGAATGGGATATTTGCTTCGTAGAAAAACTTTGCCCACTTCTTGTCTAGTACTTGCTTTTTGGATGTGTCCATCCCTTCTTGTACGGATAATTGCCTCAGCGGTCGACTATGGGTCGAAGAAGGGACAGGCGCCTCTGATGATCGAACTTGAGAATTTTGGCCCAAAGTATTTCCTCCCCCTCCACTAATTGAGATTGAAGCATTGGGTAATTCTTGATCACGTACCACCCTCATTGGATTCGATGACGGTGATGTCACTTCCACATCATGTTCCTCTTCGTCTTCGGAGACCGTAGGAACATTCCCCCCACAATTGAAAAACATAGCCTTCACTGCTGCACTGGCCTTGTTGCACATTCTCACTCCGGGGAGGGTGTCATTTCGTCTATAACCCAAGTGGAAAAGCAAGCGATCCTTGCGGTAACTAATCTTCGTTTTGCAGAACTTGCATTCCACTTTCCCATCCTCTTGTAGCCTGTACCAGGGTTCCCATTGTGTCCTCCCCCCTCCCATTGCTCCCACTGGTTCTTCACTTGAAACTGCACAAACAAAACAGGTTAGTATTCAGTTTGGATGTGATGTGGAAATAACACTTACTGCTTTCACAGCAAGTGTTCCTCCCACACACTCTTCTTGGACTTCACTCTAGTGCAATGGCTGTGTGCCAACCAGGTCATAAGAGCAGAGATCAGCAAGGAAAAGTGACCTTCAAATACACGGCTTGTGCTATATACTGTGAAGGCCTGGCAACAGTCGTCCAGTCGACGGCCTGTCCGTTGGCGCACTGTGGACAGCCGCGGACGGGACGTCGTGGCCGTCCCCGCAGACGCTCTGGCCGTCCAGCGGACGTCCCGCTGTCCAGACGACGGCCTGGCCGTCCCCGCAGCGTGGACGGACTCTGGACGCCGTGACCGTCCGCTGAACGGAAAACTGTCGAGGCGACGGCCTGGCCGTCCCGTCGAAGTGCACAAGCCGCGGACGCTCTGGCCGTCCCCGCTGCGTGGACGGACTCTGGACGCCGTGACCGTCCGCTGAACAGAAAACTGTCGAGGCGACGGCCTGGCCGTCGCGCCTAAACCCTAAAGCCGCGGACGCTCTGTCCGTCCACGCGACGGCCAGTCGTCGAGGCGGCCGACAGGCCGTCTGCGCGCTGTCGACGGACTTCATCCGCGCTGTCGACGACGCCGTCAGCATTCGGGACGGCCTCTGACGCGTCCTGACGCGTCATGACATCCCGACGGGAAAAGCCCACGTCACGTCAGGATAGACAACCCTGAATAAATGTAGTTTGCTTTTATTGATCCTCACATATTTAGGTATATTGTAGGCTAGTGATGGCTTTGAAGCCACATAGATGTAAAGCAGTGACTTCTAGGTGTAGTCTTGGGACCCTAGTAGAACATTTGAAAAGTCTTTAGAATATTAGCCTTGAAGAAGTCCTTCAATTATGTTCCCTTTCAATTATGTTGGTGGCTATTGATCCCCATTTTCTTTGGGTGTTCATGAGTACTTTAGAAGAGACGTTCAGCTGAATGGAGCTATCAACTGCCAACTGCTACGTCAAGTTTTGCAGGCATTGTTGCGCTTGCCCAAGATTTCTTGTATCGAACTTTTCACAATGTCAGTGTCAGAGTGACCCGGTCTTGTCAGAACGGGTTCTATGTCTTCAAGAAGAAGTTCCAGGCTGTATCCTTTTTTTTAGGGGGGGCAGCATCTGCAGCACACCACATGGCTACTTCCAATTGGTCCATCAATGCAAACTTCCTATGCTTTAGAGCCAAAACTAGAGCTTCCACCTTTGAAAAAAAATTGCACAAGCATTTTATATTATTTTTCAAAATTTTTTTGCTCAAAACTATAGTAAACGCTCTAGTGCATCTTAAAAAAAAATGGGGTATGAAAATTCTCATTTTCTCAAGTTAGGCAGCTTCACCAAGTCAGGCAGCGACCACAAAATGGTCGCTCGAGCACTTAGGGGTTAAAGCTACTCCTTGGGCACATCTTGTGTAAACATTTCAGCGAAAAAAATAAAAACTCCATTCATAGTGAAGCAATGAGCTACTCAAAAAATTTATAATGCCAAAAAACGCACCTCAAGGCTTTAAGGGTTAAAGGATTAACATGTATAACCCCAATCAATTTATGGCTTCTTAAAAACTACTTTGTAATTTTTATAAAAAATGAATTTCGAATGTGATTTTTGATCCAAGATCTAGTGTATTTGAGGCTCATTTCCAAGAGCTCTCACACTACAGGAAGTCAAGATTGCAATGGATACCACTATACAAATCTTGTATATAAAAATCACTATCATTCATTTTCTAAATTGGATTTATGACACCAAAACTAGACTTCTGGAAGAACTTTCCAAGAATACAAACTACTAAAAATAGCAACTTGGTTAGGTTTTATTTAACTTGACAGTTTTGCAAATACCAAATTTTGGTGCCTTGGATAGTTAGGGGTTAAGAAAACATGACATTGAAAGTGGAAAAATATTTTAAGATAAAAGAAGTATTTGAAAACACCCTATTAACTTCTAAATGGTTTTTGCCAAAAATGCTCGAAAACCACCATTTCTAATACAACTCCCAAATTTTAGATGAAAAATATTTTTTGATACTTATAACTATAGGATTTTATAATAAACCAGTATATAAATACAAAGAATAAATATTAAAATTTTCATCCATGTAGATTGCAAGATATAAATGTTTGAATTGATAAAAATCATTTTGTTGGCCTTGCAAAAAAATAGATTGTTGCACTTCATAAGCTCACACTTGTATGGAAAAAAGTTCAAATTGGTGGTTACTCTTTGGATTTATTTCTTAAGGCCAGTTTGCTAGATGCTTGAAAAATTTCAAATGATTTGGAATTGTACAATATATAAGAAAAAAATAGATAGATAAGTAGATAGAGGTAGAAAATGATTTAAAATATTGAATTGTAAATAATTTATCTATAGAATTAAAAAATGTCAATCCAAATGGTTTAAAGATTTCAAACTTTTTTGGAAAGTGGAGGTTCTATATCTACCTACAAACTACCTCAAAGTAATTAAAACTCCTCATAATTTTTTACTCATTGATCAAAATAGAATGGCTTAAAGCTTTCTACTCCAATATAAATCTTAAAAATCAATTAAAATTTTTTATTTAAAAATAAATACAAATTTTAAAGAAATCTTTTTTGTTGCGTGGACTGCCTACTATGCAATAAAAGCTACATATTATAAAATAACTTTTTAACTTTGTAGTAAAAAATTATGAAAATAGTTGGGCCTTAATCATTAAGTGCTCCAATGTCCAATATCTGGATGATGTATAAATTGAAAACCAAATTTCTTTCTTATTCACTACAAGAGAAAGGGGTGTTTTAAGTAGTGTCCTAGACATCACGTCTTTTAAGTAATGTCTTTTAAGTAAGGTTTTAAGTAAAATTTTACTAAAAAGACAGTCTTTTTAGTAAAATTTTACTTAAAACCTTACTTAAAAGACATTACTTAAAAGACGTGATGTCTAGGACACTACTTAAAACACCCCTTTCTCTTGTAGTGATTATAGCTTGGATGAAAGTCATCCTAATTTTTTGAGATACTTCTTAAAGTTATTGTCCTATCCAAGGGTGGGATTTGGTGTTACTAGAGTACATATTTTTCTAAAATTACAATTGTGGAAGTATCAAGTAGTTGACTTGCGTTGATTCTAATTCAAACTTGGAATTGCAAAAATAAGGTCATAACATCCAAGAACACAAATTCCAAAAAATCACCATGTCAAAAGATCCTCTTTTCAAATCCATTCCAACAAAATTTACTCTAAAAATGACAATATTTTGCTTGTAGTTCAATATAGAAGGAATTTTGAATTCTTCCTTTCAAAATTATAGAAAAATATTGGTGATAGCATTGGTGAATCTTATTGTATGGATAGAATCAAAAACTCAAACTCTACAACTTTTGTTTCCATCTCAATTCCAAAATATTCTTCCAAGTAATACTTTATGATGATTTTTCTAAAATCTTCAATTTAGGAGATGAGTCTGGACTCTGGACACTTAGGAGATAAAGATATTCTTGAAAAAATGTTGTGTGAAAATTTCAAAGGAAAAAAATGAAAAAATCCATACATAGTGAGTTGCTTGAAATTGCTACATTGCCAAAAAAAATGCAATTTGAGTATTTAGAGGTTAAGTAACAAATGGATATTCAAGGAGGAAATCAATTTGAGGTATTATATGACCAAACTTTGTACAAAAAATATCTATATTTTAACTAGATTTTGGTGAGGTAATTGTACGATCATGCTCAAATGGACAAATTAATTGAAGTGTGAGGTTTAAATAGAAAAATCTACATTTAATAGGGATAAATAAGAAAATTTTCAAATCATTTGGAACTGTACAACATGTACAAAAAAAATAGTAAGTAGAAAGAAGTAGAGAATGATTCAAAATACTAAATTGTTAAGAATTTCTTTGCAAAATTGAAACTTGCCAATCCCAATGGTTCAAATGTCTTAATGAAAAATCTACACCCAATATTTTTATTTTATTTCCATAGATATTGAAAATTGAATAAAATAAAGGACTTGAAAGTTTATTATAAAGTAGAGAATTCATAACTACCTACAAACAAAAACTCATCATAATTTTTGACTATTTGATCAAAATGGAATGATTCCAAGCTTTCCATATTTGTATTACTTTTGAAAATCAATTTCAAAATTTTTGTTTCTAAAAAAAGGGATTTTTCCATGTACTTGAATTGCCAATTTATGAAAAAAAATAACATATTTGGCCATAACTTTTGGTTTATATTTCCAAATGTCTTGATTTTTAGTACACATGAAAGATATTTTTAGTTCCCACCTTCTACTAAATTTTGGGTCCAAAATATGGAAATTTCCAATCACATGTACCTACCCAAAAATTGCTATGTTACTATTTTTTGGAGGTTGGTCTTATAGGGGTTAAAGGGACCAAAACTTTAAAGGAATTATTGTAGAAAATTGTAGATATTTGAAACATGATGTACAACAAATGTAGATATTTATATAGTGTGAAATGTCAATTAAATAATGTAGGTCCCCTTAAATTCCCTATTTAGCATAGCTAACATATAGAAAAATCTATTTTACAAAGCTTTGTCAATATCATGCTTCACATTGATTTCTTCCTTGATGACATTTTTGTTACTTAAAGAGGTGTTTTGTGTATGAAAGATGTACATATGGATGCTCCCTACATACCTATGCAATCAAATTAAAAGAATTCATCACCTATTGTTATCAATAAAGTATTACTTAAAACCATGAAAACTGACTTTAAAAAGTTCACCAAAAATGAAATTTCAGTTTTTTTAAACTGAAATTTGGTATGCTTGATTGGGATTGCATGAGGATTGAGTGTTCATTATAGAAGATAAAGAAATGCAATTCTTTTTCTATATTATGCAAAAAATCTTTGAATGGTTTAACTTGTATACTCTCAAATGAATTAAGTTAAGATGTTCTGATTTTGGGTGATCAAGTACTGAAGAAAGCCAATCTTGGAAATTAATGCTCAGTTTTCAAATGTAACTTGGAAAGAGGCCAGAATGATTGTGGATTACTAAGGTGGGTACACCCAAAAGCGCCCTGTTCCTAAAAGCGCCATCTACAAAGTACATACATTTCCGAAATCAGTCATGTTCACATACTGTAGATGGCGCTTTCAGAAACAGACTTTGACTGTTAATAACTTTTGCATACGGTATCCAAATCCTGCGTTCTTTGGTGCGTTGGAACATGCTTTCACTTGCCAACAAGACTACATCAAAATTTGAACTAATTAATAGCAGGAACTAGGCTCAGTATGAATAAGTGGCGCTTTTGGGTGTACCTACCTTATAACAGAGCTGTTTTTTGCAAATATTAATCACACCTAAAAGGGCCATAGCCGGTTACTTATAAGTAAGAAAACAACATTAAATTTTGTAGGTATTGCCATTGATTTTTTTTTCTCAAACAAATGGACCATTTCCATTGCAGGGAAAAAGAACACAGAATCAAGTAGATAAAGTCGCCGGTGAGAATCGTTTTTATTGCCATTAGGGGGTGTCACGGCACTTCCGAAGTCCTCAAAATTCTTTGAGAAAGAGTACGTGGTGCACCGGGAGGGAAAGGCGGATGTGAAATTCTTCGAGAAAACGGAGTGCCGTTTCTTCTCCTCCGTGGGTGAAGAAACGGCGTTTTTGAAGAATTTCTTGAAGCCTTCGACTTGGCGCAAGTATCAGAGCTCCCAACCCAGCTGTGCGAGCCAGAAATTCTTGCGGAATCGTTGCGAACAGCGAAAAGGGGTGTCACAGCTCCTCCACTCTACGGCAGTTTTCATTGGCTCCCGAAAAATCTCACCAACTTGGGTTTCCCTGAGAAATTGAGTTTCTTTGAGGAGCCGTGACGCCCCCTATTGATTTTGAGTTGAGCGGGACTAAGTTAGCAGAAAAACTATTCAGTGATTTAAAGTCAGATATAAAACAACACATATCCATAATTCTATTTTCATTCTCAATTTGGTGATTTCATCCAAGGTTTTTTTTTAAATTTGAAGTTTTTGACAATTTCATCCAAATTTTCACTAATTTTCTATAGGCTTGATGCAGAGCTCATTATTTTGGTGCAACATGACGACAAATAAAAATTTAAAAAAACATTGACTGATTGTAGAGAAGATCAACTGATAACATCTGTGAGCAGGGAAGGAAATCACAGGTTACAAGGCCAAATTATCAAAATTATGCTTGAACTCTGGACCAAAGATAGCAAACACCAATACTCTTTAGTGAGTATTGTGAAGGTACCCAAACAATGAAGTTTATGGCTAAGTTGCATTGATCCAACTGATGTCCAAGGGGATGGCAATTTCACCAAATCAAAGGTGTTTGACCCATGAGGTGAGGAATTTTGGAATTACAAAACCTTGTATCTGAGGCACAAATATTGTCAAATTATTGCACATCATAAGGTGGATACACCTAAAAGTGCCACTTTTTGGTATTGTGCCTAGTTACTATTACTTGTCTATTCAAATTTTCATATAGTCTTCTTGGCAAGTGAAAGCATGTTCCAATGCACCAAAGAACGCAACATTTGGATACAATATGCAAATTAAAGTTATTAAGGTTTGAAGTTTGTTTCTAAAAGCACTCCAGCCAAATAGATACATAACGGAATTCTGAAATGTACATCAACTGTAGATGTTTCAAAATACAAGCAGAGAGGAGCTCACTTTGTAGACCTCTACACTACATAAAATTAACTATTTTTTAAAATCCTTCCTTGGAGAGCTAGAAGTCTACTAAAAGACTATCTCATCCAAATTTCATCTTAAAATCATCAAGAAAAGGTACTTCATAGTACTAAAAAACCCTAAATTGCAAAGTATAACATCCAATTGGGATCTATTTTTGGATAGTAAATTATTTTTGGAAATTAGGAAAAAATTAGGGAAGGCTTATGATAGTTATGACTACCTTCCCTACAAATCTTGAGTCAATCGGAGTTAAAATACAAAAGTTATGACCAAAAAACAGATCAGCATACGTAGTGTGACACAAATTAAAATAGGACAAGTGTTTCTTGCAATCACCCACTATCATAGTGCAAGTCAAATAGAATGTTCGAATATGAGACAAGTGTGCTCTAAGTCAGACATTCTAGATAGTCTATACGCACATGTGCAAGATAATATTCAAGAATGTCTCTTAAGGGGAGAATTCAATTGCTGAGGTGAAAAGATTTTCATGAAGTGAAGTTGTGGGCTCGTGGTGACTTTGCTTCTTATGGAGCAGCAATAGTGCATCCACACTTCATCCCTCAGCAACACCTCATAAAACTTACTTTGTGTCATCAAAGACGTCATGAAAGAGCATTCCTCTGTTGTCAAACGGTTTGAGTCGTTGAGTGAGCTCAGGAAAATGGATCCAAAGCCATAGCATGATGCGGTGGACTGTTGTGCCTCAGGGTCAGTGCGGTTGGGCTGTGAGCATATTTGCCCTAGTGCCCTCTGTTCTCAGATAGAGTTTAAAAAAAAATTTATTTGTTTTTTTACAAATGAAATTAAGGGGCCTTGGTTTGGGAAAAGAGGTGAGTGAGTGGCTTGCAAGGCTTTCTATATTTTGGCTTTCTTGCACAAAAAAAAAAACTTGGCTAAAAAAAGGTGAAAAGTCATGAAGTTTTCTGCTAAAATTCTTTGTTTCATTAAATAATCTTAGATGAAATCGCCAGATTGTAGATGAATATAGAAGTTCTTAGACAAAGAGAACTTTGGAAATGCTGTAGGGCATTCTTTAGAAGAGCTCTACCATATAAGCAAGTTAACATGGCTGAGAGATTGCTATGTTAAATAAATAAAAATTAGTTAGTTAGTTTAGTTGATTATTAAAAAGTCTTAAAATGCTTTTTTGGAAAAAAAAATTTACATTAGTTTTTAGTTTTGGTTATACATTCTAAAATTTTTGGAAAGTTTTTAAAGTTTTTTTTATTTCAAAAAATTGAATCAATAATCAACATGATTCACTATATAAAGGACAATTTCAGGGAACAGGGTGATTGCACAAAACACTTGTACTATTTGTTGTGTTTTGCAACAATACTCTTGACTTTTTCTGGAGTACTATTAAATTAGAAAATTAATTTTAAAATTAAAAAAATATGACTTATGTATACACCTTTAAAATAAAGGTACCCATAGAAGGAATTGTATAGAAAAATTCTGTAAGTAAGAGAACTTGAAAAGTGCCCAACTTCAAGAAAATACATACTTTCATGTTTTAATTAGAGAAAAATAGTAAAAATAAGTAAATACAAAAAATAAAATGTGGACATTTGCAACAACTTTATGGAGATAGTCATTCACCAAAATAAATAAATAAATAAATAAATTTATATGTTTCAAAATACAAGGAGAAAGAAGCTTACTTTGTAGACTTCTACACCACATAAAATTAACTATTTTCAAAAATCTTTCCTTATAAAGCTAGAAGTCTACTAGAAGACCATCTCATCTAAATTTCATCTTAAAATCATTAAAAAAAGGTACTCCTTTGTACTAAAAACCTCCAAATTGTCATTTGTAACATTCAATTACTAGTATTATTTTAATATTTTAATATTTTTTTAAATTATGAAAAAATTACATAAGGTGTATGATAGTTATGAGTACCTTTTTTCTTTAGAAATCTTGAGTCATTTGGAGCAAAAATGAAAAAATTATAGTCAAAAAATAGATCAAAATGAGATGTGTGATGGAGAATAGCACAGGTGTTTCATGCAATTACCCAACAACCTTGACACAATCTCTTAGAAGGTAGGAAAAAACATGCAATGTGATTTGGAAGACTTTGTAGTTTGTGACTAGTGTGAGTAATGGTTGACAAGGCCATTAGTCATATTAGTCATAAGAAATACATAAACTCTTTTTTCTTTTTTGGTGGATTCATTCTAATATATTGTACAAGTAGAAAAGGTGCAATTTTTTACACTTTTTGGAGACTTTGTGAATTTCTTACAAATCTTGAATTGTGGTCACATTTGCTTTTGTTTACATTCTATAATTTTTCTGTCCACATGGCGGATAGTTTTCAAAATTGCTTGAAATCTAGACGCCAAAAACCCTCTTGAAATTAAAGTGGCCAAGTCCTTTGGATTTAAAGTAATAGATTCAAGAACCACTTAGGCCTAAAAATTATCCACCTCCTTAAATGTACACTATTTGTGCATGTTGCTTTTACAAAGCCTTTAGCAATATATATAGTGTATATTTCAAGAAGTAGGTGATTTTAGAGCCCCATGTCATTTCAACTTCAAAATTTTATAACTAATTCCACAAAGCTTTGAAAAATGTCAAATGACTTGGGTTAGATGTCAATTCCACTTTTTTTAAGGAGAATTTACTGAAGAATATTTCATGATGTTTCACCTCCCTACCAAATTCAGTTCTTGACCAGCCTTTAGATGGTTCATTTATGAGCCTGTGACCTCAGGGATTCAAGCATCAATTACATTAGGCACCAGGACCAAGGTTTTTTTTTCATATTTGAAGAAGTGCCATAGTGGCGATATAAAATGTTATAGTGGTGCTTGAAATTACAACATTCATCCACTTATTGGATGTATAGTAAGGTTTTCATCCACAATTAGGCAATTTCATCTAATATTTTTCTAAATTTCAAAGTTGTTTGACAATTTCATCCAAGTTTTTTGACATTTTTTGTAGTGTTTTTTAGCCAAATTATTTTTTCTAGTGCAATCTGGCACTAGAAAGCCAAAAGAAAAAGCCCTGACCTAAACCACTGCATAGAGCCACCACCTCGGAGTCCAGCCAAGTTTGGCTTTCTTCCCATATGTGAACGTGCCAGGCCATCAGTCCATGTGCACTTACCACTACTAACTGACCCCGTTAAGGTAGGTACACCCAAAAGCGTCACTTCATACTGAGCCTAGTTCCTCCTATTAATTAGTTCAAATTTACATGTAGTCTTGTTGGCAAGTGAAAGCATGTTCCAACGCACCAAAGAATGCAGGATTTGGATACCATATGCAAAAGTTATTAACAGTCAAAGTCTGTTTCTGAAAGCGCCATCTACAGTATGTGAACATGACTGATTTTGGAAATGTATGTGCACTGTAGATGGCGCTTTTAGGAACAGGGCGCTTTTGGGTGTACCTACCTTAATACCAAGTCTACACGGACCATTTTAGGACTAACAATCGGTTAGTTTGTACTATTGAGGATCTGTTGGAATGGCTCAAAGCATATTCTAGGGTTTCTTCTTCTAGGTTCGATGCTTTAGACCCTGGTAATTAGGAAGTCACGTACTAATGATCGCACAATTAAACTGTTGAAAGTATACATTTAATCAGATTGAAGTAGTTCCATGGCCACAGGGGTTTGCATGCTGGGATACATTAACGGCTCCCTGCAGATGAAGATCCCAGTTTCAGGATGCCCTCTGAAGACCTGCGAGTCACCAACTGTACAATGCGGAGTGAGAAGGGTTTGTGATTAGATTGGAATAGCTGCAGGTTGTGCAGGTAATCATTCTTCGGGTCTATTACAAATATACAAAAGAGGGGCCCCGTAGGGCGTAGGTTGGTTGATCTCATGGATGGTTGGTGTTAATAGCTACGTAGTGAGGGTCCTCTATACTTCGCGCGGTTAGGACTAGGCTGGCTTCCATGTCGCCTAGAATGTTGGGTCGTCAAAGCATGGCACATCGTCTAGTAGCCCTCAACAGTCTGTTAGTTCAGGTCCCACACCGAAGTCCACTGGGCAGTAGGAGTGAGCAACTGACTATGAAGGTGGTTGACGTCCTAGTCTCTTTCATTTTTGGTCGCAGATTTTGAGCAACGGGAGGTACCGAAGTGTGGAGCACCGTGCATTTGCGAGCTCCAAGCCCCGGATCTCAATTGCCACTTTCAGTGCCCCTTCAGACGAGACAGTTGTAGGTCCCATCCCTGAGTTGCTGACTGCCCAAGAGCGTCCGAGGTTCCAACCGATTACGTTCTCCGAGTTTAAGAAATCGTTTTACTATGACGGGTGGGCGAAAGCCTCTTCTGGCAAAGGGCATCTCGGTCACTTACGAGTCGATCAGGATTGACATTGTACATTCAATGGTGAGGCTCAACTTTGTACCACGATATCAAGTTTGAGTAGAAGCACTTCAAAATTCGAGGTTCTGATGTGGGTTTTGGGACGTTCATTTGAATTGAACTCTCATAGCCTGTAGGTTCTAGCCTGAAAGATCCTGTACTGTACTAAACCCACGAGCTACAGTATGAGGCTATCCTCTTTCAATTGGGTTCTTCACGGATGCGTTTGGATTCAGCTTTGTAGTGGTTCAAGCAAGGCTGTGGATCTCAGGAAAGGGAGCGTGCAATGGTGAGTCAGGTGGCAGTAACCATTTGAAATTGTATAGGAAGTGCAATCACAGAGACTCAGACGTGTGTCTGTTGCCCCGTTATGTGTTTGTTGCCCCGTTATGTTGCCAACTTCAGCCACGACTCCACGAGCGTGAAATTAAAGAAGCGGCTTGAATGTGGAGCTTTGAAAATTTGATCGCTGAGTATAGTTGGGAAACGTATGCTGTGGCAGACGGGTGGAGCCGTCCATGCGTTAGCCGACCAGATCAAATTTTCAGCTACACTGTCAGCTGAGCATAGTTGGGAAACGTATGCTGATGCCACTGCCTGGTTGAATAGTTCTTTAATTTGAGCAGAGAAAGAGAAATTCCTTAGATTTCTCGTTTTCAAAATAAGATTAACATTCTCTGAAGTGTAAGTGTTTTGAGTTTGAAAACTCACCCAAGGACACCGTGGTGTGACAACCCGATGATGTTGCTTTGTGGAAGAATTCGTAAGCTTGATTTCAGCAGCCCGGAAGAAACCAGAAAATGGTTGTTTGTGCATTGAGAGGTTAAAGAAAGAACTATGCAGAGGTTTATGTGGAGTCCCAAGAACGATAGAGTGAATATGAGAGGAGGATACTAGCACATTCAAATGCAGCTCAAATGCCTAAGAGACCAAGGAGGAGAACTTGCAGGACCCAAAATCAAGTAAGCACACCTGAACTACGCAATTTAATATCATGTTTCTCATTATTATATGAAAGAAGTTTTTGCAGGGTCTTATTGGTAGTCAAGAGGCGGGGATTCTTTTACAGGTAGAACGCATTATTAGCAGACTGTATGCATTAACTAAGAATTTTCAAAGGGCTGACAATTCAAATTGGAAAAGAACACAAAACTTTTTGCACAACCGCAAGCTCCGACAGTTTTCCGTAGACCTAACACAGCCAGCTCATCCACATAAGCAGCAGTTGTGTTAGAACCTAAAGCAAGATCACAATCAAGATGCCTTACAACAAAGAGAGAGGTGCTATACAGGAAGCTCAAGCACCAAAGGGATATCACTTCAATTGTGAACCTCAAAATCGCCATAACCACTTCATGCTAATTTCACTACTGCATAATTAACTTTCTATGTTCTCTACATATATATATATATATATATATATATATATATATATATATATATATACATATATATATATATATAAAACATTCATTTGAGTGGAAGTCACGTTTCAACACGCTAAGAAAGAAGATTAAAATTCCAGCAATTGACTAGTAGACTACTTCAAGCTCAGAACATCTCAAAACATCCCACTAGATTCACAAGGTTATTATTGATAAGTTAATGCCAATATAATAGCCATGACTTCATGTCAACTTAATATTTGCCAATGTTCTATCAATTTAACATCCATGACAATTATGTCTCACTAAAATAATGTTCATATTATAATCATTTTATGAACATTAACTCCATGTGAAGACTATATGAGGTCTTCTAACATAAACTTTGTCAATCTAATTGGCTAGGGGTATTCTATAATATACAAATTTCAAAAACGTGTATTCCAAAACCCTCTATGCATCTAGCTAGACTGCTAGAGTGGTGTATGTAGTCTATCCTTCAATCAACATTATCTAGCTTAATTGTAGTCCACACATCAGCCACTTCAATACAACTAGGAATGGACACAATAATTACTAGTAGGCATCAATAGATAAACTTGACCAATATGAATATTGTAAAAAAAAAGAAAATTTAATTAAAGTTGGTCCTCATTGGGATTTGCCTATTTTAAAATTTCCTCTCGATTGGCATGGGCATTGTCATGCACAAAAACAATTAAACATAACAATGAAAAAACTATAAGTAGAGAAACACAAATATTGATCTCACTAGTTTGTATCAAAACTTCCTAGTAGATCTATTTTAAAATAAAAGAGAAACCTATTTTCGAATCAAAATGGCCAATATGCAATCCATGGGCAAGCTTGACACCTTCTTTTCCTATGCAGCTGTAGTAGCATTTTTCTCCAAGCGTTCAAAAAATTTACGGCACTTCTCTTTACCAATATGCTCCACCATGATAGTGTTTAAAATGCTCTTTGTGAATTTTTTTTAAACTTGCCATATACCTTAGGGTCAGCAAGGATTCGCTCCACTTCATCTGGATCAAAGTAATTTTGTTGCTTGATCTCACACCGTTTGATGTCAAAAGCATTTGTGGACTCTACAACTTCTTTCATGTCTTCTATGCTGTGACTGTAGATTGGAACATTGAAGGTATCTCTTCTCTCTTCTTCTATTATACCCTGTATTATAACCACTTAAAAAAATTAGTAAGAAAGTCATTGAAATATAATGGACTAGATCATCGCATTGGCCTACTATGCATGTGAAGGAAATCTACAAATATGGAACATGGATGAGTTTGGTGACAAAATAATATTGCTTAGATAATTGTAACTTGTTACTTATTAGTCTCTATTTGCTTAAGATTAAGAATTAGACAATTGTAAAATCTTCAATCCCTAGCCATCTATCATAGAAGATTATATGGAAAGAAATACAAAAAAATGTATATTTGAATCTCAAGTAAAAGATTAGCATTGACATCTCTTTGGCCTAAATAACACTCACCCTTTACTTAGAAAAGTATATAACTCAAAGGATTAGTAAGTGCTCCATCATTAGCATTCTTTGTATGTCATATATTGAAAGATAGATTTGAAAACTATTCATTAATTTCTATTTGGGATAGAAATAATTTCAATTAGGAGCTTTTTTTTAAGATTGGCTTGAGTGAACAAGGAAATACCTCATTGACGAGTTCTTCCCATGTCGCCTCGAAGACTTTGCTATAAGGGCCTGCATACTCCCCCTCCCTAGCCCATTGCATCTCTGGATGACGCCCGTCCGCACAACCCATAGCGTAGATCAGAACAAGACCACCCGGGACGACTTCCTCTGCTCGAGATACCAAATAATTACGAAGATCTTGCCTCGCAGTTTGCTTGAAGGCTTGCAGTGTTGCGGCATTCTTGTTGTCGTCTATCCACACTCGCCCCTTGTTATAAGCGGGTGAAGATTCGTCCAACACTGCATCAGGCACCTGGACAACAAAGCAAAGTAGCCACAACTTAGTTTCGATCAGTGTGCGTAATGTGTAAGAAAGCTTGACTCACGTCTACTGCGATGATTTCATTGAACTTGTTACAGTGCACTAGAAGGACAAATAAGCATTCTCTTCTGCAGTAGAGTACTTTGAAGAAGATGGCATCGATGAACTGCAAGTATAGTTACCTGTGACAACCAGTGTACCGAGAGGGTAGAGATAGCGACATGCAGACTTCCCCTGGG
This sequence comes from Thuidium tamariscinum, assembly GCA_947034885.2. Lineage (NCBI taxonomy): Eukaryota > Viridiplantae > Streptophyta > Bryopsida > Hypnales > Thuidiaceae > Thuidium > Thuidium tamariscinum. The sequence goes on along the minus strand of OX344755.2, from coordinate 672,431 downwards.
AAAGAGGCGTCTATGGAATGATCCCGAGACTGCTGTGAACAAGAAATCCTCCATGCTTGTCTGCGTTTTCTTCCAATCCTCCACTTGAAGGAACAATGTGTTGAAATCATTGGAAGGCAAGTCGCAGAAGAAGTACTGCACCTCATTAGGAATCTTCCTCCCATTGCTGCTCAAGCTTGCAGCTTGGCACACATTTCGGTAGCAGATCTCCGCATATCCAAGAGTGTTCGCTCCCACGGAGCATCCGAAGTCAGCCACAGGAATGGTGCTCCCGCTCCAGTCCTTGAATAACTCCAGCTCCTTGATCTCTTGCTCCAAAATCGGCTTCAAGAGGTTTATGGATTGAGATTGCATCACTGAGTTCCTCGTGTAGCTGAACTGTCCCTCGCCACCCTTCATCCCAGATGTGGTTCGTACAATTTTCGTGTCTGCGCCACCCTCCATCCCAGATGTGGTTCGTGCAATGCCAGATGAGGTTCGTGCTATCCCAGATGTGGTTCGTACAATTTTCGTGTCTGCGCCACCCTCTATCCCAGATGTGGTTCGTGCAATGCCAGATGAGGTTCGTGCAATCCCAGATGTGGTTCGTACAATTTTCGTCGATTTGTCTGCGCCACCCTCCATCCCAGAAGTGGTTCGTGCAATCTTCGTCGATTTGTCTGCGCCACCCTCCATCCCAGATGTGGTTCGTACGATGTCCGTCGATTTGTCTGCGCCAACCTCCATCCCAGAAATGGTTCGTGCAATGTTCGTCGATTTGTCTGCGCCACCCTCCATCGCAGATGTGGTTAGTACAATGTTCGTCGATTTGTCTGCGCCACCCTCCATCCCAGATATGGTTCGTGCAATTTTCGTCGGTTTCTCTTTGCCTTCACGCCTGGCCATCGTATCACCATGAACTTCACCTCCAACTGCTACTGCAGGAGCCATAGCTGAAACAGCTGACCCAAACGCAATTTGATAGTGCTGCAAACTGCAAACTGCAAAACTGCAAAACTGCAAAACTGCAAACTAAGCTTCTATATCAAAGTCACGGCGTTCTTATCTATGCAAATCTCATGGAAGTCACGTTAAGCATGACCCTATTATCACTCAATAACAAGAACCAGCCAGTATGTATGCTCAATCAAGGAGTTAGAGCATCTGCAATGGAACCGGCTTCCAACACGGTAAGGGCAAAATGGATAGGCAACTTAGTACTGAAATACTCCCAACGGTCTCTATTTATTCTCGAACCCCCCATTCTCCCTTCCAAATCCGGCAAGTTGGCACATTCCCGAATCCGATCCTGCATCCGATGCAGCAAGTTGGCAAGTATGAAGGGCTTGCAACTTGGCTCGCAATTTAAGAAAATCCATAATTGTCTTACCTTTTCAAACTCTGTTTGTTGTGTGTGCTAATAAATTGATCCTTCACTTTTCTGCATGAAATAATCTTTTTTTTAATGTAGAATCTTATTCTAACGCCAAAAAATCCCTTTGAGGTGTGGATCGCTTGCTTTGCATGGTCACCATAACAGAATGAGATCCGCGACCCCCCGCCACATGAAAAGTGGGTACAGTATTGTCCCTGTTCCCATTCATGCACTCAGCTTACTACTGCGGATGCTCTTATAGAGCCCCGTATAGAAGCATGTTCGAAGAGCAGATACCAGGTTCATACGAACAGCTGATTGGTTATGCATGGAAGAACACCTGCCATTGATGTGCAGTTACCACGTTTCCAAACGGCACGTGATGCCTTCGGCGAGTGAGAAGATTATAAAATTGTATCACCAAGGAACATCGCATCTTGGCCCTTCTCTCCATGTTTCTGAAAAAGCGAGCATCTCTGCTTGACTTACCTGCTTGGCTTCGAATCTCCAAAAGCTGTGCTAATTATGGCCTTCCACTGCCTCCTGGGACGCTGGAACGCCTGTCAGGTCACCGCGGAAACTATTGGGACGCAGGGAATCATCTGCTTAAAGGCAATCCAAGTGCAGTTTCAGTTGGAGATCCAACTGCTGTGCAAGATTTCCCCTTTTCACACAAAATTCCAAGGATGAGCATTTCCACTTTGTCTTACATGCAAGGACTGTCTTGGGTAGAAGGATTCTCTATCATCCATTGGACACTCTTTTAAACCGCCGCGTTCGTTACCCGTTAATTTGACCCTCCGTTAAGAGACATTCTACAGTAAGAATATCTTGCACACTTGCCATTCTAGCTGTTCAGAATGTCCACTTGGAGCACACTTGGAGCACATTCAATCCATTTGACTTCTACGAGGACGGCTCTCCTAAGTCAAGTAAGTCAGATTACAATGTAGCCATGGAAGCGAAGGCACACGTTATGTCTTCTTCCATTGGCCAACGAAAATTTCGACAAAAAAAACCCCTCGTTGGGACAATACTGTCTTTTGGCATCAAAATTTCACTCGATTATTGTTTCCAAAACATGACATGCGCAGCCGGGGAATCGAACCCCGGTCAGTACCGTGGGAGGGTACTATGATACCACTACACCAGCTGCGCACAAGCACGTCGCAGATCGTTTATAATTCTTTGTTATCAACTGAGTGGAGTGCGGTCACTGCTCGACAGTTTCTAGCTCTTCGTATTTAATAAACTTCAACTATGCAATACCATCCAGATCAGGCAAATTTCTGCCCTAAGGCAAGATTGTACTCGGCATTCTACACACTGCCTCGTACTTTCTACAAGCAGAGTTCCTGATCAATGATAACCTGCACAACCTCGCTGCGATACCAAGCGGATACCCTTTTCATTGCATTGCGCACAATCAGAGAGACAAACTTTGCACTGAGGGCATTGCTCAGGATATCATTAACCGACTGAAGGTCAGAATCTTAAATTACATTTACCAGATTGGGGTTTTGCTTGTTTGCTTGCCGGTGAATGCAAGGGAGTCCTGCAAAGAATTATTCGGCGCATCATTTCCTTTTTGTGCTTTTCTTTACCTTTTTTTTTAATAGGATTCAATACCAACGACTTAAAGAATAACTCTATTGCGAAGTACAATTTACCACGACTTTTCCTGTTACTTATCACTCAAATTTGAATGTTTTTGTAAATATAGACATTGGCATAGGAAGTCGATTATGAAGTAGTGAAATTTGCATGAGCTCGCATTTTTGGCCCCTCCTGCGATTGCTTGCACTCATGAAATACATCACATTTTTCAGCCTCACAGCGATCTTCCTCAGAAAAGACGCTTAAGGTAACCAAACCTAAAACGGACACCTCCTAAAACCAACATCTAAATATTCTTGCTTAAAATGTACTCCTACTGCTCATAAGAGCCTTAGGCCAGTTTTAGAAACATCTATTTTCAGCCCTTTGAAAATTCGTAGTTAATGCATACAGTCTGCATATAATGCATTCTACCTGTAAAAGAATCCCTTCATGACGACCAATAAGACACCACAAAAACTTCTTTGATTCAATAATGAGAAACATGATATTAAATTGCTTAGTTCAGGTGTGCTTACTTGATTTTGGGTCCTGCAAGTTCTCCTCCTTGGTCTCTTAGGCATTTGAGCTGCATTTGAATGTGCTAGTATCCTCCTCTCATATTCACTCTAAAGTTCTTGTGACTCCACATAAACCTCTGCATAGTTCTTTCTTTAACCCCTAAACGACGGGCCTATGACCACTGGTTTGAAGATTCCTCTCTCATCACTCAATTTGTTACCGTTTTAGAACCAGTCATGTCTGAAAATTTTTATTTTTATTTTTCAGAGATGGAAGTACATCTCTTCTATACTTCACAGAAATTTCAGATTTTTTTGAGGAAAATTGATTTTCATGACAGTTTTTGAAGAAAAAGTGAAGAAAAAGTGAAGAAAAAAGAATAGAAAATAGAAAATAATCTCGAGAAATCTGAAAATTTCACCATGTGTGTACATTATAGTGACAAACATTATGGTGTAAACTCAAGTTCCATGTACACCTATTTCTAGGCTACAGTGGACATTAAAAATGCAGCCAAAATTCAAATTGCTATAAAACATTCGATTTTACGAATTTTACCAAAATTCCAATTGGAGTAGAAACTAGAAGTGAGGACCTTCATTTTGTTAGTTGGGCTCAAATTCAGAAAATGTCATTTTCAAGGAGAAATTTCAAATTTACTCAATTTCTCAAAATACACTAAAACAACAAATTTTGCCATCCGTTTTTGATAATTACTTCTCAACCACATGAAATCAAACATCAGCCAGACAAAAAACTCAGTTGGACACTCTTTGTAACTCAACATGCAAGGGCATTAAAAAAAATACGGATGAAAAAACTCCTCTTCTGGCCCCCTGCAGTCATCCAAACGCCACGGAATGGCTTCGGCGTCGTTTAAGGGTTAACCTCTCAATGCACAAACAACCATTTTCTGGTTTCTTCCGGGCTGCTGAAATCAAGCTTACGAATTCTTCCACAAAGCAACATCATCGGGTTGTCACACCACGGTGTCCTTGGGTGAGTTTTCAAACTCAAAACACTTACACTTCAGAGAATGTTAATCTTATTTTGAAAACGAGAAATCTAAGGAATTCCTCTCTCTTCAACAACTATGCTCAGCTGACACTCACCGATCAAAATTTAAAAGCTTCACATTCCAGCCGCTTCTTTAATTTCACGCTCGTGGCTGAAGTAGGCAACATAACGGGGCAACGAACACGTGCATGCATGCGTCTGTGATTGTACTTCGTATACAATTTCAAAACGGTGACTGCCACCTGACTCACCATTGTCCGCTCCCTTTCCTGAGATCCACAGCCTTGCTTCATTGAACCACTACAAAGCTGAACCCAAACGCATCCGTGAAGAACCCAATTGAAAGAGGATAACCTCATACTGTAGCTCGTGGGTTTAGTCCAGTACAGGATCTTTCAGGCTAGAACCTACTATACAGGCTTTGAGAGTTCAATTCAAGCAAAGGTCCTAGCCACGTCAGAACCTGGAATTTTGAAGTGCTTCCACTCGAAGTTGATATCGTGGTACAAAGTTGAACCTCACCATTGAATGTACAATGTCAATCCTGATCGACTCGTAAGTGACCGAGATGCCCTTTGCCAGAAGAGGCTTTCGCCCACCCGTCGTAGTAAAACGACTTCTTAAACTCGGAGAACGTAATCGGTTGGAACCTCGGACGCTCTTGGGCAGTCAGCAACTCAGGGATGGGACCTACAACTGTCTCGTCTGAAGGGGCACTGAAAGTGGCAATTGAGATCCGGGGCTTGGAGCTCGCAAATGCACGGTGCTCCACACTTCGGTACCTCCCGTTGCTCAAAATCTGCGACCAAAAATGAAAGAGACTAGGACGTCAACCACCTTCATAGTCAGTTGCTCACTCCCACTGCCCAGTGGACCTCGGTGTGGGACCTGAACTAACAGACTGTTGAGGGCTACTAGAGGATGTGCTATGACAACTTAACATTCTAGACGACATGGAAGCCAGCCTAGTCCTATTCAAAGTATAGAGGACCCTCACTACGTAGCTTTTAACACAAACCATCCATGACCAACCAACCCCTACGGAACCTCTTTTTGGTAAATTTTCATTAGACCCGAAGAATGATTACCTGCACAACCTGCAGCTATTCCAATCTAATCACAAACCCTTCTCACTCCGCATTGTACAGTTGGTGACTTGCAGGTCTTCAAAGGGCACCCTGAAACTGGGATCTTCATCTGCAGGGAGCCGTTAATCCCAGCATGCAAACCCCTAAGGCCATGGAACTACTTCTCATTAAAAGTACGCTTTCAACGGGTTAATTGTGCGATCAATAGTGATTTTCTAGTTACCAGAGAAACCTAGGCTTAAAGCATCGAACCTAGAGGGAAAAACCCTGGACTAAGCTTGGTCTCGTAATCCCAAAAGATCCTCAATAGTATAAACCAGCCGATTGATAGTCCGAAAAGAGACCCGAGTTCTTCTAATGGGGGTTCAACTCGGTTCACTACAAAACTTCAACAACAGTGCACCAAAAATTTCCAATGATGTACCTCGATTTGATCACCGACGTTGACAACGAACCAACTCTCCACAGGCTTCACAGTAATCCACTCTTCGTCCTTCTTCACTTGCAAGCCGACAATGGCGTCTTGCAACAAAAGGGTGATGAGGTTGTTGTCGGAATGCTTCCTCAAGCCTATGGTCACGTCAGGCTGGGGACACGGAGGGTAGTAGTTCACTTGCAACACTTGCTGGGACTTCCCAGCGAAGTAGTCATTCAGGAAGGAGGTTTCCAATCCGAGGCCCTCCGAAATGAGCTCCGAGAGTAGACGGACCAGTTTGTCGGTTTCGTCACAGTAATCCTCCACTATTTCTCTGCAATCATAAGCGTCCGAAGTTTAGGGTACATTTTCTCAAAAGGCTATTTCCTCAGACAGAAGTACGTTTCCTCCTACTAAAATCACAAGGTTAGCAAGGGCAAGTTAATACCAATCGAACAGGTCATTAGATAAATACTCACATAATTATGTCAATACTATTGCCAAGCTCATGTTGCTTACCCTCAATTGTGGAGTACCGTAGTTGACAAAGTCACGCCAGTGACACTAACATCACACGAACAGAATTTCACACCATTTGCATTGCACTAATACTATCTTACAAGTAACTGAGACATTAACATGAGGACCATACGAATCTAATGAGCATTGACTGAGCATTAATAACTCGGTAAACCTAATAGCAGTTAAAGCACATTTTGACATTCAAGTACTCGAAAGACCTCTTTCGATATAGTTATTAGCCTACGTTATGATGGTTCACCTGAAAGAGGGAGGATGCGTAGGCCAAAGCTCGTATCGTCTTCCAGAAACAGGAAACGTATACAACCGCAAACGATCGCTCCAATTGGCAGTCTTGCTCCCTTTGCCTCCAAACCGATCTCCGTACCCTTCATCTGGCAGCGCATCTCCTTCCGCTTCCGCTCGAATCTTATTCCTCTCTTCATACGGAAGCTCAAAAAACTCCCGAAACACCTGCTGCGTCCGTGTCATCAAAGAGAAAGGCATGCCGTGATTCTTCACTTGGAAGAAACCCCAGTGCTCACACGCCGTTCGAATCTGCTCCACTACAAGACTTCGGCGTTCAATATCCTCCTCCACTCCGGCCATGTCAATCACGGGCAGCTCCACAGGATCATTCGCATCAAACGTCACATCAAACTTCACACGATCGCACTCCGAGACGAGAAAGTCCTCAGGGACGCGGTCGAGATGGCCATTCTCCACGAGCTCCTGTAAGGTCACTCGGAGATTGGACGGCATGGCTGTGGAGCTCAACCCACGGAATTGAGAAAGGCAAAACTGGAGAGAGCACTGCAAAAGCTTACACTCGAGACTCTTTGAGTGAGGAACATGGTCGGGGAAGAAATTTTAGCTTAACTGGCTAGAATCCTACATTTTCTTGCACCAACCGGTTGCTTGGAGAATATTCTAGGCTAGGCCTTAAGAAAATAAGGAACATTCTTTTTTTTTCCTCTAAAATGATTGGTTTTTTTCCTGAAACTTTGAACTTCATTCGGAAATTCTGGATTTCAACCGGCTAACTTGTAACTAAATGCTGATACTCCCCGTTCATTGGTGAGGAACTCGAAACTAAAAAAACATCAGCAAATTCCACTGCAAATCCTTAGAGCATCCCCACGGCGACTTGCCAAAGGGAGTTGACCCGCTCATGACCAATGAACTCAAAACTAGAGAAACATCAACAAATTCCACTGCAAATCCTTAGAGCATCCCCACGGTGACTCGCCAAAGGGAGTTGACCCGCTTAGTGGCCGAGCCCCAGGCTTTTTTAGGCAATTAAATGCCCAATTTCTTTAAAAAAAAGGGGGGATCAGTTTCAAGCCTATAGAAAAAAATGAGGGTCAATGTGACAAAAGATGTCAAACAAAAATAATAGCCCTCTTGACTATTGCCAAAATGCTTCTAAAATTTAATTTCATATGTCATGCAAAGCCAAAATTGCATACAAAAATTACGTATTCAAAATTGTATACTCAAAATTTGCCTCCTTCAATGAAAGCCCCCTAAGTTAAGGAGCCAATCAACTTAAAACCTTCTTGAAAAGAAGACCACATCACCATTTGTTCAAAACCCAAAAAAAAAACCTTGCCGAGCCCCGTCATGAACTGCTCCTCACCGCAGACATGGGGAAGCTTGAAAAGTAAGCGGCCCCAATCAAATTTGCCAAGTGTCCAACCAAATTGTGTGTCCAAGATTGTGCTTGGTATAGCATCAACAAATGAAAAAAGGTAAAAATAAAATCATATTGGCCAAGAAATCCAAATCCCCATACAGTCGATCAAGTTGACATGTGCTTATTTAGCCTTATAAAAAAATGTATATTCAATTTGTCATTAATGAGGAGATATTTTGGAATTTTTTTTAATATTGTATTCAAACTTCCATGCATTGTTGTATTTAATTGCCATAACAGGCGTGGGGTAGTAGATGCAATTCAAAAATGGAATTCTCTAGCAGTACACACCAAACCTTGTTTGGCGTCCCTTCTTGGTGGGTAAACCACAAGGATGCTCTTACTTCCAAACTTATTTAGGGTAATCTAACCACTTAGTTGCGTGCAAATTTTCCAATATGACTTGAGCAGTTGAACTTAGTTTGAATGTGACAAGACACTTCTAAGAATAGACTATATTTTAGTGTGATGTCCAAGATTGAATCCCTAAAGGTCCTACCTTTCTGGATGTGCCTTGGTCAACCTGGATTGTAATGTTTAATACAACCATTTTTAGTTTTTAATTCAAGCTAGGAAGATGTAGTTTGACAAGATATCTTTCTACTTCATCATTAAATTTTGAGAAATCCCAGAAATTGAAAGAATTATTACAATTATAAGCTTCATGGGTTCGAATCCAAATCACACAATATCAGCTATGTTTTTCATTCATATTTCCTTATTTTGAACTGAATTTTAAAGTTGAATGATAAATTAAGTTTTTCATTTTAGCCTTCATTTATTGTAAAATTTTCAGATAGTTTTAATGTATATTAGAATTGATATAATTTGATTCTCAACTTTAACTTCAAAAAATTTAACAATTTGATTCTTCCATCAATTTTTAAAAAAAATTACATAAATAGAAAATACATCATTCCATTAAGAAAAAAAATATCAAAATTATATACATTAATTAAATAAGAGGATATATTTGGTTTAATAGTCAAATTTAACATCAAGGTCTTTACTATGACTATTTTAGATGTAAATTTTTTTAAAGCAATTGAGAAATTTTTACATTAATCTTGAAGAATGCAAACCACTCAAATTGACAACTATAATTGTTGCCATGCTTTCATGAAAAGTCTCAAATTCTAGAAAATAAACCATTTTGCACTTATATGTTTACCAAATTTTAAACCTAATTCCCTTGAAACCTTGACAATAACTTATTGTCTAATGGTGAACTCTTCACTTTAATTCAGCTACTTTCATGTCTTATTTTTTATAATTTGCATTGTCAAGATTATGGTTGTACTACAACTTAAAGATGCATGCAATAATAGTAAGTCAAGTAGTACATTAATCAACATTATATGTAATATAATACTAAATATCATCTTTGGTGTAGTGTGTTGCCCTAAAGCACTCCATATTATGCCCTTGGATGCATTTTAGGGTTAAAGACACGTAAAGGTACTAGAGCTTAGGCACTATGAATCTTCAATCCTAAGCCGTAGGAGGCTCCCAAATTAACCTTTAGAAATTAGTTGAAGTCTAAGAGGCAAATAGAAAAATCTAATTACAATAAATAGATTTTTATTTTCCAAAATTAAGGCAATATCTTGCCAACCTTGAAATCTCTATAAAGGAATTGTGAAACTTCTAGGCGATGCTTTTTGAAAGAAAGATGCACGCTCATGTAGATGTTTCTTGCATATCTTTACAGTTGAATCAAAAAAATTTACCACCAATGGTTTTCAATGAACTATCATGAAAAAACAAGAATGTAGAGTTTTAAAATCCACCAAAATTAGAGTTTTGATTTTTTTTTAAGTTGACATTTGGCATTTTTTTTAATCAAGATTTGATAAGATATTGAGGTAGAAACAACCAAATTCATCACTAAATCCATTCATGTACAATAAACCTCTAGAAGTATCTCTAGACTTTCATTGAAGTATCCCTCAAAAGTGCCTAGATATCATACCATTAAATATAACTACAATTAGTTGATTGTTGATTTTTTGAGATTTGGGTTTCATGTCCAACTTTATAACGTTATCAATGGTTTAGGGAGTTTCCACTTTGAAAATCCAAAGAAAATTACATGCCATATCCAATAAATATGATTTTTATTTGTAATTTAATGATTTTCAATTGCTAATACTACAAATATATACGTAGAGAGAGAAGTAAAATAAATCAACATTTATAGAAATAAGGATATTAAATCATTTATATACTCAACATTTAAGATAGAGGCACCAATAACTAATCATCTAAGCAATTTTAGAATAGATTGTACACAATATGAGGTAGTGGAAATTTTTTTCCACGTAAAAAGATAGGAAATATGGATATTGCAAAATTTGTAAAATTTTCTTTTTCATAGTGAAATAAATATATATTAAAAAGCCCCAAAGTACTCTTAACCAACAGCCAGTGTCTAGAGTCTTTCAATTCCAATCATTCAAGAATTATTTTCCCATTGACAACTTCCTAATTTTTTACTCACTAAATCAAGACATGAGTTATAACTTTATTAGTCTCAATTTCTAAGAGGATCAAAACAATACACTCCAAACTTTGGTTAATTACAAAAGTTTCTATTTTGAATTACAATGTAGGTAATTGCAAGAAACGCTTGTCCTAATAGGCCATATTTAATTGTTATATTGAGATTTTTTACAGATTTTGAAACTAGTGGAAAATTCTTTAAAAAAAATAATATTTGAAACCAAAAATAAATAGTGCTCAAATTGTGATTCTGTAATGAAATTCTTAAAGTCGGTGTTGTTACCTATTTATAAAAAAATACTAGTGAAGAGATAAAACGGTTTATCCTTGAGTCGAGAATAAAATGAGACTATGAAATGGAGGGTTGCTATTATGTGACCTTAGAAGTGTAAGCCCATAAGCCTAAAAGACTATACTCCTATGATATAAGTGTCTATATTATAGTAACCTTCAATGATAATAGTGTATATATGTTATAAACATCTATATTATAGGTGTTTATGTTATAAAGATAATATCTTCTTATATATATATGCTCAAGGCTTACATGCTCACATACTAGCATTGTTGAAATGATTGAATGAATGTGAAATTTGAAATTAAGCTTTCTCATACATGAAAGATTCTACCTCAAATTTTTCAAAAATTCCAAAAATGATAAAGTAGGAGGGATTGAATTTCAAATATATATCACACATGCGGTTTTGGTAGGTTTATGTACTATCAAGTACCTCTTTTGAAGAATAACATTGTGAAATTTGGTAAGCTAGGTCTTCTATTAAAAAACGCTTGTTTAGCGAAGGGTTTTCAAAATAATTTTCCAAGTGAGTTTTATATTGGTCTAAAATGTGCATTATTTAGGTTAAATTTATATTGAATTAAAAATGTGTTTTTAGTTCTAGCTTTAATATTCTATCTTTTCCCTTAGTTGTCAATAATGGCCATTTTTCAAAAGAACTTATTTATTTAAAAAAATAAATATGTAGAAGTCTCATTTTCTAGCTTAAATTGTAGCATGAGACTAAAAATAGTATTTTAGGGTACACAAAAAGACTCAATAGTACTACTAGGGACCTATGGTGCTTTCAATTTGTTTATGAAATTTTTTTTTATGGAAAAATTAAGTATTGCCATTCATCCTTGTCATTTACTAATGAACATTACAAGTTGTTTAAATAGTAGATTTAAAATCCAATTGACTATCCAAATGGCATATTCTATGCCCCAAATAGTACAAAAGGTGACCCATAATACAAAAAATACAAAAAATTAAAAAATGATAAAAAAAAATAAAGCATTAGCAAGATCTGGGTTAGCGATTTATTGCTAATGCTTTATTGCCAATTCTATAAATGTTTTTTCCCCTAAGTTTTGGTGCATGAAGTAGAAATCTCATCACCACCCTAAACCCGCAGTCACCCCTCACCCGAGTTCGCATTTCTCTAGGACCCACGGGCACCCATTGGAACCCACACCCAAGGTCGCCTATAGGTACCTGCACCCAAGAAACCGCATCCAAAGTCACCCTGTCTTCACCCGCATGCGCCTGTACTGGCTTTCTACGTCATTGTCCAAAGCCTACCACATATGCCAAATCCATTTACCATAGGATAAATTTTTTTTACCTCACTCGATGGGCTGCAATGGGGTAGCGACATGTTGTCACCTGCGATACGCGACGTTAGACGTCCTACATGACACCAAAACCCAAAAATATGTCCGACAAGAAAACCCTATTTGCTCCTCTATAATGTCCTAGTGCCTGTGCAAAATCAGGTTGAAGTCAAACAAGTCTTGAATACAAAAAATAAAAGCAAAACAATTTGAGCAATTTAGCCACTCCTTACCTGATCAAGCTAAGCTTTTCAGTCTCAACAATCGATAGAGCATACTAAAATAAGCTAAGTGAATTGAACAGGAATATCCCGAGTCCCAAACCTAAGATGAAACCTGAGTCTCAAAACCTAGCAACACATTTGGAAGATGCACAAAGTCTAACACCAACAGGAAGAGTAGCTAAATACCTACTTTCTTGACTTCTCCTACACGGCAATTGAAACTTAAATTCTCCGCCTACAACCTTCAATGCACATGCACCACAGGCCGTGACTCAAGAAGCTCTGCAAAAGGAGACAGCATTAGCTTCATCTTTGTCACATTCATCATTTCAAGTCTAAGCCTCAGCATTTCAACCCTAAGCTGGCAATCTGAAGTTTTCTCCTTAGTTATTGATCAGAAGAAGCGATGGTTAGGTCAAGGCTCTGAAAATATGCTGCAAGGCTACATATGTAAATGAAGATTACATGCAATAAAGAAACAAATGAAGATCGCATGCAATAAAGAAACAAATGAAGATCGCATGCAATGAAGAAACAAGCTCGAAAATCAGCAACAAGTTCGAAACTACAAACCCTTGCAAGATCCAAACCTTCTGCAAGATCAATCCAGATGTGCTCCAAAAACAAGCATCCAACCTTCTGCAACCTTCTGTAGAGACAAACAAGTCAAAGCAGCACCTTAACAAGAGAGTGCAGGGTCACCACTCCATACTTGATGCAATTTTCATCCACGATACATTGAGATGTTGGTCCAAAATGCACATGGTTATGAATTCTATGACATTGTGACAATTGCCATAGACTTGTTCTTGCGAATAGAGCATAGATAGAGATAACAATCTTTGGTTCCAATGTCCAATATTTTGTTGTTCAATGCAATTCATTGGACCATCACAAGCCAACATTAGGAGAGATGAAGCAAACACTTTGACACCCTACAATTTGCTTAGCTTTCCTATTCATATTAAACCTGTGCAATAGTTTTACCTTTTCTTAAAGTGTAGAAATAGAGAAGTGTATATGAATTCCCTGAAGGCAAAATTTCACTCAAGGAAAAACATTTATGTATTCCCTCTTAAACCTAATTTACCATGTGACAAAGTCATTTCCCCACTTATACATACATGACAGGAGGGAAAGATCTTGAGGATTTCCACTTGCTGGAAGTGGGAAAGCCTCCTATCTCCCTTGTGGGCGAAGTCCATTTGCCCCAGCCCTGCAAGCCTGGATCGGAAATCAATCAACCGTGACTCTTCTCCTTGGGTGGAAATGCTGTAAGCCAAGTCTGTGTGGCTGTAAGAAACAACAGCAGGAGAGCCGCCAGCACGCTCAACAAAGTCCAGGGCTTCGCCAAGAACAAAATCCAGATTTCCCGTCTCCATATCTTTAATGGTGTTCTGCGATGATGGTGAATGTGTCGATAACAATCCTTCCAAGTACTCGAAGGCTCTGAGGAAGAGACTCCCTTCAGAGTGCGATCCCACATGCCTGGACCGGTGTCCCTACTTGTTACATGATACGTCGTTACTCCTTGTCCGCTCAAAAGCTGAATGTCCGAGTTGTCGATGCTCAAGGTGGCCATGCACCGGAGATAACACCTCAAATCCATGCATTGCACTCCGTAACATAAATCCTCATGAAGCGCCAAGTTGTGAAAAGCCGACTCACTGAAATCATACAACATGACCTTGGGTAAATGGAATGTTGCATTTCTCAGGTATCCTCGACCACGGACTCTGATATGCTTCAAAGTGGGGACGGTGCCCACGACACTGATGCCAACATCCTGGAGCCGCGTGACAGAGGGTAGGCTCTCCAAAGCAGGGCGGGAAGAATGACCGTGATGTCGTTCTTCGAAAGGTAAAGAGTGACCACAAATCACTCTGTACAAGCAATCCAAAAGATGCTGACAGTTTATCAAAGACTTCTCTATGGGTTCAATAGGATACGTCAATTTCAAGTATCGGTTCATTTGTTGTTCGCTGTGCTGGAAGTCTCTCAAACACCCCAGTGGATTGCCGTCTTGGAAGGTTTTCGGATATATGAAAGGGCTGAAGCGAATAACAAAAGCATACACAATCATTTCCAGTTCATTTTCCACCTTCGACTCCAGGACGTGGCAAGTGGGGTCTAACACTCTTCTCGCTTCTGTTTCATCGTCGATCTCACAGAGTTCTCGGATCACGGACTGGAGTAGATACATGGGCACTTGATTATCGATGAGAAAGAAATCGATCTTATCCATCAGACGAAGCGCCTCTTTGAAATCTCCAGCCAAGGCTTCAAACTCTTTCAGAAAATAGTGCTTTCTATTTGCATACTTGAAGAGAACAACGAGAAAAAGGGCATCCAAGGCCAGCAGGTGCTCAATTTCCTCGTCCTCATATTGAGCAGAACTGGGTTCATAAGCTCGTCTAGCTATGTTGACATCTCCAACAATAACATGCGCAAATTGATCCCATGAACTATTTCTCTTGACAAGCCTGGAATGCAGAATCCGAGCTATATCAATTTTGAAGACCTCTATTTGAGAGTTCGTCAAGGTGCGACGGTGAAGACCAAACTTCAAACCCATGTTTTGAAAACTGGTGGGGGACTTCGCTAGCAACTGCGCTCGCACCTCAAAGACCCTCCATTGTGGTATATCAGCTGCTAAAGCTCTTTGCTGATTTTCATGTTTAAGCTGCCGAGCCATCTCTACAACATACTCCGCCATAGCGAGTACAAACAACCTCACGTCCGCAAAACTCTCTCTCTTTTGGGAGTTCACTGCTCATGGAGCATTGATCGAGAACAACAACGAAGGTAGAGGTGGAAAACGAGAATTCCAGAAACAAGCACTTAATAATTAGAGAGCAGTACGTGTACACCACCATGTATGCACAACACTAAGGTAGACAAGCATAGAAATTGGCAGTTACACTTTGTATTAGAAACAGAGAAACAGAGAAAATCTGAGCACTCTTGCAGCTGGTAGGGAGTTTGGAATCGGTCTCACTCAAGAGCTTTAACACTAGAATCTAACACTGAGAGAGTGGGAAACGCCCTCGTTAACTTAGCAGACTCTCCCTCAGCATGATTAGCATTGGCAAATCTAAGCGTACGGCTAGAATCTACAACTCAAACTCTACAACTTTTATTTGCATCTCAATTCCTAAATATACTTCCAAAAAGCTCTTTATAATGGTTTTGGTGGAATCATCAAATCTGGAGATGATTCCAGACACATGTCTAACTTGGATTTATTTTAAGCATTTTGACAGGGTACATGAGCGACTCAGCACGTACCTTCTCTGTACAGCTCGTCTTGGCTTGCTCGGTGGTAACGTTGTTAATATATGTTATTGAAATTTGATTCAATGTTGAAGGTAAAGCGCGGTCCTCTGCAGTCTGTACCGATTTCCCAATCCCCATAAGCTTAGTCACGGTACGTACAGACAAGCCAGCTAGCATGGGCCATGGGGCCAGGAGGAACCGACGCGTTTCTGTCGCACTAAGGAACCAGACCAGTGCTCTTACTCACAACACATAGATTGACTAAGCTGCCTTTATTACACAAGTTTCGCTGCGCAACTCTGATGTGATGCCGAGCTTACTGAAAACAACAACGCAAACACAGCCTGGAAGTCGGACAGTCATAGCGCCTCGAGAGAGACGACAGAATCAAGAAACATCCACAACAAGATATCATCGACTACGATATCATCCATTCGTACTACACTTCAACAGCTAGTGATCGCTATCATCGTTCAGGACAATGTCCAATGAGAATTGTTCTAATACTCCCACTCATTGTCTAAGAACGTGAAGAAGCATCTCAAAGCATCATTCTCCCACTTGCTGCTGTACTTTCTTGGATATATTGAGTGCCTCCCTAAGTTTTTGAAAAATTTCAGGAGTGAGAGGCTTCGTCAAAATGTCAGCGAGCTGCAACCGAGTGGGAACATAAACCAGAGTTATTTCACCCTTGGCTTGGAATTCCCGAATGATGTGGAACATAACATCAATATGCTTTGTTCGTTTGTGAAACTCTGGATTGAGCACAAGGCGAATTGCCGATTGATTGTCAGATAGCAATGAAGTTGGATTCATCTGCCGATACCCAAAATCCACCAGTAATCTCCTTGTCCATACAACCTCTTTACTTGTCAGGGATGCAGCCACATACTCAGATTCAGTTGTGGATCCTGCAATACAAAGTTGCTTTCGACTTAACCACACAACCGGTCCATTGTTGATGATTAACACGCTCCCACTTCGACTCTTACGATCATTTAGATCTCCAGCATAATCAGCATCTGTGTAAGCAATAAGAGTCTGATTTGGTTTGTTATCAGATGAATAACACAAGCCAAAGTCAGTTGTTCCTCGGAGATACTTTAAAATTCTTCGTACAGCAGTGCAATGAATCTCTCGATAGTTGCTACTGTATTGTGCAACAGTTGATACAGCACATGCGATGTCAGGTCTAGAGTGCATGGCTAAGTATAACAATGATCCCACAATTTCTTGATATGGAAAAAGAGGATTGAGATCACCATCATCTTTCCTAGGGTAAACCAAATGTACATGTGGATCGCTTGGTGTCGAGACTGGCGAAGCATCTTGGAATCCATACTTACGTAAGATGGTCTCCGTATATCTTTGCTGATCAATGTATAACGTTCTTCGAAATCTGTCACGACTGATGTGAAGTCCAACATAAACATCTGCATCGCCAACAGTGACTTCGAAAGTTGTTTTCAAATGTGAGATCATATTATCCAATAATTGTTTGTCCTTGCACATAGCAAGCCCATCGTCCACCCATAGGATAAGAGTAAGCCTCGAAGCTGATGTCGAGAAGAATAAACATGGATCTGCAAGACTCTGAATCAGATTGTATTGCTTCAAAAAATCTGAGAATGTTTTATTCCATCCTCTGGCAGATTGCTTCAAGCCATAAAGTCCTTTTCGGACTCTACACACCTTCCCACGACTTCCTGGAAACCTTCGATAGATTTCTTCCTCAAAACCCTCAGGTAAAGCCATGTAGATTTCTTCTAGCAATGTTGCATTTAAATAAGCAGTCTTGATATCAAATTGAACAAGATCGAAATCCTCCGCTCCTGCGATTGCTAGCATGATGCGTATAGTCTTTGTTCTTGCTGTCGGGGCAAAAGTTTCATCGTAATCTGTTCCATAGCTCTGGGTGAAGCCTTTTGCTACTAAACGTGCCTTAAATCGTTCAATAGTCCCATTTGCCTTAACTTTGATTTTGAATACCCATTTATTTTTGATAGCAAACCTGCCTTTCGGTAAGACCTCCATAGTCCATGTTTCATTTTTCAGCAATGAATCGATTTCTTCAACCATAGCTCTTTGCCACTGCTCCTTATATTCACTCTTCATAGCTTCATTATAAGTCTTAGGCTCTTCAGGAAGAACTGAAATTCTCTCTATAGAAGCTCCTTTTGCGACAGCAATGCATGATGTCGATAATGATGATCTGCTACAATTTTCAGAAGTTTTCAACGATTGCTCTTGTACCTCAATAGGATTGGTTGCATTGTAAAGATCTTCAATTAGCCTCGTTCGTATTGTTGGATTTAATTCATCATCGGAACATGCTGGAGATATAGGCCGATGACTCCCACGGTTTGCAGCACTCCTGCTACTTTCAGAACTCTCCCTCCGTCCAACAGTGTTGTTCATTGATCGATTATTGCTCCCACTGTTTCGATCATTGCTCTCACTGCTTCGATCAGTGCTCCCACTGCTTCGATCAGTACTCTCATAGGTAGGGGTTTCCTGCATGTCGATTAGCACTCCCTCTCGATCGCATTGAAGATTCTGATGAATCTGGTCTACGCATCGGGATGATGAAATACAGTTTTGACGTTGAGACAATAAGGTAGAAGCTATCTTACAAGTATCTGGGAGGATTACTTCAATTTGAGTAGCTTCTTTATGACCTGTTTTACTTGTTCCAAAATGTTGATGGCTCTCCTCATCAAATATAACATCCCTACTTATTACAATCTTTTTCTTTCGAGGACACCATAGACGATAGGCCTTAGAAGTATTACAATATCCCACAAAAATCGTCTCTCTTGCTTTACTGTCTAGTTTTTGACGTCTCTGTTTTGGAATATGACTGTAACACAAGCTACCAAATTCTTTGAAATTGCTGAGATTTGGTCTTTCTCCATACCACATCTCGAATGGTGTAGATCCTACAGTGGTTTTGCTGGACACACGATTAAGAGCATATACTGCTGTATTAACAGCTTCAGCCCAAAATTCCAACGGCATACCTCGTTGATGTAACATAGAACGGGCGCTTTCTACTACTGTCCGATTGTCACGCTCTGCTACTCCGTTCTGTTCTGGACAGTAGGGTGCCGTGAGTTCATGACGAATTCCTTTGCTAGAGAGATAGTCTTGAAATTTCTTCGACAGATATTCACTCCCGTTATCAGTCCGTAATTTCACCATCCTATTCCCTGTCTCATTTTTCACAAGCTTATACATACTTTGAAAAGTTGTAATAATATCCTGTCGATCCTTTAAAAAGAACACAAATCGGAAACCATTGTAGTCATCTTTATAAGATATAAAATATCGATGACCACCATATGATGGAACTTGAAAAGGTCCTGAAATATCAGAATGGAAAAATTGACCAGGTTTAGAGCTCCTCTTCCTCTCAGGATTCACTGGAAATGCAGTTCGATGGATCTTTCCGTGAGCGCATCCTTTGCAAACGAGATTCAATTTTGCTTTCTCCAAAGCTGGTAGACCAATTGCAATGCCATCCCTCGCCATTTGCTTCAACGTATGAGTGTTCACATGGCCTAGTCGGTAGTGCCATTTCTGCAATTCTTTGTCAGAACGAGAACGAGTATCAAGTGTATGAGTATCCATACTTGATTCAACCACATTGGCTGAACTATGATCTGTGGTAACGTGAATGTCCATACGCCATAAACCATCATGTTTATGTGCTGTCATCAATAAACGACCCGATCCATCATCTGAAATCATCTTGCAAATATCTCGTACATGAAGTATTGCAACTCGCTTCTCTGTCAATCGACTAGTCGAAATTAAATTGCGGCGCAACTGAGGAACATACAAGACATTCTTAAGCTTCAGTGAAGTGACGGTATCATTCACTTTAGCTTGAACAGTAATGTCTCCTATGCCTCGAACATAAAGTTTGCGATCATCTGCAACTGATACGCTCCACGTCATGTTATCGATTGGTTGAAAATTCTGGAACCATTGTCTCTTATCGGTCATATGCTCAGTTGCTCCTGAGTCTGCGAACCATAGATGCCCTGACTCTTGCTCTGAACTAACGCAGAAAGCTTCACTCGATGACTCCGATGACTGCGACGAGACTTCATGAACAACGCTCGCAGTAACATTAGCATGACTTTTCTTAAGCTTGCTTTTGCCTTTGTGTCGATGACTATGAGATCGTTTAGGGGACACTGATTCTTCTGAGCTTTGGCTCTGTTCGCATTCTCTGCCAAAGTGTCCTTTATGACCGCATTTGTAGCATCGAGAATGTCTTTTTAACTTAGCCAATCGGTCTGCTCGTTCTTTCTTCTGCTCAACTGAGAGAGAAGGTTTTGAAGATACGCTTCTTGTAAAGAATGCAGCATCTGCTTGCGTATCAGATAATCCCTCACGATCTTTCTTCTTGTTTTGATACTTGACCAAACGCATCTGGAGATTTTTCAACGTCTGCTCTGAAGCTGGAGCGCTATCCCATGCAAGCATGAGTGGATCATAAGATGGGGGGAGACCACATCTGATCTTGGTGATCAATGATTTTTCACTGATCTTTTCTCCCAGATCATTAAGCTGTTTATACAGCTTTTGTAACGTACTGATGTATATTGCTATCGACTCTCCTTCACCTAACTTGCAAGAGAAATATTTCTCCTGTAAAGCTATAGTACATTCATCGGATTGCTTATCATGATAAGCTTGGAGCTGTGTCCACATCTCGTAAGATGTTTCACAATTTATCACTTCTTGCTTGTGATAAGAATCAATCGACCCTAGAATGGCTACAATGGCCTGCTTATCTCTCTGCTCCCACTGCGATTTCTCTTCATCGCTCATAGTATCGAGTTTCTTTTTCGTCCCACTGACAATCGAGAACAGATCACGAGACTTGAAGATGAAAGACATATGCATCTTCCATAACGCAAAATTTGAGCCATCATACCTCTCAACTGTATGGACCTCTTTAATCTCTGATGACGTAGCCATGTTTTCAGTCTTATCTCATAGACTCTCACTTAATTCGTATTCCTCTCGGATTTCTCACCGTCTTCCTCAGAATATCGATAAACTTTCACTGCAACCTCTCTGTAAACTCTCACTGCATTCGTATTCCTCTTGGATTTGTGATTGCAATCTTCCTCAAAATACTTTTAGACTCTCACAATGTCTGTATTCCTCTTGGACTCTTCACCTTCTTCCTCAGAATATCAACTTCAATCTATATCCTACTCTCTGGATTAACTTTACCCTCTCGATACAGAAACGCAACTGTAAACTCTAGCGCGTCGTGGGCCCATAACCTGTCGCACTAAGGAACCAGACCAGTGCTCTTACTCACAACACATAGATTGACTAAGCTGCCTTTATTACACAAGTTTCGTTGCGCAACTCTGATGTGATGCCGAGCTTACTGAAAACAACAACGTAAACACAGCCTGGAAGTCGGACAGTCATAGCGCCTCGAGAGAGACGACAGAATCAAGAAACATCCACAACAAGATATCATCGACTACGATATCATCCATTCGTACTACACTTCAACAGCTAGTGATCGCTATCATCGTTCAGGACAATGTCCAATGAGAATTGTTCTAATAGTTTCCACTAATTAATTACCTATAACTTAAGGTACTTTCCAGAAACGCGTTTTCTGTAGTCAAGAAGGACTCCGAGGATCAAGTGCCTATCACTTCTCATTCATGTTGGAGCTTTGCCATCCATTGCCACAATTCTGTAACTTCGAACATTGTGATCGTTTGTTTACGTTGTCATCGTTGTTGATGGATGCTGTTCCTTGCAGAAAGCTATAATCTTTTGGTTGAATTGCTTTCATTTTCGGCACTATCCCTGCGTGCACAGGGCAGAGTTCTAACTGGTTCTCGCCTAGCTCTCGCTACATTCTGCAGGGTGAGCTCTCGAAGTTTAGTGCAATTGCGGCCCGATCTTGAAGAATACCTGTTCCCAGACTCAGTTGAATTGCGTGCTCGTGAACGCTTCGCTCTCCATAAATGTATATTCTTTGCTTGCTGTGAATTGCTCCGAGTGGTCAGCTGAATGTGATGATCTAGAAAATGTTCAATTTCGATCTCAGGAAGCATATGTGCAATTGGTTGATCTTGTGTAGAGCACGAACGGCGATTTGCAATTGATTTGGTTTCAATTGGATCCAATGGGTTTAGGGGGCGGTGAAATCTGGAATCCTTGTGAAAACTGCCCGAACTGTAAGTGTGTCGGTTCCCGGCCCCCAAAAGTGAAGGAAAAGGGAGGAATCCGGAGATTCCGTTCAACTATTTCAGGTTTAGCGTCAAGAATTGCAACATGTTTCACCTCAAAGAAGTAGGTTAGATTCAATTTCAGTTCACAAAAGTAGGAAACATAGAGATTCATGTTACCGGCCATGTGTCCTGGAGGATGCCAAAGTAATGGAATTCCACCAATTTTGCACAATTGGCATGAAGGGGTAAACTAAGTATTCTAGTTTGAGGAGCTCGTACGTAGGCTAAGATAGTCTGCTCTAAAAGCGACCATTTAAGGGCTGGTTTCATTTTTTATGGGCTTCTGTGGAGAGAAATATTTTATCTTTATTTTTGAGAATGAGAAAAATGGATGCCGCATGCAATAAAAGCAGTTTCATAATTTTCAGAGTAATATTGAATTAGTTATGATTTTTCAAAGACTGCGGTCCTAGGTACCTATTTCTAACTATAGGCTTGACAAAATGTGAACACATGTAATCTATTGAGAGAGATGGGGAAATTTAGAAGGAGCTTGCTGACTTGCTATAAAGCACAAGGGAGGATTCTTAATGTGATCAATGGTAGTTTTTAAGATTTTAAATTTTATATACTTTTTTCAATGGTTGTTGGCCAATCAAATCTGATTTTAAATATCTCAATGCACACATGTTGGAGTTTTTTGAAATGGACCACATTGCATGTTAAATCAATCCACACTACAACGTAACCCTTCAAGGCTTGTGGCAGAAACATGTTCAAAAACATCATAGCTTTTAAAGCCTTACAGATCTAAATGTCACTAAGCTATACAAATCTCAACCGTGCTATGCACTCTTACTTCTTCTTCAGGCCATTTACAATCAACCATAGTTTTCTTTTGCAACTACATCATGTCTTTTTTATCCTCAATTATAGGGGCCATTTTAAAACAATGCTCGCATTTAGAGCAGACTACCTTACAATAGACAATAGATTGTTTGTCAATGGGCTATGAATGTATGCACAAAGATACTAAATCCTAAAGGACTAGCTTGCTAAATTTGGAAACATAGCAATTTTGGGTAAATGTGATTAGAATTTTCACATTAAACAAGATTTCAGGACAAAAGAAGCCCATTTTAGCCTTGTAGGCTAGCTATTGATCTAAATAAAATAATAAAATAAAATTAGGAGGGTCCTGAAATGTGAAAAAAAGTCCCCCAATTTTTAAAAAAAAAAAATCAATGATGTAGCTTTCTCTTGACCACATTGGATTCATGTTCCTATAGCAAATTCTACATTCTTGCAATCTAGGAATTTGTAGTCTTCTACAAGCCTAAAATTTTTTCTAATGTATTTTGGGCCCAAATTTTAATAGAACTTGGGGACAAGGAATATCTTTCATCATACTACTAAAATCATAATTCCCTCTTTAATATCACAAATGCTACCATTAATACTAGGGGTTGGTGCTTGGTATGCTATGCATTCACTATAGTACATATTAATAAAAAATTTATATATTTGAATAGAATGCATGATATTGATTTCAATAAGTCCTTTAAATAATTATTTCAAGTATTTTATAAGAATGTTTTCAATCATGAATACAAGACAATTTTATTGTCACACAATGTGATATTACAAAAAAAGAGTAGCAATTTGCAATCACTTTTGTAATATCACTTTTTACAAAGAGTGATATTATAAATATAATGTAGTTGTTGCAATGAAGGTGATATTAAAGAGGATCCACAAGAAGATATAATAGAGGTAGCAAATCCATTGGTTTTCTTGGCTTAACACTTCTTTGCGCTTCTATAATTTGGGGCTTTTGTGAAATTTGAGTTTTCATGATATTAATTTTCTAAATTCTAATGATGATTGCATAGCATAGCAAACACTAACGGCTAGTATGTACTAAAAATCAAGATATTTGGAAATATAAATCAAAAGTTATGGTCTAATATGTTTGTTTTTTTGTAAATGGGCAATTCAAGCAAATCGCAAAAAATCACTTTTTCCAAAACAAAAATTTGAAATTCATTTTCATCATTTATGTATACATGGAATGCTTTGAATCATTTCATTTTGATTAATGACTCAAAAGTTATGAAGCATTTTTGTTTGCAAGCGGTTGTAGATTCCATATTCTAAAATAAACATTAAAGTCCTTTATTTTATTCAATTTTCAATATTTTTTTGAAAAAAATAAAATCATAGGATGTAAATTGTTAATTACAACATTCCATCTATTGGGATTGGCATTTTTCAATACAATTAAATTCTTAACAATTTTGTATTTTGAGTCATTTGCTATTTTTTTCCTATATGTTGTACAATTCTAAACAATTTGAAATTTTTTAGGCAAGTACCCTACTTGGCTTCAACAATGAATCTAAAGAGGCATAATCATTTTGACCATTTTTGATGTGATTTTCGCTATTTGAATTGCAACTACCTTATTTTTGCATGGATAAAAAAATGATTTTTGAGCATTCAAACACAAATATCTTGCAATCTACATGGTGATGAACTCTGAAATTTATTGTACATATTGGTACAAAAAATGGTAGATTTTGATAATTTTTGGAGTGAAGATATATAGTCAAGGAAATTAAAGGGCTAAGGTAGAGGCACCCATTATTGACCATGCCTAGTACCAAACTTGTAGAGTGTGCTATTTCTAACCTCAAGTTAGAACTCAAGTTTAGAATAATTTTTTTATCCTTTTCAAGGTTGAAACTAATATAGCTATGAGACATGGCCCAAAGTAGTTAGCAAGAAAGTAGGAAGGAGTGAGTAAGAAAGTACCTCTTGAATGATTGGAATTGGAAGACTCTAGACATTGGCTATTGGTGAAGAGTATTTTTTGGCTTCTAAAATTCACAAGAATTTTACTTGAACAATCAAGAAACTTCTAAAAAAATTTCAATCACATTAATTTCTATTTCCCTACATGAAAGGAATTTCCATCCTATTCAATTATTTACCATCTATTCCATAGATGTTTCACCCTTGAACGTTGCTACGGGCGTTCGGCATCCTATGAATGACAAAGAATATTTTCATGTAGGATAGAAGTGCAACTTTCCATCCTCCATATTAGGGGTGGAAATTCATGATCTTCTATAGTACTTTGACTTCCAATGAATATATTTGGGCTTATTCAAAGTAGATGATGTCACACAATATGAAAATGTATGATTTCTACATCACCACTCCATACTTCAAGGGTTAACAACTTACATGTGGGTGGTCAAACTTCTATTTATTGTATTTATCTTGTTGCGTCTTCCAATTAAATCCAAGTTCAATTTGGCTTGATATTTAGTTGCAAGTTGAAGTACACAACTAAATTTCTTCTCTTTAACCTTTGTGAAGACATTGTAAATGAGAATGGTCCGATGGATGACAAAGAATTCTTGTAAAATAAGAAAAAAGTGCAATTGTTCATCCTTGAAATTTTTTGTAAAAAAAGGGAGGTCATAAATTATAGTTTGGTCTCTAATGAATACTTTAAAAAATTTTTAAGTAGATTATTCAAACTATTTCAGAAATGATGATTTCTATAGAGACTTGTCCATCTTTACAAGGTTAATTACTTTGACAATACTGATGATAGAAAGCACTTTTCATGACATTGTTTGATACATGTAGCTTAGTAGTTACAGAATGTCTTACTCTTTTTAAAAAAAAATCTTAGACACAAATGCTTATAGTTTGTGTTGAGAACTGGTTGAAAACCGTAGTGTGAACGTCCTCCATAAGGCATGGCATATTAGTCAACAAGGTATTTCTTAGCCAATAGAGAGAGAGTACTATTGATCATCTCTCTCCCTTTGTATATACTTCCACTCTTCAATGTTAACAAGTGTATTTTTCTCTTGCAACTTTGGTTTTTGTGTTTCGAACTTTTGTTTCGTTTATTATACTCAACATGTTATCAGCACGCTCTTCCTGTAATTTATTTTTAGTTTTTAAATTCTTCTATACTTTGGTTTAGTTTTAATTTGAGGAGGAGTTTTGCAAACCCCCCCTATCTCTCCTCTCAATAACCTATGCTCAATAAAATCCATAAGAAGATTTTCAACTGGTTTACAAGACTATGGGTTCCCAAACGTTGGGAATGCACTGGGAATGTTGGGAACGCAGTGTTGATGTCGTCGAGTGATTGTCAGAAATACTAATTATTTATTTTAATTAATTATTTAATATTTTTACAAAAAGTTCTTGAAATTTAAAAAAAAATCATTTTCTTTCTTTTTTAAACATTCTAAAAAATTTTAAATTAAACTTTTTTTTTCAAAATTCAAAAATTTAGACCAACAGGGGACTGGTCTGCATCGGTGGGAACAGTTTCTGGGAATACCTCTGAAACAATCTTTTGGGGGGCCAGAAATCCTCTTATGAATATTTAGTACTCTTTGGCTCAAACCTGTTCAGTTGGCTTCCGGCTCCAAACCTCCGAACATCTTTTCATTTTTTTCGTTTTTTTCATTTTGTTTTCCTCTTCTTTATGGCTTCTTGCCTCTTCATTTTTTTCCTTTGCTTCCCTTCACAAACTTGCCTCTTCACTTGTAACAAACTTTCTTCGAATTCTTTGCTAACCTTTCAAGCACTCACTTCAAGGTCTAAACTATTTTATTTTATTTTACCTTTCATTTTAAAAATTTTATTTTAATTTTATGTTTTAATTTTTATTTCATTATTATTTTTAAAATATAGATTTTATCTTTATCTTTATTTCTATTCTTGTCTTTATCCTTATCTATATTTTATTTTTATCTCATTATTTCTACTTTAATTTTTTTAATTTTTATTTTACTTTACTTTTATCTTTATCTTTATCTTCATTTAATATTTATCTTTTATTTTTAATATTTTTATCTTTATTTTATTTTATCTTTATCTTTACAATTATTCTATCTTTATCTTTATCTTATACTTCATCTTTATCTTTATCTTCATCTTCTATTTTAAACCCTAATTTTTTCATAATAGTCATTTTTTTATTCCATCATCATGACTACTTCGACCTCTTTTGTTGCTACTTCTACGACTATTCCGGTGGCTATCACTATTATTGAGCCACCATGACTTCAACCTTTTCTTTCTCCACGACTTCAACATTTTCTTTTTCCACAACTTGCAGCAGATGGGAGCAATTATTTATTATGGGCGTGGACTGTCAAAACACATATATTTGTAGAGCAATTATCAGACATTATTGTTTTTGACACTACCCCCACTGTAAGTGCCATTGCTCCTACTACCACAAGCTTTACCGAAAATGTCGCTACTCCTACAACCACTATGTTTGTAGTTATTTCTTGGAAAGCATTACTTTTGCTCCGTCGCCATGTTGTTCCTTCTTTACAACATCAATATTTAGAGATAGAAAAAACAGATGAGCTTTGGCAGAAGTTCAAGTCTCATTTTGACCATCAGAAAACGATATTCCTTCCTAGAGCTCTTCATGATTGGACTCATTTACAACTGTTGGATTTTCCAACGTTGCTTTTAACAATGAATTGTACCACATCATATCACAATTATGATTGTGTGGTCAATCCATTACCGAGCAAGAAATGATTGACAAAACTCTCTCAACATTTCCACCAGTTTCCGCTGTACTAGCCCAATAGTATAGAAACATGAAATTTGAGAATCATTCAAATCTCACGTCTTTATTATCCCCGGGGGGTGCACTCCCCATTTTTTAGATGTTAGCGTGCGAACAAATGAAGGGTATTTTTAATTGGGGCGACCTAAATTTTTAACAATTATTGAAAATAAATTAGCATGTCCATAAAGGGCAACTAGCCATTGTAAAAAAAGAAGGGTGCCTTATATTAGTAGATTTTTTTTTCTATTTTTTTCTAAGGTAGCCCCCCTCCAAATCCCCTTCAAAAATCTAAATTTTTTAGGACTATACTTAAGAGAGTATAAATTGGTTTTAGGATACCAAGGTAGAATCCCATATATGACAGTGGTTTACAAGAATAACTGAGGGTACGTGCAGACCAAGCAATAAGGAGCAATAACGATGAGTTATGCACAGGAGCTATTGTAGTCAACGCAGCAAGACCGGAGGTCGATGAGGGTTGGTTCCGATGCTGTGCTTCGGACTTCCGTAAGGTAGGAGATATATCTTGCTACAGCGGCGTTCTTGATGTGGCGTCACATAGTTAAGATATGCCGGAGCCGGTTCTTATTTGCCGGGCTGCTTAAAGCGTATACTTTGTTATTACGTTATTGTTATTGCGTATACTTTGTTATTGTGTTGTTGTTATTGCATATACTTTGTTATTGCATTATTGCGTATTTTGAATATTATATTGAGATAAATTCAAAACAAGCTGTAAGCTTCGATTTTCTTGAGAATTGAAGATCCATAAAATGCACTTCTAGGTCTAAATCCACTTTTGAATCTACATCCAAACATGGAAAAACTATTCGTTCTAAATTTTTTTAATATTGAGTTAAGAAATTAATCCTTGGATTGTGAACCCTAGGCTTCAAAATTCTTTTTTGGCACACTTGTGAATGTGAGTGATGTGTTTATAAACACATACACATGAGATTTCTATGCAGCTCCTATGGTACTTTTGCATTGATTATAAACACATACACTTAAGTTTTGCAAGTGTTTTATAGCCCCTATTTCACTCTTGCATTGTTTTGTCATTGCTTTGTATTGTTTATAATCACATGCACTTGAGTTCTGCGAGTTCTGTGCAGCCCCTATTTCACTCTTGCATTGTTTTGTCATTGCTTTTTATTGGTATTAAAGTAGGAGGTGTAGTAAGGGGTCCACTTGTTTCATATATTGCATTCACAAAATATTTTGAATCCAATTTTCTCACACCCAAAAAGTGATATGGAATTTAATAGAAGTGGTTTCATATTTTTTTAAACATTTTTGGATTACTTATGAATTTCCAAAGGCGCTAGGTTATAGGTTTGTATTTACGACTTTAGGTCTTGTATAAAACCATTCACTTGCAGTTCTTGGAAAAAAAATGTTGTATTTATAATAAACATAGGGTATAAAGAATGAACACCCAAAAAAATTTCAACTAAAATATAGGGTATATGAAATAGGCAAGTTTTAGAAATTTAGGTAAAAAAAGCCCCCCATAAATTACAAAAACTTACCTAAATAGCCTACACATAATAGGGGCTTGTTCGCACGTGATCAACAAAGTTCCTAAATAGTGCACCCCCCGAGCTATTATCTCTTGTTGAAAAGCAAAATGAGATCTTTCTACGTAATGCGGAGGCCCGTTTCATTGGGACTACAGTTCCTGAGTCCTATGTTGTCAAGGTTTCTCATGTCAAACCTAAGACACATAAATTTAAGAAACATTGCTATAAATAGTCTGATAGTTATAGTCATGCGCATAAAAAAAATACTAATTCTTCTACTTAAAACTATGATAAGCGTCAGTTAGAGACGCGTATTTGCCACAAATGTAGTAGAGTTGGTCATTTGGCAAATGTTTGTCGTATATCAGACTATTTTATCAAAATGTACCAAGAAAACAAGAAACTTCGAGCTCAAGGTCATGAAGTCCATACCATGGATGTGTCTATAGACCCATTTGAAGCTGAAGACTTTAAAACACATGTTGTTGAAGATACCTCTATTGGTAAGTCTTGTGATATGCTCTTTGACTCTGTAACTACACATACTATTTTACAGAATAAACAATTTTTTGATGTTAATAATCTTTCAACTTGGCAAACCAGAAATTTAATAACTATGGCTGGATCGAATGTCTTTCGTTTTCAGGAGGGACCTGCAAAGGTGATTTTACCTGAGAACATCACCATAACATGCATGCGTGCTATGTTTTCTCCCTCTACGCCTTGAAGCTTGATCAACTATCAAGATATCGGCACCAATGGTTTTCATCTCTCGACCAAAATTCTAGATAGGTGAGAGGCTTTGGTTTTTTGTACAGAATAATAAAGTAATGGAAACAGCCTTTATTACGGCAAGTGACTTGTATTGGATTCCAATCCGACCACCAAATGTATCTACTTTTGCTTTATCTTCTAATAAAAATAAAACTTCACTGTGGCATAGAAGACTGGATCATCCAGGCTCCACTTTATTTCATAAAATTCTTCCATTTGTTTTTGGTTATAATTTACAGTCAATTGATGTAAATTCCGTGACACTATGCCAAGCATGTATACAAGACAAATTGATTGCCAAACCATCTCTATGGAAGCTGCCTAGTGAATTACCACTAATGCTCACAAGGCTACATGGTGATATTTGTGGTCCTATAGCACCTATGTTTGGACCATTTTGATATTTTTTGATTTTGGTTGATGCCTCGGGCAGACAATCTTATATTTTTCTACTTTCAATTTAAAATTTGACTTTTGCCAATTTACTTTCAATGCTTATTCGATTCAAGGCTCATTTTCTTGATTATCCAATCAAAACTCTTCAAATGGATAATGCCCAAGAATTTCGGTCTAAATTTTTTGAAGATTATTGTATTGCCATTAGGATTGATTTGACATACTCAATTTCATATGAACATGCTCAAAATGGATTAGCAGAGTCTTTGATTAGGCGCATTTAACTTATAACAAGACTTTTATTATTACTCGCCAATTTGCCCGCATACATGTGGGGACATGTAATTCTAAATGTTGTAACTTTGATTTAACTTCATCTTTCATATGTAGAGATTGCTTCTTCACAAGAGTTTCTTTTAGGATGTGTCTCAAATGTATTTCATTTACGAGTATTTGGATGTTGTGTTTGGGTTTCAATTGCAGAATCTCAATGTTATACTATTGGCGCTCATCGCCAAGAAGGTATCTATGTAGGATTTGACTCTCCAAGCATTATTTGTTATATCAACCCTTCTACTAGCACATTATTCCGTGCACGTTTTGCCAACTGTCAATTTGAAGAAAATGTATTTTCATCATTGAAAGGAGGAAAATCTATTCAAGAAACTTCTATTGGTCTTACTTTTTGAACGCCTTATATATTTACATCTAATCTTGATCTACAAACATCTTTGACCAAAAACGAAGTTGCCAAAATTTTACATTTGTAAGAGATTGCAAATCAAACACTTGATGATTTTAATGATGCTTCAAAAATCACTAAAACTCCACTGAATGAGGCTCAAAATCTTCTTTCTTGAGTTTTTATACCAAAAACTACAACCATTGCTACTCTTCAATGTATTGGCAAACGGACTCGTGGACCCGATAAACAACCCCGAAAATGCAAGACTATTATTGATGTTGCTATTCCTTCTCTACCTATAGCAACCACTTTTAATTTTATTCATCTAACTACTTCTAAAGAAGTAATGTCTAATTTGAACACAAAATTATATGTGAAATATTGTGGTACTGGTGATGTATGGAATAGAGCAAGTATTGACATAGATGAAACATTCATCTTTATGATTGTAGAAAATCTTTATTGCGAGAAAGATGATCCCAAACTATGTACTATTGAAGATGCGATGCGTCGCTCTGATTGACTCTAGTGGAAAGCTGTTATTGTAGAGGAGTATGCTTATTTGAAGAAGTGACAAGTCTTTGGCTCTATCGTGAATAATCTCAATTCTCAACTTCTTAAATATAAACTGATCTTTGTATGCAAACAAAATGACAAAAGTGAAATTATTCGCTACAAAGTTTGTCTTGTTGCTCAAAGATATACACAAAAGTTTGGCATTGATTATAATATCATGTATTCTTCAGTTATGAATACTATTGTTTTTCGATATCTTTTAAGAATAACAATACATACTATTATTGAAATGATATTTATGGATGTAATTACTGCTTATTTATATGCCTCACTTCATACTAATATATACATGAAGGTCTTGCTTGGCCTTGAATTTGCAACTCCAAGTGCCATTATGCCAAGTAAACATCGTAGCGTTAAATTACAAGGTGCATTATATGACCTTAAACAATCTGGACGGCATTTGCTACCAACGATTACAGCAATTTTTGATTACAAATCATTTTATTAATAATGCACTACTTCCATGTATCTTTATTAAACAAGATAAAGATGATTTTGTCATCATTGCTATTTATGTTAATGATTTAAACCTTATGGATATCAAATCTGCATTAGCTGCTAGTACACAATTACTTATTCGAGAATTTGAAATGAAATTACTTGGCAATGCTACATTTTGTATTGGTTTACAAGTTCATTATTGGAAAGATGGTAATATTTTTCTTTCTCAAACAATCTACATCAACCGAATTTAAAAAAGATTCAACATGCTTGATACACATCTTTTGTCAATACCTATGGTAGGTCCCAGTTCTAAAGGTGAAGATTCTTACCATCCTTGCGAGAAGGAGGAGGAAACATTGAGTGAAAATTATCCATACCTCACTACGATCGGAGCACTTTTATATTTGGCTATGTCTACAAGACCTGATATTTCTTTTAATATTATTGTTCTTGCAAGGCATAGTGCTCGTCCCACTCTTCGACATTGAAATGGCATCAAACACCTTTTCTGTTATTTGAAAGGAACTGAAGATTTGGGATTACATTATACTCAATCATTTGATTCAACATTAGTTGGATATGCAAATGTATGATATAGATCTAATTCTAGAACATCTAAATTTCAAATAGACTATGTTTTCTTGTCAAATAGAGCTGCAATATCTTGAAAATCAGTAAAGCAAACCATCATTGCAACATCATCTAATTATGCAAAAATTATTGCTTTACATGAAGCATATCGCCAACGACGCTAGCGTGCGAGCTTGGAGCGGTGAGCTTGTGAGCTGTGAGCGTGGAGCCTGTGAGCCTGGAAACCAAAAAAATTTCAATTTTTTTGAAATTTTTTTTTTTCCTATTTTTTTGGTTGAAAAGTTGATTTTTTTACGGAAAATAGTGAAAATATGACCTATGACCATGTCACCTATAACTGTGGTTTAGGTGAAATGTTATATTTTTGAATTGAACTTTTATTTGCTAAAGGGTGAGGCTTTTCAAGGTTTAGGGGAAAATTTTCAGCATGTAGTTTGTCCATTATCCACAAAACTAGCAAAGGATTTATAAGAAAAAATGTTGTATTCATGCATCTCAATTTAATTCAATAAAATTTTTTGATGAAACATTCTGTTACACTTTGTGAATACATTAATAGTTTTCAATACTTCTGTAATACGAGAAAATTCACTTGAAATGGCAATCATAATATATATTTATAAATGCAATTCAAGTACACCAACATATCTAGCCATGCCTATTCTGGATATGCAATAATTTCCGCTCGGAGTAGTAGTAGCTTCAACTCATTGAAGCTATAACTTGGTGCATGAATGAATTTGTCTTCGTGGACATCCATCTTGCAAAAGTACCTATACAAATAGTACAAATGCTTGCAATTCACGTAATGTTGACGACCACCAATAGCTGAAACAGCTATATTCACAAAATCTGGACATGTGCACGTTGGGAACATTCCTAGTGTAACTCGATATGTATTCTTGTTAGAATCTGACCCTGTCTCAAGTATCACAATTGCACCAAGTCCAGGAAAAGGGAGTAATGTGACCTCCAAAATTTGTCCTTTGACATTCCCTGCACTTTCCCATTTATTCCGTTGTTCTATAGTTGGTGCATTTACCGTCCTTCGAATGGTTCGATTGTTCCTGACTGTAGGATACGTGTTCGGATTCTTTGGTGAAGGTTCGTCATACAAAACAGTGGTGAAAATCTTTGACATGCTGAACAATCGCCGTGGTGATAATGTTGGACGTACTTGGAGGTGGAATCCCGCATGCTGCAAGAGCAATGTCTCTTCATGGTTGAGATTGGTTCCACTTAGAACAGGCCATACCTCCGGGACCTATGGCTAATCAATTACCCACTTCCGCTTTGTACCTTTTACACATCGTTCAATGTCGTCCCAACAGAACCAGAAATCTGCCACAACCTCTCGCTTACTACCATATTCCTCTTTTCGTCCACGATAGGTAGGAGCTAGAGTTCCCTTCTTTCCTCTTGCAATTTTTGACGTGCACTTTATGTTGGATCTCTGTTGTTGAGCTTGACATCTTGCGTTGGATTTGTGGCTAATCCTTGCTATGTGCCACTTAGATATGTTGCAGTCGCTTTCAAATGCAATCGTAACATATCCTGCACTAGAATCTTCTAATTCTTTACCTTTATCTTGCAAAGAAGGTAAAGAAGTTGTTGTGGACCTTGTTCGAATACGGGGTTGAGAAAAATTCACTTTGTCCGGTCTATGTGAATCTCCTGCATCGCCGATGGGTACATCCAACTTCCTCTTCATACTCCCAAATATTTCTTCCCCCTCTAAATGCGGTACTGTAGTTCCAACACCTTCTGAACCAGGTAATTCATTCAAAGCATCTGCAATTTTTTTGGGATCCCCGCTCCTTCTAGCAGCTCTGAGCTTCAACTCACCCTTAGATGGCCTTGATCCTGATGCATGAACTCTCAAATAGGCAAGATAGTTTGTCATTTGCATCCAAGCATGGATACTGTCATCACATGTTGCATCAAACAAGTTGTTCCCTTGTTTTCCAGACATTTGCAGCCACTTGTTATGCACCGTTTCAGATAGATTGCACGATGGTAAGTCCAACATCTCTTCGAGATTCAACTTCTACAAATGAACAAAAAATCCCAAAATAGTAAGAAATTTATAGTCCTAAGACAACAGACTTTCAGATTATAATGTTAGGGTCACGATTCAATACACATTGTAATAGTAATTACGACTTACAAGGACTTCTCATTGTAGAAAGATATATCCATATTGAATTACTAAAAATCAAACTTATTTAAAAAAAGCCTAGTCTAAATAGACAAATATATTTGAATTGCATACCTACTGATGTTCATTTTTGGAGGTTAGCAATAGAATTGAGGGGGTTATGCTGATACTCGGATGAGAACCGTTGGATCTGAGGCATGTACATTTATTATTACCCGGACCCCCTATTTTCCATATCTTGAAGTACAATTTTTTTTTTTTAAATAAAAAAAAAACCTCAAAAAGAAAATTACACTTCCACTTCAACAAAAATCACATTTTACATTGAATTGAACTTTGTATTAGAGAATGTAAATTAAAACTTCAAATTGGTATACAAATTGCAATTAATGATTGAACGTGCCATGTCCATGAAGCATCCCCATTGCCGGTAACGGAAATGCCAAAAAGCTAGCCAATGGTCTAAGTGATGAAGTGCACCTTCATTGGCAGCTTCAAATGATAGCCACCATGACCGTATTGCTAGATACCGTATCTCTGCTTGGTCCATATTCTTTGAGTCCTTGTATTGCTTGCACAATGAAATGTGTTGTTGATGGAATGCTTCTTTGATGTACTTCTGTGTATGCTTATGGAGAGAGGTACTCCAATGTAGCAAACATGTTCTTTCTCGATTCTCCATGGCAACATTGGCTGAACCGCTTCCGTACACAATTCGTACCGCATTCCAATTGGCCATGGCGCTATCCGCCATAAATCCCTTGAAGTTTGGATTAGTCACTCCATGTTGATGCATCACCATATTCAAGCTTCTCCAAGACTGTACTTGAATCTCGGTGTCTTCGGATTGCATATCGCATATTCCAATGGTCATCACCTTTTTATATTGAGTATCATATACGTGGCAAGCCATTGTGGTCCAATCCTTCACGCGCTTCACGTGGTCAAACATCAACCAAGCATTCTGAAGATCACCTCCTTCTTGCATGCGCTTCACGAGGTCCACCCCACTCCCTGGGCCTTCAGTAAGCATCTTGAAGATGTATACCTTCTCCTTCCCTTGCCCAGGGAAGACACTGTCGTGTATGAATTCGAACTTGGACTCTCTCTTCATAGTCATAATGTTGTCGATCACTCCTCCTCGGTTGTTAGAACGGAAAGAAGAAATAACATTGCGAATACTTGGACTACTTAGGTATTGAAAGCGATCCATGACCTCCTCCATTTCTTCCTCCCTCAACATCTTTTTCTCGCCCTCTCCATTGTGGAATAAGTAGCTCATTAAGAACTCTTTACTAGCAGAAAGAGCAATAGCAGAGTTTGTGGCCATGGGTGTCTTTTCCACTTGCTCTGCTATGAGTCCGCAAATTTTTTCCGCGGAATCCATATACATCCCCTTAGCAACAGGGTGCTCGTGCTTTCCAAAGTGAATTGCAGCCCTACTAAGTTCTGGGTTATCAACATATGCATAGTAAATCCTAGCCTTGCATTCGCTAAGACAGGAGGGTGAAGTTTTGCAGACTTTGCATACTAGAGTTGAATCTGCTGGTGGACACTCTCCTGGACTAAAAAGAAACACAGTATAGCCAGTCCACTCTGTTTCATTTTTCTTAGAAGCTCTCTTCAAATAATCACAATTCGGATTTTTACAACTGAGATGGCCAGCACAGTAGGACTTACGGAATTTTAAGTTGTCAGAGTTGTGGATGTTCGTGGTCATGAGCTTGCACCACGGATGTCCGTCATACCGCTTATCCATTCCCTCCAAGTTTCGAGCACCAGTCGAGGAAGAAGATGAGCAACACGGGGGCAGTTCAAAGATGACATCTCCGTCAAATACTGCTGGAAGGTATGGAACTTGAAGGTGCTTAAGGGTATCTAGATCCATTGTCGACAGTTCATTGCGAGACCGGCGCATTGTAGCGAGTCTCTTTAAACATTCCATAATGCTTTCTCTCCCTGCTACATATGGGTGTACAAGAGGAAGTGGTAGTGACGAAGTTGAGGGACTTCTAGATGGAATATCGGAAAATGATTCTAGTCTTTCCATCTTGCATGATGTAAGGGAAACAGAGGCATGAGGCTTCTTGGACTTGCAATCTAGAGGCTCTCCTTCGGAATCGGAAGACAACTCTATGATAGTATTTAATCTCTCTACTTTCACCTTACGAAGGACTGTATGCATCTCATTCATTGGCAGAGTATGTAGAGGTGGGCTAAGTGCAATGGCATGTGGTGGTTTAGGCATATCTACAGTGGAATTATCTGATTGGCGACTAAGGATTTCAGTAGATGCACTAAGTGCAGACAATGGAAGCCCATATGCTTTATAGTTTCCCGGAGGAAGGTGCCAGCAATGTCTTCCATCTTCTATAGACATGTCAACAGGGACAGACTGATGTACTTCTCCTGATTCCCACATTTTTTCTTCCTCAACATATATAGAGTTTTCTACAAACTTAAATCGGACATGGAGAAGGTGGCTGGCCACTCTAGCACATCCACCGTCTACTACCGGAAACACAATAGGAACATCATGCCCATCTACTCGAATAGAAGCCATAGTTGAATCTTATTGAGGGATTGGAAGACAAGGATAAGACAAGGAAACCTACATAGCACACAAGGTAAGAAGGAATACAACAATCACGTCATTTGAGCTTCACCATGTTTTCTCCCTCTTGTATAAATTCAAAATTTAGATAATAATGTCCACCGAATTACTAGAGATTCTTCAATTATTACCATCTTTTGCTATAGCTCAAAACAATATATATAATTAAATCTACTGTCCTAATAGGAAGGCATCCCTACCTAACATAAGCACTTCTGTAAGATCAAACATTAAAAAAAAAGGACAGGCACTTGTGATTAATTAAAGACCAATACACTAGAAATGGCGTCTATAATTGGATTTTTAATTTGTATTTTCAAATGTGCAGGATTGTACAGCGCCGGGCCGCCGGTAGAATCCTACATCATTATTCCTTTAAGAACTGACATGACTGAGCTTCCACAACCAACGCGGAAGCACTTTTGAATTCCAGTGTCGCGGAAATTTAAAGAAACTGACAAGGATGAGACGGATAGTACTTCATTTTCCAATTGAATTTTGGCGGCGCCCCTACAACTAGGTTCCTTCACACATGTGACACCACACTCCCACATTCCTCCATTAAACTCACCCTAACGTGGTGTATTCACTAGAACTGTCCACATTGCCATAAGAGGGAGGCACAAACAAGCTTCTTCACATGTGTTGTGTAGTTCTGTTTACCACTTGCGCAAGAGACTGATAGCTATCATATATTTGCTTCTCACTTCATGCTTGTAGAAGATAGGAGACTTTCTTTCCTTAGTTTGGAACAAGGAAGAACACGAAAGCACCGTAGGTTACTGTATTTCTCATCTAGAAAGGCTTTAAACAGGGCTAGAATGACGAAAAGAAGTAGAGGGGCAGCAAAGAGTACTCAACCAAGAGGTGGAGATCTTCATCGAAACTTGCGTTTTGAAGAAGGGAGTACTGTCGGGGAAGACGATGTTCCGAGCGACAGCAATGACGGAGTCCAGGAGACGGTGGTGGACAACAGAAGTACACAACAAGATGCAGGGGCGCCGAATTCTGAAAATGTAAGATTTTCTCAAATACTCCTCTTACTATCACAAGTCCTTTGTATACACTAGTGATGAAAGGGCAGTAGAGCTTTTGATATTTTTTAAGTACTTAGAGTACTTCTTCCATTTGAAGTATTAAGAATAGAGTACAATAATCAAAACCGTGATGTTTCATAGCCATGACCTGTATACGCAATTACGCATTGAGAGAGATGACCAAGGGTCTTTAGAACGTACATAGTGAAAGCACACGAGTTTTATGCTTCAGTGTTCACAATAGAAAAGCTTTCAATAGACAAGTGAGACGTGATCCTTCCAGTAGCAATCCTCTTATATAGACAAAATGCCATTTTTGAGAACGAGAGGATGAGAACAATGACTGTGAGATAAGATGCACTTGATACTACAGAATATCTGAAGTAGGAATCTTTTTATTAGAAGTAGGCACTATGTTTTATTCTAGGGCTAAGAATAAATGTAGACTCCTTATTGTAAGTAACTATAGATGAAAGCCTTTTAAATCATTTACTATTTCCAACTTGCTATCAAGTAGATGGTCAATACTTGAATTTGGGGGAAAATGACTTTTAAAATAAAATAGGATTGAAAGCCATATATCTAATCATCAACTACATTCCATTTATGAAATTCGACTTCAAATTCAAAATATTCTCTATTTATAGTGAGAATCTCATTAGAATTTTGTTCTATTAATTTTATTTGGTGGCTGAAACTTTCTCAAAAAGTTAACCCACGTGTTTCAAGACGCCTTCAAGTCTGGAATTCCCACATCAGATTTCAGGGTTTTAAGACAAATAATTTTCAGCCACGTGTCAAAGTAGGACCCCAAGTCTGGAATTGCCACGTGAGATTTTAGGGTTCGAAGACAAATCATTCTCTGCCACGTGTCCGAGAAGGCCTTGAGGTCGGGAATCGCCATGTCATATTTCAGATTTCGAGTGTCAACACGAATCCTTAGCAGCCACGTGTCCTTACTGGAACTTTGCTTTGGCTTGGAAAGGGCCACGTCAACTAGACTGGGTCATCGGGATTATCTGCCAGGCAGCCTGGAATCCTGGATCATCGGGATTATCTGTCTGCCTAGCTTGCTATAGCATCACGTGCCGTTTTGGCTCCAAACTAAGTACGCTTAATTTGATTCCTGACTTGGAATCAGGATCGATGTCAAAAGCGTGTAGAATTACCTGCGCACCACTTTCCCCAAAAGCTCCGGGTGGAATGTACCTGCATTCTTTCTGTTATCGAGAATGTACCTGGATTCCAGCGCTTGGCGGACCGCGCAATGCGGTGTACAGACTTGAATTGGAAATTTCTCATAAAGCCGGAAGTTGTGGCAGTGTAGCAAATTCCTCAAGCCACTGCCTTCATGTGGCCCTCAGCCCTTCTCATAAATTTTCATTCTTCGTTCCGTAATCTCATACGAAGTTCTCTTGTGCGAGTAGGAATCTAGCATGAAGAGGTCGACGAGGAGTCGAGCCAGGTAGGGCACACCAGAACCGCTTCCACCTCCAAGCCAGCCTCGCAAGACAAAGCAGATGTACATTCATAAGCTTCTTGTTTTCTTTCATTTGCTTTATAGTCAGGAGACTTGCAGCCACGTGAACATGAGGTTTTGATTCTTCGAGCCTCCAGGACAGCAGCTCCATGAGTCTTCGTGAGAAAAACCAGATACTCACCTTGTCGAGATTCGTCGATTCGATGAGTGTGTTTATAGTTGTTTGTGAATGTGGATTTATGACGTGCATGTAGAGCTAGTTAGCAGTGCGGCAGGTGGTGTTCCCTTGCCCAACTTGCAAATCCATTGCCAAGTAGAAAGTGAGGGGGTCTTGGTCGAACTCGGCCGAGTTAGCTCGGATCCGAGCAAACATTCTCCAGATTCGGCAGGACCCCCGTAGTTCTTCTCTCTTCGGGGAGTTTTAAAATTTTTGTTTGTTCCCTGTTGAGATTCTGACTTGGTGCATGGTGAGTCTTGCGGATGCATGACGGAAGTGGCCTCCAATTCATGCGCAACATGAACTTTGTCTCGGTATTGTTTATTGGTGGGTTTTTTTTTCAGTAATGAAGTCATCACTCCAACTTGAAGTAAGAAACTTTGGGGTCCTGGCAGTTCTTGTCAAATGTGGCTCGGATCCGAGCCACGTCAGACGTGAATCTAGAGGACCCCCCCGATTCATGTTCATTCAAATTTTCTGATTATTTTTTCGTCTCATGAACTTCTGAAATTTCAGAAACCCGAGCTCTGATTCCAGAATGTATCGATATCTTGTATGATTTGCGATAGTTCAGAGCTTGCTTTATCTCACCCAGCGGCTCCAGTCTTCCGAACTTGACTCTAGCGGCTCGAGTCTTTGCAACTTGATTCCAGCAATGTCCAAAATTTTGGGGGTCCTTGCAATTCCCGTCTGACGTGGCTCGGATCCGAGCCACGTCAGACGAGAATTGCGAGGACCCCCAAACTTCTGGACACGTATAAAAATTTTTGCTTTTTCAAACTCTTAATTTTTAGAGCGTCTCATGCGATTAGCCATCTAGAGTTGATTTTTCAAATTTCGTAAGACTTTTTTTGCCCCATGAGCTGCCGAGATTCCAGAACCCCGAGCTCTGATTCTTGAGGGCATCGATTTCTTCATAGTTTTGCGTTTGTACAGAGTTTGATTGATTCGTATTCAGTGGCGACAGTCTTCCGAACTTGGCTCCAGCGGCTCCAGTTATTGGATTTTGAATCCAACAGTGTCCACAAGTCTGGGGGTGCTCTCAATTCCTGTCTGACGTGGCTCGGATCCGAGCCATGTCAGACCGGAATTGAGAGCACCCCCAGACTTGTAGACACTTATAAAAAAATTTCTTTTTTAACCTCTTAATTTAAAAAAAATCTTACGCGAACAGCCATCTAGAGCTGATTTTTTAAATTTTGAAAGCTTTTTGTGTAAATCTTAACAATATTTAATTGGAACGAGTTTCAAGAAGTTTTTCATGTGAATTGTATGATTTTAGAACAAGAGGAAGCCCTAATTTTTGGATTATGTTGCTCCACGTAAGCGAGATTGGTAGTCTGGAAAATTGAATTATTGCAATTGTGGTTTTACTTAAAGATATGAGTTGATCACGTACGGACAATAGTCACAGAATTCTCGATTGTGATGCAATTTCAATTTTGCAATTCATTAGTTTCCATTGTAAAACCTCTATATATTTTTTAAATTATTTCGATCAAAATTTTTTGCATGCTTCTTCCTTATTGTATTGGGAGCTAATATGAGGTATTGTTTTGTATTTTGTATTTCAAACAGAGAGGTGATGGTGCAGGCTCATCTTCACCTATAGTAGAGCCCCCAAGAGGCCCTATTGTTCATGAAGCAGGACCCTCACAAACTCCAACATCAAGGTACCCAAATAAGGAGGTCTCCAGTGATAAGGGGGAGGCAGGAGGACCAGACTTGGTAAGTTTTGGAGATGTCATGGATGCCGTTGAGCGTGCGGTAGATGCTTTCCAGAGTTCCGTGCTTAGTCGTGTCAGTGACCCAAATGCAGGAAGGCGAAGGCATGCCTTGAGGCTTGCTGAGATTGCTAGAAGAAAGGGATTTAGGTATTTGTCTTCAGAGAGCTCAGAGACTGAGTATAGCTCTGAGTCGCAAGTCTCCATCACTGTTGATGGTCCACCACTACAAGAGACATGTACTTGTGCTTGCAGTGGTCCTATAGGTCCGCAGGTTCCAGTCTTCATTCACCTAAGCTCAGATTCTGAGGAAGATGTAGAGATTGACTAGGTTCTCTTTCTCCAAAAAGTTTTATATTCAAATGGCACTATAAAGCCTTACATATTTCAAAATTAATGTATTACTTATGTACTCTATCTTTTGAAAGTTTATCTCTCATTTCAACTTGAATTCTTCTTTGCATTTTTGCATTATAAACGTAGGCTTGTGGTCAAACATTTATGGGTGTTTTATTATTGCAGATGGAAGTGTCTCCAGTAGTTCTTTCCCAAGAAGAAACTATCATGGAAACCCAAAACATGGATGTTACAAGTCAACCCCCCATTGGTGGTGAAGCGAGGAGAGGTGTCACAAGTGAAGACGTGGTGGAGGAATTCATGGATGAAGATGACAAGGACCTGTTGGAGGATGACCTCCGCCAATAACACAAGGTAGACTCTGTGAATACCATTACAGGCTTGAGGATGAAGCCTGATTATCTGTTTCGGCTTCAAATTCCCTTATGCCGAATGGTAGCGATGCCCATGGTAAGACCTACTTTGTCTTGCGATCTTGAATTGCTTGAACACGAATTTGTAAAGGGCTACCTTGACGGAGTAGCAGTTTTCTACGTCACAACCACAAATGAAGCCGGAGAAAGCTCCAAATTCATAGAGGAGGAGATAGAGAAATGGGGGCCTTTATGGAGAGAGAAGAATGAGATCTTCGAAGCCCATGTCCAGTCTGTTCCCGAATTGAGGTTCTTAAAGAACTTAAAGTTCTTTGTGTGTGACGGGAATCACCACCTGCTATCATGGATGAATCATATTTCCCGGCTGCACTCCAAGGACATAACTTGGCACTATGCAGTGGACTCAATTGTGTTGGACACGAAGGGCAAAATCGAGGTTGCTATGCATGTCCTGCATGACATTAACAAGTAAGTTGTTTACTTGAATTTTGTCTTTGAAGTTTTGTTTTATGTTCTTAGAAAATTTTGAAACTATTTCATCTACACTTATATAATATGAAATGCACATAATTATAAAGCCTTGTTGAATTTCAGGTCTACAGAAGGCTCACACGTGAAGACCAATTTGGTTCATACCCTTTATAGGGTTCAGGAGTATGGGCTTTTACCCATAGAGCGCTTCATCGAAATGTTGAGGCCATCTGAGCTTAAATGCTGTACTGCACAGAAATTGAAGAAGACGTGGTATTCTATGCCACTAGAGGTCTTGACATCCTTTGTTTTTCGGGTATGAAATTATTGTGATCATTCTTCCTTTTAATACAATGTATTTTAGTATGTTTAGTTTTGTTCTTAAAGCTTTTGTTCACTTTGATTGGCCTTGGAATTGTGCAGCAAGAGATTTCTCAAGCCATAGATGCTGCAGTACGAAAGTACAACGAGATCATGCCAGAGGAGGAGAAAACTGCAAAGGGACTTGCTCACGCTATGAGATCTGTAGCAAAAGAGAGGACTGGAAAACTTAATGTGAAGATGTCGAAATTGGCCTCCGTTGCTAATCCGGCTAATGAGCCCGACTTCTTGAACGAGGTAACTACTTTGCATACTTCAAAAAATTAAGCAAATGATTTATACCTTGAAAATTGTAAGTATGAATCTCACATCATTTTTTGCAGGTTGAGAAGCACTGGACTACAAATGAGGTTCCCGAGATGACTCTCGAGAAACTCCAAATGGTTGCAACGTGCAATACAACGGCAGCTCACAAGATCAAATTCTTGCAATGGTGGAACTCTTCTATTCCCTCACGTGATGCAAGGCGTTTCCCACCTAGGCCAGTGTCTGAGACACTACTTGGACCATTTCTAAACCGTTGTGTTTGGTATGCTGGGGTAAGTAACTTACTTAGAAGTTTGTTTTCAAGTTTAACAATTTTTGTATTTGATGTTTATAATAATTTAAATTTTGTAATCATGAGGCATAGTGCTTTTAATCATGTGAATTGTAATATTTTTTTCTTTGATCCAGATTGAGGATGCAGTGGTGGATA
The DNA here is from genome assembly GCA_947034885.2 of Thuidium tamariscinum. Classification (NCBI taxonomy): domain Eukaryota; kingdom Viridiplantae; phylum Streptophyta; class Bryopsida; order Hypnales; family Thuidiaceae; genus Thuidium; species Thuidium tamariscinum. The sequence goes on along the minus strand of OX344755.2, from coordinate 628,256 downwards.
TCTTTGAGGGTGTTGTAAGGCATGACAACATACCTATAGATATGAAGGTTCCACAGAAACCAAAGACTCTCTTTGACTATTTGGAAGGTTAGAGAACAAAGATCTGGGATCAAGGATTTTTAGCTCACCTTCGTGGAGCTAACTACTTCAAAAAAAGCGATAACTTCAACACCTTTGAGGGATCAAAGCAGGCAGTAAGAAGGGTTCTTTTCCGGTGAGTCTCTAAAAATCATAGCTCATGTTTGTCATTATAGTTATTGAATGTCCTATAAGTCAATCTTTGCATTAGGGCACAAAAAAAAATTTCAAAAAAATCTTGAATTGAAGTAGGAAATGAAAAAGTAGGGGGGTCTTTGAGCATCTTCATAGACATAGCTCGGATCTGAGCCATGTTGAGGAGAAGGATCAAGGACCCCCCCTCCCCCCCAGTTCTTGCCCCTTGCAAACTTTGAAGTCTCAAAGTTTAATTTTTTTTCATCTCAAACTGCGATTTTAGAGTGAATTATGAGGAATGAAAAGTCCATTCTTGCATGTGATCACCAAAAAAAAATTTCATGAAAATCAAAAAATCATGTAGGATATCAAAAACTGGGGGGGTCCTTCACCTACCTTCAAGAGTTAGCTCGGATCCGAGCTAACTCATGGACGTTGCTCAAGGACCCCCCTAGTTCTTGTCCCTTTCAGACTTTGAAGTTAAAATTTTCCATCTCAAATTGAGAATTTAGAAAAAATACTTGGTAGTTGGTATCCTTTCAAAGAGGTTGTCAAATCATTTGGTAGTTGAGATTGAATTTTATCATTTGTATTTATTGAATCCTCTTGAAACTGCAGGTACTTCAAATATGAGCTCGAAGGTAAAGAAGCAATCAAGAGTGAGGACCTACCTACCTTCTTGAAGAATTTTCTGGACCGCAACTCCAAAGACTGCATGTATACTCCGACTCAGCTCAAGACCTTCACTACCTCACATCTCAGTGGTGGTGGATGGTACATTGACTGCCCCATCTCCTACACGCATCCGTCAGAGGTAAAATTGCGGGCTTCTTTGGAAGGACAAGGCACCATCAACATGGACGTTGACAAGTTTCCAGGACTTAGTGAGAATGAGAGGAAGAGGGCTATTGCAAAGAGGGAGACCATGGACAGGAGGAAGGCAGCACGGATTCAACTCGCTTTGGAGCACAAGGAGAAGAAGGAGGCGGAACGTTTGGCCAAATTGGCGGAGAAGGAGGAGGAGGACAAGGAGAAGGAGAAAGGTAAAGGAAAGAAGAAGGAAGAAGAAAGTGGCATTCCAATGTCGTCTGCAGTGGATGAGGGCTCCCAAATGCAAGGTGCATCACAAGATGGGTTGAAGAGGAAGGCTGTACTTCCAGACTTCTCGGAAGAGGTTATAACACAAGGGACACAAGTCATTGCTCTTGGAGATGACGATGATATCACCTCAGAGGAATTGCTTCTTGATGTCTCAATTTCAGAGGTGGTCGACAACAAAGGAGTTCGGGGACCAAACTTTTATACAGAGGTCATGGATTTTCTACAAAAGGTAATATTCTTCTTTCTCTTAGAAATGAAGATTGTTATTTGACTAACAAGCGCTTATTTTCTTAACTTGTTCTTGGAAATACTCATGTATTGAAGAAATGTTCTTGCAGATGGTCGTAGGTAAGGCCAGGGTGTATGATGGGGTGGTCAATCGACAGCCAGGATTTGATCTTATGATCTTTGACTGCCAGGAGAACTTGCCAGTGCCAGAGATAGGGGGGTCAAAGCACATTCCTTATTGGAACGCAAATAAGGACTACTTTACAATTTTTCAGGCTTTCAACTTTGCACACAAACATTTGCAGGACGACGGGTGCCTTGTAGTGTTTCATTCTTGGGGCCAGGACTCCTTGGAAACCATTGCAAGACTTCTTCAGGAGTATCCAAACATCAAGAAGAAGAAGGACTGGATGGGCATGAATTGGATGCACCTTACATCGACAGTTCACCCCGACCAAACGGTAAGACTCTATCATTTCATTATAATAATTTAATATATTTGAATTTGTTGCTTTTTATTGTTTCCTAATCTCATGTGAGTTTTGATTATGCTTGCAGACATTGAAGTTTGGCATCACCCTTTTTGTCAAACATCTGGGAGCCAAGGGAAAATCGAACTTTGAATTCAGGCGCTCTCAGACCATGCTGAAGGCAAAGGTATGCCTTCGGCGTAATGACTTGCTCATGAAGTACACCATGGAGGACACGATGTTGGTGAATGACATGGATCGAATGGCCTGGCGAGGAGCTCGAGAGAAGGACCCGCACTTCATTCAATTCATCATCGAGGGCACCACTGATGAAGGAGACATAGTGGTAGACTGCACTGCATCCACAGGTGAGTTCTTGTTCTATAACTTTTGTACACTGAATTTTTTTATAGAAAATAGTAATGCAGATGATGTAAACCTTGGTTTGTGGCAGGTGCATCTATTACTGCTTGTCGTGCTACCGGGAGGCATATTGTAGCGTTGGAGGAAGATAAGAGGATTTTCCAGCATGTCCTCTTGCCAATGAAGAAGTCTGCTTCTCCAGTGACCGCAGATCCAAGTGTGGAGGAGCCCACAGTTGTATTATCACAAGACCAAGAGGCCATGGTGATAGTACCTCGAAAATTTGTTCGGCGTCCTAAACCTAGTAAGTAAGTTTTTCCTAAATTCAATTTTCTCAAATTCTTGATATTTGTTATGTTTCATACATCTAACAATGCTTCCATTGAATTTACAACAGCGAGGGAGTGATCGTGCAGGACCAAGTAAAGAAGAGACGAAGACTCATTTTGAGCCCAGAGAAGCCATTCGATCTTCCAGTCTATGCAGAGCAGCTAGCTTCAGCGTTTGCGGAGTTTGGCACTTCCAAACCCAAACACCGTAAACCTTCGTACGCTGTCGGATAGAGAGGAGCACGCTTAAGGAACACGCGGGGTGTCTGGCTGCAAGTCGTTGAGTTAGTAACAGGTAATGTCGAAAACTCGAATCTTCACTTCAATCTTCACTCGATCTTCGCTTCAATCTTCACTTGAATCTTCTATAGGCCTATCCTGTGGTGGCTCTATAGGGCCAAGGGAAAGGGTGTGTAATAAGAAACAAGGCTTCGGACGGGTAAAACGGGACGGCCAACACGAGTGACCGTCCGGATGATGGGCCCCTAAACTTCAAACCCACGATGACCAGGAAGCGCCTTTCATCAATGGGAACAACATAAAAGATCGACCATGTAGGCCATTAACCCCACTTCGTCGCCACAAACACAAAACGGGGCTAATAACTGTCATAAGAATGACTCCATAGCCCGCAACCAAGTTTACGATGCAAAAATTGAAATAACAACTAACCTCCAAAACCGGCTGGGAAAAACAAGAAAATCACAACGAGCCTCCAAAATCGGCTAGGAAAAACAAGCCACAAGCCACACACACGAATCTTCAATCTTCTTCCCCTTTGAGTCCCAAATCTTCAACCTTGAGTCTTGAGAACTTATTTCACTTTCAAACTTGAAGAAATCTTAACAAGAACTAAGTAAAACTAAGTTCCATACAAGCTGCGACCTTCCATCCACTGTCATAGGTGCTCTAGGAACTCAAATGCTAAGTGCTTTAGCAATTTAGAAAGCTAAGAGCACGAACTAATTACTCACAAAATTTGAGCCTATTCTAAGATACTGTCCAAAAGTTATATGAGAGCAAAGTTGAGGTCCTCCTTCTTTTTAAATAATCATTGCCTCTTTATATCTCAATAACTTTTGATTAAAAACTCCAAATACTAAGTGTGAGAGCAATTTAGAAAGCTCTCAATAACATCTATAACTTGTGAAAATATCACAATGATCTAAGATACTGTCCAAAAGTTATGAAAGGTAGAGTCTCGGCCTTCTCAAATAAGAAGGTTTAAAATCCTCCAACCTTTGATACTACATAACTTTTGCATCACAACTCCAATTCATACAAATAAACTCAATTTGAAAAGATAAAATGATGATCTATCATGTATCAAAGTTTCAATTCCATAAAAGAAACTGACCAAAGGTTGTGGGCGTTGAAGATACGGCCTCCCTCCTTCAAGTCCAAACTCCACTCTAAAGTTTGTCACCTCATAACTTTTTGATAAAAACTCTAAACGGTAAGTGTCATATTTTTTTAGAAAGATACACACAAGGACAATACACCCTCCAAATCTCAAGTCAAACAAACAAGTATTACAAAAGTTATAGCTTGTTGAAGCCTCTGCCCTCTTAATGGAGATCCTTGGGTCTTCACAATTTCAAACTCTCATAACTTTTGACACTCAATTCCAAATTCAACTTGTGAACACTCTTTGGAAAGCTCTAAACACAAGGAATGTCATGCCAAAATTTCATTACTCAATTCTTCATGCTCAATGAGCTACATCAACCCGAAATTCGGCCAAAACTCTCCAAAACACACACACACTTCTCTTTCTCCACACATCATCTAACCAAAAAAACTCCTCATGAAAAACTCCTCAAACTCCCCTAAGAGGAGGAAGAAGATCACTCACCAACCCTAAGTTAAGTGGGAGATGCCCAAATGGATCTCCAAACAACTATTGCCCAAAGGAAAAGAACAAGAACATAAGTTCAAGTTTATTCTCCAAAGCCAATGAAACTCAAGATCAAACTAAAAAATAAACTAATTCTAACTCATAATCTTATCTTCTAAACATATGGATAAATTTAAGATTAAAATGAGATATTAAACTTCAACTAAACTAAATGGAGGTAAAAACTAAAGTCAAAGAAGAATCCTAAGACTCCAAATCTCATGACTTCATAAAAACCCTCCAGCTCAACATTTTAGTGTTGAACTTCAAACTAGAACTTGAATTCTAAAATCTAATTTAAATACAAAATGCCTATACATTTTAAATAGTGTACATATTTACATCATGACAACGCTCTAAATGTCTTAGAATTCATAGATGGATCAGCATCGGAAGGTAGAGAGACTTCAGACTCTTCTAGTGATAGGGACTCTGCAGTGGAGTCTACTGCATATTAGACTCATGAGATTGACGTATCTCATAAGTCAAATCAGTATGTTTGGATTTTCATTATGATTGGATTTGTGTGCTTTATGGCTATATGTTGTGTGATTTTTCTCATCCAGTCTTGTATTCTAAGCCTTAATCCCAGAGAAGAACTATCTAAAAAAAACTTCACCAAATGAAGTATTTGAACTTCTTTAAAATGAGTTGAAGAGCATTATTGTATTTCTTTGAAGCAAAGTTTAATTTTTAGAAACGTGGATGTACCTTGAAATTCACCCTTAGTATAGTATGCTAATATACAAATTATGAGTTTGAAAAAGGTCAATATGAACCCTTTCATTAAACAGCCTAAATCCAGGAAATTATTGGGCCCAATTAGTTGATGGGATTACACCTAATTGAATATCTTACGACATCTTACAATAAATCTTATTCTCAAATTTAAAAGGATTCTTCACTTATAAAATGGGAAACAAAATAATATTGTACTCCATGAAAGGGGACGTGAAAAAAAGTTGTCAAAAAAATAATATTCATATCCTTCAAAGTTAGCATCCAACAAAATGGGGATTTAAATAAATATTAACCTTCTTTAAAGTCTCTATGGAATTAATGGGGAGTGAAATAACTATTCACCTCGTACATTGTCTTCATTAAAAAAAATGGGAAGTCAAATCCCTAGAACCTCGTACTACATCTACATCCAAAAAAAGGGGAACTCAAAGAAATATTCACCTCTTGGAATATCTTTAAAAAAAATGGGGAGTGAAATAAATATAAACCTCCTACATTGTCTTCATAAAAAAAAATTGGGAGTGAAATATATATTTACCTCCTTCCATGCTTCCATCCCAAAAAATGAGCATTGAAATAGACATTCACCTCGTAGAAAATCTTCGTCAAAAAAAATGGGGAAAGAAAAAAATATTCACCTTCTGGAATGTCTCTACCAAACGAGATGGGGACTGAAATCAATATTGACTTTCTACAATGTCTCTGACCAAAAAAATGGGGAATGAAATAAATATTCACTTCTTATAAGGTCTCCGTCTTCAATAATGGGTGAGTGAATAAAATATTTCATGTTTCTCGAAATATAGTATACTTCCAAGAAATAAATGGTGAAGAATGGAAACAAACGTATGATCCTAAGGCTACTCAATTTTTTTCATCCAAAATTTGGAAATACAAGCTATTTTGATAAACCCCAAATTTTTAGATAAGAATTTCTAAACCCTAAACCCTAACAATCCAAAAACAATATAGATTTTTCAAAACCACGGTCATAGGTAAATCCACGGTTACAGATCCTCATCCACTTTTTTGGAAAAAAATGTTCCTGCTCACAGGCTCACAGGCTCATGCTCCCAGGCTCACACGCTAGCAACCCTGAGCATATTGCGAATGTATTTGATTGAGATCAATTGACAAGTTCATTCGAACAAACTATAAATTATTATATGATAACTCTCCAACTGTTTTATACGAAGATAATAGTACTTGTATTACTTAAATGCAAGTAGGTTTCGTTAAAAGTGATTATACAAAACATATTGATCCAAAGTATTTCACCTTTACCAATGATTTGATTATAGACAAACTACCCATTGTTGGCTTGTCCATAGCATTGGAATGCTGCGACTTAGTAGTTTGGAACAAAAAATTCAATAAACTTCATATGAAGTTTATTGACCCTTTTAATTTCTTTCCATAGATTTTTCCCGCTGGGTTGTATTATGAGAACGAATTGATAAAGGTGTTGTACTCTTTTTTCTTCATCTATGATTTTATCTTTAAATATATTAAGGTTTTTCCAGATAAGGTTTTAATGAGGCAACAACCGTAACCTTTTAAGATTACGGGAATTTTCATATAGAAAGGTGGGGTCATGGTGAGAACCACGGTTTGGGAGTCAATGTTGAAACTTGTTACCATTTTGGGGGGTCCTACATCTTGTCACATCATAGCTCAGGGGTAGGATAGTGGGTCAGCTTTTATTCCTGCCTCACTAGCATGTCAAGCCATGGTTCCCCAAACCAATCAATACGGCCGATGAGGAGTGAACTGCAAACCGATCGGTTGACCACTGACATATGAAACCAACTGACCAAGTCCGCAACTCAGCAAATGTGTTTCGAATTCAATTGATGTTATACCATTCATCAACTAGCCTATATTATTTTTATTTTATCCTTATGTTAAGCGAGGAAGAGTGTTTTGAATCGATTGAAAACCGTAGTGTAAACGCTCTCCATAAAGCATGCCGTATTAGTCAACAAAGTATTTCTTAGCCAATAGAGAGAGAGTACTATTGATTGTCTCTCTCCCTTTGTATATACTTCCATTCTTCAATGTTAACAAGTGTATTTTTCTCTTGCAACTTTGGTTTTTGTGTTCTGAGCTTTTGTTTCATTTATTATACTCAATAGTTTGCTTTTCAATATGTCAGTGCTCCCTAGTCCCTACTCCCTATTCAATCATGTGCCTCCAAAAGCTTATTAGAGGTAGACTTTAAGAGTATACATTAAGGTAGAAGCACTTAAATGGGATACTTACCATGAATCTCTTGATCTCAAAAGTACATAAAGAGAAAAATGATGTATATTTGTTAGGAAATGATTAGGAGACCAAGAAAATTAGTTTCATATTCTTCCGAGCTTGTATGAATATAATATAAATTTTTTCAAACAATTGTGTAGATGCACTTACTGTAGACACTAAACTAATACCAAAGTGGACACAAAAACACTTAAAAGCAACACATTCTAACCTTGAGTCCTATGTGGTTGATTGGCCACCTTTGGGAAGAGTGACAACCTCTTAGAACCTCACTTGTCTTCTTTAAAATCCCACATGTCTTCTTTGAGGTCACTTGCACTTGGATTTAGATACTTCTCTAGGTGTTTGTGGATGACTAGTGTTCCATTTAGGTGCTTCTACCTTAGGTTATTTGTGTTGACATGCTCTAGCAACTGATGATTACAAAATTATGAAGTAAGCTTGTGTATTGAAGAAAGTGGCCTTAGAGATGCCCATCAAGGCTCCTTAGGGGGAAGGAAAGACCTTACTACTAGATTGCACCAAAAAAATAATTTGATTGTAAAATGGCAACTATCTATCTAGTGTTTTTCTAGAAAACTTCAAATTTTTACTAAAAATAATAATGATATTGGATGAAAATACCAAATTGTAGATGAAAACAAAATAATGGATATATGATATGCACTTATATGATATTTTCTATCCAATATGTGGGTGAATGTTGAAATTTAGAACACCACTACCATAACATTTAGTAGTAGCCAAGGCTATTGCCTTCCCCTTAACAAAATGATGTGGTATTCCACACCCATCAATAATTACAAGTACAAGTAGTGTTCCACACAAGACTTGTCAATATTGCACACAAAGACCAACATCTAACATTGTGGAGCTTAGCCTTGCAAGGACAAGTTGGGCTTTGTAAAAATCATTGTTTTTGAAACAATACAAATCATTTGCTTTAAAAAATTCAAAAGTATTCACTTGACAGTAAAGTATTATTCATGACCTCATCTTTTAGCACAAAATTTGAAGGATGAACAATTGCACTTTTCTCTTATGGTAGATAGACCCTATTTTCAACCAAGATTAGAACAAACTTCCATTTTCACCCTTGAAAGCATTTCTTTGTATTTTTCAAGGTTTGGACCAATAAAATAATGACATGTAAGTGAAAAAGAAAGTAGAAAGCAACAAGCAGAAAAGTAGTTTTTGAATGATCAAAATTAGATGATTCTAGATGTTGGCCATGGATCAAGCCCAACTTTTGCCTTTCAAAATTTATAGGAATTTCAATTCAAGAAGAAAAATTACCAAATTTTTCCAATCCCCATTGTATTTGTCCATGCACCTCTATAAATATTTGCTTTGCCTTGTACTACCCCAAATCATGTCCAAATATGGATTTTTTCAATTGTTTACAGGTCCTTCTACCATATATCTAAGTATTCTATGTCACTGATTAGATACTTAGTATTTGTAGTGGCATTAAAAGGTTTATTTACATTTAATTACACTATTTAAACAAGTACTAGAGCTTTAAAGTTAACCTTGAAGTATTGAACAAATAATTCATTGAGAACATAGAGTTCAATCTCTACTTTGTTGTACTCTACAAATCCTTTTTATTGAGTGTGTAGCCTAAAGAATAGAAGCCCTATACATACACATGGGATGGTAGGAGGTAGAACAATCCACTTGGGATATTGAATTTCATCTCCTAAAATTCTTTTGAGACTTCAAGCCTCTACCCAAGTTGCTTTTTTTAGCAATTTTGTGATTTTGGGTAGCTCTTTACAAATGGAGTTTTTTATTTTTTCCTTTGAAATCTCTACACAAACTTTTTCCAAAGAGTGCCTTTAAGTCCCAACTATTTTCATAACTTCTGACTACATAGTTAAAAAGTTATTGTACAATATGTAGTTTTCATTGCTTAACAAGCAATTTGGGAGCAAAAAAAGGTTCTTTAGAAATTATTTATTTAAAAAATAAAAAATAAAAAATATTTTCTTAGATTTATATCTAAGCAAAAAGCTTTAAGTCATTCTATTTTGATCAATGAATCAAAAGTTATGAGTTTTAGTTTGGGATGGTCTATGGGTGGTTATAAAATCTCCATTCTACAAAAAAAGTTTGAAATCTCTTATATAATTCAACTTTTAATGTTTTTGAAAAAAACAACTAGAATATCAGGTATAGATTTTTTATTAAAACATTTTAACCGTTGGAATTTTTTTTTTCAATTTCATAAATAAATTGTTTACAATTTCATATTTTGAATCATTTTCTACTTCTTTCTATTTACTATTTTTTTCCTACATGTTGTACAATTCTGAATGATTTGAAAATTTTCAAGAATGTAATGAACTTGCTTTGAAGAATAAATCCAAAGAGTAACAACCAATAAAGAGTAACCACCAATTTGAACTTTATTTCATATAAATGTGATTTTGTGAAGTATAGGTTCCGAATATTTTACAAAGCCCAAGAAATGCTTTTTTGTCAGTTCAAATGCTAATATCTTGCAATTTACATAGTCAAAACTTTTGAATTTTTTTCCACATCTTTTCAAACTAGCTTGCCAAAAGATCCTACAATTGGGTTGTTGCAAGAAACACTTACCGTTTTTGGCTCAAAATGGCCTATTTTGATGAGTCTTGTGACTTTTGGAATAAATTTTTTTTAAATAAAATAAAATAAAGATAACTTGAAAAGCGATGAAAATGTTGTGTCTCTTGGCAATGAGAGAATATAACTCTAAAAGTTATGCACAAAAAAAGCATAATGGGAAATACAATGATTATAGACACTTTGATGTTTTATTTTTTAATAATATTAAAAAAATTTAAATTTAAAAAAAAATCTATTTTTCCTAACCTCAAGATGCTTCTCTTCAACCATCTTCATCTTTGAGAAAAATAAATTGTGTTCTCTACACTCTAGGGGAGGACACTTCCTGTTTTTTAATAACCTACGTGGGGCGGAATATAGGGTATATTTAAATAATCTCAGGTAAAATTTATAAAACATTTACATATAAATTAGGGGACATTAAAAAGGCAAAGTGTTTTAAAAATAAAATAGGGATGATAATATGGCTGATTTTTCCGCTTTATGGTAAAATAGGGGCTCTTTTAATGTTGCCAAGTAATGATTACAAGTAATTGATAGCCCCCCTAAAAATACCCCACTGCCACACGTGGGTCCCCCAAATACACAAGAAGTGTCCTCCCCGGGTCTACACTTGCGCAAAGGTAGTCCACTTTGAGTACATGTGGAAGTTGGATGATTTTATTTTTTTTATAGAAAATGTCTTTGTGGCCTTGTGCAACTTTAGTAAAAGTCCTTACATGCCTATTTTGAGCTTAAAATTTTCATTTTGGGATAAAAATAGAACTAAGTCTGTCGAAAATGGCCAAGGTAGACATCCAATTGGAGGGGGGGTTTAATAGTAAATTAATTTAAAAAAATTTCAAAAGATTAATTTATATCTAAAACTTTTATATGTACCTTCATTTCAAGTTTCAAATAAAATGGACAAACAATGCAAAAGTTATGAGTAAAAAACCACCTATCCAAGGCCAAGGGGACAAAAAATAGGACAAGTGTTTCTTGCAATCACCCAATTACATGTGTCAAAGAAAATATTTTTTTTCTAAAATTTGGGTTGTGTACCATAATGACAATTTTAGAGCGTTTTGGTGAAAACATAGACAAATACATTTAGGGGTTAACAATATTATTAGATAAAAATTGAACTCAACCATACCCCTTACTTTCATGAGTTGGTGGGCCGTTTTCTTCGGGGATGCTATTTTGTAAGCCTACAAGTGTGAGCCTGTGAGCTTGTGAGTCTAGAATTTTTGGTGAAATTTTTAGTGATTTTTAGGATGTGGACCTATTACCATGCTTAGGAATTTTGAATTTTTATAGCTAGTATCCCCCTTGTGGGATTTGAAATTTGTGACTTTCAAAAATTTTATTTTCAAAAATAAAAATTCTATTTTTTTCTATTTTTTTCTATTTTTCCATTTCTTTTTGCAACTCCATCACCCTCCTCAATCCTTCTCGATGTCAAGAGGGGTTTTAGAGGTAAAGGGGCTTGGAGTTCTCAATTTTTTTTTTTTTCATTTTTTCAAATTTTTTTTGCGACTATGTCACTAGTTCACTTTTTTATGACTTTGTCACCCTTCACACCCTTTTCTCGGTATTGAGAGATCAATTAGGGAGTGATGGAGTTGTCGAGAGAAAAAAAAAATTTGGCAATTCCATCACCCTTGTTGGATTTTGGATTTTGAACTTAAATAGAAATTCAAAATTTCAAATTTTCTTTTTGAAGGTATTGAGAGGCCCTTCAAGATAGTATGATTTGAAATTTTAAAATATGTTAACTACACTTCCATGGTCATAGGGCTGAAATTTTACTATAAATTAAAAAAATTTAAATGACTTCGCTTTTTTTTCCTTTTGGCCTTAAAAATTCAAAGTTTTTTTTATTAATGCTTTAGGCTCACAAGGCTTCCGCTCACTGCTCTCAAGCTCATGCTTTTAGGCTCACAAACTAGCGTCATTACCATTTTCTTGATGTATATGCAAGTCTCAAGTAGTACAACCAATGGCATGGCTACTATAAGCGAAAACTACTCAAGTTCAAAAATTGATTACCTTCTAAAATGTAAATTTCCCGTACATGATGCTTTTTGATCTTTATAGTAATGTACAAACAGTGAACATTTGAGGAGGTGGGCGGTTTTGGAGTCCTATGCCATCTAGACTTTAGAAATTCATAACTAATTCCACAGAGCTCCAAAAAATATGAAACGACTTGGTTTAGAGGCTTATTCAAGTTGTCTTTCAAGAAAATTTATTGAAAAATATTTCAAGATGTTTGACCTGCCCAAAATTTTGTTTCAGCCCTTAGAGGGTTGGTTTATGGACCTCCTCCCTTAAAGCAAGCACGCCACCCCCACCCTTTGCCATGCTTGTTTGGAAAGGTGCATTGTGCAAATGCTTATAGATATTTTGGAGGCCTCTGGAAGATTGCAAGTTCAAAGAGCGTGGGAATGTTTTTGAAATGCTAAGAACGCTCCCTCACAAGCAATTTGATGTGGCTAGGAGATTGGTATGTTAGATAGCAATAATAAATTAATTTTTAAATTATTTGTTAAATATTTTGAAAATAATTAAATTTTTATTTTGAAATTTTATTTTATTTTATTTTCTAAATTCAAACATTTAAATGAATAGTAAAACAGTTTTAGGAATAAGCCCCGAAATAGTCATTAGAGGAGATTTGAGGCCTTTGGAGGGCTATTGCGGGTTTGTTTCTAAAAGTGTTTCCGAAATTGTTGGCACTTTTAGACCAACAATTATCAAATGACATGGTACAATCTCAACCACGTCAGAATCCTGCATTTCTACAATCCTACAGATTGGGAACTTGTAGTCTTTCAAAGGCCTTGTGGGCGCTTTATTCCACTTTTGGAATAAAATGAACACAATTGGGTTTTTTTATGTTATGTGTTCGGTGTCTACCTATGTGTAATTCAAAATAGTCTTCTAAGCAATGGATCTTTCTAACATCTACTCCTACCTTTCTCTACTTATAATTTTTATTTTTTGTCTAAGCACTATTTAAGCAACCATTGCTTTATAAATGATAAGATTCTTAAATATGTCCTAATTTCCTTGCCTAAAGGTGATTCTATAATTGTAGTTTCTTTTGAATAATCGTATTCTAATTCTTTTATGCCTAAACTAAAGTAATCCACAAGAAACACCTTTCAAAGTTTAACCTTTGATTGGTAATATTTTTGAAATTGGATTCTTACTCCTATTTGATTGATAATATTTTTTAATATTACTTTTATCTCTACTTTCATTCTAAACTTACTACCTTTCTAATTTTACCTTAACTATGATTTTCTATGGATTTTATCCTATTTGTAAAATGAATTCTTTAAATTGTAATAATAGAAGAAAAGTTAAGTTTATGAACTTACTTTGATCATGGTGACCTCGAAATCTTCAAGGCCTCCAAATACTTCTTCTCAGTATGCCAACTCCACCTCCATTTTGATGGTTTTGTATAAAAAGGTTGTTTTAGGTATGTCCTCGCGATCCCTTGAGGGCTCCGTGTTACCCTTTACTTGGCTTCTTCTTCTCTTTTGTTTTGTCTTCTTTATCTTTTAAATCTTCCATTTTGTCTTTTAGTAGGAATCCAAAGTCAAAGTATAAAAAATCCTAAGAAAATCTAATTTTTCATTATCAATTAATGGCTTCTAAAGTCAACTCTTCCTACAACTAAGCTTTCTCAACCTTACTCTAATTTAGCAAGCCCCTAAACCTCTCCTAAGTCAAACTATTCTTTTTTTTGTTTTTTCACTTTGTCTTCTATCAACTAAAATATTGGTTCAAAAAGTCAACATGTACTCTCTTTCATCTCTCTCTTTCACTCACAAGTACTCTCACTCTCCTACTCTTTAGTATTCTATGTATATATATGAAATTATGTCTAAGTTGAGAGAGTTTTGAAAGAAAGTAAGTTTTTGTGTTGGACTGAGGCGGGGGGGTGAAGGCCCCAAATGAGGCTGAGAGGATGTTATATCTCAATAGTGAGGTCAACTGAGTCAAAAAGGAAAGGGCTAGTTACATCACGAGTTGACTGCTCTCCCTTCAATGATCTGACTTGTGTTTTTTTGTTCGTTTTTTTGTACTAAAGGCCTTGGGTGGATTCTTGGCCCTAGTGCTCATCCAAATCTAAAATTTTGGGATAGTTAGGGAACCTAGTTCTTAACTTTGAGTAGAAATTGGGTTTTCAAAGAGAAAGCTAAAATACTATATTTTTTGGAAATTTTCTATCTACTCTCTCTCTCTCTACACTACAAGAAATAGGAGGTATAAATGACTGTTCTAAATGGCTGCAAAATTGTCATTTCAAACACAACTTACAGAAAAATGACTTTAGCACCTTGCAATCATTGTAGTGAAGTCATTCTTTAAACGATTCCGTTTTTATTATCACCATTTATTGGGACAAAAGATGAAGAGATGGATGAGGATGTCTACGTGGCAAGTGACAGTTAGAGAATTTTTTTGAGTAAAGACCAGACAGAGGACCATTTACTTATGAAATTTTGGAGAGTAACTCGTCAAACTGAGCCTTCTGTGAAGTCATTTCCCAGTCACACCTCAATCTTTGGTGTAGTCATTTTCTAGTCGCAACTTTGTACCTAGTGTTCTGATGTGGATGTCTAACTCAACAATTTTGAAAGTCATTTTTTAGTTGTCATTCTGTGACATATTTGATGATGTGGACATTGTAATGAGCCAATTATAGAGTCATTCTTTAGAAATACTGTAGTTGCAAAAGTATGTTTGTGGTCATCTTACTCATCCAACTATGGAGTCATTCTTTAGTCTTAGTATAGTCGAAAAGTGTTGACTTTGACATCCACGTCAAAGTCATATAGAAGTCATTTTAAAGTCATTATGTAATCGTGATACAATCAAAGCACTGTTGACGTGGACATCCACGTCAAAATCATATAGAAGTCATTTTTAAGTTATAATGTAGTCGTTCAGAAATTAGGATGGAGTAAGTCATTTCATAGTCACATATGAGTACATTCAAAGTTTTACAATAATATATCGTACACAATAAACCATACACCATATATAATACACCATATATCATACATAATATATCACATCCAATATACCATATATACTATATAAAATATTTTATACATCATACATTACATTTGGCACATGTGCCATATGGCTTGCAAAACCTCTTAGTATGAAAGTAGGAAGGGATGAAATGACAAGACCTTTATACTAAAGGTATAGAAAGAAGTAAGACAAAGCATGTGGGATATATAAATGTAGGAATTATGTTACAAGTAAAATTTTAAACCTCATTTACACATAGTAAATCAATTTTTTTCAAAAAAATTTGATCAAAAGTTAGAAAATCAATTCTACTTTCATTTCCAAAAATCTATTTTAGATTTTGAGCCTTAAATCAAAAGTTATAAATATATTTGCACCATGGTCTAATTTTAACCTTGCAGTCATTTTAGAGTTGCATTGTAATAAAGCAGAGTCATATTGTAGAAATTTAAGAACAACCATTATGAAAAATTTCAGCCCTTGAAGTAATTGTGAAGAAAAACAAGGGAACCAAATTAAAAAAAACTAAATTTTTTTTTCAAAGTTTATTTTTAAAAAAAAATGAAATCTATTTTTTAGGCTAGTAAATGGAAGTGCTTGAAATTGTAGGATTGTGGGAATAGTAAGAATGAAATAATTTTTATAATATTAAAAAAATATTTTTAAAATTTTCATATTAAAAAATTAAAGAATCATGGAAATTCAAATTTGATGTAGGATTAATGCTACTACATCAGCATGATATATTTAAGATTATAAGTCTTAAAATTTAAAATTTTTTAATTTAGTACTATTAATTTAGTATTTTTTTAAATGAAATTTAAGTTTTTTAATTTTAAAAATGAATTATTTTAAATTATTTTTTAATAAATCACTTGTCATCATTGATGATTATTAGTGATCATTGTTGCTTAAAAGGGATGCAAATATTTTTGAAGGGAATTCTTGGAAGGAAATTAGCCCTTTTGAAGGTTGAAATTTTTCCTGAAATAGTATTGTCCATATTAGCTGAATGCTACTTGTTTATAGTACAAAACATTATACTATGGTGTAATGAAGACCTTGTAGTCATTTTAAAGTCACAGAGTAGTAAAGCACAATTAGATTTTAGTAATTCAAAAATGACTACTATCCATGTTAGTTTAGAGTCCTAACTTGTTTCCGTGCAAAAGAATTTATCCTAGCCTATTTGGGACTTTGCAATCATTTTAGAATTGTATAGTAGTTAAACACAATCATTGATTAGTAATTAAAAAATGACTACTATCCACGTCAATTTGGTGTCCTATCATTTTTTAATGCAAAAAATTACACCCTAGCCTATTTGGGATTTTGCAGTCATTTTAGAGTTGCATAGTAGTAAAATAGAATCATTGATTAGTAATTAAAAAATAGCTACCATCCATATCAGCTTGGTGCACTAACATTTTTTAGTGCAAAAAAATCACACCCTAGCCTATTTAGGACTTTGTAGTCATTTTAGAGTTGCATAGTAGTGAAATACAGTCACTGATTAGTAATTAAAAAATGACTACCATCCACATCAGCTTGGTGCCCTGCCTATTGTTTCCTTGGGGAAAAAAATGCCCCAAAATAGACCCTTTAGTCATTTGAGAGTATTGAAAGAGTTAGCTGAAGTCACTAAATATGACATTGCATGTCTTTCTAATGACTCCGACGGACATGTCACCAGAAATGACTACAAGACTAGTAGAGACATGACAACGTTAACAAAAAGATAGAAATAAAGCTCATTCTTCATCAGTGCATCATTCTAGAGTCGTAGGCATGTCTAAAAAATGACTTAAATACTACTAGTAGGTCACAAATGGTGCAATTATAGAGTAGCCAGTCACCTTGCAATGACAACGGACAAGCAGTTATTTGTGCCCAGTCATTTATCCCCCCATTTTCTTGTAGTGTTACTTTCCTGGCTTCAGGCTTCTAATTTTGCAAAGGAGAACTTAACACCAATTAGTTTTCTCAAACTTTGTTCACTCACAAGTTACTCTTAGTGTTCAAATTTCTCAAAAAATTGAAGAAAAGGGGGCCCTCATAGGCATCATTCCCATGTGTTTGAGTTTTGAGTGAGTGTTTAGTTCTGAGCTTTGAATTGGATGCTCAATAATCTATACTGGACTTGTGCCAACTGGATGCTTCAATGATCTGTATTGGACTTGTGCCCGCTGATTGCCTCAACTAGCTACCCGGCCGCTGCCTTTACCCGGCAGTTCCCAACCGACTAGGGGGTGGTGGCTGGGCTGGTGCTGGCTTGGGCTAGCCGCTAGGTTCAAACACAAATTAATTGCATAAAAATTGGTAGTGGTTGCCAATAATTTCTTAACCAATGTAGGATCTTCTTGAGGGACCCTTTGATAAAAATCAAATTAGAGGAAACTTAAGACAAAGGTCAGGGATTTAATCCTCTTATAATTTCACCTTCAAGAAAAATGGATCTCATGATGAAAGCTTTGCTGTATTAGAGGGGTGAGCCTCAAATTCTGACAAAATTTTGCAAGAACCTTGTTAAAAATTGTTATTTTGAGTTTTGAATCAACTCCAAATTTTACATTTAGATTACAATTCAATGGCTAAGCCCGAGGGGGATTCCGATAGACCAATCCAGATTGTAAATCCACCCAAACAAACTAGTCACAAAGAATTATAATATCATTAAATTGCAAAAAACACAAGATCCACGTGAATGGTTAGTGAACTAGAATGACACAATAATGGCTTAAACAATGAGTTTCAAACACAAAGAAGTGTTTAAAACACACAATTCAAAACAATTGCAAAAGATGGGTAAGGCTTTGAGAGAATACTAAACAAGGTTGTTGAAGTAAGAAGGTGTTGAAAAGCTTGAAAAATGAGTGCTAAAATGAGGATAGAAGATGGTAGTAAGGTGGTATAAGAGAAAGTGTATAAGATGGTATAATGTAATAGTTATGGAATAGAATGGTATATGGTTTAGAAGAATGGTGTGAAGTGAGGGGAGGGGGAGACCATTTATACATTTCCAAGGCCTCCTCCCCCCTCAAATTACTTGCTAATCTACCTAAAAAAATCAAATTTAACCTCTAAAATTCTACACTATTGTTGTGACTACACTAACTTTTGGAGAAATGGTTTGATTGCCAAATGAACAGTTCCATTAGCTTCAGAAGATCCAAATTATCCTCAAGAAACTTGCACCCCTTACTCCTGTTGCCTAATTGCGCTCCAAAGCTAACAATTACAATCCAGTGAAAAGGGTAGAAAATCTATTTTTGGGAATTGATTTTTTCCAAAGGTTTTGATTAGCTGGGGTTGTCGAGAAGGTACAAGAATGTTAGAAAATAATTTAAGTTGATCCAAATTGGACACCATATGCTCCTCGTACGCCAATCAACTCGCAAGGAATTGGATAAAACTATTAAAAGTCGTTGCTGCCGCTAGTTCATGTGCTTTTTGAAGTCATAATGTCTTGAAATTTAGCGTGGAGCTTATTTATGCTAAAGCACACTATCCTAATTTTTAGTGGGATTTTACCATCACCATGGAATTTTATACAAATTTTCAATTGTCGGTAGAAGTGGTTGACTTTCCTTGGAGTCATTTTCACAATTCAGAAAATGACTATATCGGAATTAATTCCTCTTGGGAGGAATCATTTCCATATAAGAGAATCTCCATGAGTTAGCTTCGCTGTGATGCTCTTAGGAAACTATCGGATTTCCATTATTGTCGCTTGGAATCCAAACCTACCTAGTCCGCTCCTACAAATTTCGATAAGGTTCATCCTTGGTGCTTTCACATTAGTTCACTTCCTGAATACTAATTGATGCAAACTTGTTGTAATTACTTAAATCACGTTCTATTACCCAATAATACTTCAAAAACTAGTTCTAAAGAGTTTTTTGAGCACTTCGGTACAATTCTAACTAATTCCTTGTGGTTGTAGGGAATTATATCAATCCTTCTATGAACACTTTTTTTAGCTATTTTTTAACCACAATAACCTTAAATATGAGCAATAAGTGGAAAAAAAAAATCCAAGGCCTGGGTGATAATAACGGGACTCACAAGCCTCAAATGTCTTCTAATGCTTTTAGGGCTTGAAAAAACATTGAATATCATAGTCACTAGTATGCCCTTTGCCAGTGCCACAATAAAAAATGCCTTGTGCCATTGCCACAAACCAAATAAATATTGAATTTTTTAATTCATAAAAACTTCAAAATTTATAATTTTCTTCCCATGATACAAACAAAAAACCGTACTCCCTATCTTACAGAGGGCTTTTCAACTCTTTCAAAAATGCAACCATAGGATGCATGGTATAAGGGATCTCAATGTAACAAACATACAAAACAAAACAATCACCTTATTTGAAAGGTATGGATATGGATTTTGTTTAGAAAGAATAGTTAAGTGCACATTAGTCATTAATTTATGAAAATTGCATACATTCAAGTGGATGAATCAAAGGAGTCTTACTTGTCATTTTTGACTTCACTCAACTTGTCAAGAATGCCTATCTAATTGATTGTTCTAGTAACTTAAATCCTAAAGGATGAGATTCATTGCCAATTGATCAAATATCATGTCTAAATCTAGCCTATTAGATTGTGTTCAACCATCAATCCTATATTTTTATTACTTAAAAATATAAAATGCGCAGTACTTTCAAAAAATTTAATTTGTTTTGAGAAGAATTGTTGATTGTTATCAATTTTGTTGCAAAAGATAAATATTATTAAATAAAAATAGGAAAAAAATTCAAATTATTTGAAAATTTTGCAAAAGATACAAGTAGCAATAGAAATTACTATGAAAATCTCTAAATTGGTTATTTTCTTTTTACACCCAAAATAAGCACAACAAAGACCTTGAAGTCAAATCTGACTATCAAATCAGATTTATCCTTATATTTAATTGATGTATAAAATTTTGATGTTTTTGGCTAGTAAAATTTTTGATATTCTTTATCTATATTTTTTCAAAAGTTTTGATAGAAATTTTTTTTAAAATTTTTTTGTAAGGTAATTGTAGAAATAAAGTTATGTTAATTAAAATATATACTGTAATAAATTGGAATTGCTTACCATGTATAAAGGCTATAATGGAAAAACTAAATTTTATAATTTAAATTGAAAATCCATTTCAAAAGGAAAAAATAGAAATGAAAAATACAATATACTATGCTTTTTGGATATTAACACATTGAGTTTGCAATTACAATAATTCTTTCAATTTTTGAATTTTTTCAAATTTCAACATGAAGTAGAAAGAAATTTTCTTAAGATCCATTTCCTTAGTTCAAATCAAATAGTGAAAGCAATTATATTAAATATTACAATCAAGGTTGACCAAAGCCCATTTATTTTGGAGATGTAGGGATCTTTGAAGGTTAAGATAGTACAAAGAAAGCTCCATAGAACAACACTTAGTTTCTTGCCTCTATGTAGAATATTGTCCGAAGGATGATTCATTGTTGGTAAAAATGTTAATGCTTTAGTCCCTAAATTGTTCCTTTGATTTATCTTTTTATAAATATGTATTATTTATCTCAATTTTATCAAAGTCAACATTGATGTAGAAAGTTTAAAAAAAAAAGTCAAGCATTGGTTTGAATGAATGAAAAGTTATTTGGTCTAAAAATCACCTTCAACCTCTATGAAATTTATTTTTCAAAATTGGAATGTCCATGTGCTAAGGGTATTAAATGGTTCTAAATATGTCCTTTATCTAGGAAAGATTGACATTTAAAAGAAACATTTGGAAATGTCATTGATGAACTAGCCATTTTCCTAATAAAAAAGCTTGTTGACTTCTTACCTACTTAAGCCTACTTGTCAAGTGAAATCCAATCCAAGTTGTTTTGTAATTTTCTCATACTTACACAATATTCTATGAATTTTCAAAATCAAAACTCTAAGGCACCTTTTCATGCCATGTAGACATTCTTTTAATGAACACACTTGAAGTATAATACACTCCCAACTTCTATTGATTTCCTCAAAGAACTCTTCAGTTCTTATAATTGGTTACTATTGAAACCTTGTAGCAAGCTAGGTTGATAGTAGGTGATTATTGAAGACCGAATTTTACATTAGCATGGTAGAATTAGAAAAGTGTCACTTTACAACCTCCTACCTTAACTCATAGGAAACAAAGTAGACATTTTCTAGTTGCTTTCTTCTTTTCTAATCAATCCGTTCTCAAATTTTGAGTTTTTTTAAAATAAAAATTCATTTTGGAAAATAGATTGCCTAATTATAAATCCAATGGCATTAGTTCATCAAACTCCAAGGGTCTATTCCCACTTGCACTTAAGTCAGGACGTGGGTTCTACTTAGGACTGTTTTATCTCAAGAACTCATATCTTATTCACACCTGCTGAGGTTCAGAAGGCTATTTAGAGGCTCGGGCTTTGCTTGCGCATGTGAGGGAGGTGACATTCTCAGTGCTTTTCCACATCGTGTCAACCATGGCGGAGAAGTTGTGTCAACCCTTTACACTACACTTCTAGTCAGGTTGGTAGGCGTAAGGGAGAAGTTCGTAATTGTGACTACCACTGTCTGAGAGTAGTGACTTGAAGGACTTCAATGGTGCGAAAATCATCTCGGCGAGCTTGTTGTTCGTGATTGTTGTTGTGGAAGAAGAGGCTGAAGTGAGCGTGTAAGTGTTGAGGAGCAGTAGGACAAGAGTTTTCATTTAATAGCATTTTGTTTCTTTCATAGACTGTGTCTTGGAGCTGAAGTTAGCAACGCAAACTTCCGTTGAGTGTCTACATACTACTCCAATGTAGTTGCCAGTAAAAGCTCCAAATACAATAATTCCCTCTCTCGCCAATCTCTTCTCACACTGCAAAATTACTGCAAACTTAGCAAATCCTTCACTTCTTCCATGTTAGGCGAGGGATTGAAATATGAAGACGATTGACCTTCTATAGGAAGCATCATTAAGCAGGAAGTGACGGCTAATTAATCCATGCATGAGAGCTATACTGAAAGTTGCTAACCTCTACACGCTAAACTATATGACATGTTGAAGAAACTACGTGGCGCATGGCCTCCGTTGTTGTACCTCTGACACAAATATATAATCACCATTACTACCAACATGGAAGCCCTACTTCAGCCTCCACCAGACCTTCGACACAGGCTTGGTATTTACTGACAAATGTAGTTGTGAACGCATTCCACTTTCAGGCTCAATCCTCCCTTAAGTACCGCATACATGAAATACATGACATCTTTCAAACTCACAGCTTAATTTCTTCCTCTGAAAAGACCCTCCTGCAATTGCTAGCATTCATGAAATACATGACATTTTTCGAACTCACAGCTTAATTTCTTCCTCTGAAAAGACCCTCCTACGATTGCCTGCATTCATGAAATACATGACATTTTTCAAACTCATAGCGATCTTCCTCTGGAAAGATACTCAAAACCTGGCAGCAGAAGCTGCACGCACGCAGTGCTTTAGCCACACATCATCTCCACAAACATCAGCAGCAGACTCCTTGCTACCCAAAGCTTACTACAGTCTGTGCAATGCGGTGAAGTGGCAGAGGAACCCCAATTACATACGCAATGACATATTAAGCATATTGAAAAAACTACGAGGTCGGCACTCAAAAAACAAGCACCAATGGTCATGGAAACATGCAGTCAGGGCTTACTCCCAATTAATTTAAAATGCATCGGACTTGGAAAACGAGCGTAAACGCAAGGCGGCGCCATACTGACCAACTCCGAACAATAATAACCCCAATTAAAGATAAACATTCAAATTGGAGAACATGCAGCACCACGCAAGACATTAAATCAGTCCCACGAAGGCACGACAGAGGGGTAGAACACGGCTCCAGTAGAGTAAAACTCATTTTCCTAGGGCTTGATTGAAGTTTGGGGTTTATGTTTTTGTTGATTTTTTTGGTTGTGTTTGGGTCACCTTGAGTCAATTTGGGATCTCTGACGCCAAATATGAACTCAGAATTTGAAAAAAAAATCAATGCAAAAAAATAAAAAATTTCAGCTCTTAGCCTGTGGTAAACTCAGGGACTTCGTGGGACTGATTTAGCGTCACGCCAACACCGCTTCTCACAAAGCCTAGACCCTACGACAGGAAGAACCTGGCGATTTCTATAGTCGTGCTACAGAAGGAACTGGCGAACCCGAGGTTTCCTCGAGCAAGTTCATGGCGAAATGATCATAACTACGAAAGCTTCCTCTGCCGAAATCGAGGAGGTCGTAACTGCGAGCTGAAGAAACAATGGCGACAAGATGAAGCAGGAGCAGAAAAAATTAGCGAGGGAATGGCGATAAGTTAACTGCGGAGGAGCTGGCGATTAAACCCGCTTCCCAGGACGTCCTCCTGGCACCTGTCGACGTGGCGAAAAGGGCTTTTTTTCTGCCCTAATTTGCCAATTCGCATTTCGTGTAGGGAAGCCAAATTGGCCTTTCTGTAGGCAAAGCCAAACTTAAACCCTATTTCCCTTGCCGTGAACAGACCCAGCAAGATATTATCTGGGCAGGAGCTTCTTGGACCCAATTGCGAGTTTGGAAGGAGATTGTGAAGCAGAGGAAGGTTTGGTAGGAATTGAAGTGGGAATCATGGGAGTAAGTTAGCGTCGATACAATTTGCTGCTTCCAAAATGAGCAGGGCTGCGTCTCTGGGCTTGGTGTCTTTCAAACATATCCCATTCATCGCTGCTCATCGCCAGTTTGCTGATGCTGGAGTTAGGGTAAGGGTTCATGCTAAACCCTTCATCTCTTGTGTGCGAGGGGACGAAGTAGACATCGCCAGGGGTACACGTAGTATCGTTTCTTTCGATTTCGGACCTTCATTGCAGCGAGGGAGGCGATTACGGCCCCGGCAATTGGAAAAAGCTCCCGAGGATTCGCACGAGGAATCACGAGTGGAATTCAATTCTCAGGTTGATGATGCACGTTTGGACGCATTTGTTGAAACGAACTTGCTTAACGCGAAAGAGCTCGTTGAGAAGCTCGTGAAGGAGGACGGGAAGGTGACGCGATTCGTGAAGGGTGCGGAGCTCGACCGAGAGAGCTTCACTCGGGTTTTTGATTTGGTAGCGATACGTGTCCTGGCTGATGAATGCGGAGTCTACGTTTCGAGGCTTAAAGGACATCTCTTGAATTGGCCTCGTGTTAAGAATGTAGCGAGAGTAGAGGGTGACGACGGAGACGCAGCGCTGAAATCGCTCCTGTGGGGGAATGACCAGGCTCTCGATACGCCGGAAAACCTGATTGTGTCTGTGCGATCGGCTGTGTATCCTGGAGAGTCCGATGGTGTAGAAGCGGTCAGGAACAAACGAAAGTTTCCAAGTCTGTGCAAGTTGACTCGCGGTGTCGACAGTGATTTAGTTCAATCGATTCGGCCTCGGAAATCAGGGCGACGGTCAAGCAGTAAAGTCTGGGAAGAGCAAGCTGTAACTGTCGAGGCTGTTGGTGAATGCCAGAAATCTCAGAACCATGGTGCGTAGTTGCCAATTTCCAATGTTATGCTCTTCAAGGAGCAATGGTCTGTAAAGACAGGTCAGGATTTCTTATGTGTCGCTTAGATTTGTCTCCCGAGTAAGAGCTAATTTTGCATTGGCAATCCTGGATGGAGCTCTTTTCGGCACTGGCTCCACAATGCAGGGTCTGTGGCGTAAGAGGAGAGAATGAAAGGGACAGAGAATGGTAATCGTCTTAATGCTCGTCAAATACATCTACTAAACAGAGCGAGGCTTTGGTATCCTCGTCGGCAACTATTTCCGTAGCAGCAGCCGGTGACCGTGGAATACCTATGCTTTCAAGGGCCTCGTTTCACTGTACATATTTGTCGCGCAGATAATGAACCAAGGGAGGCGACGCGGCTCTTGCTTCTGGATGAAAGCTACAGAGATAAGCCGACGGACGAGCTTCCGCAGGCTGTGCAGGTCTCGATCTCTTTCTTTACCTGACGCTTGATTAAATCGGAACTGTTCCCCTTGTAAGGATAACAATGAAGAGGAGTGAGTCAGGCCATGGCGTTCACGTAGAAATGTATATTCCTTTTGTATCTGAGAATCGAAATTACTCAAGCTATGTACTGGCAATCTGCAGGTGGTCCTTGGGAATACTGGATGCGAGCTTGTGCGTTGCCAGCTGACTTTAACATATGACTACTGGCTGATGGACGAGGTACCGACATCCTCGCCACCTTTTACTGAATTCCTGATTGACTAGAGTGGGTCGTGTATGGGATTACTAAGGGCACTTCAAAGATGTGACGTTCCATCCAATTCGTGCTCAAGAAAGTGGTTATTGTGTGATTCAGTAATTTTATTGAATTTTTAGTTTGCGTTTCATTTAATTAGGAGTTTCTGTCATGCTAGTCACCAGGGTTTTGGATCTTCTTATACTGGTCAGGATTCTGGGACAATTTTCTTGGTCCTACAAGAGGTTAGTCTTGTCAGTCTGGTGATTCTATCACGACGCTGATATTGTTCTTTTTTGAAGCCAGATCTTGAAAGAAGTATTACCGTCGGGTATGACTATTCCCACTGCTTTTGAGACCGTGGGCCATATTGCTCACCTTAACTTGCGGAACGAGCATGCTTCTTATCGACATACCATAGCTCAGGTTAAACCTCACTCATTTGCGGCATGGTGAAGCATTGAGTGTCTGGTTTGAAGCATGGTTTCACGGGTTTATCTTCGAATTCGGTCTCTCTGTGTGTCTTCCTCCGTCCTGAATGTCGTACGTGGAGTATGATCGCAGATTGTGTTGGAGAAGAACAAACCGCGAATTCGAACAGTAGTGAACAAGACCGATGTTATACACAACAAATATCGAACCATGCAGCTTGAGCTTCTTGCTGGAAATAGTTCCCTTGTCACAACTGTGGTGGAACATGGCTTTTCATTCCGGCTTGATCTTGCATCTGTGTGAGTTTTACGGAAAGTTCGTCTTCTTTATTATATTCCTTGGTTTGATGATATATAATGCCTGTGGTCTCAAGAACATTGGGATTTGTTTCCAAACGGCGGAGGGTCGTGTTATGACCTCACTAGTGTTTTCTAGTCCAGTTGTTTACGATCGTGTTTAAGCATATCGTACTGGTGAATGCAGATATTGGAACTCTCGACTGGCCACAGAAAGACAACGTCTTGTAGATAGCTTCAACGAATATGATATAGTGTGTAAGTAGTGTGTCTTACTACTTTCCTTTGCTTTTCTAGCTGTGTATCTTATAGTTTCTGTCTGTTCATCGTTCTTGCTATGAATTTTTCGTGTTGACATTTTCCACTATTCTGACTTGCCATTCTCATGACGGTTTCAATTTCCTGTACAGGTGATATGTTTGCTGGAGTTGGGCCTATAGCTGTTGTGGCAGCCAAGAAGGTCAAGTTTGTTTATGCTAACGATTTGAATCCAACTGCAACCGCGTATATGCAGCAAAATTTAGGCATGAATAAGCTGGCATATAAAGCAGAGGTTTGGAACTTCTCCAGAAGTCCATAACGTTCTGGCTCATTCGTGAGTTCATTCTGCTTGTCATAGTAGATATCTAGGATGAGTGGGTACTCCTGTCTTGCCCAGGTGTCGAGGTCTAAAAATGAATGTGACGTGTCTTATTGCTTGCAAATCTTTATCTCTTCATTTCATTTGGTTCCTCGGATTACATCATCGGTGGTTGCAACCTTGGCGCTTCATTTTTTGTTTGTAGGTGAGCAACGAAGATGGTCGGCAATTTGTGCGCAACTTGCTGGCAAGGGATGTGCTCTTTTCTCAAGTGGTCATGAATCTGCCTCTGGATGCAGCCGAGTTCCTAGGTTGGGTTCTACATCCTCTATCTGACTGAAGATTTTAAGACAAAGCATTTCTGAAACATATCTGTGGCAATTGCTTTGCCTCGCCAACTCAGTTCAAGAGATTTAATTCATTTGTTTTAAATTTTGAACAGATGTTTTCGTGCATGCATTCTCAAGGGATGTATGGGAGAGGAAAACGCTGCCCCATATCCATGTATATGGTTTTTCGAAGGCCAAAAATCCTGAGGCTGAATACTCTGAGGTTTGTTACGCTCCACACACTCAGACCTGGAAGAATTATTGTTCTGGTTGACACTCCGCCAGTCGATAGTCTTATTTTTTCTTAACCAGTTCTATGGCTGGCAATGGTTACGCAGAGGATTGCCGACATCTTGAACGAATTGCCACATTCAATGCGCATCCATCGCGTTCGACTTGTGGCTCCTGGGAAATACATGCTGTGCGCCTCCTTCCTCCTTCCTGCTAGCGTGGCATTCTCAAAACGATCAACAATACGAGAGTATGCCTAGTTGCGTTTTCTCCACCATTTGCGTCAGCTCTTTCAATGCTTTCTCTTCCGAGAAATTAGGAGGGTGCCTGTCCAAGAACATCAACGAGATCCTGCGGCTGAGAAAGAAAAGGTGTCCTCCTTTCGGAACTGAAGTCGTCTCAAGGCACCGAGTCTTGACCCCCGTGAAGAGTGTCTTCGCGGAATTGGCTGTGATCGAGTCAGAGATTTTTAAGATTGTTTTCAATGTACCTAGTTCCTATTATAGAGTACCATCACAGCTGCGGTCCAGAGCCTCTCTTGTTTCAATTGATCCATGCATACGTGGTATTGTGGGAATTGATTACAGTAGGGTCAAGGGCGGTGATGGGTCAGGAGAGAACTGTCCGGGGCACTAATTGGAGTTATGTTTTGATTCTGATACAGCCTCGTGTGGTATGTGAAGGGAAGTTGTGGGCATTCCTTTCCCTACCTTGCCCTGTCAGTTAGACCTTGTGACCGGCCCTTGTTAGGGGTCTGCTGATGTGCTCCACACTGAATTTCAATGTGGGAGAGTTTCCGATATATCTCCAAATCTATAGGCTGTCCGGACATTTTTCACGAATGTTCCTGGTTTACAAACACGTCTGATTTTGGTGCAGCTTTAATCGATTCTCAATCGTATGACACCGCTGACATTTGAGGTATGGTTCCGCTTGTGATCTCTTCGGATTTGGAAGTTGATTGGATCTGTATCTTCTCGGCTTCTCGCTCTTGACCGTTAAGTATTCTGCTTGTCGCTGCTGCATCATCAGACTTTATCTTGTCATGTACAAGTTCTCACGAGGGTTGTGCATCTTGTTATCTCTCTTCTCGCTAAATTTCTGATTTCCCTTGTGATGGCTACCAAGGGAGTCAAACCCTTCGTTAACACCTCATCTATGCTTGCAGAAAGCGATCGAGTTGCAGCGCAAGGGCAGTAACTAATGATGGAAAGTACAAGCGCAAGCACTGGCCAGTAAAAAAAATGTGTCATCTCATAATTTCTGATTTGAGGGACTCGAGTTTCTCACAGCTCTTGCAACTGAGCAGGCCAGTGCGTCCTCGTCATCAACGTTCTTCGACCCTATAACCAGGGAGCTCGATGGAGATTACACGAGTAACGAGGAAAAGACCAAACGTTCCATGTCTTGCTGGAGCCATCTACATCATGAGGAAGTGGCAGATGTTGCTCAGGGACATTTATAGATCTACGCCATCTTGTTGATTGGGATTTAGCGATGATAAAAAGGACAATGATGGATCATTTTTTTAAGCGTATGCTGAATTGTTCATGGACTATTTGCCCAACCACAGAATTATTCATAGTAACCTCAGAGCTTTACAAATACATAATGTACTTGTAAAGAAATTTGATGAGAGAAACTTCCAATATTATGTACTGACTTGGAACACTCAATTGGAGTTGTTGGGATTACATTCCTTTGGGCAGCTGAAATATTGCAAACTGGTAAGGATTTGACTGTGAGTGGGAGATTAAAGTTTTCTTGTGAGAGAAGTGCATGTCTTTACTTAAGGAATTGCTGCGAGATATTGTCGAAGAACTTGTATTTGAAGATGATCTTAAAAATGAATACGAATATTGTTATGATAACTTGGTCTTTGCATGTTGATATTGGGTGAGTGCCTAGTTCTTATTTGGATAACAGGTCTCAGCATTATGTATACTTGTGTCAACCCCTTTTGTAGCGAAGGGTTGAAAATGTTGCCTCTATATTTGGAAAATTACTCGCAATAGTAAAACTTTATAATTTTCTCATTTTGAAACTGTAGGCATTTTTTTTTTTAATTTAAAAAAAATTGGGGATTGGCAACCCAAAATCTTGGAACAACCTATTAAAGCAGATTTCCATGTGTTGGAATTGGAAATGAATTTTCATGCTTTTAGAGTCCGAATTAGACTTAATCCAAGTCTTTAATGCTCTTACTTTTGAATAAGGGAGAAACTACATTTTAGGAGTAGTTTTGTCTTATCAAATTGAAAGCAATCAAAAAGTTTAATGTTGAAAATAGTTTTGTAGAAATTGGAAACTTACCTCCCCAGTTTTTCATAAGTTGTATTCAAATTATCTATTCATTAGGAACTCAAATTCTCACAACTTTATGCAACAAAATGTTGGAAATTTGCAAATAAACATTTATGTAAAATGATGGAGAACATTGACTTACACCACAATCTTTGAAATTTGGGGTAATCTTTGTCCTCAATCTTTAGTGTCTAAACACCTTTAATCAAGATGTCCAATGGTATAAGTAGGCAAAGAATTCAATACTTTTCAAAGTGAAGAAAGATGAATTTGGTTTAAAAGAGCAACTAAATGAAGCAACTATTGGGAATGACTCAACTATTTAAACCTTAGGAATTTAGACAACAATTTTCATCTCATGATGCCTCCATTAAAAAGTAGATCCTATAAAGAACCACCATATTTCCCAAGAAATTTTTCAAATTTCTATATAACAATGAGGTCATTTACCCTACCATAGTTGGATGGATAATGGTCATACACAACCCACCAACAACCAGGTTTATACTCAACATTCCTTACAATATACAAACCAATTCATCAAACAAATAGCAATGGTGATAGGTATGAGTGTGCCACATGTTGTTGCCACAATCAAAATCAAAGTAAAAGTAATTTTCTAATTTTTGAATGCACAAAATTTTTGAAATTCAATAACTTTCACATTATAGGTCCAAATACCACAAAGTCAAGACCATCCATGCTACCTCACCAAGGGCTTTCCAACAAAACTAGGATTGTAACAAAATATAAATAAAAGTAATCTTCTAATATTATAGTATACCTTATGTTGTTGCCACAACCAAAACAAAAATGAAAGAAATTTTTTAATTTTCATAGAATCAAAAATAATTCAATTCCACAACTTTTACAATATAGGTCGGAATGCCACAAAACAAAACCCGTACACCCTTCTTCACCAAGAGCTTTCTAACAATACCAAACACATGACTTCAGGATGTATAGTCCAAGAGATTTCAACGTGACAAACAAACAACAAACAAAACAAAACCAACCTATCTTAAAATATAAATTCCACATAAAGTATGACAAAGAAAGTGGGTAGATTTGTAAACAAATTGAATGTTATTTTCACTCCAATTCCGTGATCATATGTGAAGAGGGATGACTACTTCAACTTGACAAGAGCAACAGTTCCACATTGAGCTGTGATATTTGAAAACTTTAAGCAAGAAAGTTCCTAAATTTTCATTTTTTCAACATCATTCTAACTATTCGATTTTCAGTAAATAAATTTTCAATTGTGAGTAAATAATTTCATTATCAACAACCGTCACCGAATTTGTCCTCTGTAAGATGTGTCGGCTAAAAAATCTTTTCCCTTAACAAAAAACTAAAACTGAACTAATCTGGTAACTACCAAGTCTCGCTGTGTGATGCAACAAACTTCAATTCTGATCCCATACCAGGGTCTATGTGCAAGCATGTCATCAATCTCCCCAGACGCTATTCGTAACTGGTTACTCAATGCAGCTGAAGACTTCTTTAAGGTAGAAGATACTGAAGGCGTAAGGGATCCACCGTCTAGAGACCTGTTGTCAACACCTAATCGATGCACACTTGGTTGGACTCATTACCAAAAGCTATAAGCATGACTTGGGAAACTGTCTCATGATCTTTGATTGAAAATGGACTTCTCCAGAGAAAATGGTCTACAACCTCCACCTTTGAAGAAATTCACGCATACTGATAAACCTTGCATCAAAACAAAATTAAAATACCACAAGACCTCTCCACAGCTCTAAGCATCTTCAAGTCACACTCCTACATATTCTCAAATACTTGGAAGTAACGAAACTGTCCTCTACCTGCTGATCGTTTGCTCCATCGTTACTCGTTCGAGCATAACCAGTCCTCATACGAAATTGGGAACCAAAGAAGGCAATTTTCTTGAGCTTTCTCCTTCAGTTATCAGAGCACCGCATAGTGAGACCACATCTTGAGTACTCGTATCAGGCTCAGTTTGATTGTCCACTAGAGGTTTCATTCCAGCAGGAGTTGGACGCTTGCATGCTCCGTGATACTCCCATTCTACTCTGCTTCATACTGCAAAACATGGAGAATGAAGGCAGACGACCTTCATTGCTCAAATCCAGACTCCCGACTGACATGAACACTCCAGCACAATGCACAATGTAGAGAAAAACTTGTTCAATATCGACAGAAGTAACACCTTTCTACAATCAACAAATGCAACAACTTTCTACAATGGCCTCGCATTGATGCAAGTCAGAGCAGAATCTGATCTATCGAGCTGTGAGGCGATCTACTCTTTCGTCTCTGTCTCTTCGCTCTCATGACTTTCCTTCTTTTCCTTCTTCACCTTGCCTTCCTTGTCTTTGTCTTTCTTCTCCTTCTTTTCCTTCTTCTCTTTCTTCTCAGTACCTTCCAATACGTCAATATACTTCTCCTTCTTCTTCACATCCTTTTCCTTCTTCTCGTTTCCTTCCTCGTCAACCTCCTTGGTCTTCTCCTTCTTGTCCTTCTTCTCTTTCTTTTCCTTCCCTTCAGGATCCTTCTCCTTCTTCTCCTTCTTCTCCTTCTTGTCCTTCTTCGCAGTGCCCTCCTCTAAGTCGACCTCCTTGTCCTTCTTCTTCTCCTTCTTTTCCTTCACCTCGTTCCCTTCCTCATCGACCTCCTTGTGCTTCTCCTTCTTGTCCTTCTTCTCTTTCTTTTCCTTCCCTTCAGGATCCTTCTCCTTCTTCTCCTTCTTCTCCTTCTTGTCCTTCTTCTCAGTGCCCTCCTCTAAGTCAACCTCCTTATCCTTCTTCTTCTCCTTCTTTTCCTTCACCTCGTTCCCTTCCTCATCGACCTCCTTGTGCTTCTCCTTCTTGTCCTTCTTCTCTTTCTTTTCCTTCCCTTCAGGATCCTTCTCTTTCTTCTCCTTCTTCTCCTTCTTGTCCTTCTTCTCAGTGCCCTCCTCTAAGTCGACCTCCTTGTCCTTCTTCTTCTCCTTCTTTTCCTTCACCTCGTTCCCTTCCTCATCGACCTCCTTGTGCTTCTCCTTCTTGTCCTTCTTCTCTTTCTTTTCCTTCCCTTCAGGATCCTTCTCCTTCTTCTCCTTCTTCTCCTTCTTGTCCTTCTTCTCAGTGCCCTCCTCTTCGTCCACCTTCTTGTCCTTCTTCTTCTCCTTCTTCTCTTTCTTCTCATTGCCCTCCTCATCGACTTCCTTCTCCTTTTTCTTCTTCTCCTTTTTCTCCTTCTTCTCTGCTCCTTCCTCCTCAGTCACCTCCTTCTCTTTCTTCTCCTTCTTCTCCTTCTTCACTTTCCCCTCTTCGTCCACCTTCACGTCCTTATCCTTCTTCTTCTCCTTCTTCTCCTTCTTCCCATGCGCATCCTCCTCCACTTCGTGCTTCAGCTCCTTCTCTTTTGTCCCCTTCTTCCCCTCCTCGTCCACATTGGCCACAGCCTTCTCCTTCTCCTTGACCTCCTTGTGGTCCGCATCATGGCCCACGTCTTTCTTCTTGTGCTTCTCCTTGTGCTTCTTCTCTTCACCCTCCACCTCCTCATCCTCAACTTGGTCAAAAAACTTCGTGTGCTGCTTCTCCTTCTTCCCTTCTTCCTGCTCATAAATCTCCCGCAGTGTGGTCTCCTGGTGCTTCTTGCCATGCTTGCCATCAAACTCGCCCTCCTCATCGACGATGGTTGTCTTCTCCCTCCCTTCAATGTGCTTCTCATCCTCATCCACGTGAATCTTCTTCAAGCCTTCCTCCACCTTGTGCAGCGTGTGTTCGTGCTTCTCGGGTGTGGCTACATGTTCGTGCCTCTCAGGTGTGGTTACTTGTTCGTGCTTTTCGGATTTGGATTCATGTTCATGCTTCTTAGATGCATGGTCATGCTTCTTGGATGCATGCTCATCCTGCAAGCACAATGACGAGAAAATCAATTCTCTAACTCAAACTGTGAAATAATCACGGTACCCAATTCATTGTAAGGTGGAGAGTTAAAGACGTAATCGTATCTTCTATTGAGTGATACATGTTACCAATAACAGAAATTCATGTATACGTGCACTTGCTGGCATTCAATTAGCAAACTGAACCCTATACCCATGGCCACTAATTTTTCGATGGAATATAGGGATGTCTAATGTAACTAGTATTGGACTACAACTGCCCACTCTGAAATTGCATAAGAAACTTGTCCTATGATAATCATTCGACCTGAATAGATTTAGCTCAAGGTCTCTCCCCAGATCAATACTGATCACATAAGAACCACACTCCTACATACAAAATCTAAATGCTTAAAGTAACGCAAGTTACAGTTCTCTACTTGAATTATTAGTGTAAAATGAGCTTCTCAGATTACTAATCAGAACTGAAGCGAGATATTTAGGATTACAATACATGACATATTAAGGGGAGCTAGAAAATAGCAAAGAGTGTACTAACCAAGGCAAGGCTCCTCAAGGCGGCCTCGGCTTCGGCGGGATCCTCCTTGGAAGACGGCCGAGATTCCAACGGAACAAACGGATTCTCATTCGCCCCTACCAGATCCGCAAGCTTAGCTGGCTCCGGAGTTGAGACATTCGCGTCATCAATGTGCCTCAGTTCCACAGCCTCTGATGGGAACTCGGATTTCTCACTCGCCATAGTTGCAGCTCCTAATCCGAATTCTGCAGAAAAATCAACACCTCGTCAAATTAAAAATTCTACACACCGCCTCTTTTCTAAGACTTACTTAATGACATACTACAAAATCATTGACTGAAGCAAACCAGTCGCACATTCACGCATCGTCATAGTGAAAGCGTTGCGACCCCAGCTGGTAAGATTAGAGAGGTTTGAGTGACCTACACGCTAAGTCAAAAAAATTACCCTAAAATCTAACAGTCTTACTTATGAATCTAACATGGACATAGGAACAGACGCCCATTTAAAGTTTCTAACCATCCCTATTCTATGCTGTACAGATGAGCACCATTCCGGACTAGCATTCAAACCGAAATTGAAACCAGCAAGGTACAATTCTCAAATCGCATATACATTTTCATCTTACGATCTCCAAAACCACAGATCTGATGAAATCGCTACAAAACAAGAAACTCAACTACAGAAACAAGCCTCCATAGCCGATTCGATGACGAGCTAGAGAACATTCACACCAAGCATTGAGATTTCCACTAACAAACTAAACTAAGAACCATTCCCAACACACGTCCATCACTCAACCTCACAAGACTCCGAATTCTGAAGGCAAAATCCACTCACAAACAACCAAAACGAACAAAGGCAAACAAAAGCAAACAAATGCAAACAAATGCAAACAAATTCACAGAATACCGGTATGTCAACAAAAAAAAGAAACCGAGAGGGAAGAAAGAGTCCTGTACGCACCTGATTCAACCTCGGATCGGTGATTCTAGCTCAGAATTTCAAAGCAAAATCCCTGTAAAGCTTCGCCTGAGCTCCGATCTCGACACCAGATTCACCGAAATGGTTCAGGAATAACGTCACTAGAAAATCCTTACAACACTAGACAATCGTCACAGGGTAAGAAGAAACTGAAAAACCTAGAGAATAGATCTGGGGGTTTCCGAGACGAGGGCACATGAAGGCGAGCAGGACGCGGACTGAGTCGGAGGGCGACAGGGCTCGAGAACTGATGACGCGGCGCCGGTGACTCGGGCCGGCCCCCTCAACAGGTCGGTATGCCAGGTGGATGCCATGTGGCTCCTCGGGATTGGGTATTATTGGATTCCATTCATCGTCTTTCCGAGTTGGACGGGGGTTTAGCCTGTTGGACGGTGCCATGTTGCTTTCCCGGTGGTCGGTTCCTGCCACCTGGAATTCTAGGTAGGGAGGCTTCAGAGCTGACATCTGGTGGGGCTGACATCTGATGAGTATTCATTGAATCTGGAATCTGTTGAAGATAACTACAGTAGAGTCAAGTGACTCAACCCAGTCAGGGTTTTTTATTTTTTATTCCATTTCACTTTTGGGGGGTTATGACAACCTTCCTCAATGACCAAATTCATTAAATTCTGCTAAATGATATATTTGTACAAAACTATAAGCTAAAATGTGCAAAAATTCAAAAAAGGATTGAGACATTTTAGGGTTAACCCCAGAGTGTCTGGAATCATGTCCAGAATTGACGGTGTGGGAAAATCATTATAAAGTACTATTTGGAAGAATATTTTGGAATTGTGATACAAACAGAACTTGTAAATTTTGAGTTTTAGATTCCATCCATAAGGTAAGATTCTCCAATGCTTTCACCAATTTTTTTCTATAAATTTTGAAAAAAAAATTCAAAATTCCTCCAAAATTCAATTACATTACAAGCAAAATATTGTCATTTTTCAAGTAAAACTTATTAGAGTGGGTTTGAAATGAGGTTCTCTTCATACGGAGATTTTTTGAAATTTTTTTGTTCTTTCATTCTATGACCTCATTATCGCAAATTTGGCTTTGCACTACAGCTAATGCAAGTCAACCACTTGACATACTTCCACAATTGTAATTTTAGAAAATTATGTATTCTAGTAATACCAAATCCAACCATTGGATAGAACAAAAACTTCATAAAGAATTTATAAAAATTAGGATGATTTCCATCCAAGCAGTAGTGAGACAGAAAAGTAATTTTGAATCCGTTCATCATCTTGAAACTAGATGTCAGTGCGCTCCAAGGTTAAACCAATCTTTGCAAAAAATATTCTAGTAGAGCACATTTGAGATTTAAGTATGTAGACCATTAGTACAAATTTATCTATGATAGGTTGGATGGCATTGGTTTATTATAGGTAGACTTACCTTAGTACAAGAAGTAATATTAGTTCATTTAGTTAGAATAGCTATAGTCTTGAAGTCATCATGAGTGAAGCTCTTGACATCCATTGTCATAAATGAAACATGGAAAGTGTGGATGATTTTAAAATTATTCATCCACTTGTGCATGTTGATATTCAACAAAAATGGGGCAATGGTAATATTTGAAGATTTTGTAACAAGCTAGTAATTTCATTTAATATGGACCTAAAGGAAATATATTGTCAAAATATTTTTATACTACAACTATCCTTTAATAGTACATTTGGTTAAAAATAATCCTAGAAACAAATGTTGAAATTTTAGGGAAATTATTTCTTCAGAATGAAAAAATTTATGATAAAAAAGAAAATCCTAGAGAATATTTACAAAATATAGTATTTTTTTAATTTTGATAAAATAAATAATTTAATTCACCACATGATTGTTGAATTTTACTACCAAACTATGGGAGGAAGGAGGGATTTGAGCACCAAAAAATAAATGTAAGAGAGTGATGCCGCCAAGACCAATGTAAGGCACTAACTTAGTGCTCATATGGACCTTTGACAATTAATATTGCCCTGATATTTTATTCTTTGGTGCTCAATTACCTCCTTTCTACAATTGAATCACTTCTAGTGGATAAATCATCCAATGAAAAACTCTTGAACCTAACCATTCGTTTTTCATTAATCCATAGGAGGGCTTCAACAATCAAGTTGAATGAAGCTATCATTTTTGGAAATTTTCTTAGGATATTTTTTGTTATTCAAGTATCTACATATAATAGAAATTTCAAGGCTTGTAATTAAATTAAAATGTTTGTAGAAATTTGAAGATAATTAGCTCAAAAAAGAGCACTTTATTCAACAATAGTTTTAAAAAAAAAATATTTCATAGTTTTCCTTGAGTACAACAACAATATCTATCCTATTAGACATTTTTTGATAGAATCTTATTTGGAATTTATTTGTTCAATTATGATTAAAAATGTACATTTTGTAATGATTATCATTCATCATTTGGTTACAAAAATGTGGTTTATTATACCAAAGACAAAATTATTTTTTGAATTCCAATTTATAGTTTCATCTTCTAAAAAAAATTATTTTCAAAATTAATATTCAACTTTCCTATTCTAAGGTATTCACACATAAAACCAATCCTATTAGATTTGTAGTTCTATAGAAGGAGA
The DNA here is from genome assembly GCA_947034885.2 of Thuidium tamariscinum. Classification (NCBI taxonomy): domain Eukaryota; kingdom Viridiplantae; phylum Streptophyta; class Bryopsida; order Hypnales; family Thuidiaceae; genus Thuidium; species Thuidium tamariscinum. The sequence goes on along the minus strand of OX344755.2, from coordinate 590,656 downwards.
TGCAAGATAAGAGGAAGTTGCATAATTTTGGAGACACAATGAAATTATTTATTTATTTCTAAAATTTATAGTATTAGGTGTGTAACCAAGATGAAGAATTTGAACTAAAAATCCATCAAATTCACGACAAATAAAGATATTCATAGTACTTAAATAGTCTCCAAAATAATAGTTAAATTGAAAGAGACTTAATCAAAAGTTATCTCTTTACAAAGTGTGACTTCTACATTATTATAAATAATATTCTCTATTACCAAAATAATCACCATTTCTAAATTATTGTTTTTCTTTTACAACTTGGACATTCTTTTTGTTCAATTTCAATCAAAAAGTAGGGATTTGTGTTTCTAATGGGTCAATTTAAAGTGTGTACACTTTAATTGAATTACCTTGAAAGGATTTAAAGTTGTACTAAAAACTTACTCAACCCTTTAACCTTAAAAAATCCTTACATCTGTAGTGTGCATGTGCCTTAATCAAATTTGGTTATAACTTTCAAAGTATTCATTATTGGTTTTGACTTAAACTTTAAAAATAAAGCCTATTAATATATAATTCTACAACATTGAAAACTATGAAAAAAAGAACTAAAATTCATGAATTGTTACATTTGGAAGCCCCATGTATCAAAAATCCAAATAATACATCATCATACATATTTTTTTGGTATTTTTTTTTGTTTAATAATGATTTCAAATTAATATAAAAAAAACTTTGTTTTTCATTATAATTTTTTTTCTCAAAATCTCAAATTATTCTCATAGTAATTATATTTGACATATACATATAATAATTTTTTTTTTCACCAAATATTAAGAAAATATCAAGATCCATTGAAAAATCATTTATTCAATTATTCAAGTGCAAAAATTATCAAAATGATATCCATCAAATTTTTAAAGGCTCAATTTAACTTGATAGTTGCATAAGATGGCATTAACCTATTTATATTTTTAGAAGTAATTTTTATGAAAAAAAGTGTTTTTTTTCTTTGTATCTAGAATCAATTTAAAATATTTATTTTAGTATGAGTTTCTAGATGACTTATAATAGAAGCCTTTAATTTGACATTAAAATAAGTTTGCTTTAAGGTTAAAGGGTATTGATACGACAATTATTTTATACGACGATTAACTCAATGCAAGGACGCTTTCAATTGGGAGGAAGAGATCATTTTTCTATTAATCGGATCCAATGATCCAGGCATACATCACGCCCCTTGTCTGCCGGAGAGAGAGAGAACTGTTTCATGACCACCTAGCCTACTTGTCTTCCCCCGTCCCTCACCGTAACCACCTGCACCCTTGGAGACGAAAGTCTAACCGAATGGCTATGCATCCACAACGAATAATATTTCCTCCAACGGATGAGATTGCAGGTGATGACTCCCTGGGAAGGTGCCCCGGTCGTCAGGGCGTAATTTGCCGCATCATTTCCTCCCCAGACTCAGGAGCTGGAACAGCAAACTGGGACTGCTCACTGCGGCAACGATATATCTTCAGCTTCGATCCATTGTACCATTTACGTAGAATGATTCCATCGGGAGTACTTAGCTTGTATGATCCGTTGTCACTTGCTCGATGAACTGCAAAGGGGCCTTGCCACTTGGGACGAAACTTCTGCCCGTGCTGTTTAAGTAACCATTGGTCCACTAACATCACCAGGTCTCCACGATGGAACTTGATGGTCCTTTTTGCCAAATCATGCTTTTCTTTCCTCCGTCGTTGTAAAGTTTCGTAGTTTTGCAAGGCTCTTCGTCTCACTTCGTCCAGCTTTTCTAACAACAGAATTCGACTTTGGATGGACTCTGCATCGCCTAACTTATGGCGCACTGCTAACCTCAAGGAAGGAAGCTCCAGTTCGGCAGGCACTGTGGCTTCAAAGCCAAAAGCTAGCTGGAACGGAGTAAAACCGGTCGCCGTCTTATGCGCCGTCCTGTAGGCCCATAGAGCTTTTCCAACATGCAAATCCCATTCCCTCCGGTTCTCCGCTATCACTTTCCCAAGAATGTCGGTTAAGATTCCGTTGGTTTTCTCAACTAGCCCGTTGGCTTGCGGATAATAAGGACTAGACCTGCGGTGTTTTACAGACATCCTCTTCAATAGTTCAGTGACCAATTCGTTTGCAAAATGCGTACCTTGATCGGTCACAATTTCTAGGGGGCAACCGTAACGACAAATAATTTGGTTGAACATGAATTCGACAGCAGCTTTTTGATTGCAGCTCTTGACAGCTGCGGCTTCAGCCCATTTCGTCAAATAGTCAGTAGCCACGATGAGATACTCCTTCCGCCTCGCCGTTTGGGGTAAAGGGCCCACGAAATCCACGCCCCATTTCTCGAAGGCGCCAGTAGGGAAAATTGGATGCAGCTCAGTGTAAGGCTTTAGCCTCTTCCCATAAGCCTGGCACTGCGCGCAACTCCGACAATGCTTATTACAGTCTGCAAATAATGTAGGCCAGAAATAACCTGCCTGGAGAATTTTCCTAACTGTGATGTCTGTGGCAAAATGCCCACCACAAACTCCCTCGTGAGACTGCCGCAAGACCTCCCGAGATTCTTCTAAGGTAATTGCCCTCCTCAGGACTCCGTCCTTGCTCGCGTGGTAAAGTTCTTCTCCCACCATGGTATATGGAATACTCCTCCTTCGAATATCTCATCTTTGTTGCGCGCTGCTCTGCTCTGGAAGACTCAACTCCCTCAGGTACGCAATCACCTCGTTGTAGCCGAAATCCTGTGAGTTTGAAGCTATTCCAATGGAGAAACACTCCGAGTCTTCAGAAATAATTCCGACATCCTCATATGAATGATCACCAAGCTCCAACAGCACACTGGCATGCTTTGCTCGTGCTCCCTTCACTGGCTTTATCTCCAAGTCAAAAGCTTGCAAAGCAACCATCAAGCGTGCGGTACGACCTTCGGGGTTGGGTTGCTGCACGACCTCCTTCAAGCAATCAGTCTTGCTCTGCACCAACGTGGAGAATGAACTCGCCATCAGGTAATGTTTGAACTTATTGCAAGCGTATAACAACACAACGGCTTGCTTTTCCGACGTCGAGTATCTTTGCTCACAAGCCGTGAGGAGCCGACTTGCGTAATAAATTGGATGTGCCCTGCCCGAGGCATCGTTTTGAATTAAAACCGCTGCCACAGCATGCTCACCAAGCGAGGAGTTAATAATAAAACGCTTTGCCCAATCCGGGCCTTTTACAATAGGAAAACCGGCGAGATGTTCCTTTATATAATTAAAAGCTTGGTCTTGCTCCTCCCCCCAGACAAAGCACTTGACCTTACTGATAAGAGAGCTAATCGGTCTTCCCACGCCAGCCAGATTTGGGATGAACTTGCTATGGTAAATTGTCATGCCCCACAAGCGGGACACTTGCTCACGTGTGGCAGGTGGCTTCATCTCCACGATCCGCTACACCTTGCTTCGGTCCATTTTAATTCCATGGCACGAGACGACATGCCCAAGCAAATGGCCCTCTTCAAAACCCAGCTTGCACTTCTCCGGGCTCAACGAACATCCATACTCCCTTAATCTTTGAAAAGCAGCTTGCACACTGCTTAAATGTTCGTCTGGCTTCCCATAAATGGCAAAATCATCCAAATAAACCCAAATAAACTTCCCAATGTATGGCCCAAAAATCTTGAGCTGAAGCCTTTGGAATGTGCCTCCTGCATTACACAGCCCAAAGGGCATTCTAAGATAAGCGTACGTACCCCAGGGAGTCGTGAAAGTTGTGTACAACACGCTGTCAGGGTGAACCTTCACCTGATGGTAACCCGCATAACCATCGCAAAAAGAATACATCTCATGTCCTGTGACTTCGTCCAATAGCTCATCTATATATGGCAAAGGCTGGCGATCCTTCTTAGTGAATCTGTTGAGAGCTTTGTAATTAACGCAAATTCTCCACTTGCCGCCCTTTTTAGGCACAATGACGACAAGGGATACCCATTCGGTATTCTTCACTTCAGTCACAAAACCTCCCTCTAAGAGTCTATCCAACTCTGCGCGCAGCACAGCCATTTTATCTGGAGCCATCCTCTTTTGCCTTGCACGAATAGGCTTTGCATCTGGGATAAGCTCTATCCGATGTTCATCCAATGTAATGGCAGGCAAATCCGAGTGTTTACTTACAAAAAGATCGGCATACTTGACGACCAACTCCTCCAATTGAGTGCGCTCTTGCTTTGTCAATGTTGGTCCAAACTTGACCATTTGTAGTAAACACTCCTTCCTTATTGGAACGACATTTGGATCTTCAAGATGGGGCATAGATTGGCCGATCATTTGAGGTAAGACGTCTATTGCATAGAGTTCCGCTTCTGAGTCGCTATCGTCACTCGAATCAGTAGGTGGATCAGTACTCCACGATGTCTCATCTGTCCCATCCGATTCTCCTTTAGAGGTGATGTTTGAAGAGCTAGACGTTGCCTCAGGAACCACCTGAATGCTTACTCTATTAAAAGATGAGCCTATCTTCATTCGTCCCTTTTTCCAATAATTGACTGCGCGAACCTGGCGAAGCCATGGTCTTCCGAGGATCATAGGGTAGCCGCCCTTACCAGTTGATATATCAAGGACGTGAAAATCGATTTTAACTGTAACATCATTCACTATAACCGGTATTTGATGAATTGTACCTAGAGATCGAACACACCTTTGGTCGGCCACTTTTAATCGTAAGGTGGATGACTTGTCAGGTCTGAGATCGGCCTCGTACATGAACCAGCTTGACATCACGTTCACAGCGCTACCTCCATCAATCAAGCAGCCAGGTACTTGATGCCCATTTACTGTTGCTTCTACTTGCGGGGATTTGCAATCACCCCTGGTTTTATCTGCGACACACACCTCTGCCACCAAACGGTTACGACGGGTGCTGATTCCCTGACGTAACTCACGGCGCAAGGACGGGCATTTAGCCACCAATTGGCCCACCGTTATATGGGCTGTTTGGGATCCGAGATCCTGCAAGAGAGAATATTCTTGCTGGCCACGACTCAAGAGCAAATCTTCAATGCCAATCTTCCTTCTTGGTCGTCCGATGGAAGCTCTCTTCTCAGATCTTGACTTCTTACTAATGTGCTGCTCGAAGTCCTTCAATGGGCGCTCTCTCTTGGTCATCATGACTTCCGGTTCTAGCTCGATTTCTTGTGCATTCCCAGCCAACTGTAGCAAATTTACTTCAGCGAGCTTAACAGTCGAGGGGGCAACCCCCTTCTCCAAATCTGGACAATCACTGCGATAATGACCCTTTCTGCCGCACTAGTGGCAGGTAATAAACTGCACTGACCTCGCCGGATTAGGCCGAGAATCTCCACCTGGGCTTTTCGATCTGCTACCTCCTTGACTCTGCAACAAAAATAACTTGAGGTCTCTCATCTCCGAAACAAGTTGTGAAATCTCAGGATCCTTGGATTCAGCCTGACTGGTCTTTTTAGAAGTTGCCTGCGTAAGCATCGGTGACTGCTGTGGCACCACCAACTGCGTAACCATTGGCGTCGAAGCAGCTGTAATCACTTGTGGTTGCAAAATACTGTTGAGATTCAACTCCTTTCGCTGTGCCAATGCCAAAGCTGCTTCGAAGGTAGACGGCTCTTTCCATGCCACAATTCCTTGGATCGACGGCTTTAGACCGCTGATGAAGCTTCGAAGAGCCAAGGCATCAATACTACGCATGTTGTCGACGGTAGTTCTCGAAGATCCATGGTCTTCCTCGATCTGTGTGCTTGACAGCAAACTGAGACTCCTCTGGATGCGAGCTTGGAGTTCCCGAACTCTTTCACTGAATTGGCGGACTCTCTCGCTAGGCTACTGCTTGATCAGACTCAGCATTCCAAGGAGGCTTTGATAACTCTCACGCTCTTGAAATTCCGCTATCAAGGCCGTGGTCAAGCTAATCCATGAAGACTTAATTGTAGAAGCTTGTCTATCATACCAGAAAGATGCTGTGTCATCCAGGTGAATTGGAAGCAACTCAAGCCAATTTGCTTCAGTTCTGTCCCCATTGGCCATGCAAGCGCGCTTGTACTGTTTTAAGAACCTTTCAGGATCCTCCCCCTCCTTCCCAGCGAAGACAGGTATGGACACCATGCTGCTCGATGTTCTTTTCGTCTTAGAATTATCGAACCCAAGTTGGCTGGCTTGGTCGCTTTTCTCCTCCGTATGACTCAAAAATCGCGCCCACAACGTGCCTTTTAAGTAACGCGACAGTATCTCTTCCTTGCTCCACTCAACCTGATTGTGCATATTCAACCATTTCGAGCTGCGGCGTCAGCCTCCCAATTCTGGCTTCTCGGAACGTGCTCAATCTCGAACGAATCAAAATCCCGCTATAACCTCTAGACTGCCTCGTGATATGGGCGCAAATTATCGGCGCGCACCTCCCAGTTCCCGGATATTTGCCGGCAGACTAATTTAGAATCGCCGCGGACCTGCAACCGTCGAATATTCCAACTCCTCGCTATCTCTAAGCCAGTAATTAGAGCTGCATACTCTGACTCGTTACACGTCAACCATGTCCCCAAATCCTGATGAAAAATTTCTCTTACTCCTGCGGGACTCTCCAATACCACCCCAACGTCTGACCCGGTAATCCTCGAACTGGATCCATCAAAATTTAAACGCCAAGCTTGCATCGACACCGCCAAAGAATGATCAATTAAAGCTCCTGATAGAAAATGGAGGGTTCGGTAATCGATCCAACTTCTTCATAAAGTTGTGGGTACCATCCATCGAACTGGGGCAATGTATCGAGGTAGCTGGCAGGAGCGTTCTCCACTCTGTAAGATCGTATTTCCAAATCTGCAGTCTGTCCAACTTCCTTGGGGACCTGCTGCGTTGTTCCAAGTGTCTCCACAGTTAAATTCACGAATCCATCGGCGATGTTCTCATGAGCCAATACCTCTCCTTCATTCGCAGTTACGACAACCAAAACAGGTATTTCTTCAGTGCAGGGTCTTGCCCGAGGCACAGACGGTAGACACATTTTGCATGGCAACGAGTCTCTCGGCAATGGATGTTGGGGTTGGACTGCCAAACATCATGAATAAATGCAAACGCTCAACGCTTCAAAGTATCAATTTGACGATGTGATTGTATTACACAAGTGACCGATCCTAACTGGTCCTGCAACTACAGTATATCGGATGTTCATGCATCGACAATTTCACTCGACAGATGAAACCAGATAGAACCTGCATTCAGTAACGGAATTCAAAACAATGATCACATAATTACTTAATTATGTTATACACGGTGCTGATCACGGCATTAATTAATTAGGTTCTACACGGTGCTGATTCGTTTCTACACGGGATTTGTAGGATTCGACGGGGATCACATCGACGATGGGGCCGAATATTTTAAAATTACAACCCTAATCACGTATAACACTCCGGCATCGACTACAATGAGTCGCATGCAGTCTCACCAACACTCAGACCACTCAGACAGCACTCAAACACCACTCTGATCACTCTGACTCCAGACCCACGCATGCGATACGACATGCAGTGCTGAATACGTGAAGGAGTCTCAGGAACACGAAGAAGCTCTCGAATACAACAACGAACCCCGACTGACCATGTAAGCTGGCACCTATAGACATTCGATCGCACTCACACGATCGACACTCGCTCACACAAAATCGCTCCCAATACCCTCCACGGACTGATAGCGGAACTCAAAATTCGGGCGGATCGCCAAGATTTTAGTTTTGGACCTTCCTGAGACCGAGACCAAACTTGCGTGGAAGCCCGTCACGGTGGGACTTTAAATTTGACGAATCACTTCATCGAGATCGAATCTGGCTTCGTGGTGGGAGTCGGAAAAATTAAAAAACGATTCAGTTATCCACACTCGACATCACACTGACGGCGATCACCCTTGTCGATTACACTCATGAAACCACAAACCCTCACAGATGTTACTCGGCTCTCACCCTTTGACAAATTCTGGGGTCCCGGCAACGGAACCAAAATGATACGACAATTATTTTATACGACAATTAACTCAATGCAAGGACGCTTTCAATTGGGAGGAAGAGATCATTTTTCTATTAATCGGATCCAATGATCCAGGCATACATCACGCCCCTTGTCTGCCGGAGAGAGAGAGAGCTGTTTCATGACCACCTAGCCTACTTGTCTTCCCCCGTCCCTCACCGTAACCACCTGCACCCTTGGAGACGAAAGTCTAACCGAATGGCTATGCATCCACAACGAATAATATTTCCTCCAACGGATGAGATTGCAGGTGATGACTCCTTGGGAAGGTGCCCCGGTCGTCAGGGCATAATTTGCCACATCAGTATATATTTGCTTTCCTTTATACAATTACTCTATGAACAAAAGTAATTTTTATTTTATTTTGTTGTTATATTTTTTACTCATTTAAAATGGAATGAATGAATATAGTATCATATGAGATTTAGTTCTCAATACATTGAAAATTTTGTTACAAATGTCAAAATATGTCAAAATATGAATCATAACACATTTATTATGATTTCACAATACTTAGCCATTTGAAGATGTGTAGAAGGATGAAGTGAAATAAGTATCAAAGAATCTTGACAAAACTTAAAGTCCTAGAAAAGAAAGGTTACATAAATTTGAAGACCTCAAAAGGAGCTTTTGGCGGCTATGGCATGTTCAACCGATATTTTTTCATAGACCACTTACTTGCCATATAAATCTCGACTATCTTTCCCTATGGATCCTTCACCTCCAATTGTTATAGTCTCTTCATCCTCCGTTTCTTTCCCTTCAATTTTGTATGCTCTCCTCTACTATCCTTTTGCAACTCCTATTTTTTTTTGGTGAAATATCAACAAAACTACAATTCTTTACATGCCTTAAAAATTCTTTCTTGAAGTCTTTTGTTTGTTCCATTACAAGTCACTAGCTATGAAACTCAATTGACAAAAATATTGTGTGCAAAACTTTAATGGCCTAGTTTTGCAATGATGTGTTGAGTTATGGTTTTACATGGATTTAAAAAAGCAAATCAGATTGAATAAAGTTGATTTGGATTGACAAATTGACAAATGCAAGAAGTCAAACAAGATTATGTGGTTTGAGTGGCTTGTATGCCGGTGTGACATGGGTGCCCTTGCAACAGTTTCCACAATGCAACCACCACTTAATGAAGATCAACAAGGCTCCGGAAACATTATCTCTTTCTCTACTCTTGCAAGTAACCAAGTTTATAATATTCATTGATTGCAAATAAATCAAATACTTTTTGCTTTCAAGATATTCTTCTAAAATTTGAATCAAATGCATTATCTCTATTATGTGAGTGTTGAGATGTTATTGTGTAATCTAATTAGGATTATAAGGGCCTTATTTTTCTAATCCTTTTTTGGTTAATATTTGAAATTGTATTCTTTACTTTATGATTTTTAACTCTGTATGAATTATATCTTTCACTCTATGATCAATTGAATTGGTCTTTTATAACCAGAAAACCTAAGTCTTTTAAGTATTAAAATCAAATCTATATAAAAAAGATAATATCTTTTTCTAAAAATTGACTTTTGAATAGAAACTAAGAAAAGACTTTTTGCACATTTTTTTGAAATATGAGTAGCTCATCCAAAGTGCTATGAAAAATTGCAAAGTAGAAAGCGACACATAGTATTAAAATAATTTACATTTGATGATGTTTAATTTTGCTACAAATTTGTAGAATATATATTGAGTATTATATGTAAATTCTCAATTTAGAATGTGTCAAACATGCAGAGTATACAAAAAGCTCAACAACAGGCATGTGTCCTTCATCTCTTTCCTTCAATGTTGCCTTTGTCAAGCCAAATTGTTGGCTCCCACAAACTAGATTCATCACCAATCCGGAGTCCTTGCTTTGATAATAGCCCATATAAAGACTTGGACTTCCATCCAGGCCCAGGTGGAGTAAATGCTCTATCAGTATTGCTCTTTAATGATGCAAACAATGAAGGTGGACTATGGAGGTCTGAATCCTTTAGCCAACTTGCCAAAAACTATGTGCATACTATACAAGAGTTGAAGCAATCAAGGTTCAACTATGGCTACGAAATGCCATTTGAGCATGGGCAATATAAGGAATTGAAAGTAGAATTTTGGAAGCAGTTGGCAACTGATCATCTTACAAATGAGCTATGTGATTTTACAAGTATAAGTGGTGTTAAAGAACTTAATGCACATTTTGAGAGCAACAACAAATCATTGAATGCCACTACAAAAAAGACAATTCTTTCAAAGTTGCAAGGAAGTAGTGCTAGAAAAGTTGGGCTAGGATTGAATGGATCAGTGGAGATTGAGGTGGTGCTAACCAAAAAATCGAATGCATTGGAAGAAGCAATAATGGCTCCTAAGCCAAATTTGGTTGCAAATGAAGTTCAACATGATATAGGCCATGTGCAAAATGTAGTATGTGGAAAGGACATTCAAGATTGTCAACATGTAATTCATCTTCAAGAGGGTGAAATCAATCAACCTTTTCTAATAGAAAATGACCATGAATACAATGTATGTAGGACTAGGGCATTCTCTAAAGAAGCTAGTGATGTAGAGAGTCTTGAAGGAAACAATGCCACAAGATGTGAAGGCAATTCTTTCCAACAACAACATCAACAACAAGATAGTAGTGAATGTAGTTTTAGTTGTCGAGGTGGTGTTGGATGAGGTTGCATTAGAGATGATGGAAGTCCTACAAGTAGTTCATCTAACTATCAGGTACATTGAATGAATATTCAACAAATGCATAAGGAACATTATTTTTGTGAATGATTGCAAAAAGACTTGTACTATTTTCCATCTTAATATGTATGCTAGAGTGTCTTTCAAGAACAGCTTCAAAAATTACAAGTGACAAATTGTTGTTTAGATTATTGAAAACTCATATTTCCTACTAAATATCCATTCTAAGGAATTAGGAGTTCAAATATAGAGAGAAAGGTCTTCTAGTACAATGTCAAATTACTTATGAAGGAATTTTAGAATAAAGTTATTCTATATTGTGTAAAGGTTGACAAAATAAACTTCTTTCTACATATATATATTGAAATATGGAAAAAAATACATTAGCAATCAAATCGGTAAATGGCTATCTTTATAAATTTGTAAATAAACTATTTTCATTCAATAGATTAGATTTTATTTTGTATAAATAGAAACATTAAGGTATCTACTTTCTTGAGATTTTGTGTCTTTTTGGTTTTCCAACTTAGAGATTTATTCTATGTCTAATATTTTTAGTTCTATACAAAATCCAACACATTGGCTATATAATGTTTTATTTTCTAATTTTATAGCTATAAAAATAATCAAAGGTTTTGAAGTAAATGCAATTGAATTAACAAGTTTTTCTAGCAATCCTTCAATGAGTACATTTTTTTAATGTAATTCCAATTCCATTTTTTTGGAGTTATGTTATAAATATTATATGAATTAATTGTCATATGTTGAATAATTACAACATCATATTATAAAATTAAAGAATTTCATATATGCACAGATGTGTGAAGAGTCAAAAGCTTCTATAAAAAATTTACAACTCAATTTGAAAGAGGCAAATGAGACTTTGTGGAATATGACAAGCCATGGTAAAGAAACAACTTGGACTGTTTGTGGATTTGAAGAGGATGAAGGGTTCTCTCAAAGACACTCTCTAGATTGCAAAGATAGAAGTGCCCACAGGATATTTGCAAATAAAAAGAATCACTCCCATTGTAGTGATTTGACAACCACAAAATTTCTTCCCATTGAAGCTCCTAATGTTGAGATTCAACATGGACCACCTCCTAAATGGACGCAACAAGCATTACAAGAGCAAGTTGCTAAAAACTTACAAGCTCAACAAAAAGAAGCGAGATACTCTAAAAATGGATTTGAAAGAGACACATCACCTACATATGAGCAAAAACAAGTAGGCATAGATGTTGAAGATGGTGGCAAGGAGGAATCCAAAAACCAAGAATTTGTCCTTGATGACATCTTGCATTGTAGGTACTAAGAAAGAAACAAAGGTTTCATTAGAACATTCTAAAATGCAACACCCATTTCACATTCAATCAAAATAGCAATAATGAATTTTTTTAATTTAATATAGAACAAATCAATTGTAGCCAATTATTAAAAAAATTATACCAAACTTGTAGAAAAGGGAGGAAGTTGTTGAAAGAAGATACCTTACGAAAGATGTGTGAAAAGATAAAAGATGGAAATGTGGAAGCATCACCTAATATTAATGACATTGAATCTACAAGTTGGAAAAGTCAGCAGTACTCTTTGAATGCAAGTATTGATTTAAGTACCTACAAAAATGGTCAAGGCAAAGGTATTCAACATGTAGGTGTTTTTTCTAACAATTGTGTATTACTACATGTTTATTTGCAATGATAGGTATAGAAAATATGGACTTTTAGTGGATTACTATCCAATTGTTAATTATTCTACATGGTGTTGAATGCCACTCATAGGTACTTAATTTGGTTAAACATCAAGAAATTCATAGGAAAAAAGGAGAAGGGCAAAAAAGGTGCAATCACTAACTGCAACTATGAAATGTTGTATATCTATGATTGGTGGTACTATGAATACTTTGTGGAAGACAAGAAAAGATGCAACTACTTTGGCATTGAAGTTAGATGAATTCCAAGCAACAAAAGTTGAGAATTTTGAAGCAACAATATGTGCAATGCATACAAATTTAAACTTACTTCAGTTCAAAGTCAAGGTAAACTCTAAGCTCTCAAATGTCATTTGTTTATGAAAGCATGTAGTGGCCTTAAAAACTAGATTCCTCTAAGAATGAGAAATTTTTGGCATGCAAGTGTAGGGACTTGAAGCAGAGTGGGGATTCAATGTTCTAATGGTTTTTTCATGGCAACAATTCTTTAGGAACATTATAATTGGTATCAGTTTGGTGTCAGGGGCACTAGGTTTCTCCCATGCTATCAAATTTTTTTTTCGACTTTTATTTGGTATATATCTATCCATGAAGCTCCTTCCATTATAAAAAAAACTTTGCACTAAATTGCATGTGTCAATTTGCCAAAGTTCTATGATCACAATTTCAAAAACATTGTAAACTTTGTTGTTTGCATCTTCTTTCTCATACTAATTTGTCGATTTTGTTTATGGCCTTGAAGTGATGATCACAACAAATTAACAATATAACTTCAAGAGAGCAATGAACTTCATTTGATAATTGCCTTCACAATCTTTATAATTGTAGGGGGTTCTCAATTAAATGAATTATCACTAATTCTTCGAATTAACAGGTCGAGTAGTGCAAACTACAAACTCCATGAAAGAAAAGACAATTATTGCAGTGACTCTCCTTTGTAGTGGTAGCTACATTGGCAAGGAAATGTGGCAAATCTTTGTAAGTGAATTTTACTCAAACTTAATATGATTGGATCATAACTTAACTATTGGCAAGATATTAATTGTTAACCAATGAACTCTTACTTGATTGGTGGATTTTGATGAAACTAATAGCCCAATAATAGGGTTTTCAATCAAATTAGAATAACTACTTAACTTCTTAAGTTCCAAAAATCTCTTGGAGGGATCCTTGAAGGTTTTTATAGCTACCATTGATTTCAATTTTTAGGAAGATTTTTTGGAATTTTTTTCAAGATAGAAAAATTGATTAGCTTTCTAGAAACGTAATTTTTATTTTAATTGGTGCCTCAAAGCAAAAGCTATACTATAATAACTTTAAAACAAGTGACGACAAGAAAAAAATAGAAATCTTCAAAAACTTGAAGTAATTTATTTAAAAATTGATTTTAGATTAACTTTCAAACTCAATCTTCACAATTTTCAAAAAACAAAATTCCATGTGGTTAGTCTTTTTTTTGAACAATCTTACCATTGGGATTAATAAGTTTCAATTCCATCTTAGAAATATCAACAATGTAGCTTTTACTTCTATCTTGAACCTACTTTGACTTCACAACTTTTTAAAGAATGAAAATCTCAATCTTTTCTCCCAAACCCTCAATTCAATTCAATTTTTTGATATAAAAAGATTTAAATTCACAATCTATAGAAAGTATAGAATTTAAGGTTAAGAGAATTCAAAGTTGCATAATCTAGTCATGCTAGGAGGAAAAAAAACTTGATTATTACCTTCACTGGCTTTAAATGTTTATATCTTTTGACTAATATAGTCAATTTTTTTGAAGTTTCTTCTATTTATTTTCATACTAGTCTAGTGCAATTGTGCAAAATCTTACAATTGGAATTTCAAAGGAATGAATGTTTAAGTTTTGTTGTTCTTTGCATTGAAAGTGACAATTTTTAGTACTTCTTAACAAAAGAGAGCCTTTAGACCATAGAGATTAAAAATATTCTTCTCCATTTGTGAATGATAGAGAGGTTTTCCAATGGTCACAATGAATATGCAAAAGTCTCTCTATTTAAAATAAATTGACTTACGACAAGCAACATAACTAGTTTTCCATGTTGTCATTGTTAAAAGAATGAAAAAAAATTCTTCATATAAAGACAAATATCAGAAAAGGGAGAGCAATTGAAATTTTATTTATTTTGGCAAAAATATATATTTGTTATAAACTTTTGAAGCATGCTGCCCAATTGGTCCAAAAGAATCTTTAGACTACTTCAAAACTAAGAAAAAGTCTATCCATAGTTAGTTATCTTATCCTCTAAAGCAATCACAATATTTCTTAGCATGGTTACAATATTTTATAACATAGAGGTATAAAAATACCACTTCTCGTGATGAATTTATACTAAAAAGGTGGAAGTTCCTATTGTAGTTACTAACAACTCCATCATCATTACCCAAGACATTAATTGTGGCCACTAACTCAATCCAATATAGTCTAAAATTCAATTATTGAAAAAAGTCTATTATAAGTTGATCCAAAATTTTAAGAGATCATTCTGTAGGTCTCTATCATGAGTAGTTTGCCTATGATATGCTATGCTAGTGTACCTTATGACAATGACTTCTTTATATAACCACTTTTGACCATTTGAAAACCTCTTGACAGATTTAATTTTGTGAAGAAATTTGTCTTCATGCTAAATTTTGTCTGAAGTTTATTAAACTTTTTTTAATTTTATGAAATTTTGACACTTCCAATAACTGAATTTCTCACCCCAAGTTCCTAGCAAATGTGAAACTGATTTGGACAAATGATGCATCAATTGTTGATCAATTTAGAAGTTGTGATTGCAGAGCCAAGTGCAAGCAAAGAAAAAGATAAACAAAGAAGAGCTCCGTCTTGTGCTTGAACGACTCTCCCAAATGTCCACATTGACCAACAAAAATGGCTCTGAGCATCAATTTCAAGCAGAAGAAACAGATGAAATTGTGTGACAATGTTGTAGCAGAACATGCAGCAGCACCTTCTTTAACCCCTCATCGCCGGAAGTCCAACTGTGCTTAAAAACTGCTTAGTTTTCAAGCTGCATAAGTCTATATGAGACTAAGCTATGAAGATCTTAACCGTACAATCTTGTAGTGTGAATGTTGTAGATGACGTGGTTAAAATTTGAAGTAATTTGACCGCATAGATTGAAAGATTATAATGTTTTAGTGTTGAAAAAAATGCTGAAAATGTTTTGAAAACATATTTGAAGGTCAAATTTGATTTCTAAACCTACTCAAATGTAAAAACTTTGAACTAGAAAGTGCTTCAAAATGAACATATAAACACATTGGTGAAAAAATATTTCATTGAATTGACTCATTGTGTTTGCAAAATGACTTTGAAATGTCAAAAAAATAACAAAAAAGTGTGCAAAAAACACATCTACAACTGAACCTCCTTCTACTAAAATGCCTCTCAAACACTCTTAACTTCTTGGATTTATATGAAATTTTAGCCACACAAACTAGATTGGAATGCAAAACTTTTCCAAAAAAAATTATTTGAAACTAATACTGTATGAGGAAGAAAGAAGCCGCTGAAGTTCACTGTAATCCAAAAATGTTAGGTTTTTTAACTTTGAATTGCTTCCAAGCATTCAAAACAAGTTGGATTGCCTTGAAAATTTGATCACAATAACTAGACTTGTAGAGGAATGTAACCCAATAAATTTTATTGAAAAAAAACATTGTATAAAGGAGATACAAGCGTTCAAAGTTGCAGCCATCAACTGCAGTAGTGAACTCAAATTGAACCTGTGAACTTCGATTGGCTCCCAAATCATCTGTATATCTTGGATTGATTTGAAAATTTTACCACACAAACTAGAATAGTATGCGCAACTTTTCCAATAATTTTTATTGAATTTGGACTTCAGATGCAAAAGTTATAGCAATTTCAATCGGACTGCCAGGCTGTGAGGACACTTTTTGTCCCCTGCGGCGATGAGGGGTTAACCCTTAAACGACACCAAGGTTGTTTTCCGGTCAATGAATGACAGAGCATCTTACTATGTAAGGCAAAAATGCAACTATTCAGTCTTGGAATTAGAGGTGGAAAAGAAAGATTTTCTAAGATAATTTGACTTTCAATGCACACTTTTGGATCTTTTGATGAATCAGTAATTCCCATGGTATCAAAATTGCAGGACGCTAACTTTGTCCCTCAAAGTGGGATCAGCGGGCTGGATTTACCCCAGGGATAAACACTAAAATTTTTTATTTTTTGCAAACTTTTATTTTTTCAAATTCTGAATTCATATTTGGAATCAGAGACCCCAAATTATCTAGAGATGGCCTTTAACATACCCAAAAACACGGCATAAAACTAGGGGGCTTTTTCACTTTTATCCCGAGTAACTCAAGTTTTACCTTGTTGGTCCCACTTCGTGAGATGAAGTTAGCATCATGCATCAAAATTAGTGATTTTTACATTCACTGGCCTGTTGTTGAAGAAATAATGTGCAAACATGAAAATGAAATGATATAGAGCATATTCAATGACTGTTGTCCATGATTCCATCCATAATTTGCACAGTGGGTAATTTATAGATATTGATATGACTAGTGATGTGACCATTGGCTTGTGACCATTTAAGGTCTGGTTGCCATTTTCATAGGCTTCCATGGTCAAAAAGATTTTTAGCTCATCTTTCAAACAAAGAGAAATAGGTGTGACATGTAACACAAGTGATTTTCTTAAAAAGAATTATTCAATTATTGATGAAATTTCAAAGAATTCTATTGTAGGCACCTATTTGTCACTACAGGTCTCTAAAAATGTGTTCCCTTGCAAGTTTTAAAGAGGTATGGGAAAGTCAAGGAGAATGATTGGCTCTTGCAATGAATAGCTCTTCAATTCACTCAATGGCTAAAGAGATCAATTTGACCACCACCTCATATTTAATGCAATGCTAATCATAGGGTCGATTTGAAGAAGACAATTGCTTTTAGAATAGAGTACCTCACATGGTAAATTTGTTGATATAACAACATTTGTTGTTGTCCTATATTTGCTACTTTACTACAACACAATGGAAACTAGTACTTTTTTGTTTTCTTCAAATTCATTTGATGTTCCAAATTAATGTATGTATTTGTATTTCTGACCCTCAGTGTAGCTTATTTAACTCTATAAAGTTGTTACACACACTAAGTGCTCTAATGAATGATAGAAAAAACTTCTATGTAAGATAGAAATGAAGATCTTCAATGAGTGCACCTAGTGTTTTTTCAAGCAAATTATTCACACAATACCAAAAGGATAATTTCCCTAGTAACTAGCCCATTTTTCTACAATTAATTTTGCAATTGATTGTATAAGATCATCACCACTTGACTTGACAAATGGACCCAATAAGCAACTACTCTAAACTTGCAATACTTATCTATGATCAACAACTCCACACTAACACCCCTTACCAATACAAGTTGTGTTGTTGTTATTGTCACTCCCCCATTTGCCTCACAACAAAGGACCTTTGTAGTCGACAATTTTTTTTTCACATTGACTTGCTAAATTTTAATTATGGATTCAATGGAAGACGTAGGAGAACTTGAACAAGGATTTTAAGGGGTGGTAGGTGTAGACATTAGAGCTTCAATGCATTGCTACATCTCTCAAGGCAATAAGTGCTTCACTGCCACTTCTTGATGTTGTGGTCAAATGGAGGGCAATTAGTGGTGATGCTATAAACACTTCCTTCTTTCATTAATCTTACAAATTAGTTGGATTCCAAAACTTTATAAAACAATGCTTTTAAATGAAATTAATCAAGGCTACTTAAGTGATTGAATCCCTTTGCAAAATTTTACATCTTCAAATATAGAAGAGTAAACTAAAGAAGTTTCATATATTTACGTTGAAGTTGCTTCGTAATTCCAATACAAAATGTAAGCTAGACAAAATAAAAATCATAAATAAGATTAGTATGTTACTTAGTTGTTGTCACTTATACTGCTATGTATAATAGATGCACAAGCATGGCTTTCACTCCCAACTTTGAGTTGTTTTTCCATTTATGTTGAAATCATTTCAAAGGTTGTAATTTTATAGTTTAGAATTAAAAAACAAATAGACCATGGTTACAAACCTAAAGTTCAAATTATAATAAAATATTCATTGTAAAGATAATCTTTGATGCAAAATTTTGAATGAAAAGCATCAACGACGCTAGTTTGTGAGCCTAAAAGTATGAGCTTGTGAGCTGTGAGCGTAGGTTTTGAGAGCCTAGAGAATTAACCAAAAAAAACTGTGAATTTTTTAAGCCAAGAGAAAAAAAAAGTGAAGTCATTTATAAAAAAATCTATTTATAGTAAAATTTCAGCTTTATGACCATGGACCTAATGACCGTGGACCTATGACCGTGGAAATGTGGTTAATGTATTTTAAAATTTCAAACCCAACTATCTCTAAAGGGCCTCTCAATACCTTCCAAAAAAAATTTTGAACTTTTGAATTTTTTTTTGAGGTTCAAAATCTAGAATCTAACAAGGGTTTTTTGAGGGTGATGGAGTCGTAGAAAAAAAAAAGTTTTTTTTCCCCCCCCGACTTTATCACCTTGAAATTGATCTCTCGGTACCGAGAGAAGGTTTTTGGGGGTGAAAAGTCGCAACAAAAATGAACTAGTAATTTAGTCAGAAAAAATGAAAAAAAAGTTGAAAAAAAATGAAAAAAAAAGTTTTGAGAGCTCCAAAGCCCTCTACCTCCAAACTCCTTTCAATGTCAAGAGGGATTTTGGAAGGTGATGGAGTTGTTAAAAAAATTTGAAAAATAAAAAAAGGACTGAATTTTTTTTTAATTTAAAATTTAAAAGAAAAAAAAAGTTTTAAAAGTCACAAATTTCAAATCTCATGAGGGAGATACTAGATATAAAAATCCAAAATTCTTAAATCACGGTAATAGGTCCATGCCCTAAAAATCACTAAAAATTTCACCAAAAATTCTAGGCTCACAAGCTCATAAGCTCATAGGCTCACGCTCGCAGGCTCACAAAATAGCATCCCTGATAATTTCTTGTAGTTGACAAAAGTCGACACAATCAAGCTAAAAGAATTTGCAATGAAAGGTGGTTCATTAATTTTACTATGGTACTAATAGTGTACATAATTAAAAATAAGCATAAGTATAAGACATTGACTATAAATGATAGAAATTGCTTCATTCAACATGAATAGTGGAGTAACTTTACCTTAGTGGATTCAAGGGACTAAAAATTGTACAAGATGAGGATAATATTTATTGTCTATTTAACTTCAATTTTTGAAGTCATATACGTTGTACATAAATCATATTGAATAGAATGATTTTTTAGTGGAGATTCTAGAAGTATTTAGTATTAAACTTATTCTTATTTTTTAAAGCCTAATGGATGTTTAAGAAGAAGAAAAATCCAAATAGTGAATTTTAGATGCATTGTCTAGTTTTAAAATATTTCAATCATACAAAAAATTATTGAACAAATAAGGCAATGTTCTAGAAAAACATTCAATCCATTTGACCTTGTGGATTGAAAGATTACAATGTTTGAGGTGAGAATTTTCTTTGATTCCCTCAAAATAAGGGCAATGAGCTTCAAGCCTTTTCAAAGTAAAATTTTGTGATCATTCATAATTATATGATATTAAATTCATTCATAAAAAACTTTAAAAGTAGATATGGAATTTAGCTTAATTTAAATCAACCTACAATTAAAGAAAGTTAAATGCAATACACTAGTCATTTTTTGATATTTTCTTGTGCAATGAAGAAAAATTTTCATTTGAAATTTAAATTAAATTAAATTAAATATTTGGAATATGTGGGAAAGTTTTCAAGAACTTTGACTTCATAGGTTGTAGAATAATAAAACTTGAAGTTAGAAGAAAATGTTTTTTGTGAAGTTGCCCCAATATAGCTAACAAAGTTTGACTTCTCTTAGAATGTAAACTGGGAACTAAATTTTTTTAGGACACTTGAATTCTATATTTTATTAGTTGTATATATCTCAAATTTCAAAAGTTGATGAGTGTTTTTGCAAAGATGTGCCAAAGATGCCCAAATTGCCTAGCCTACGAAGAAAATTAGAAGAGCATAACTTTGATTTGGATCCTTTGTTGGGAAAAATTATACTTTCACTCAAAAACATACATGTTTACATCTTGTGTCAAAATTTTATAAACATTCAATCAAAATTCATTTCATAGGGACCTATCCAAATTTTCAATTGTCTTTTCAATGAACAATTGACCTTTAAAAGTTAAAAACTACCACTTCATCAATGACACTTGAATTGAATTGATTGTTGTTGGTTTCATGGTATATATCTTATACATGTATGTGGTAAAAGGAAAGAAAATTTGTAAAGAAAGGTGGAGGTAGGAAAAAATTGGACTCTTAAATTTTAAATGTAAGATAGCCCTACTTTAAACCTACAAGAATGAATTTACAAAAACTATAGGGTATTGAAAAACTAAGATAAATAGCCCCACATCAAATATCCTCTTAACTCACGTGTATACTTTAAATTACAACGAGTGATCTCTCCAAGTTTGAATTTGAAGTGCTTCTCTTCAAATGCTCCCATTTTCTAGCTACATATGAATCAAAAGTTTACTTGCAATCACTTATCTTCCATAATTCAATTTCTAATTGGGATGAGAATTGAAAACTATTCAGATTTTTTGGATAAATGTAAAAAAGAAATTGAATATCGATTTTTTTTTAATTTCAATAATTTACTACATATTTATACAATAATTTTAAAAATTGTGATATCAATAAATTTACTATGTCATTCAAAAATAAGAAATCAACACCTTCTGGTTACATATCTAATAAAAGTCCAAATTGCAATAACAATTCAACTTTTACAAATTGTTCAAAATTTTAATTAGAAGTTGAAATAAGATTTAATAAGATTTGTTTCAATAGTTGGTATAAAATTTGAAAATATCATTGCTTTGGCTAAAATTTAAAGCAAGAAAAAGGAGCAAAAAATGTCAAAATACACTACAAGGAGTGATTTGTATATTTGAAATTTTTTGATATAGAAAATTCAAGAAATATCACAAGGAGGGAATATCCAATACATTTCATGGGCAGCTAGGTTTAAATTCTAACTTAGGACCAATGTTTTTTCATGAATAAAATGGATTTTGAGCAGTTTCTATGACTTCAATTTTTTATTGAAAATTTTAGAAATTTTTGTATATCATTAAATAACTCATTGGCTTCATGGGATTATAATTTTCTTAAATTTCAATTGGTGCCTAGGAAGAAAAGTTATACTACAATATACTCAAATTTTTATTCAGTGGGCAAAAAAATAAATCCTCAAAAATTTGAAATTAAATTTAATGTAAATTGTCTACATGTTAATTTATTCCATTTGGATTAGTGACGTGAAAATTGTAACAATCTTGTTTTTTGGACAATTTGAACATCTTTTAGAAAAAAATATCTTATTTTTGAATGCGGTTTTTACATTTCAAAAAATAATTCTTTGGCAAGGTAAATTTTTCCATTGGAATTATTGTGTTTCGATTCCATCTAGGAGTTATTTACAAATTAGGTTTTTAAAAATCTTGGACATACTTCTTTAAAAAGAAATTTAGATTGAAAAATCAAGCATTTACTTGTGCATTTACTCTTATAGATTTTTTTAGCATAGAGTCCTTAGTGCAAAAAAATTCCACAAATGGTAGTCAAGCCATTGTTTAAATGATTTTTTCTAGCTTTAAATGCTAAAATTTTCCAATTTGTAAAGTCAAACTTCATAAAAGTTTTATCACATGATCATAATTAAATAAAGTACAAGATCCTATGGTTAAATTAAAAAAAATAAAAATAGTTGTTTTTGTAGATGAATGTAGAAGTAGAGTAGCAATTTTAGGTGTTTTTTGACCAAAAAATGGCCTTAGTCCCATAGGAGTTAAGCAACTCCACCTAAAAACATTAGATGAAAAAAATGTGGTTTTCCATTTTTGAGACTTCCTTAAAATCATCCCAAGGACAAAATATGTCTTTGAGGTGTTCTAAGATTAAAGACGTGTGAGTAAACTAGGGCTTGGACATCATGAATCTTCATCCCTAAAGTAAGAGGCCCCTAATCCAACCTTTGGAAATTAGTTACAATGTTAGGGGAAAATAAAAAAATCTAATTACAATTTAAAGAAATATCTATTTTCCAATATTAGGGCATTGTCACACCAACATTGAAATCTCTGTAGAAAAACTTGTGAAACTTATTTGGAGATGCTTCTTGAAGGAAAAGTGTGCAAAGGATGTTTTCCACATATCTCCACAATTGAATTAAAATTTTTGTTGCCAATGCTATCTAATGAAATATCAAGTAAACCATGAAAATTAAATAAGAATCCATCCAAAATGGAGTTGTTGTTCTTTAAAACTAATAATTGATATATACTTGATGGATAGATGCATGGTTTGGTGTCTCAATAATTGTGTCACGAGGTTGATTTCAGTGAGATGCATGCATTCCAATGTAAATATCTCACAAAATATTATAGTTTCTAATGCTATTTTTGGATTAATAACATATAACTTGGTTAAAAAGACACATGTGTATTTATTTTGACAACTAATGTTTATTAACATTGAATTATTGAACCTCAAAGATAAATTTAGGAACTGTCACAACAATTAATTGTATACATATGAACTTTTTTTTAAAACACAAACACATGGAAATGTTTTATAGTGACTAGTGTATGAGTAAATAAAAATATTCTCTTCATCTAAAAATGAACTCTTTGGTGCTAAAATCATAGTATTTCATATCGTTACAAATGTTTATAGAGTGAAATTATGTCCAATTTTTGGAAGTCATTTTCTTATGAATTTTAATTTAAATTAATTTTTTTTTCCATAGTATATTTGAAGTTCTAAGTGTGTGTGTTTTCCAATTGACAATTTATGAAGTCTATCTTTAGATATGAATATGTAGACTTATAAAAGCTCTCTTTAGATGGTTTTCCTTTGTTAACTAGTGAATCAATTATGACAAATAGTGAGACACAGAGACACTAAACCATGCATCTACCTTGATTAAGATTGCATAAGATATAGATGCTGATTATGCAAAACATAAATGCCATCTCTATTCTATTATGCAAAGAAAATAGCATGGTCCAAATTGCCATCAATTCCATAAGGTGGGTACATCCAAAACAATGTCTTGCTCAAAACTACCATCACTACTTTGTATACATCTATAAAATCAATACATTAGATGTTTTTTGAGGGGTCAAGAAGACTGCGAGTTATCACAGCAGGGAACAGGTTCGGCGAGGTTCGGCAAGGCGGTCTGACGTGGCCGAGAGACTGCCACGTCATCGACCAAAAAAAAAAAAAAAAAAAAAAATTTTTTTTTGTATTTGAAGACTAAAAAAAAAATTTTTTTTCTTTTTTTTTTTTTGAAAAAAAAAAATCTGACAGCAGGCCGCTCCCCTCGCTGCGGGGAACAGCTGCGGGGGAACAGCACTGGAACAGTCTTCTGCAGGGGTCAAAAAACATCTAATGTGTATGTTTGTTGAACAAAACATTTGATAACATCTACCAAAAAAGATTTTGACCTTCCTCTGGTGTATTGAAACTTGGATGATTGCAACTTTGCAAGAAAGACTTATGCTATTTGTTGTGTTTTTTTCTTGACCTCTTTAATAAGGCTCTAACTTTTGAATTATGAACTCAATGCAAAAAAATAAAAATACAATTTTTAGATATCTTGATTGAAATCGATATACTTATTTTTCAAAAAAATTTAAAATTATTTTTATATTTAAAAGTCAATTTTGTTAATTTGTTACAAATTCCAATTTAGAGGTCTTTAGTATTATTTTGAACAAACAAAACGAATTTTGAGGTGAAATTTTGAGAAGATGGTTTATTAATATATTTATAGCTATTAACCAAAGTAATTTTAAAAACAGTTAATTTTAAATGGTGTAGAAGTCCACAAAGAATCCTTGGTTCTTGCTATTTGAAACATATGAAACATAATTTTGGGGTTTTTTTGGTTCAAATCTCATCACCAAAAATTATCATTAAATCAAAAAAATTTAGATTTGATTATATCTATTTTTCTTATTTTTTACAAATTAAAATGTCAAAATTGGATTTTTTTTTCACTAGAATTTTAGACATAGAATTCTGGTGAAGAAAATAGATACGTCAATGTTTAAATTAATAAAAAATAATATTAAAAAAAATAGTCCATTTGAGAAGATTTGGTGATGAGATTTGCACAAGAAACCCTCCAAAATAATGTTTTATATGTTTCAAGGGTTTTTGCAAGAAACGTTGTCCAAAAAGCGTAGCGTTTTTACAGTATTTTTTTTTTGCTTCAAGAGGGCTTTAAAATTAGAATTTCTTTAAAAAAATAATAAAAAATATGTTTCATGTATATATCTTTAAAAAGAAGGTACCCTAGATAGGAAAATTATAGGAAAAATCTCTAAGTAGGAAAACTGGAAAAGTGCAAAATCTCCTTGAAAATTGGTATTTTTACATTTTAATTTGTAAAAAATAGGAAAATCAATTTTTTTTTAAACTAAAAAATTTACATTCTTAAAGAGTTGATTTTGATGAGATTTCACCAAAAGAACAATCTTTGAACCATCTTCAATGTTCAGCTCGGGTGGGTCACTTCCCGCATTTTAAAAACCACGTGCGGCATAATATAGCATGAATTTTATTATTTCAAGGTAAAATTTATAAAGTATTTACAAATAAAGTAGGGGAATTTCAAAGTCAAAGATGCATTATAAATAAAATAGGTAGCTAAAAAATCTCAAGTATTAAAAAAATTTATGTATAATTTAAGGACTAGAGATTAGGATCTTGAAAATTGTATTTAGTAGGGTCAGTTTTATTTAGAGTTGGTTGTACAAAGGAATTAGAGTATAAATGTGGTACATGATGTTTGCATAGCTAGTTGTACAAAGTAGTTAGAGTGTAAAGATGTTATACGATGTTTGCATAGCTAGTTGTTGTGTTATACTAAGTAATAAACCTTAGATGGATGAAAATAGAGGTGATAGAGATGTAGTTGAAGCTGTGTAGATGGACTTTGAGCTTCAAGTTAGGGTTACGTGAACTTTCCATTGCTATTTGTGTCACTTTTCAAAGCATTACAATTTCTATAAACCATGATCTATTGTTTTCCTTTCATGTATTGTCAAACTATGTTTTTCATACATTGTAGAAGTTCTTGTACATTCAATTTTTGGATTTTTGTATATTGCAAGTGGTAAAATTGTCATACTAGTTCACTTGACTAAATTCTATATACAAAAAAAGGGTGTGACAATAGAAAAGAATATTGAGAAAAGTAAACATCTCAACTTTTTATGCAAATGTCCTTATTCTTCTCTCTAATCTTCTTGCTTTTAACTTTCTCTTCAATTCACTTTTTCTCCTTATAAAGAAAATACCCTACAAAAAAATATCTTCACCTACGTAATATAAGTAAGTATAGGGTGCCATAATATAGGACATTTTCACAAATTATGTAATTATAGGGGACCATCTATTTGAGCTTTCAAGGTAAATAGCCCCCTAAAAAATACCCCCTTGCCCCACGGGGGGGTATGAAACATACAAAGAGTGACCCACCCGAGATGTTCAGATATTGTGCGCAACGGAAAAAAATTTGCACTCATGTAGAGGACATGAAATACCATATTTTGGATTTCATTCAAAAGTTATAAGTTGTACACCTATATGTATATACCATGAAAGTTTTGTTTATAAATAATTAAATTTGGGCACTCATATCGTAATGATTTTTGTAAACTATAAACTGTGATGCTCAACAAAAATGATTTTTAAATGTAATTTTTTTTTTGAAAAATAAGGGATCTAATAACCTTCAAGTTAGGTATGTTCAATAAAAATTTTATGTTCACTAGACTTAATCTCCAAAAGTTATAGTAGACAACAAAAAAGTGGTTTTCATTGTGACATGAAATAGGACTAGTGTTTCTTGCAATGACCCTCAAAAAGCAAGCAACACAAAGGTCTTTTTGTGGACTTCTACACCACATAAAATTAACTATTTTTAAAATTCTTTAGGTCAATAGCTATAAGTATATTAAGAAACCATCCTCTCTAAATTTCACCTCAAAATTCTTTTTTTGGGTTCAAAATAGTACGTACTAAAACCTTCTAAATTGGAATTTGTGACAAAACATTGGGGGATAATCAAAAATAGTAAAATATTTTAAGAAAATCTTCAATAAATATAAAAGATATATAATATTTATGAGTACGTTGCCTATAAATTTTGAGTCATTTGGAGCTAGAACACAAAAGTTATAGCCAAAAAACTAGTCACAAAAAATGTGTACTTGAAAATAGTACAATTGTTTCTTGCATTCACCCACCTCCATTCACTCTGCCAAAAAATTTGACGACCCTAGTAGTAAAGTAGGAAGGAGGCTTGAATTCCAACCAGGCATTAAAAGCAAATATGATTCAAGGGTACATTTTTCTTTCTTTATTGTACCCTATTTGCACATTTTAGGAGGTGGTTGCTTTTGATGACCACACATAACTACTTTTTTTCAACTTCAAAAATTTGTAACTAATTCCACAAATTCCAAAAAATATGAAATGACTTGGGTTTGATGCCTATTCCAGTTGTCTTCCAAGAAAAATTTACTGAAAAACATTTTAAAATGTTTCACCTCCTCAAAATTCAATTCCAACCCTTAACCCCTAAATGCCTAAGCTGCGTTTTTTGGCATTATAGATTTTTTGGGCAGCTAACTACGAATGGAGTTTTTATTTTTTTTCTTCAAAATTTTCACACAACATGTGTTCGAGGAGTAGCTTCAAGGCCCAACAATTTTCGTAACTTTTGACTACATAGTTAAGAAGTTATGGCATGATATGTCATTTTGTTTGAAGTGAGGGCAGCCCGGGCAGCTGAAAAAACTTCTTTAAAAAAACTTTTTTTTCAAAAGTAAAATTTCAAATTGATTCTTTAGGTTTTTACAGACATGGGAAGCTTTGGATCATTCCATTTGGATTCACGAGTCAAAAGTTATGAGGAATTTTAGTTTGCGGGTAGGTATGGAGTTTTCAAACTCCATACCTACCCGCAAACTAAAATTCCTCATAACTTTTGACTCGTGAATCCAAATGGAATGATCCAAAGCTTCCCATGTCTGTAAAAACCTAAAGAATCAATTTGAAATTTTACTTTTGAAAAAAAAGTTTTTTTAAAGAAGTTTTTTCAGCTGCCCGGGCTGCCCTCACTTCAAACAAAATGACATATCATGCCATAACTTCTTAACTATGTAGTCAAAAGTTACGAAAATTGTTGGGCCTTGAAGCTACTCCTCGGACACATGTTGTGTGAAAATTTTGAAGAAAAAAAATAAAAACTCCATTCGTAGTGAGCTGCCCAAAAAATCTATAATGCCAAAAAACACAGCTTAGGCATTTAGGGGTTAAATGGTCGGTTTTATGGATCTCCTACGTTAGTTAACTAGGTACGATAGCAACAAGTGGTGGTTTGGGGGGTTGGTTAGCCCACCTTATCTTAGTTTTTACACCCTACTGTACATCACTGTACAATAACTTGTGTGGTGCTTAGGGCCAGCTTCCATGTGAGCCGGGCCGATAGAACTTGCAAGGGAGAGCTACAGTGATAAGTGAATGATGACATTTCTATGTGAACCCGGTGGGTGAAGAGATATCGAGTAAGAAAAGCACAAGTAAGGATTCCCTTGAAGTTCGATCAATCTCCACCAATCCTCGTCCACCGATATCCATGAAGTTGAAACTCCTGCTTCTCCGCTCACCGAGGCTGGCAAGAAATTCGACAGGAGCTTCTTGTCGTCTTCCTGCTTTCTTACTGGCCCGGCTCACAGCAGGACGTTAAAGAGAACCATCGAAAGGGGGTCCAGCATGGCAAATCTCATTTTACTAGGGGTTGACAAGGGTTTGGGGTTTATATTTGTGTTGGGTTTTTTGGTATGTTCAAGGTCCTCCTAGCTAATTCGGGGTCTGATTATGAATCTGAATTCAGAGTTTGAAAAAAATAAAAAATGCAAAAAATAAAAAATTTCAGCGTTTTTCCCCGAGGGCTTCGATGGTTCTCTTTAACGCGCTCCCGGCTCACATGGAAGGTGGCCCTTAATTACATCGTAATATTGGAATTCTACACGAAGCGCGGTCTTCTCGGTACAGTAGTCTGTAACTTACCGACTTCCCATATCTTAAACCACGGTACAGACTGCAGAGTGCAGACAACTTTAGCGAGCATGAGGCCAGGAGGGTCCGACGCATTCTCATTAATAAATACCAAAGATTCTCAAGAAACGCGCTTTCTGCTGCCAATAGGCTAACGAGGATGACTGTACAGTACATCTCATTCATATCGGAGTTTTGCAATCCAGGGCCTTGCTCGGAACATTGTTAGCATATCGTTTGTTTATTTTCGTTTGAAATTCATATCAAATTCGTACTTTGTCAAGAACACAAAATTTCAATTGCAGTCTCCATTTCTCACGTTTGTCTTTACATGGACAAAATTCAAAACTTTTCCACGATGCCTATACAACAAACTAGTCATTCTGTGGGTCATAGACTGGTTTATCTTAGTACTTGTGAAGGAGGAACAAAGGTTGTTGCCAGCTCAAGTACAGAATTTCATCACCCAAGTAGGTGAGCAGGAAGAGGACGGCTAGCTGCTAGAAATTATGAACGTACATGAAGCAACTTGGCGAGTGGCGATAGAATCCCTAGCTACCACCAATCGAATTAACTTGAAGAATAGCTAGGTCGTGGTTGCTTGGATGCTCTCTGCCAAACTCTACTAGCTACGGCAAAGCCCTGCAAGCCTGGAAACCAATCAGCCCTGACTCTTCTCCTTGGGTGGAAATGCTGTAAGCCAAGTCTGTGAGGCAGTAAGAAACAACAGCAGGAGAGCCGCCAGCACGCTCACCAAAGTCCAGGGCCTCGCCAAGAACAAAATCCAGCATTCCCGTCTCCATATCTTTAATGGTGATTTACGGTGTTGGTGAATGTGTCGATAACATTCCACCCACGTCCTCGAAGGTATCGTGGAAGAGACTCCCTTCAGAGTGCGATCCCACATGCCTAGAATGGTGTCCCTACTTGTTATGTGATAGCTCGTTACTCCTTGTTCGCTCAAAAGCTGCAGGTCCGAGATGTTGATGCTCAAGGTCGCCATGCATTGGAGATAGCATCTCAAATCCCCGCATTGCACTCCGTAGAACAAATGTTCATGAAGCGCCAGGTTGTGAAAAGCTGACTCACTATAATCGTACAACTTGACCTTGGGTAAATGGAATGTTGCATTTCTCAGGTATCCTCGACCACTCACTCTGATATTCCTCAAAGTGGGGACCGTGCCCACGACACTGATGCCGACATCCTGGAGCCGCGTGACAGAGGGTAGGCTCTCCCAAACAGGGCGGGAAGAATGATCATGATGTGGTTCATGTTTGAAAGGTAAAGTGTGACCACAAATCACTCTGTACAAGCAATCCAAAAGATGCTGACAGTTTATCAAAGATTTCTCTATGGGTTCAACAGGATATGTCGAAATCAGGTGTCGGTGCATTTGTTGTTCGCTATGTTGGAAGTCGTTCATTGCTTGTGAACAGAATGAGCCTCTCAAGCACCCTAGTGGATTGCTATCCCGGAAGGTTTCCGGGTATGTGAAAGGGCTAAAGCGAAGAACAAAAGTATTCACAATCATCTCCAGTTCATCCTCCACCTTCGACTCTAGGACGTGGCAAGTGGGGTCTAACACTCTTCTCGCTTCTGTCTCATCATCGATCTCACAAATTTGTTGGATCACAGACTGAAGTAAATACATGGGCACTTGATTGTCGATGAGAAAGAAATCGGTCTTATCTAACAGAGGAAGCATTTCCTTAAAACCTCCAGCCAAGGCTTCAAACTCTTTCAAAAAATAGCGGTATCCATGAACAAACTTGAAGAGAACAACGAGAAAAAGGGCGTCCAAGGCCAACAGGTGCTCAATTTCCTCGTCCTGAAATCGAGCAGAGCTAGCTGCATAAGCTCGTCTAGCTATGTTTACATCTCCAACGACGAGATGTGCAAATTGATCCCATGAACTATTTCTCTTGATGAGCCTGGAATGCAGGATCCGAGCAATATCAATTTTGAAGACCTCTGTTTGAGAGGACGTCAAGGTGCGATGGTGAAGGCCGAACTCCAACCCCTTGTTTTGAAAACTGGCGGGAGACTTCGCTCGCAATTGCACTGGTACCTCAAAGACAGTCCATTCTGGTATATCTACTACTAGAGCTCCTTGTTGGGTTTCATATTTAAGCTGCCGAGCCATCTCTATTACATTCTCCGCCATGGCGAGCTAGTACAAATGGCCTCACGTCCGCAAAACTATCTCTGCAATGGGCGTTCACTGGTCATGGAGCATTGATCGAGAACAGCAGTGAAGGTAGATGTTTGAAAACGAGAATTCCCGAAACAAGCACTGATAGAGCAGTGGACACCACCATCCATGGATGAACCACACAAGTCAAGCATGGAAACTGGCACTTACACTTTACAATTGGAACCAACCGAAGGAAATGAGAAAATGAGAAATTCTGAACACTCTTGGAATCGGTCTCACCCACGAGCCCCACAGTAAGCTTAGAATCCAGTTCCAGGAAATGATCCTAGCTACAGTAGTTGGCTCTTCCCTTGCATGATTAGCTCGGGCATAAATTAGGATATTGTCTGTACAGACACGTGACTAATTTTATTGAAACACTATGATCGGCAATGCGGGCATCGAGTACGCCTATACCAACATGAGCGACTCTCAGCACGTAAGTTACACTGTCTGTACAGAGTCTTGCTTGCTGGTCACGTTATTATTGAAATTTAACTAATTATGTCGGAGATGAAGCGCACGAGTACAGACAGGTCCACAGTACAGACAAACCAGCCAACATGAGGCCAGGAAGTCTAGACGCGTTCTCTGTTGCAAATGAAGAGGCTCAAGGAGGGCTTCCAGGATGACCGTCACAATTCATTCATACTGGAATAAGTTCTGCTAATCCATGGCCACACACCCTAGAATTGCATCGTTACAACATTGTTAATTTAACGCTTTTGAATGTGCAGAAAGACGTTATCGTTTGATCACTTCTATCTTAGCACCGTCCCGCACGCAAAGTCGGCAGTGATCCAGCTGGGGTTGTCGCCTTCGGATTCGTTCTACGTGGTGAGTTTTCTGAGTTAGTCTATTTGCGACTCTTGAATGAAGTTATCAGACTTTGAATTGCACACTCCTTGACGCTTCAATCTCTATGATTATATCTATCCTTTGCTTGCTGAGAATTGCTTCGATCGATCAGCTGAACGTACGCAATGGTCTCTAGTCGAAATCATCTAATTTGTCTGGTCAGTTTGATTTAATTTGTTGACCACTGAAGCCAAGTCCGTCGAGTGTACTGACGTACGTATTACTAAGCATGCATGCACTTGGTGCGTGGATCTTGTGAAGTGCTCGAACGGCGAATTGCACTTGATCGCTGTGGGTGGGGCGTTCGAATTGGATCTCATGGGTGACGGTGATAGAGTAACGGTGTGGATGCCCTATTATGGCGGTTCCCGCGGCACAAGTGCCGACACTACTGTGAAGCCGGACGTGAGTACCAATGGAGGCGGAGGGAACAGCGATTTGGTTGAATTGGCGCCATTCTGGAGTTAAAGGTCTAATTTCAGTTTCAGGCCACAAAGTAAGAAGGATTTAGATTTGTACTAAGCTAAGATGTTTCAGGGTGCGCGTCCTGAAATGTGCCGAACTATTAGAATTCCACCAATTCACTCAACGAAATTGACGTGATAAGGGGCAAACTAACTAGGCTACCTGTTATTTACATGGGCTAGCTCGAGGAGCTGTTACGTTGGCTCTATGCTGAAGAGCGATGGATGTAGAGAGAGACAAACTCGATGTCCTGTGTAGGATTTGTCCTGCTGCAAATTGACGAGCTGTTGACATCAATTACAAAATTACAATCCCTCTGTCCCAAAACGATTGTCGACAATTGTGTTCGTATTTTTTTGAGTTGATTTCATTGATCATATTGTGAAAATCTTAATTAACTCTATAAAGACGGGTTGGTCTTCGTGGAAACCATCCTTTCTGCAAATTTATTTAAAAAAAATTCAAAAGTATTCATTGGAGATCAAACTACTATTTAGGACCTCCCCCTACGGACAAAATTCCAAAGATGAACAATAGCACTTATATGTCTTATATGCAAGAGTTCCTTGTCATCCATTAGACCATTTTGGTCTATAGCATCCTTACTGGGTTAAAGAAGGTTCCAAATTTTAAAATCACTAAAATCAATGAAGAACACTACATGTGTTCATTGCAACCTAAAAATTAGCCACAAAAAAATTGTTTTTTTGACCTACTTAGAACAACCTTAAAAAAAAAACACATTCAAAATAGACAATCATTTTGGAACAGAGGAAGCATTAAATTTCTCCCGACAATTGATTCAATCCACATTCAACTTGTAATTCACTTGCAAGATGAAGGACATTGATTCTTTTCTTCAATTACTTTGACAACATCATCAATTGAAAGCAAGTTTTTCAAGACTTTGCATTGTTTGGTGCCCATAGTATGAACCAATACTATGTATGGTGCTTGGAAATGGCAGGTCATTGCAAGAAACACCGGTACTATTTCGCATCACACCACGAACCACTTTTTTGTTTTCCACTATAACTTTTGGAGGTTAAGTCCAATGAACATGAAATTTTTATTGAACATACCTAACTTGAAGTTTATTAGATCCCTCATTTTTCAGAAATTAAAAAAAATCATTTTATATTTAAAAAACATTTCCGTTGAGCTGTCACATAAATACGTCCATGGTTACCATTACGTTTGCAGTGTCAAAATTCAATGATTTGATGACGAAACTTTCATGGTCTATTTACATAGGTGTAAAACCTACAAATTCCAAAAAAATTTAAAAATATGTTTTTTTATGTCCTGCACATGAGTAAATTTTTTTTTTTTTGGCACGCAATTTTTGAACAATGGTAATGGTTCTAAGATCGATCTTTTGATCAAATCTCATCAAAATCAACTTTCCTCAAATGGCCAATTTTTAGTTTTTTTTAAAATTGATTTTCCTATTTTTTACAAATTAAAATGTGGAAGTACTAATTTTCATGAGATTTTGCACTTTTCTGGATTTCCTACTTAGAGATTTTTCCTATGCCTTTCCTTTCTAGGGTAGCTTCTTCTTATAGGTTTATACATGAAACATATTTTTCACTTTTTTTAAAACTTGTTTTTCTAATTTTAAAGTACTCTCGAAAAAAAAAAAGTACTATTGAAAACGCTACGCTTTTTGGTCGGTGTTTCTTGCAACGACCCTGGCCTATTAGAGGTAGATGCTATGAAATGACTTATCTCACTCTACACTAAACAAGCATGCCTTGTGCAATTGTCACAACCATTAGTAAGCTAAGGACTCCCCCAAATGTAACTTTTTATTATAGATCATAAATACTAGTAATCATTAGACTCATAAAAAATTCATGTATTCTTGTTGCAAATTGAAATAGGATTTAAGGGTAATCTAGTATTGAAAGTAGGTATTCCTATGGCCTCAACTTTGAAAAGTGCCATGAACTCTAAAAACTCTCAAACCAATTGCATTTATTGTTTCTTTCATTTGCTAAAACTATAATATATGAAATCTTTACAATTCAAAATTGCTCATTTGAAAAAAATGTTTGCTTTTGGATATAGATACTTCAATTTGTAGATGTTATAAAGTAAGTCATAAGATTGTTTACCAATGAGGTAGGGACCTCTTCACATCTTTAAAAAAGAAACCCCACAATAAGATTGTCATTAGAGGATTTTTGAGGCCATTAGAAGACTGCGGGAACGCAATTTCTGCCTCGTGAATAGAAATCTGAAGTGGTTGATAGAGTGCCACATCATTAATTTTTATTTTTTTTGAAATTTTTTTTGGGCTTTTTTTCATATTTCAGGACCCCCTAATTTTTTTGAATTCTTTTTTTATTTTTTTATTTTTTTAGACTTGGTTTCCAGGATTTACTCCTAGTGCTTAAAAGTCTAGGGTGTGCTAAAACTGTCCGCATAACATTCTGTAGCAGTGAGGCTGACTGCCTCCCACCCTATGAAATGGTGTGAAATATTCCGCACCAAAATGATGTAACTATTGATATGTATTCCAAGCATGCTGAAATTGTCAAATGATAATTTTCACTTAGCTAAGCAAGTGCCAGGGTTACAAGCATGTCAAATTTGTCATATGATACTTAATTTTCACTTAGTTAGCGAGTACCATGGTTACAAGCATGTCAAATTTGTCATATGATACTTAATTTTCACTTAGTTAGCGAGTACCATGGTTACAAGCATGTCAAAATTGTCAGATGATACTTAATTTTCACTTAGCTAGCAAAGTACTAGGGTAACAATAGAAGAATTAATTGCAAAACAAATTTTTTTTTATCATACTTTAATTTTCAATCTGAATGTTTTTTGGGATGAGACCTTCAGAGAGGGAAAGGCAGCCTCTCTTAAGGCTACTAAATGTTATGTGTGCTCCAAATTTTTGAGGCATCTATCCTTCCGAAATATAAATCAATGCATTAAAAGGATCCTTTACGATGACCTTTACTTTGAATCATTGATTCAGTTTGGATTGCAAATTTTATTTTAATAAGAAGGATTTAGAAATCTCCAACCCTTGCTTACATGGAATTGGCAAAATGCTAAAAAATGAAGTTGAAAATTCCCAAATCCTTGTCAATGATGCTTGTGTATGCCATATTTGAAAAAAAATATTTTAAAATTTACCTTATTAAAGAGTGGATTTGCAAGAATAACTAGTTATAGGACATTGGTGAAGTTGATGATCAATGGTAATGCAAGGAGACTCTTTATGAAAGTTTTTGAGGGAATTTTGTCAAAAAAAACTTGCCTCCTATTTGAAATCAAGGTACATCATTTTGATAAAATTCTCAAAGATGTGTCCAATTATTTGGATGAATTATGAAAAAATTAATGAATGATTTGGATGAACTATTAAAGGAAAAAAGGAAATTTGGTTGAACTCTTGTTATTTGAGGAAGTCTCTCATAATTCTTCATAATCACTCATTTCAAGAAGATTATGCAATTTAGAATACATGGATCTTAAAATGAATATCAAATTTTGTAGCAAGTTTCTATGGATTTAGGGTTTATATGCTAGTCTTCAAGTTCAATGCCCTCACATATATCCGGAATCATAGAATGCATGATTCGCAATAGTGACATTTGATCTTTCATTTGGTCTAAACAGTCAGTATAGTATAACCAAGCAATGGTCCTTCCTATGTTGGAAAAGTACTATGCTTTTTGAGATGCCTATGAGGGATTTATGAATTGATGTAAGGATTAGTGTAAGCATTAGAGGGGATTTGAGGCCTCCAAAGGGTCGTCTCGGGGATGTTCCTGGAAACTGTTTCCGTAAATGCTAGCCGTTGTCAGGCCAGCATTTACCCCAAAAAAATGGGTTTTTATAAACTTCCCTGATTGAATCAGAGTAGACTCTATATTCCAATCAAAATTCATGTTTGTAATAGGAAATATACCTTGAATTTGTTTAACATATGAGTTTGTTCCCAACCAAAACAAACATCATAAGTATTAAAACTACCACACTTTCTATCAGTTTACCCAATCCAAAATGAGAGTTTATTTACTGCTAGCAGGTCCAGCATACACGACCCTCGTAAATGGATCACATCATTCAATTTATTCCTTGCCAGAAAACTACTGATGCTATCAACCATATTCAGTAGTTGAGATAAGATCCAAATACCGAGATACTTTTAACTTTTTAACTTTTTGTACATTTAAATAATCTTGGTTAAAATTTATAATAAATTTATATATAAAATAGGGGACATTAAAAAGGCAAAGTGTTTTAAAAATAAAATAGGAATGATAATATGGCTGATTTTTCCGCTTTATGGTAAAATACACTACAAAAAAAACCCCAAAAACGTGACTGCGAAAAATGACTGCAGAGTGACTACACAGGAGTCACTCCACTCTTTCATGACTACAAAGTGACTACACACCATTGCAGTCATTGTGGACAAGGTAGTGACTACAGTGCAGCTTAGTGTATTATCACACACTTGGATGAAAAAAGGATGATAAGATCTACGTGGCACTTGTGATTTTTGGGCAGTTCTTCAAAAATTGTGGGCAGTTGCCCATTCCACTCCAAAATTTTGAAGAAGTACCATGACGTCACCAAATTTCAGAGTCACTTTGCAGTCACTATGGAGTCATTGTCAAGTTGAAATACTGCTGACGTGGACATCCACGTCAGAGTCATGTAGAAGTCATTATGTAGTCATTTTGATATTATGAATCATCCGTACGTTGTTGACGTCAGAGTCACTGTGAAGTCAAAGACACGTAGAAGTCACGTAGAAGTCATTATGTAGTCATTTGGTATTATGAATAATCCGTACGTTGCTGACGTCAGAGTCATTGTAAAGTCATTATTTAGTCACTTTGCAGTTGTAATGTAGTCACTATACAAAAATGTTAAATGCAATTTTATTTTGTGGCTATGTGTGCAAAAAATAAATATTAATAATTATATGGGAAGTAGTCACTTCACAGTCATATATGAATACATTCATAATTTTGCAACAATACACCATACACAATAATTTTGTATTGTATGATATACCACATACAATACACCATATACAATTCATACAATACAATATACCATATGCCATTCACCATACACCATACACCATATGCATGCATTATTCCATGTATTTTAGTGTGTGAGTATGAATAGAAGAAATGTCAAGCCTTTTATAGAACTAGGATAGTAGTTGGCAAGACAAAGCTTGTGGGATATGTAAAACGCAGGAATTGCATTACAAATAATATTTTGAACCTCATTGAAATATAGTATATGAATTTTTTCCAAAAAACTTTGAACTGATGAAAGTTAGAAGATCAATGTCACTTTCACCTCCAAAAATCCGTTTTGGATTTTGAGCCTTAATTCAAAAGTTATAGACAAGTTTGCTAAAAGATTTGAAAAGGATTGACATAGAGGGAGTACTAGACTTTTGAATAGTTGTTTCGTAGTTACACGCAGTCATTTTGTAGTAGAACCACAGTGGTGATGTAGTCACTTTGTAGTAGAACTACAGTGAAAAAATGTGACTTAATAATTACTATTGGGTTCTTTCTAAAGACCTTAGTGTAAATTTATTGATATTCTTTATATTTCAAATGTAAATTATTTGAAGTGTTCAAAACTAGTGCAATGACAATGGCACATGTTTCTAGAAGTATTTGTGGCATATTCATAGGAATTTAAACAAAACATAAAAATGGACCCTAAAGAAAAAAATATTATACGCAAATAAAGAAAAAGACCACCAACAATGCATCATTTCACAATAAAATTATAAAACAAAAGAAGTCTTGCATTCTAGAACAAGATGTTTAAGAAGAAATGAATAAGATATACTTAGGGGAAGCACTCCATGTATTTATATTGTTAGCAAACCACATGTAATAAAGACTTTAGACCCTCTACTTCTTGAATATTGATGCAATGGTCAACAAAATGTTTTTTCAATAAGTATTTGAGTTGGACTACAAGTCAATATGAGTAATTTCCCTTCATTTCTCAATCTTCTTGAAAGTCGTATTATATATTATTTGACGTTAAAGTTTTCAACAATAAAAAACTAAGATAATTATCAATTAAAGTTGAAAATTATAAATTGAATTTATTATTAGGAATAATTTTGGCTCTAAAAAAGGCTGCAAGTTTTTCACCCCCATGGTGCAAATATATATATATATAATTTTTTGAAACTTCGAATCTAACAT
Organism: Thuidium tamariscinum; assembly: GCA_947034885.2. Taxonomy (NCBI): domain Eukaryota; kingdom Viridiplantae; phylum Streptophyta; class Bryopsida; order Hypnales; family Thuidiaceae; genus Thuidium; species Thuidium tamariscinum. Next base: position 552,304 of record OX344755.2, on the reverse strand, counting down.
AGTACTACTAGTCCCGTATACACTACTTGAGATTGACAATTGATAAATATTTTTTAAATATTTTAATTTCTTTCTCAATTTTTTCATTTTTTTTTGGAATTGCACCATGGAGGTGCTCAAAATGAATTCTTAATAACCTCTTTTAGGATTGAAATTTTTCCTAATGAGTTTATTCAAAAATTAATAAGGCCGGGATTAAAAACTCACTTTATTGCATATGATATACAAAATCTCCTAAGAGTTATCTTCTTAAGAAAAAAATTAGGAACAAAAAATTAGAAAAAATAAAAGATAACCTTCTCTTGTATTTTATATATATATAATAGTGTGTATGTGTGCAAAAGTCATTGGTATTAAAACAACTACTTTTGTAAAATTATATTGAATTTATAAAGACCAAGAAGTTAAAAAAAGACCAAATTATAAAATTTAAATGAAGAAAATTTTGGAGAATATACTTATCAATAAAAATTCACAATGTATATGAAGAATTGAAACACTTATGAATAATTTTAAAATTTTGACTACAAGAAATTCCACCTAGTTAATATTAAATTTAAAAAAAAAATCTAAAATATTTGATACCTTGTTCTATGATACATATATTAGAAAAACTCATATAACTAGTTTTTAAATACTTTAATAGTCCTCAAAGAATATTAATTTCAGATATGTAATTACATTTTTGAATTTCTTGTTAAAAAGGATATAAGAATTTTCTACATTTAAAGAAATTACATCCCTTGAGATTGGACTAAAGTGCATTTGTTTATAAGTGATTGTAATTAGGGCCATATACTATAGGAGTTGCGTACCCAAGAAGATAACTTATTTGTTTAAAAAGGATATTAAAGTGTGAGTGTTGGAAAATTCTAAAGGGCCTTTGCAAGAAACATAGTGCATTTTTTTAGAGCATTTTAGCATTAAACACTTTTTTCAACAAATTGTCCTATCCATTTTTTCTATAAAAAAATCTTGATTTGGCTAAAAAAAATATTAAAGTCATTTTGAAGTCATACATTAGTCATAGACAGTGGCATTGTAGTCATAAAATAAGACTAAAGTCCACGTCAGCAAATTGTCCTATCCATTTTTTCTACAAAAAAATGGTTGATTTGGCTAAAAAAAACATTAAAGTCATTTTGGAGTTACACATTAGTCATAGACAGTGGCATTGTAGTCATAAAATAAGACTAAAGTCCACGTCAGCAAATTGTCCTATCCATTTTTTCTACAAAAAAATCTTGATTTGGCTAAAAAAAACATTGAAGTCATTTTGGAGTTACACATTAGTCATAGATAGTGGCATCATAGTCATAAAATAAGACTAAAGTCCACGTCAGCAAATTATCCTATCCATTTTTTCTACAAAAAAATCTTGGTTTGGCTAAAAAAACATTGAAGTCATTTTGGAGTCACACATTAGTCTGTATATGTGCTCCTGTTTTTTACTTCCTGCCCAAAAGTCGAAAGTCCGGGCAGTATTATCCATGAAAAAACAAATAGTCATTTAGTAGTCGGTGGGAAGACATCTACAGTAGAATTCTGTGACTTGGGGTTACTTTTCAGTGACTGAGGCATCCGCAATTGACATTACCTCAGTTCTCGGCATCATCTTGTTCCCATGAGAACTGAAAATTGTGGATGAAAGCCTATCTTCATTGCACCCTAGTTAGTAGTTGGAAAAAATGACTCACAAATGACTATTCAGTCCTTGCTACCCTGGGGCTGGTGCAAATATGGAAATTGCAGTCATTTTCTAGTCGTTTTCCCCCCAAAGTCACTTCTGAGTCATCTCCTGCAGTCACGATTTTGGGTTTTTTTTTGTAGTGATAGGGGTTCTTTTAATGTTGCCAAGTAATGATTACAAGTAATTGATAGCCCCCCTAAAAATATCCCACTACCGCACGTGAGTCCCCCAAATATACAAGAAGTGTCCTCCCCGGGTACCAAGTGTGTCTCTAGTTCAAGCATCCAGTAACAACTTAAAAGAAGTGAGGTACGAATTTGAACACGTGCTTTGCTTATTAAAACAGGAAGTCGAAACAAAACTGCTTTATTCACGAAGCCATCATAAACTGTAAAAAATCAAGCTCATCAAGACATGAAGACATTATATCCACCCGTGTCTAGGGACAAATATCCAAGTCTAGCATGCCACAATGACAACAACATAAAGGAGAACGCTTTGCTCAAACCTTGAAAGAAATTTTATTTGAAATTTTTTCCGAGAGGTGGTAACTCTCACCTGTACTCATGCCAACCAGCCAATCATTAGTATGCTAATTAACATATACGAGGTGTCTGCAAGTTACCACAACTTGTTATCATTTATTCACAAGAGAGAATTTTCAAAACAACTAGTATCCACAACTCCAAAGTATGTTTAAAACACAACTTATTAGTTTTGCTACAAACTCAAATTACCACCTGTTGCCCGTTGTTCTGAGAGCCAAGAGCCATTTTCTGTAAGCTTCCTTAGCAAAAAACGACCTGCTAACTTACAGACCCCGAGCAGCTTCAATGTAGAAATAAAAACCAGTTTGTGTGAACAAAGAACAAACACAAGTTGCTTGCAATACTGTAACCAGTCATTCCAAAAATATTAAAAGTCATGCTGGAGCCATGAGGAGTGCCAAAGCTTCACTGTAATCAACGATAAGAACAACTTCCTTAAACAGCTCATCAATTGGTCAATTAAGGAACTAGTTCCAATAAGCCGTCAAAAAACTACCAACAAGGTGTTATAGCTCATAGATGACAGTAGGTTGTCTATAATTGCAGTACTTTTGTTCAGAGAAGAAGCAGGATCTTAATATTTGAAGAGTACTAATATTTAGTACTTTCAAGCATAATGGAAACTTACAAAGGTATCTTGCTCAAGTTTCATAAATTAGAACACTATTAACTCAATTTGTCTTTATTTTTGGAGTAAAGATTAGTAGAGTTTAAATTTATAATATACACTAAAAATATCACTCTTTTTTCTTTTTTCTCAGAAAACCAAAGGATATTTTTATGAACTAGCGGAACCCTACCATATAAATCAGGCACAGTTTGTGTAAATCCGGAAAATTTACGCTGCTCTCGATCTAGGCCAATACCAAGCTCCCTATTCGCGCTGCGCGAACGCTGTCTGCCTTCAATTCCAGAGTGCAAGCGCAAGTGCCTCTTTGTGCCGAGTGGGATCCAGCTCAGTCGATAAGCTCGATGACTGTCTGAGCATTTGCAATCCCCTGTACAGAGTAGTGTTCTAAAGTCGAGTTTCAGACGACACACGAAATCTAAATAGAAACACATGTGCTTGTTCTCAATTGATTGATGTTCATATTTTTGTCAATTTGCCCTTGGTAAGCTATGGCGATGGTGTGGAATTCTGTGCGATGAGGCCCCAGGGCTGTCGCTCTGCATTTTGCTATACTGTCCTAGGCTAAGCAATTAGCCGATCACTCTGGTGCAATTTTTGGACCTCCATTGGATTCTGTAAGAGCTCCAGCCATAGATAGGTTCAGTCGAATTGAATTGTCGTCCTCGCGGAGTGGTTCTTGCGGGCCGTACTCAAGTCACCGACGTTCTCTATTCATCGATGCTATCTCGGAACAGGTGGCGGTACAAAATCTTTCCGGATCTGAAGAAGGTGCGCATTCAAACTCGAGAATTGAATTGATTTTCAAATCCGCTGCGGTTTGTTGAGTCTCCCTAATGATACAATACACGATGTGTAGCATCCTTGCTTGGCGTACTGATACTTGAGAGGTTGCTTTTGTATGTTAGGGTTCTGTAATCGGGTAACTCACTTCAATTCTATACATCTATAATATAGGTGTCTATATTATAGACACTTCAATGGTTATAGTGTATTTATGTTCTAAACACTTATATTATAAGTGTCTATGTTATAAGCACCTTTAATGAGTGTAGGATACTTACTTATACTTAGGCTCAAGGCTCATAGGCTCACATTTTCATGCTTACATATTAGAGTCGTTGATATTAATTTTAAAATCCATATATTCTAAATTGCATAATCTTTTTAAAACGAGTGATTATAATGAATTATGAGAGACTTCTTCAATAATTCAAATTCAATGGAAATTCGTTTTATTCTTTCATAGTTCATCCAAGTTATGTATTCATTTTTTCATAAATTATCCAAAAAATTGTGAGACATCTTCAAGAATTTTATCAAAATGATGTACCTTGACTTTGAGTAGGAACAAGTTTTTTTTGGCAAAATTCCCTCAAAAACCTTCACAAGACATTAGAGTCTACTTGCATTACCTCTAATCAACTATTCTACCAATGCTCTATAGCTAGCTATCAATCTTGCAATCCCATTTTTTTATAAAGGTAAATTTTTTAAATAATTTTTTGTAAATATGGCTTGGCACAATCATCATTGACAAGGATTTGGGAATTTTCAATTCTTTTTTTTAGCATTTTGTCAATTCCATCCTAGCCAAGGTTGGAGATTTCTTAATTCTTCTTATTAAAATAAACTTTGTAATCCAAATTGGATTAGTAATTCAAATTAAAGGTGATCGTAAAGGGTCCTTTTCATGCATCGATTTGTATTTTCGAAAGGAATTACATGCCTCAAAAATCTGGAGCACGGTCTAATTTTAGCACACCCTACAGTAAAAGTTACCCTACCAAGCGTCTTCCTCTTGCAATTGATTGCAATTTGTGAAAATCCGGAAAATTTGCGCTGCTCCCGATCCAGGCCAATACCAAGCTCCCTGCGCGAACGCTGGCTGCCTTCAATTCCAGAGTGCAAGCGCAAGTGCCTCTCTATCAGCCCACGCACATGCCCGTTTTCTCACCCGCCACCCGCCATTCGCTTGGCCAGGTGGCGGGTGATGACTGGTTACTCCACAAATTTCGAGTGGCACTGAGGCGCTTGCTGCCTCCCCAACGCACATGAGTCTTCCGCCATGCCTCGCCACGCCTTGTCGAAGTAGGTGAAAACCCTATTTTTTGGGGGTTTTTGTTTATTGTTTTTAAAAATTGATGAAAGCAAATGATGAATAGTTTTCTATGTGGTTGTTGTGTTTCAATCTTTGAAAATTCAAACTAATTTCACAAAGGTCTAAAAAATATGAAACGACTTTTGATAAGATGTCTATTCTATTTTACTTTCTACAAAAAATATTGAGAATTTTTTGAAGACCAACAACCTTGAAAAGACAATAAGTTATTAAATGGTGTCTTCAAGAACAAACTATAGTTCTCTTTAGAAATGAAATTCATTTGCTTAACCCTCAAAGGATATTGCAAACTCAAGTGACATTTTGAAAATCAAAACCTAAATTTTGGCATAGTTCTTAATTTCGAATGTTTTTAAATATAAGTAATAAAATGTAACTCCAATAATCTTCTTTTTATTTCATTTCAATTTTTTTCAAAATGATTAAAATTATATTTTTTGTCACACTTGAAAGATAGCATCTTCAAAGCTCAAGATATATCACTTTCAAACTTTTTTTTGGTCAAATTTCTCTTCATGTGAGCTCAAGGAGTAAATTAATTACACATGATGTTTTTCAATATTATTTTCATTTTTCATAAATATTTCATATTATTTTAAGCATTTTTGTAATTACTATAATTTTTACAAAGATTTTTTTAAATCATATTAAATTCATCACCAATTGTTATCGTACTTCAATTAACCCCTAAAGGATTGTTTGTTGCCTCAAGAGACAATTTGGGTCCAAATTTACACAATATGGTTTCAATTTGTAGTGAATTTCTTTCTAATTTTTTTTGAACATGTATCATTTTGCAAGAGCTTTGTAATTATATAGTTTTCTTTGAATCGGTGTCCAAGAGCAAAATTTATAGAACAATAAATAAAATGGATTATTGTAAGTAATATACAAAAAATCATAAAAAGTCAAAAAAAAAATTTAATTTCCTTCTAACACTATATTTTTTTTACATGTGTAGCTTTGATTAATTCTATTTGGATTAACAATGAGGAAGTTATGGATAATCTTAGTTTTTTGGGCAATCTAAACATATACTTGAAAAAATAATTTATAGGAATTCATTTTTTAATGTAATTTTTGCAATTTAAAAAGAAAATTATTGGAAAGGATTAAGCTTGCTTGCTAGAACAATCTCATCATTGGGATTATTAAAATTTAATTCCATCTCAAAGCTAATAACAATTTAGGTTATAATTCAATCTTAAACCTACATCTACTTAACAATATTTTTAATGAATGATAATTAAATGTTTTTTTGTTGCATTTCTTTTTATAGATTTTCAATTTTATTTTAAAATATAAAATAATAAAAAAATAAAAATCATTAGTGCAAAACAACAACGAAAAGAAAAAACATTTCTAATACTAAAGAGTAACTTCCCTTGAAAGAACATCACAAATTGACCCTATGGAGAACGAACAGTCATAAAGCCTAAAAAAATTTCACCTGGCCCCACCAGAATCACCCTTGGCGGACTGGCGCGGGTGCTGGCGGGGCGATAAGTTAACTGCGGAGGAGCTGGCGATTAAACCCGCTTCCTGTCGACGTGGCGAAAAGGGCTTTTTTTCTGCCCTAATCTGCCAATTCGCATTTCGTGTAGGGAAGCCAAATTGGCCTTTCTGTAGGCAAAGCCAAACTTAAACCCTATTTCCCTTGCCGTGAACAGACCCAGCAAGATATTATCTGGGCAGGAGCTTCTTGGACCCAATTGCGAGTTTGGAAGGAGATTGTGAAGCAGAGGAAGGTTTGGTAGGAATTCCGCCAGGGTTGATTCCGCCAGTCCGCCAGGCGGAGCTCGACGAAAACCGCCGGCACCCGCCAATTAAACGGGCATGTGCGTGGGCTGTGTTGTGCCGAGTGGGATCCAGCTCAGTCGATAAGCTCGATGACTCTCTGAGCATTTGCAATCCCCTGTGCAGAGTAGGGTTCCAAAGTCGAATTTCAGACGACACACGAAATCTAAATAGAAACACATGTGCTTGTTCTCAATTGATTGATGTTCATCTTTTTTCAATTTGCCCTTGGTAAGCTATGGCGATGGTGTGGAATTCTGTGCGACGAGGCCCAGGGACTGTCGCTCTGCGTTTTGCTATACTGTCCCAGGCTAAGCAATTAGCCGATCACTCCGGTGCAATTTCTGGACCTCCATCGGATTCTGTAAGAGCTCCAGCCATAGATAGGTTCAGTCGAATTGAATTGTCGTCCTCGCGGAGTGGTTCTTGCGGGCCGTACTCAAGTCGCCGACGTTCTCTATTCATCGATGCTATCTCGGAACAGGTGGCGGTACAAAATCTTTCCGGATCTGAAGAAGGTGCGCATTCAAACTCGAGAATTGAATTGATTTTCAAATCCGCTGCGGTTTGTTGAGTCTCCCTAATGAGACAATACACGATGTGTAGCATCCTTGCTTGGCGTACTGATACTTGAGAGGTTGCTTTTGTATGTTAGGGTTCTGTAATCGGGTAACTCACTTCAATTGTCATTCAGTAAATGGATTGGACATGTAATTGGCCATCTTTCAAGAACGCCGCTGGATGTATTTTAATTTTGTATAGTAATCAAAACTGCGAATCCTTACTGAAGTTTAGGACTGATGAATTGAGACATTTCTGTTTGATGTGTTCAGGTATTGCTGTGTTGACCTTGAACAGGCCTGAGGCTAGAAATGCAATTGGGGTCGAAATGCTATCAAAGTTACGAGCAAGTTTAGAGAATCTTCAGTTTCATACTTCCACACGAATTCTTATCATCTGTAGTACAGTCTCCGGTGTCTTCTGTGCTGGTGCTGACCTCAAGGTTCGGTTGCTTATTATTCTCTTACTGTCTTTTGTTTGTACTTTCAATGTTTTTGTGTGCTATGTGTTTTAAGATATTGTAATAGAGACTCTTTTAGGTTCACTTCGTACAATAGAGCTCTTGCTGACCTTTGTTAGATGTCGAATTTGGTCTCCTGTTATAAAGTGATGGTAAGAGGACTCCGTTGTTTAGGGTTTAGGTATCTCGGATAGATTTCAGACCTCTTTTATGGTTTCGTCCTAGTGTCAATCCCGCTTGTTTCATTAAGTTGCCTGGCTAGGAATGAATACCCAGGATTTTCTTGGGATAATTCTTTAGCATTCATCTTCCCTTTATTTTAAGTGCGAAACTTCAAAAAATTGACACTTTTCCAGAGCCGCCTCTGGAACTTCAGATCCATACCAGTCTTTATTTATTGAACTCTGCACTTGAATGCCACAATTCTGGCGCTTGAAACTCGCTATTTTAACAAATTCGACCGTATTGAGTTCTCGTTCTTGACTAATCCAGTTTACTCCTTTTCGTTGTTTGTAATCAGGAAAGACGTAAGATGGGAGTTGCTGAAGCTCAAAAGTTTGTGCACACACTTCGTTCGACGTTTAATGCTCTTGAGGTGCTTAAAACTTACTTATTATGGCCGGATAGAGCAGAAGCAATTTGTGTGGTGAGGTGCAATTGTAGATAACCTATTATATCCTCCTCTACTTTGAATTTTTTGCTCGTCATTTAGTCCTGCTCGTCTGATATTTTTTGCACGTAAATTTGTGGGCGATCATGTTCTAGACCGGTTTTTTTTGCTTTGGGTCTGCTTGGCCTCTCGTAGATCTCTGATAGCAATGCTGCAATGCATTGTGCAAGCATGTGAAACCCTATCCAAGTGGGCTGTGAGTGGGTTATCCAGGTGTGTGTGCTGGACGCAGTTGTGTATGCTTTCTCACCCACCCTGTCATTCAAGTTGTCACTGGATGAGGCAGCCCTCAAATCTATTGTTATTGATATTTTCGGATTCTTAAGGCACCTTTTGATGTATGCAGACTCTTCCCATTCCAACCATCGCTGCTGTGGAGGGAGCGGCACTTGGGGGAGGTCTGGAATTGGCACTGGCTTGTGATCTTCGTGTTTGTGGTACTGTTTACATTCTCCGCTCTTATTCCGTTAACTCTTACATTTACGTGTTTTTCTTGTGCATGAAGTTGATGGTACCTTGCAGTGTGAGTCAATTCCTCTGAATTTCCTCTTCCTGTCAGATGTTTTGGGTTGAAGATCGCATAGATGTCTAAATTAGAAGGCGGTGTAGCATTATCTGCTGACGAGATATGTTTCGGAATTTGTTATGACGTGCCTATGAAGGAGATGAAGCGGTATTTGGACTTCCGGAGACTGGTCTTGCCATAATTCCTGGGTAATTGCCCTCCCAGTTCATGATTTCTTTTTAATGCTTTAGGAATCACAAGTTTGGAGGATTAATCATCTGAGTTCGGAGTACCTGACTGTAAGCTCATACTTCATACCTACTTGTGCATTCTGATAATTTAGGACCTTGAGGATATGGTCGCAGGGCTGGGGGTACTCAGCGTCTACCTCGAATCCTAGGTCGAGCTCGGGCAAAAGAACTCATCTATACTGGTCGACGAATTACTGGTGAACAAGCTGAAACGATTGGTATTTCCCAACCTGATGCGAGTCTAGTAACTGAACAGTATTTTAGTATGAGAGACTCGACAGTTGTTTGTCTATCATTCCGGCAACCCTGTGTCTTATTGATAGGTATGAAGTAGTTGGTGACGATGAATTTAATTGCAAGTTTTCTTGTCGTCCGCGGGACTAATTGTTGGGATTCTGGACCTAAATGTGGAGCAGGGCTCGTGAATCACTGCGTGCTGGCGGGAAATGCCTATCAGAAGGCTGTTGAAATAGCACAAGAGATAACAAAGCAGGTGCATTTTTTTGCTGATATAACCAGATGCATGACAGGAAATTTGATGATTTCAAGAACATCCCTACGCTATTGAGTCAGCAAATTCTTCGGCGATTCCCTATCTTGCAGTTATAAAGCTACAAAGACAGATGCGAATGTCTGTTATTTCAAATTAGTTTTCATGTGACAATGTAGTTCCTGACCTTGGTGGCCTTTCTCTAAATGGGTGATGGATACAGGGCCCTCTAGCTGTGAAACTGGCCAAAGTTGCAATTGATCGAGGAAGTGAAGTAGACACGTCATCGGGTATGATAATCGAGGAAGCTTGTTATGCCCAAGTGCTGAAATCTAAGGACCGGCTTGAGGGACTAGCTGCTTTTGCAGAGAAGCGAAAACCGTGCTACACAGGTGAATGAATAACTTTGGAAATGGATTTTCAGCTAGTGGTACCTTCGTGACTCATGTTTAGGATACGAGGTATGTGACCATGGAAGTTGTGAAATCCCTCTGGAGGCTATTTCTCAAAGTGGGCGTGGCGCCTTTGGCCGAGTAGTGAAGCGTTCTACTTTTTCAATTGTACGTCATCGAGAAACTTCCTGACTCTTCATTTTTGTATAGAAAAGCCCTGTACTTTCGAGTCATTAACATGAAATAAGATGTAGGTATACTAGTTGGCGACGCTGGCTTAATCAATCGTGGCTGGTGTTCCCCCATCTTTTTAGAGTCAGGCCTTAGGATGAAAGTCTTCAGCTACTAATGTCCTCCACACTGTTGTAAAAGCAGTAATGTGTAGCTCTAGATTTCTGATTTATGGACATTTCTATTAGCTAGTTCACTGATTATATGTCAACCGAATTATTTTTCACACTGAATTGTATCCAATACCTCTCATTCTGCAGTATTTAAAACAATTGAGCTGTAAGGTTCTTTGCTGCAAAGAGGTTTTTGGAATTTCATGCAAATAATTTTTTCAAGCAAATCATTAATACTTGCGTCCTAGTTTATATTGTTGCACTTCATTTGAGGAATACCTGTTTCTGTGTTGTGAGCATGATGAGTTGGAATCTTCTCGACTGGAGTATATAGTGTATATCGGATTGAATATTCTTGTTCCGGATGAACGAAAAATTCTGGTAGCTGAGTACCCCCCTCTCCTCGTTATCCAGTCACTGTCAATCACAAAGGATTCATTTACTCGCCGCCTTGGAGATGTGGGTTTGTTGTACTGTCACGTGTGCGTTAGTCAGATTCCCTTTTTTCATTGCATGAATCCAATGAATCAGGTTGATTCTTGTTACATAAAAAATGCATTATGAGTGTATTTCGCTTGATTATCTCGTGTGCTTTTTTTGCATCATATGATAGTTGGAAACCCTGTGCTTTTGATGTTGAGATTTTATGGTCTTGTGAACAAACGAAGATCAAGAGTCTCACTTGCCTAACGGATGCTAACGAGCCTGCTGATTACAGAGTTGTTTCAGCACCTGGTCAACGTAGGTCAGATTGCCATACAGACCGAGTGCAAGTAATAGATCCAGGAATGGTGATCTTCATGAAACTGCATGGAGGCGCATGTACAGTACTAGTTGATGCTGTAATTATGGTCATGGGATTTACACAATATTGTAAGTACCCATATACACTAAACCCTACTCTGTTATTTCGCACTCCTTGTTTATCCTCAGAATCTGTGATGTGTATACATCTGATAGGACAACTTCCACGTGTCAAGTTGTGAACATGCATGAGAGTGCTACTTGAAGTCCCCCGGTTTGAGTGTAAGTTACTTGTATGTGCCTGTCCCTTTATCGGTCGGCTCTTCAAATCTAGTCCTGTTCGTAAACCTAATACGTCCAGACATGGCAGTAGTGTAAATATCTTTTGATAGTCACTACTCAAGCATTTTAATTTTTCATAATTTCTGTGTTGATGCACCTCATAGCATCATCAGTTATACTGCATAACAATCTTGAATGTAAAAGCACCTACCTGTGGTTCAGTTCCAGGTTGTGGCTCAAATTGTCGCCTGCTGACTTGTTTCAACGCAATTGTCCTTTCTTGGAGGTCATATTCGATTCGTACAGTACTTGGGGCCAAGGTTGAAATATCACAGTCCATTGACCGCCGCATTTTCGCAGATTTCATGGCTGGTGAGTCTTAGCTAGATGAACCATGTGGGCAGCTTGTGAATACCACCCAGTTAAGAAGCAACCTTCACGATCGTAGCCGCTCATAAAGATGTACCTTGCACCATCTAAGAGAACGACGTCATGCTGGTTGATTCAACTCGTAACTAGAAAATTCTGCTCCTCCTCTAGGTAATCTTTTGGTTTCTTTTCCAGGTATTATTTATATGGTGAAGTGCTGCAAAAATACTAAACTCTTCTGCGTTAGAAGCTCTCGTGTAATTGGAGGGATTCTGGATCCCCACCGCTCAAACTGACTACTAACTGCCTTGTTTATATACACGTACATCTAGGTTTTGATCCCAACCTACTAGCAAACTGGGCTTCCTGAAAGAGCGCATTGGGGAAGTTGATTGCGCAAAGGTACTGTGAGCTGCAAATGCATTTTATCAGTAAGTAATCAAGTCAATCAGTGTTGATTAAATTAGTTTGTTAACTGTCAAACTAGTGTGCAGCACTAGATTCTTGAACTCTATTGTCATGAAATAAGATCTCAGACACTTTGTGTCCTGCTGTGCTGGCAACGAGAGTTGCCCACCCACCGCTGGCTCTACTTGTACTGTACGATCAAAGTCTCTTGTGTGATCCAGAGAGCTGATTGAAATTATACGTCATTACAGTTTGGTCCCACTTTCCCTGAATCCGGTGACATCCTTAAGCGAAGGAGTTGTACCTGAATGCTCCGTGTATCCTCATCCACCGTCGAGAACATTTAAGGGGTTATGCTACGGCACGATAATAAGTGACTCCGTAGGAATCTCCGGGTCTTTGGGGGAAGAAGTGAAGTGGCCTGGCTGTCCGCCCAATGAAAGTTCAGACCCGGTCGTGGCTCAAGGACACTTCATGGTTTGAAGCCCAAGGCGTTTGACGAGGGGCATTCGCAATATGGTTGGTACCTAATCTCATCTTACCACTCACGTGTCGTACGTCCTTATCAGACTCACGAGTTGACCAGCTTTTGATTCTCATTACAGAGCTTCATTTGAGATTATGTCAGGATTTGTTTGTTTGTAATTATACCGTGTTCCTTAACGAGAAGTTTCCTATCTATTGTATCCAGGGACTGAACTCACTGAAGGGAGAATTTGAGTTCGTATCTTGGCCAGCATTGAGAGAAGTAACGAATCACTACCCCTAAAAACTATTCCTCAATCGAAGGCCTTAATATCCTGGAATTGAAATTTGGCAATGAATTTACTTGTGCTCATCTGAAACCTTTTCCGTCAATCGATCTGTGTGGTCATGACGGGGGTTGCACAGCTTGGCTTTCCCTTGAAAACCGACCGCCATTGCTCTTTGCATCATTTCGTCCAGCTTACAACCAGCCATTAAAGAGCAATGACCCGTACGTGAAGCTCATCTCTTAGAGAGATGGGCCCATGACGACGCCAGGAGCACCAGACTATTCTACCGAGCTGTGCTTAACATTAACACTTCTGGCTTCTTCCTCTAGTCTATATGTGTTGGTGCACATGCGCTTCAAGCTGCTGCTCAACTTACCTCTCCCTTTATCTGCAGTTAGATTCAGCACAGGTCTGAAGACATAGGTTGGCTTTTGATTCTGTTCTCAGCCTACTCTGGCTGCGAGACATGCCAAATTGTATCCAGGTTAACATATCATGTGTCTAGCACCGATTTAATTAATTTAGAATTCTGTCGCATGCGCATCAAAATTCTTCTATGATAGCGATTTATGAGGGATACGGCGTACTAGATTTCGGCTCGGAGTTTCCATCTTTCTGATTTGTGCTACATGCTGAACTGGTTTGAGGTGCAAGAGATGACTAAATCCTCACTGTCACCTCAAGATACTCACTGATTATTTGAAATCCAACTTGAGATTATAGCTTAGACTGACTTCATACTGAACCTGGTGACATGTATATTGCAGGACATGCCGGTAATTCGAGGAGAGTTGGAACAGAAGCGCTGAAGCTATTTGAGACGCATTTGAAAGTATGAGTATCTGGATTTGAAGCAATACCTGAGAAGTCCTGGGATACTGCAATGTAGCAGGAATGCAAGACTCCTGGAGGAAGAATGCGAAGATTCAGTGCAAACATCTATTCGTGGTGGTTGCTTGAAGTCTTACTAAGGAACTCCATTCGAGATTGCATGTTGTACTGGAGATAGGAGTGATCCAGGATTTTTCAATGGTGCAAGATGAGTATATGGTCATTGGTGTTATTCATTTTCATGACGATCAAATCAAGTTGGGCATATTTCTCTCGTTAGTCTTATTAGCCAAGTTGTCATCCACTTACCTACTCAAATGTTGTCAGAACCATCCAGTATAGCGCTAGTCCCTACTCAGAGCACATTTTTAGTTCGTTTAGTCATCTTTTATGCACTAATTGCCTAGATAAGTTGTGCCTCTGCAGTATTTGTCTACACATCAAGGTAGTGGACAGGATTTTGATCACGAGACTCAGCTAGAAAAGGATGATCATGGCATCCTCATCAATTGTACCATTATCACAAATAGAATTGCCACCAGGTTTCAGGTTCCATCCTACTGATGAGGAGCTGGTGCTGCATTACCTTTGGCGGAAAGCTGAATCAGAGATTTTCTCTATCCCGGTCATCACAGAGCTCGACCTCTATAAATTTGACCCCTGGGACCTTCCAGGTGCGTTCACACTCCTCCTAGTACGTACTACATCAATTAACATAAAACACCTTCTACGATCTACGAGGTTAATTAGTACACTGATTCAGTTCATTCAATCCGGTAGAGTCTACTGCATGATTGATTTCAATGCCTAACGATTTCAACCTAGTCCAGAGTCTACCTCAGGCTTTCGGTTTTTGGATGTGCAAATTGACTTTGCCATAAAGGGATTTGGTTTCGGTATTTTCTTGGATATCAAATCCAAGGGCAAGGTTTCCAATGTATGTACTCCTGTGTCTCTTGAGCAGTCGCTCTATTAAGGGCACATTACATATATGTTCACACATTGACTCTATAGATTATGTAAAGTTTTCGAGGTGATGGGACGAATCTGTGAGATGGATTCTTTGACATCCTCATACTCCTTGAATTTTCGTAATGGTAATTTTAAGCTGAGTCCTCATGGATACCAAAGTGCATATAAATCAATTGATGCTCTGCTTTTAACTTGCAGGGAAGGCGATTTTTGGAGAAGGGGAATGGTATTTTTTTAGTCCGAGAGACCGGAAGTATCCAAACGGAGCTCGACCCAATCGCGCGGCAGCTTCGGGATACTGGAAAGCTACGGGCACAGACCGGCCAGTGCATACCTCACGAGGGTCAGTGTACAAGATTGGGGTGAAGAAAGCGTTGGTGTTTTACAAAGGCCGAGCACCCAAGGGTGTGAAAACCACCTGGGTCATGCATGAGTATCGCCTGGCAGACGGCATTTGCTCGCCTGCGTCCCGCAGCATTAACAGAGAGCCAGGCTCCTTGCGAGTAAGTCGATTCCTGCTCATGGTCATATCAGTTGAATTGGCGTGTTTCAGAGCGCCGAAATCGTGACATTTAAGTGCACTGAACTGTAGAAACTAGAACTGGTATACATCTGAGGTTTCAGGCGGGTGCCTGGAGAAGTGTCGATCTCTTAAAGTTTCGCCATTTAAACTCGTATGACAATCACTGGCGCAATTTTTTTTTTCTTGGTGATGTTTCAACATGTATCATTGACAATCACCTGGATTTTAATATTGTTCTGAGGCTAATATGAGGGGTTTGTGTAACTGTCCTATATGCAGTTGGATGATTGGGTCCTTTGCCGAATATTTAAGAAGAACCCGAGTGCACAAAGAGCGTCTGGCAAAGACATAAACAGCTCCAACGTTGAAGAGGTAAGAATGAATGCACTTTCCGTTACTACGTCTCATGATTCTGAACAATGCTTTCGTATCTCACCTATTGTCTCACATGCTGACCAAAATTTGTTTGCTTTTGAATTCTTTTTTTATCATCCTGCTGCATGATGGGCACATCCCTCAATTATTTTATGTTGCCATATATTTGTAATATTGGAAAATTTCATTCTCCAGACACATTCTGTCTGAACCCTCAGATCAATACCAGTACTAGCTAGCTCTGGAGCACTTGAATGTCACAGTTTTGGCACTATGAAACAGGCCATGTTAGTGAACACGACCATTTATGTGAATGCTAATGAGCTTGATGGGGCAGGTACTGGCCTCCCTCCCAGAAATTGACAACTCTGGCCTGACAGGCTCAACTCCTGTGCCATGTGGGAATCTGGACTTGGACCCGTTATGGGAAGACCATAGCATTTCGGCTGATGCAGCGTCATCACAGCTCATGAATCATCACCATCTCAACTACGCCCCAGCAGCAGCAGCAGCAGCAAACCCATCAGTACCAGACCTTTCCCCTTGGAGCCATGTTCTGCCTGTAGATGGAAGCAGGGTCCAGTCTCATTTTAACACTTACTTTGAAGGCTTGGTTGCAGCTTCCAGCTCCATTCAGAGGGGCTCCATGATCTCCCCTGGCTTCAGTCCAGCTGATCTTATGTCGCATGATCCATCGGTTACCATAGTTGATCAGCCGCCCTTCATGAGCTCCAATGCTAGTGCATCTTCCTCTAAGACAGACACGTCTGAATATCTGGGTGCCATGTTTCCCTTCTGAATCTTGGCATGCTCTGACAGGGATTCAGTTTCATCACTGAAATTCAGCCAAGGTTGTGGTCGAGTCAGCAAACCAAGTGTAGTGATTATCCAAAAGTCACTAAGTTACTCTAGAAATAAATTATTTGGGGGTCTAACGTCTCAGAATGAAGGTGAGGTACGTTACTTGTGTGTTCCTAATGGAAACCGTACCAAGAGATGCTCCAGAGTGCAAGCGTAACTGACTGACCATGCATGCATGCAACTAATGGCTTGTAGGCATATTTAACACGTACAGGTCCATTAATCAACACGCCTCTGAGATGACACCTCAACATATTCTCCTGGTGGAGATTGCTACAGTAGGATGTTTTGCATCATTTGGGAAGTTGGGGTTGGTGACTAGGTAGTCATTTGGCAGACCCAATCCAAATATAATTATTATCTCCAATGTACAGAGTTCAGCATGGACACCTCAAATTGGGTTTCATTTCAATTTTAGGCATTTTTTGATATTTCATATATCATATGTATTAAGGGTTTGGATTTGATGTCTCAAATCCAGAAATGGGGTTTCAATTCATTGAGTGTTGTTAGTGCCAAATTTTCAAATTTTTGCTTTACAAGGGTTTTATGCCTGAAAGATTTTGAGGATTCTATTTGGACAACTTCATATCTCTCATTTAGCTATTACCAGTGTGTCCTGCATTGTTGGCACAGTCAAAATCAAAAGTAAAAGTAATTTTCTAATTTTTTAATCCATAGTAAAAACTTTGAGATCAATAATTTTCCCACCATAGGTCAGAATGCTACAAAATCAAGCCCCTCCTTCAGAACTTTCCAATGGTACCAAGCATGCAACCTGGGGATGTGTGGGCCAAGAGATCTCAACATAACAAACGAACAAAACAAACAACCTATCTTAAGGTATAGATGGATTTTGCCCCCTTATAAGATGGAGGGTGATTTTGAAGGAATTATTAAAAATTGCTAATTTCAGGCACACTGATCAATTTAAAGTTGTTGTCATCTTGAACTCTTTTCTTGAATTTCAATTTTGTAGAAGTGTAGGAGACAATTATGTCAATGTTCCAAAATAAATTCAAGCCATTTGACTATGTGGATTGCAAGATTATGACATTTGAAGCTTAAGAAACAATTTCTTATTTATCATGCTTCACAAACTTCAAGCATTCTTGAATTAAATTTTTTTTTCTCTACACAAGAGTGACAATTCACACTATGGGTTAATTAGTATATCTTGTTAACAAGACTTTCTTTTTGGCAAAATTTTGCTAGCTTATTAGAATTATAACCTCTGGTGATTTGTCCATCCAAAATTAGGTGTGTACTATGAGGCTAGTAAGAGGGACAATGATCCAAAAAAAGGTTGTGCTTCTCAAATACACTCATGTGAATTTTGAGAAATATATGTAAGGGGGCTACTTTACACTAAATCACCCTACAACATAAAGAGTTCTAACATTTTGGCAACACAATTGCCATCTTTAGATGTACATTGCAAAATTATTTTCTTGAAATCCAAATAATAATTTTAATATAGAGCCAAAATATTTTACATATGTGGAAAAAAAAATTCAAAATCTTAAACTACACATATTGCAAGATTATAGCATTTGAATTTTGAAGAAAATATTGTTGTTTTTCAAAATTGTTTGATATAGTTAACAAGTTGTCAAGTTTGACTCCTCTTTGATTGTGATTTTTGAATTAAACTTTAACACTATATTATATTAGTTATAATTATGCCAAATTTCAAAAATAGGTGACAAATTATGCAAAAGATTTCTAAAATGTAAATTTTTTTAAGCAACGTAACTTTTCATCCAGGCATTCAATCAAAAAAACTTCTTCCTATAAAGATGGTTAATGTACATGGTTTCTATCATAATTTCTAGAACATCCATTCAAAATTGATTTTTAAAGAACCCATCAAAACATTCAATTGTTTGTGCAATGGACAAATGTCTTTCAAAGGTTGATGTAGATTTTATATGACCATATAAGAAGCTTTAAACTATGAAATTCCAATAACTACTACAAAATCAGAAAGACTTAAATGGTTTTAATATCTTCACTTCTTTACGCACTTATAAATAGTGATCTTAAATTCCATTTTAAGAAATCCTTGTACAAAATAATTAGGTCTTTAACCTCTAATGGATTGATTCCATTAGCATATAGTTAAATTTTGATTTTGAGCTTGATCTAGTCTTTCAAATTGTGGGTGAATGCAAGAAACACTTAAAGCCTTTTGTCACATCCTAATTTCTTACTTTTCTTTTTGCCATAACATATTTTTTTAGCTCCAAATGACTCAAAAATTATAGGGAATCTACTTATAGCTATTATGTATCTATATTGAATTTTGGAGATTTTTCAAAAATAATTTATTATTTTTAAATAGACCCAAAAATTTCTCATAGTACTCAATTTAGGAGGGTTTAGCACCATTTATCTCCAAAAAAACGAATTTTGACCTAAAATTTGAATAAGATGGTCTCTTGGTAGACTTATACCTATTGTCCAAAGGAATTCTAAAAATACTTATTTTTGAGTGTTGTAGAAGTCCACAAAGAGAGCTTCATTTTTTGTTTTTTTTGAAAGGTATAAAATATTATTTTGGTGATTTTTTTGGCCAAATCTCATCACCAAAAAGTTTTTTCAAGTTTTGTATTTTTATGTATTTTAAAAAAAGAATAATATTTTTTACAAATTAAAATGTCACAAGTTGTATTTTCTTCACTTGAATTCTATGAGAATTCTATGTCCAAAGTTCAAATCCCCAAACTAACATAGAAAACAACCAATTGGATAAAATTGAAAATATAATATAGATTAAATTCCATCTAGAAGGATTAATCGCTAAAGTCTCCTATTCATATTTTCACAAAATTATATGCCATGTTTGGCTAACAGAGTGAATGCAAGAAACACTTAAAGCTATTTGTCACACTATAGTTTTTGATTTGTTTTTTGCTTATAAATTTGGTATTCTAGCTCTAAATGACTCAAAATTTATAAGGAAGATACTTATAACCATTACATACCTTGTCTAATTTTTGAGGATTTTTCAAAAATAATTTACTATTTTTAAACAGCCCCAAAAATTTCTCACAATGGGTGATTTAGGGTTTTTAAGCTCCTGATTTATCTCCAAACAAAACGAGTTTGAGCTGAAATTTGGAGGGGATAATTTAATAGACTTATAGCTATTGTTCAAAGGAATTTCAAAAATACTTATTTTTATGTGGTGTAGAAGTCTATACAGAGAGCCTTTTTTTGCATTTTTTTTCAAGGGTAGAAAACATTATTTTGGTGAGTTTTTTTAATCAAATCTTATCAAGAGAAAGTCTTTTCAAGTGGACATTTTTTTGAAATGTTTTAAAAGAATATCCTATTTTTTACAAATTAAAATGTTAAAAGTTGTATTTTCTTCACCAGAATTCTATGTGAATTATATGTCCAAAGATCCAATGAAGAAATTACAACTTTTGATATTTTAATTTGTAAAAAATAGGATATTCTTTTAAAACATTTCAAAAAAATGTCCACTTGAGAAGACTTTCTATTGATAAGATTTGATAAAAAAAAAACTCACCAAAATAGTGTTTCCTACACTACAAGAAAATGGGGTAAATGTGACTGTGCAGTGACTTACAGTCACGAGCACCCTCCCTGTGAGTCACGACAATGACTAAAAAATGACTGTCCCTCTCTAATTGCACACTGTGGGCATTAAAAACTGTGACTAAATCATTTCCTAATCGTGGCCGTGATTGGAGGATGAAAATGAGATGAAAATCATACTTTGTAAACGGTTTTTCATCAACAATTCATATCTTTTACACTTAAGAAGGTCACAGTCATATTTTGTGACTTCACTTCGACTACTAAATGACTTTTTGTTCACTAAAGGAAAAAGATGGGATTTAAATGTTGCTTATGTGGATTTTTTTGTGCAAACGTGTCTATGGCTTAGGGTAGAGTCGTGCGTGAGTCACAAGAAGTTGTATTGTGCAACTATGGGTGACTTCTGAACAACTTCAACATGACTTTTTTAGAACTAGTGTACACCTTCAACAAAGTTTCGTATTTTACTGACTTAGCAAATAGTCCTTTTTATACTAGAACATAGGAAAGGTGCAAAAATATGACAAAAATTACTATAGCTTGACTATTTACACAATCATGAGGAAAAAAATGAGCGCTTAAAGGAAAAAAATAAGCGCTTGTGAGTCCTTGATGAAAAATTAAAGAAATTGTAGGCCAATTTCTTTTTAAAAACCTTTTTAGGCTAACAAAGTGTAGTGCTAAAAAACTATGGAACAACTAAATGAAAAGATATGAAAAATATTATATTTTTTGAAAAAAAATTGATATTAAGAAGATTACAATATTACAAAATTTCCAGATTTAACCCTTTATCTTTATAAGTACATGCATCTTAAAAGTGGATGTGCCTTGGTCAACCTTGATTCTAATTTTTTAATTAACCATTTTTAGTATTTGACTTAAACTAAGAAAATGAAGTTTGATAAGTTTTCTTTCAACTTCAACTTAAAATTTTGAAAGAATTGAAAAATTAAAAAAGTTATTGCAAATGCAAGCTTCATTTGTTAAAATCCAAAGAATACAACATATAGTATTTTTCAATCATTTTTTTCCTCTTCAAAATGAATTTACAAATTGAATGGCAAAGTTAAATTTTCCATTCTAATCTTCATTAAAAATAAAAAATTTAGATTATTCTAATGTAATTTATAATTGATATAATTTTTTAACCTTTAACTTTAAGAAATCACAATAATTTGTAGTTTTCATCAAAACAATTTGAAAAAGAATTATTAGGTAGAATATACAATGTTCTACTTGTAAAAAATATCAAAATTTTACAAATTTATGAAATAAAGATTTAAATTTGGTTTGATAGCCAAATTTAACTTCAAAGTCTTTATCATGGTTGTTTTGACTTTAAAAAGTATCATACTTGGGAATTTTTCACCCTAATGTCCATTCCTATTTTTACCTCTTGAAAATTCAAACAATCTAGATTATTTTTCTATTTTTACTTTTTTTTTAAAGATTTGCAATAAAAATGATAACAACTAGAATTTCTCTCAAAATCATTTGAAATTTCTCATAGTGATATAAAATTCATAGTTTCAAGTAATAAAAATATAAGATTGATGTTTGAACAAAATATGATATGCTAATTTTAGCTTAAAGATGATGTTCGACCAAATGGAATAGAAACTATGAATTTTATCAATATAAAATTTTTATTTTTATTTCAATTGATTTAGTGAAGATTTCTAATTGAAACAAAAATCACAAAATCAATTGAAACAAAAATTTGATTTAAACAATAGTTGATTATCAGTTGAAACAAAAATTTCAACTGATTTTGTGAAAAATTCTAATTGTTATCATTTTCTTACAAAAATTAAAAATAAATTCATAAAATTAGCAAAAAAGTCCAAAATACTTGCAATTTTTTCTAAAGGTACAAGTATAAATGGATTACAATATAAATTTTTCAATTGAACATAAAAAATTTTGAACCGAAAACAATTGTAACAAAGACCTCAAAGTCAAACTTGGCTATTAAAGAAAATTAAATTTTTGATTTAGTATATTAACAAGAAAAATTCTACTGTAAAATTCTACTTTCTACATATTCTATTTTTCTACAAATTGCTTGTTGAAAACTACATATTATTATAATAATTTTAAAGTTAAAAGTTAAGAAAATTATATCAATTATACTATATATTGAAATAGTTTGAAATTTTCACCATTAATGAATGTTAAATAGAAAACTAAATATTGCAATTGAAATAAAGATCCATCTTAAAAAGAAAAATATGAATGAAAAAGACAATGTATTGTGTTTGATGGATTTCAACACATAGAACTTACAATTGCAATAAATTTTTCAATTTTTGGAATTTTTCAAAATTTTAAGTTGAAATAAAAATAAAAATTTTCAAGCTTCATTTTCTTGTTTTAAGTCAAATACCAAAATGGTTATATTGAAAGTTAGAATCAAAGTTGAGTAAGGTACATCCACTTTTTTTATGCCTAAATTTTAGGGGTTAATGTCGAATCAATGTAACCACATAAAGATGTTGTTTTCAAGATTATTATTATTTTATTATTTTCATCATTATTTTAAAATTATTTTAAAATTATTTAATATTCAAAACTTTTTACTATTAAAATTTAAATTTCTTGAATTTTAAAAAAAATTATTAATTTTTTTATTACTATTTTAATAGGGTCACTTGCCATCATTGATGACTAGTGACTATTGTTCTCCAAAGAGGCTAGGAGATTGGAATTTTGTTGAGGGGAATTCCTCAAAGAAAAGCAACCCCTTTTGAGGGCTAAATTTTTTTCTAATGTGAAGTACATACTTTAATCCCTGAAGGCCAAATGACTTTTCAACAATTATGAAAGGTTTTAAGTGAATTGTGACTAGTAAATGACATTTTCTTGCGCATTTATGTACTTAACATGTAGTTTTGGCTAAGAAATCATATACTTTCACTTCTTATGTATGCATAGAATCTCATAAAGAAGTCTCTCTTCAAAGCCTAGGTGACACATGTAATTGAATCAACTTTCCTAATACCAAAGTTCTATGATATTAATTCAATAGGATCAACAATGACTTCTATGTGACTATGTTTAGTCATATGGAAGTTGCATTACAGTAATGCATTGCGATTTCAACACAAAAATGACTCTGTCACATCTTTTGTGCTACTATACTAGAGAAAAAGGTTGGAAATATAAACAAAAATGCTCACAAATTTTGATTCAATGGCTAAAATCTAAAACTATTTTTTAGAGCTAAAAGTATGACAAATTTGTCAACTTATTTTAGTTCAAAGTTTTTTGAAAAAACGTTGATCTACTAAATGTAAATGAGGTCTAAAATAATATTTCTAATATAATTCCTGCATTTTAGATATCCCATATGCTTTGTCATGCCTTCCATCCTCCCACTTCTATAATAAGTTTTCCATTTTCCCTCTTTGTACTCACACATTAAGTGGCTTTAGAAGCCAAATCACATTTGCCAAATGTGGCGTATAATGTATTATATATGGTATATTGTGTATGCATGGCATGTTTTGTATGGCATATTATGTATGGTGTATGGCATTTTATGTATGTTGTAATTAACATTTTAAAGACTTTGTCACGACTTGGAAATGACTTCAGTGCAACTCCACCATGACTCAATTACAACTCAAAAATGACTACAGACTAACAACATGCATAATAGTCCACATTAGATTTCTCATGGATCAAATGCAACTTCACTTCAACTGCTAAATGACTGAACATGTGGCAGTCCACATCAGATTCAGAAGGGGTTCATTACAACTATATTGTGATTGCCAAATGACTGAACACGTGGCAGTCCACATCAAATTCAAAAGGGGTCCATCATGACTATGTTGTGACTGCCAAATGACTAGACACGTGGTAGTCCACGTCAGATTTATAAAGGGTCCATCATGACTTCAAAATGACAAGCAAATGACTAGCCACATGGATGTAGCCTTCAAGAAAACACTTTCCAAGTCATCATATTTCATCCATTGCCCACCTAGAAAGAAAAAGATGGTGATGATACTCATTCCTAGATTTCAGACACTTGTAGATTTTAGCTCAATGAAAATGACTACCAAGTGACTACAAAGATCACAATCACCCGATAGTCACATTTTCGAAAAATGACTGCTAGCAGTCATTTAACAGTCATTTTTCGCAGTCACATTTGTCCCCACTTTCTTGTAGTGCTACCTTTGGAAAAAAATGCAAAAAGAAGCTCTCTTTGTGGACTTCTATACCACATAAAAATAAGTATTTTTGAAATTTTTTTGGATAGTAGCTATAAATCTACTAAGAGACCATCCTCTCCAAATTTCTGCTCAAAACTCATTTTTTTTTGAGATAAAGGCCTCTTCACACTATGGCTGTCAGTTTCCACCAATAGGAGGCCAAAAAACCTTGAGTTTGGCCTCTTGACCCTTTACACTACGCGCCAAAATTCAAAGTTCGTCAATTATATGGTTGCCTACATGGCACAAAATTCAACAGACTCTCAACTAGAGTTTGGATCGGCCAAATGTCAAGACCAAAATTCTAGTAGAGAGTTTGTCAAATTCAAAATCCCAAATTTTTTAAAAATAAAATGTTGACAAGATTTGAGCTGTTAGATTTGAAGAACTATTTTGAAGAAGACAAAAAGGTGGATGCGCCTTCTTCTTGTCTCTCTCTAGCATGGCCTGATAGAAATCATTTATTTGCAGCTCTTTGTTGTGTGTTGATTCTTTTTTTTGAAGTAGCTAGTGAAGATGGACAATATTTCTCAAATCCCTTTGTTTTGTAGGGAGCTGCCTTTGATGGGGGTGGAAAACTTTTTGACTTTAATTTCTTATGGAGCATTTCAACCCTATTCAGCTCAAGTTAGAGAGGAGAGGAGAGGAGAAGGTCTGTCAAGAGACAAATTATGAAAGGGTAGGCAAGAAGGTTGTTGAAAAAGGAGATTGTGAGATTTTCAAATCCTCAAAAAAAAAGGTGCTCCTAAGAAGCAAGTTGTTTCAAAGAAAAATGCAACTGCCAAGAGAAAATTGAGAGTTAAAATTGAAGGAGGAACTAAAGGAGAGGAGGCAAACCAAATGTGGGAAGACTCAGAGGTTCTCCAATTGATTGCCTTGAAAGTAGAAATAGAACCTGAATTTGTTGCAAATGGAAAAAAACAAGGTATGAAATCTTTTGCCCTAATTTATTTAATTTTTTTGGAATTTTAGATTGAAGATTAGGGCAAATTGGGGCCTAAAGGTTGTTAGAGTTTGAAACCTAGTTTCCACCACTACAATGGAGAATATTTTTATTCATGTGGCTATACCTTCCACCTACTTCCTTTCCTTGTTCAATGCCACCTTCATTTTCCCTCTATACCATACATAGTCTTTCTTTCATAGTGAACATATGTACTATGATTGTTCTTTAAATGCCATTTTTGACCCCATGTTTTTTGAATCTTTTGATTGTAGGAATTGACTCTTGGGTGAAGCTTCATGCTAGAATGGTTGTCATGGTCCCTAAATTCAACCATACTGCTATAGCGTGTCGTAAAAAATTCAAGTCCATTTTGATGCTTACAAAGAAGATAAAATGACGAATGGTATTTCAAGCAATGACCAACATGCAAGAAAATTCTATGATGCTCTAGATGACTCGTATCACCAAGCGGGGCAAGTAATGAAGCATGTCTTGGCTACAACCACAGATAGTGAATAGATTCAAACCAATTTGGCCCAAGATGTGGAGAATGGACCATCATCAACAAGCATTTCCACACCAACATCAAAAGGTAAACAAAACTTTCATTATAGAGCCATTCAAATCTTTGAAAAAATGGCTAAAACTAGTACAAGTTTGATGAAAAACTTTGAGAGAACAAATGAGCTACTTCAAAGGGTAAACCACCAATTTGACCGCTTGATCAATAAGCTCTAGTGTACTACATATTACACTTTAGTTTTGAAAAACTTTAAGAGGACAAATGAGTTTCTTGAAAGGATAGACTTACCAATTTGACCATTTCATTAAGATGCTCTAGAATACTAGATGTTATTCTTCATTTAAGCTACAGTCACTATCATTGTAGCTACAATTTTGCCATTGAATGTTGGAATTCATGGCCAAATGATTTTTGTAAAAACTCTCCACCAACAATAGATGAATTTGAATTGAATCAACCAACATCCTCTTCATTTTTTCTTGCCTCATTTTCTTTGTTTCCTCACATTTAAGATATTCTTCATTGTCAATTTCTTCTTCAGATTCACTTGATTCTATAAATAAAGTGTCTTCACCTTGTGGATGTACCTTTTGTAGCTCCCTCATTTCCTCCAATGATGATTATAGAGGGTGAAAAGCATCTGTCTCTTGCATTTTTCCTAATGCCATATTTGCTTTAGCTTGCAACTTTTTTTCTGCTTCTTTTGCCAATTCCGTAGAAAACTCATCATCTTCCAAGATGTACAAATTATAAAGACACAAAGATGCCATAACAATATCAGGTACATGCCAAAGTGGCACATTGATTCTTTACAATAGAATGCGACATCTTCCTTTGAAAATTCCAAATGCCCTTTCAACTGCCACACAAGTGCTTGATTGAATGAAATTTCAGTGTGCCTTTTCTCTTGGCAATCCTTCTTTTTCACCCTTAAATGGTGAGTAAAATCAAGGCTTCATAGGATACGCAACATCACCAATAAATTTGTAAGGTAAGAATGAACCTTTCATAGTTTTTTTTTCAATTTCAGATTTTTAAAATAAACGTCCATCCAGACCATCCAAAATCATAATCCCAAAATTTACAATCAACATCTACCACCCCTTACAATAAACATGAATGATATCTTTTCGAGCAATAGTATGCTACAGGATCATGAGTTGGTGCTATAATGGAAATGTGGCTACCATCTATGGCTTCTAAAATAAATGGAATGCCAAAAAGCGTTTCAAAACCAACAACTATTTGTTTCATCCAAGAAAGATTTGATTTTTTTAAAAACAATGGCCTCAAATGGATCTTTATAGCTTAAAAACAATCCCTCACAATCATAGAAGTTGTACTCAATCAATTAATCCTACACCAAATAAATCACCAACCATTTGTAGCAAACTACCAGTTGCTAATCGAGAAAGAGTAAGTGCAATCCTCCGCTCCACACTGATACTTTCTCTAAAGATTTATATATATTTTTTGTAAAATAGGCCCTAAAATAGTACATAGATATTGAAATGTAGATGTACTCACCCTCATGCGCTTTTGAAAATCAGAATTTGCAAATGACCCCAACAGTGTATTCTCCAAAAACCTTCTATATCTTCAAATTGTCACCATTTCTTTTGAGAATTCACCCTCCATCTTTCAGCAATAAAAACTACCATCATCATCATTTAGGCATTTTGTTCAAAAATTGCAAGTTTTTGCAATGCCAAAATGCCTATAATGATATATTTCATAACCATAAATATTGAAAAAAGAACAGGGATGCATTCCTTTCTTGAATTTATAGTTATTAGTGAAGGTGAAAGGAAAAAATATGAAATTCAATCGACTATTTACGTGAAGAGAGATTGGGGGTGATTGCAAGAAAGGGCTATCCTTTTTGGCGTCACAATGGAAGTGACATTTGTGCCATTGGTTATAACTTTTGGGGTATTAATCCAATGTACTTGAAATTTTTATTGAAGATGGCCAACTTGATAGTAAAGAAATTCCTTATTTTTCAGAAATTTACAAAAAACATTTTCTAATTAAATTTTAATTTACCTATTTTGTCACACTTTTCAATTTAGGGGTTTTTAGTACTATGGAGTATCCAAAATTAATGATGTAGACTTGAAATTTGTATGGTATATTATACACTAAAGATTTATGAATTGACCAAAAATATTTTTAAAAAAAATTATTTTATGTCCTCTACATTGATGCAAACAGGGGCCCCTTGCGCATACAATTCTGAACATCAAAAATGGTTTCAAAATAATTCTTTTGGTGAAATCTCATCATCATCAATCCTTCCCAAATTTCAAATTTTTATTTTTATTTTTATTTTCTTTCCTATTTTTTACAAATTAAAATGTGAAAGTACTAATTTTCATGAGATTTTGCACTTTTCTAGTTCTCCTAGTTAGAGAATTTTCCTGAACTTTTCCTTCCTAGGATACCTTCTTCTTAAAAGTATATTCATGAAAATTATTTTTCACATTTTTTAAAAATTGTTTTTCTAATTAAATAGTACTCCTGAAAAAATTATGAGTACTATTCAAAACGAGACAAAAAATGGGAGGCCTTTCTTGCAATCACCCTTGGATACAAGCCATACAAATGATATGGGTTTGGACTTTTGACTTGGCCTTTAGAGGCTTCACACTATAGCCATCCAAGGTGAAAGGCTGTGGGAGTTCATTGCCAAAGGTTTAGACTTTGGACTAGGCCACGGGGGGGACACTTCCCATGTTTTAGCAACCCACGTATGGCGGAATATAGGGTGGATTTAATTCATTTTGGATAATATTTATAAGTATTTATAAAAGAATTACATATAAATTAAGGGACATGAAAAGTGGAAAGTTTATTATAAATAATGTAGGTAGCCAAAAAATATGGTCCATTACTTTTTAAGTACATGTAATTTAGGGGCAAAAGAATTAAATCCAAGGAATTGTGTTTAGAGGGTCTGTTTACACTACATCAAAATTACAGTATAGTATTATATGTCAGACTTATAGTATAGTACTAGTACGTCACAATTACGAGATGAAATTACAAATCAGTGGATGAAGGTGTGATTTTACAAACTTAGAGTTTTAGAGTAGCCGTTGGGTGGAAAATGGTAGATTGAATGTTTTTTTCAAATGCACAAGTGTGTATTAAAAATGCAGTAGGGTGTTGTTGTAGTTTTTCATTTGCTGGCAGACATTTCTTCTTGTCTGCATTTTGACATTGAGGCACATTTTCAGTACTTTGCACATTCAGTACTGGATGAATGCATTGTTGAGTGGCTCAAAATCATGTCACAATGTCAAAAACTGCACACAATAAATTTTCAAATGCATATAGGATATGCTTTAAGAATTAGAAAAAAAAAAAGTCATTTTAGGGTCTTAAACTTCATGATAAATATGACTATATTGTTGAATGATTTTTATATCATTGCATGAAATTGTAGTGAACTTTTGAAAATATAGGAGTGATGAATTTGCTATTTGCATATTTTTTAAAGACTTTTCAAAGATGTCTTAAAGTATTCAAATTCATACAAGGGACTTTGATTCTAAGGGGGGATTTACTAAACTTTCAAAAAATCATAATCTTGTTGTGTAGACATATATTGATTGTTTGCAAAAGACTTTTTAATGACTTTCGAAACCTTGAAATTTACAAAGTCCTTTTTGCATTTGTAATTTTTTTTTTCTGATTTTCTTTTGCCTAAATTTAATGTTTTCATAAGTTTTAGGCGCACCCGTTGAATTTTGGACTTTTTCATTAACCAAATTATTTATAAAAAAATTGGATTGACATTTAGTTGTAAAGAACTTCAAATATAAACTTGGTAGAGAAGATTGGGTTGTTGATTGGACTCATTAATGGCTAACTTATGATAATTCTTGAATTTGACTACATTTAATTTATATTTTTTAATTTTTCAAGGGACTTTGTGGACTTGGACTTTTGCCAAAATGGAGCCACTCAACCATGGATTTCCCCTACTTTCATTGATTTTGGCTCTATGTTTTGAACACATTCTTTATATGGTTTCTAATTGTTGAGTATGGCTTTCAATTCTAATATTTTGTGTTTAATTCATTCATGCTAATTGGTGTTTAGAAATTGAATATTTTTTTCTATAAACTTTTTCCTTATCACTTTTACTTTCTCATTAGTTTTTTATTTAGTTTTTTTACTTACAAAAAATATAGGCTAAAAAAAATTGCATTGACCTACATATTATAAATAATGATATGGATGATTATATAGGAAGTTTTTTTGCATTAGGTAATGATAGGGGCCCTCTTAATGTTGCCGAGGAGGTAAATAGGCCCCCCAAAAATATCCCTTCGCCGCACATGGGTCCCCCAAATGTAGTGAGAGTGTCTCCCCCCCCCCCCCCCCCCCTGGACTTGGCCTTTGGAGGCTTCACACTATGGCCAGCCAAAGGTTTCAAATTCTATTTTTTATTGTTTTTTATTAGCCTTTTTCTTTGGACTCTCGACAAAGTTTGGACTCTCAATCCTACGGCCTCTCGACTTGGATAGCCATAGTGTGAAGAGGCCCTAAATGGTGCTAAAAAAATCCTAAATCACCCATTGTGAGAAATTTTTGACGATGTTTAAAAATAGTAAATTATTTTTGAAAAACCCTCAAAAATTAGACAAGGTATATAATGGTTATGAGTAGCTTCCCTATAAATTTTGACTCATTTGGAACTAGAATACAAAATTCATAAGAAAAAACAAATAAAAAAACTAAGGTGTAACGAAATGCAACAAATAGTACAAGTGTTTCTTGCATTCACCCATCACTGTTGACACTTGGTGGAATATTTATTTAGTATGCTAAATACCAGGAAGATTTTGACAATATTCTAAATGTAGTTTTTTTTATATCAAAAAAATTGCAAAAATTTAGCATATATTTTTATAATTATTTTGTGTCAACCTTGGTAGCTAGGTATAGTATTCACTTCAACATTGTCATTTCTATTACAAAGAGAAAATTTAGAAATAAAACAATTACATGAAACTATAAATCACAATTAAAATTGACATCATGAAAATATAATTCAAATCTTCAATTTTTCAATGTATAGACCATGGTCTTGAATGGTATATTAATGCTGTGAATGTGAGTGAATTTTTGTCAATGCTATCACAATAGAGAAATCTTTAAATTTAACCCCTAAAGGACCGATGTGCAAAATTTGGCAACATAGCAATTTCAAGCAGGTATGACTGGTATGTGTGAGTAGAGATTTTCATATTTTAGGCCCAAATTTTGACAGAAGGTGGGGACAAGGAATATCTTTGATATGTACTAAAAATCAAGACATTTGAAGATATGAGTCAGTTATAGCCTAATATGTTACTTTTTTTCATAATTGGGCAGTTCATGCTAATTGGAAAAAATCACTTTTCAGAAATAAAAATTTGAAATTAGCATTCTTCATTTACATATCCATGGAAAGCTTTGAATTAATTCATTTTGATCAATGAGTCAAAAGTTATGAGTTTTTTTGATTTGTAGGCAATTATGGATTCTCTACCCTAAAATAAACTTTGAAATCCTTTATTTTACTCAATTTTTAATATTTAAAAAGAAATCATAGATTTAGATTTTTTATTACAACATTGCAACCATTTAGATTGGTATTTTTCAATTTCATAAATAAATTCTTAACAATTTTGTATTTTGAATCATTTGCTACTTCTTTTCACTTACTATTTTTTTCCTATATGTTGTATAGTTCTAAACAATTTGAAATTTTTTAGGCAAGTACCCTACTGGGTCATTGCAAGAAACACCGACCACTTTTGTAGCACTTTGCAAAATTTGTTCTTGTCCAATGCTATAACTTTTGATTGATGAATCCAATGCCCAAACCAAAAAAACTATTTCTAGAGTTTTGATTTCAATCATATTCTATATTTTTCAGAATTAAAAAAAAATCATCTTATATTTAAAAGTTATTTTGTTAATTTGTCACACTTTTAAGATTAGAGTTTTTTTATACAATTGATTATTTTAAATTAATTATTTTTGGTTGAAATTTTTGTGGTATATTTTTGTAGTAGGTATACATATTTCTATTAAAGGGCATCTAAAAAAACATTATTTTATGACCTCTACATTAGTGCAAATAGACCTCCCTTGCGCGCACACTTCAAAACATTAGAAATGATTTTGAACTCATTTTCTTAGTCAAACCTCATCACCATAAAGTCTTCTCAATGGAAAATTTTTAGTTTTGTTCAAAAAAAAATTTCCTATTTTTTACAAATTAAAATGTCAATGTATGCATTTTCTTACTAGAATTCAATGTCCAAGATGATGTCCTAGAAAATACATACATTGACATTTTAATTTGTAAAAAATAGGAAATTTTTTTTTGAACAAAACTAAAAATTTTCCATTTGAGAAGACTTTATGGTGATGAGGTTTGACTAAGAAAATGAGTTCAAAATCATTTCTAATGTTTTGAAGTGTGCGTGCAAGGGAGGTCTATTTGCACTAATGTAGAGGTCATAAAATAATGTTTTTTTAGATGCCCTTTAATAGAAACATGTATACCTACTACAAAAATATACCACAAAAATTTCAACCAAAAATAATTAATTTAAAATAATCAATTGTATAAAAAAACTCTAATCTTGAAAGTGTGACAAATTAACAAAAACAACTTTTAAATATAAGATGATTTTTTTTAATTCTAAAAAATATAGAATATGTTTGCAATCAAAAACTCTAGAAATAGTTTTTTTGGTTTGGGCATTGGATTCATCAATCAAAAGTTGTAGCATTGGACAAGAACAAATTTTGCAAAGTGCTACATAAGTGGTCGGTGTTTTTTGCAATGACCCTACTTAGCCTCAAGAATGAATCTAAAGAGGCACAAACATTTTGGACCATTTCTCATATGATTTTTGCCTTTTGAAGTGCAGTTGCCTTGTTTTCCACAAGGTGAAAAAATTGATTTTTGAGCACTCAAATGCAAATATCTTGCAATCTACATGATGAAAAACTTTGAAATTTTTTGCACATGTTCACAAACCAATTTACAACAAGATCATATGGTTACAAATCTCAAAAAAGAAATTTAAGGAAAAAATTGGTATTGGTACTAGAAATGACAATTTTTGACCACTTTTGGAGTAAACATAGTCGGGGGACTTAAGGGGTTAAAAACAAATCTATGTGTCATTTGGCCCTCCCTTCCAAATTCTTAAAACTTTTGATTTATTTCATTTTCTATATTACAATTCCAAAACATGGTTAGTTCAATGTGATCATAAATTTTTTTATGTGTATAATACAAGCTATATAATATACATACGTACATTTGTTTGAATGATGGACTCAACACGTGAATTTTCTATGGTCAATACTATGAATTCTATAGATTGCTTCTAATAAGAATTATCTTCTTATTGTTTAACCCCTAAAGGACCAACATGCCTTTTTTGGCAACATAGCGATTTTGGGCAGGTACGTGTGGCTAGAGATTTTCATATTTTGGAACAAAAATTTAATAGAAGGTGTGGACGAGGAGTATCTTCAAAGCCCAACAATTTTCGTGACATTTGACTACATGGTTGAAAAGTTATTGCATAAAATGTTGTTTGTTTCTCAACTCGGGCAGTTCAGGCAGATCGTAAAAAATCACTTTTTTTGGAAATAAAAATTTGAAATTGGTTTTATAGATTTATATATACATGGAAAGCTCTGAATCATTCCATTTGGATTAATGAGTCAAAAGTTATGAAGAATTTTAGTTTGCGGGTAGTTATGGATTCTCTTCTCTAAAATAAACTTTGAAGTCCTTTATTTTACTCAATTTTCAATATTTTTGAAAAAAAATGAAAACATTGGGAGTAGGTTGTTTATTACAACATTTGAACCATTGGGATTGGCATTTTTTAATTCAATAAATAAATTGTTACAATTTTTGTATTTTGAATCATTCTCTACTTCTTTCTACTTACTATTTTTTTGTACATGTTGTACAATTCCAAATGATATGAAAATTTTCAAGCATGTAGCCAACTTGAATTGAAAAACGAATCTAAAGAGTTGCAACCATTTTGGACATTTTTTCATACAAATGTGGCCTTCTGAAGTGCAGCTGCCCGGATTTTCGCAGTGAAAAAAAAATGATTTTGTAACTTCAAACACTAATATCTTGCAATCTACATGGTGGAAATTTCTGAAATTTTTTCTACATCTATCCAAACTAGTGCACTAAAAGATCCTACGGTTATTTATGTCAACAAATGTTTTCTTTTCTGAAATTTAGTAGCTGTCCTAGAAATGACAGTTTTGGAGCAATTTTGGTGGAAACATAGTTGTGGTCCTTTAGGGGTTAACCAGTAATGACATCCTTGATGTCCAATAAGTTTGAGAAGTGTTTATTTCAATACTATGGACTATTGGCACAACAAGTGTAGTAGTGTGGGAGCACAAGGTCTAATGTATTCATTATAAATATACATTATATTTTTAAATGATTAATAAATAGAAAAAATGAATAATTTTTTTAAGAAATTCACATTGTTAAGAATTTTAGAGAGGGATACCACTTCAAAAAGTGCCAAAACGGTATTTTTAAACTTATACAAATGCATGTACAAAGGAGACTTCTAAGAGCCTTTGTAAAGGAGAAGAATTTTATTCTTTTTGAACAATCATCATGTGTATGTAAGGTATGGTAGTTTGTTATGCCAACAAAGTGCAAGAATTTCATACACCTATGCCATTTTTGCTTATAACATATTCTTCACGTTCCAAAATACTTGTCCTTGTTGTATTTTTTGTTTATTCCAAATAACTTGTCCTCTTCTACAATGTTTTCCAAACATGATATTAGAGCTGAAGATGGTTTCTTTTGTTTTTTAACCCCTCACCGCCCAAGGTCCAACCATGCTTAAAAACTGCCTGCCTTTGCAAGTCTGAAAAGTCAAAATTAGAGTAAGGTATGAAGATCTCAACCGTACAATTTTGTAGTGTGCATGTTTTAAATGGTTTGGAACAAATTTGGGGTCATTTGACCGTATAGATTGAAAGATTATAATGTTTTAGTGTTCAAAAAAGGTGCTGAACTTTTCTTAAAAACACATTTGGAGGTGAAATTGGATTTTTAAACCAACTCAAATGAAAAAACATTAAACTACAAAGTGATTCAAAATCATAATATAAACACTGAGGTGGAAAAAAAATTCATAAAAATCACTCATTTTGTTTGAAAAATGGATTTGAAATGTCAAAAAACAGTGAAAAAAGATGAAAAAATCACAATTGTGGCTGAAGCTCCTTCTACCAAAATGCTTCTCAGTCACTCAAAACGTCTTCGATGGATCTGAAATTTTAGCCACACAAAATAGATTAGTAACTGAAACTTTTCCAACAAATATTATTGAAAAGCAATCATGTATGAAGAAGTTATGAGCCACCAAAGTTGACTGAAATGCAAAAATGTCTAGATTTTGAACTTCGAATTGCTCCCAAACATTCAAAACAACTTGGATTGGCATGAAAATTTTAGCACAATAACTAGACCTTGAGGGGAACAATTAACAACAAATTTCATCAAAAAAAAATTTATGAAAAAAATACAATCCCCCAAAGTTGCAGCAGTCACAATGCAGTGTGCTGCATCCAAATGAACCTATGAACTTTGAATGGCTCTCAAAAACTCAATATGTCTTATATTGATTTGAAATTTATTCTATAAGAACTAAATTAGAATGCGCAACTTTTCCAACAAGTTTCAATGAATTTGGACATTGGATGCAAAAGTTATAGAACTTTGAGTCTGACTCCATGGACACTTTTGGTCCTCTTGGGCGGTGAGGGGTTAACATTGACTAATGAAATAAAGCATGAAAAAGTCGGCTTTGTTATCCATTTTATAGATAAATTAAGGCAATTGTGAAAATTAATTTTTTATTAAAACAATTTAAAGTCAACTAGGTCAAAGATCGAAAGACATTAAACTTTTGATTGAATCTACAAAATTCTAAGTTAATTATGTAAAATTCAAGCATGCAAGGAATTTAAGGTAGTTGCCAATACAAAGTCTTCCTTCTCTAAAAGCTTGTCATTATTTTTGTGTTACATTTGTATCTATTGCAACCTCCTATTGTGTAATTTTTTTTTCATTTCCATTTATAGCCATCTTCACTTATTTTGCACTTGAATCGCTCAATGCTCACATTGCACATCCACTATAATATCATTTGATTCAATTGATTGTAATACACATTTTAAAATTGTTGCCAAATCCATAATACTTTCACTACTACACGTAAGGATCGACTAGTATAATAGGACAAAGGGAATATTTTTATTTTCATTTGGTTGCAAAATATTTTTATTGAGCCATTGCAAACTACAACTTCATTTTCCTTTTAGATAAAGTAGGAGGCTCAAAATTTGCTCAAGCTTTGGAACTATCCACCTCTTTAAATGTAAATTGCTTCTACATGTTGCTTTTTCATCTTTACAAGATTGAATAAACATCGTACATTTGGTAGTTTTAGAGTGTGAGCACATATATTCAACTTCAAAAATGCATAAGTAGTTCTATAAAGCTCCAAAGAATATGAAACAACTTGGAAAAGATGACAATTCCTCTTGTCTTTTATGGAAAATTCTCTGAAAAATATTTCAAAAGCTTTGAGATGAACAAATTTTGCCCCTCTTGCCATAGAAATAATAAATTGAACATGGGAGCTTGATGCCTCGGTTACTTGTACAGTGAGATACCAATCAAAATGGCATTTTTGGATCTGTAGTGAAAAAAATTTCAGCTCTACTAACTTTGACAGCTTTCTAAGAGTTCAAAAATTGATATTTAATCAAGGATTTTTTATAACATCATCTATAAGTTAATGACATGCATGCCAAATTTCAAGGCCAAGAGATTTACACAAAAAAATATTAAAAATCTACTAACATGTGTAGCAGTGAAAAACAATTCACTAGTTTCAACTTTGACACCCTCCCAAGGATTGAATTTCTTTTTTTTGCCATGAATTTTTTGGCATGAAATAAAATCTATGTTCTTAATATGTGAAGAAAATTTTAAGGTCAAAAGATTAATTTAAAGAAAGATATTCGGAATCTCCCAACATGTGTAGTTCTGAGAAAATTGTCACAATTGCCAACTTTGACACCCTCCCAAGGGCTGAAAAATTGGTTTCTTACCTTGAATTTTTTTTTGTGAAGTCTTCTTTACGTTGATAACATGTGTTCCAAATTTCAAGTTCAAGTGAATTACCAAAAAATATATATCCAAAATCTCCCAACATGTAGTAGTTATTAACTTACAGATGATGTTCTAAAAAAAGGTAATAACAAATGATCATTTTTTGAGCTCTTGGGAGGCCGTCAAAGTTGATAGAGCTGAAATTTTTTTCATTGCGGATTCAAAAATGCCATTTTCATTGGTACCCCACCGTGCATTCTTAGACGACTCTAACTTAGTTTATCATTTAGCCCCTTTCTAGCTTGGTTTCCTTCTTTTCTAATATACAAAGTTTTCCTTGCGTTAGAGTATGTCCCTTTTCCGGAGATATTTCCTTCCAGCTAAAGCTTTACATGCAGCACATTAATTACTTTGAATGTACCTTTGTTTCCTTCTCCAGGACATGCCGAACACCTTTGACTGGCAACCTTAAGTTAGTTTCACAAACTGAAAGAAAGTTGCTGATGACTGAAGTTAACTTCCTTCGCACTCTAATTCCTTTCCATCCACAAATTCCTAAACTACTTCAGTTACATCCCACTCACTGACCCCCAAACAGTCAATCATTAGGAATGCCACCATCAATGGCCAGGTTAATTAGCAGCTTTTGCAGCTTTAATTTTTAATTGAGGAGGGAACTGAAGCTGCAAGGCATTGTGCTGAAGAAGCCCCAACCTCAGCCCCGCATGCAGGGCCGGCTTCTCAGTCTTTTGAACAAAAATCAAGCCATGGCAAACAACAACTTATAACAAAAAGTCCAAGGGAATATTTGGGTTCACCTTTTCTCAATGTAGGGAAAAAACTGCTCCAAGTCTGCTAGGAAATCTACGGGCAGGGAGAACTGACCCTCTCGATTGGCCACTTGGGTAAAATGCTGTAATTTTTTATTTTTCACACAAATTTTTTCTTGCAAATTTTGAATTCATATTTACAATCAGAGACTGCAAATTAGCTAGGAGGTGAAGAAAGTAGGGGTGTTCACGGCCCAAACTAGGGGGCTTTTTGTTTTGATTGCACCTCTGGTAAAACATGGTAAGGCCGAGTGAGGGGGCCAATCCACCCAGATCGAAATCTACTATATATAAGGAAACCAATACTGCTGATTTTGAATGGTATGTACATTCACTGACCTTTGGATGGATACATGAGTTAAATTCAATCATAGTTTGCATGTTTCATCCATGCATATGGATGTAAATAGCTTCATCACTCCACCAAAGAAAGATGGACGGCTTTTCTAGGTTGCCTCCCAAAATGAACCGTATGGAGTAGTTTTTTGTTTTTGTTTTTTGATTTTTTGGAGAAGAGCTCAAGTGGCAATATATAAGATAATGATGAAGCCAAGTATTTGGTATTCATCTATATCTTGGATAGATATTTCCTTTCATCAACATATTTTGATGAATTTTACCTAAAATTGGCAATTCCATCTAGATTATTTGCAAAAGTTGGCATTATCATCTAGTTTTTCTTCAAATTTTTCCTCTACACTTGATGTTACCCAATAACTATGTTTTTTTGGCAACATAGCAATTTCGGGGAGCTCATTACAAATGGATTTTTGTTTTTTGTTTTTGAAATTTTTACAAAATAATTTGTTTTAGGAGTATCCTCAAGGCCCAACAATTTTCATAACTTTTGACTACATGGTTAAGAAGTTATGGCATGATATGTTGTTTTCTTCACTTGGCGGGCAATCTAGATAGCTAAAAAACTTCTTTGAAATTTACTTTTCTAAGAAATAAAAAATTTGAAATTGGTTTATTAAATTTATATCTAAGGAGAAAGCTTTGAATCATTCTATTTTGATCAACGAGTCAAAAGTTATGAGGTGGACTTAGATAAGTTTGGGGTAGTTTGCGGCTAGTTATAGAATCTCTACTTCAAAAAAAGTTTGAAATTCTTTATTTAATTTAATTTTTAATATTTTTGAAAAAAATTAAAACATTGGGTGAAGATTTTTTATTACAATATTACAACCATTGGGATTGACATTTTTCATTTTCATAAATAAAGTGTTCACAATTTAGTACTTTGAAATATTTTCTACTTCTTTCTACTTAGTATTTTTTTTTCCTATATGTTGTACAACTCCAAATGATTTAAAAATTTTGGAGTACATAGCCAACTTGCATTGAAGGATGAATTTAAAGAGTATCCACCATTTTGAACATTTTTTTATGCAAATGTGACCTTGTGAAGTGCAGTTGCACTGGTTTTCGCACAAATAATAAAAAAGGATTTTTGTCAATTCAAATGTTAATATATTGCAATCTACAAGTTGAAAATTTCTCAATTTTTATCTACATCTTTTTAAACCACCTTACTATAAGATCCTATGATTACATGTATCAAAAAGTGTTTTTTTTCTAAAATTTGCACTTGTATTAGAAATTGCAATTTTGAAGCATTCTTAGTGAAAACATAGTGAAAAACCTTTACGGGTTAAAGGCCTAAACAAAACCCTTGTGTAGCAATGGAGATATATGAGTCTTCATCCATAGTTTGGGCATGTCTCATCCATGTCCGTGGATGTAACCAGCTTCCTCCCCGGCCCCCAATGCAGAAAGCCAGACGATGACTTTCTGCGCAGCCCCCACCCCACCCCACCCACCCCACCTGAAGACCTGCGCCCTCCTCAGGCAAGTCCTCAGTGTCCCGTATGAACAGGATTTCACCAAATGGCGGGCTCGTTTGGATGTTGTGGTGTGGTTTTATGGGTGCCTGTCCCCACCACATTCCCCGCATTAACTTCCTCTCATTGCGCAATGAGCAGGCCGCGCGAGGACAGAGGCGACTTCCGCTCAGTTGGTGCCTTGTACTAGCATGGAGGCTACGCTACGGATTCCACTCAGACGCCCGCCTTCAGTTCCATGTGAAGGAATAGTGAGGGAGACGGACCCAAGTGAAAAAAGATGCCGTAACTAATAGTCCTCGCGCTGCCTCCCTGCATGCCAAAGCCCCTCCGTCACATGCTTGCCTGCTCCTCAAGAAACCCGCCTGCCGTGGGTGGAGACCATTTACATTTACACGACTGCTGACTTGGTACTTGGCGTTCCGTTGCGTTGCGTTGCGTAGCTTGCATCTGAAGTTGAAAAAGATTGCCCAAAGATTCACACCCCCACTGGCTTGGCTAACTAACGGCCAAAACCGACCTGCAGCTTCCTGAAAGAGAGCATATTCCTCCCAGATCCTGCACCCACATGAACAATGTTGAGGGAAGGAGTAGTACATGCGAAATCATCTGCATTCATCCCGCCACACAAACTGCCGTGAGTGCTTCCAACTGACTTTCCCACGCACTTCGAGGCTTTTTCATTCGATCGAGTCCGTCTCTGCGGAACTCCTCACTCCGATCGAAATCAATGCTGATCGTCTGCCCCGCAATCGAGAGTTTTCTAATCAGTAGATTCCCCAGTTGATGCCGCTGCTGCGAACGCTTTTCCAGTTTTCTCTAGAGAATCATAAGATATTAGATTCGTTGGAGGGCGCAACTGATGAAGCAGTGATGACTGACATTCACTGCCGCAGTCCCTGGAGCACCACTGCAGACAAGTGGTGCGCGAGGTGCAAGTCAACTGCGAAAGGAGGAGAGAAGGAGAAGGGCCGGTGAGAGGCTGGACAGATATTTTCCCGACTTTGAGGACCCATGAACTGGCTCATGCTGTGGTACCGAATGGCTGGCTGGAGCACCAAGTGCGCAACAGGGACATGGAGCCTAAGTTACCAGCGAAAAGCCTACGAGCGAGCGAGCGCATCGACGTCATCGAATCCCAAGAGGCGCGGCACAAATCGGAAGCAGCATCCTGGGGTGGTTAACGTACTCACTGTAGATGAGATTAGAGCTGCCTGTTATGATAAGCTTACCAGTAGGCACTAGTGTAGCAGAACAGGACAGCAAGGGTGCCATGTTCTGAATTGTCTTTCCGCAGACTCGGGGCACGGAGGTGGGCTTGGAACACAGCATATGCTGAAGCTAGTGAAGCACTAAAGCTACGAGATGAGATGAGATTAGATCAGATCTGGGTAACTTAGGAAGTCCTTGAACGGAAGTGCTGAGGCTCAAAAAACCGCTTGTCCTTGAACGCAGAGGTTCGTTTTACTTGAATCT
Organism: Thuidium tamariscinum; assembly: GCA_947034885.2. NCBI lineage: Eukaryota > Viridiplantae > Streptophyta > Bryopsida > Hypnales > Thuidiaceae > Thuidium > Thuidium tamariscinum. The sequence continues at coordinate 511,111 of OX344755.2, read as the reverse complement.
CATTGCACCAGTAATGTGAAAACAGTGCACACATGAGACGTATTTTGCATGGAGCTCATTGCACCAGTAATGTGCAACCAGTGTCTATTTCAGAGCTACATTTTGCTTGGAGATCATTGCACTAATAATGTGCAAACAATGTACATTTCAGAGGTACATTTTGTGTGGAGCTCATTGCATTTGTAATGTAAATATTAGGAGGACACTTTCAATGACAACTACGTTTTCACTTCAAAAAATTCATAACTAATTCCCCAAAGCTTTAAAAATATGAAACAACTTAGCAATGCACAAATAGTGTACAATTTAAAGAGGTGAGAACACTTTTAGTGACCTTTGCATCTAAACTTCAAAAAAATTCACAACTAATTCTACAAAGCTCCAAAAAATATGAAACAATTCAACAATGTACAAGTAGTGTACATTTCAAAGAGGTGGACACTTTAAGTGACCATTGCATTTCAACTTCTAAGAAAATTCATAACTAATTCCACAAAGCTCTAAAAAGTGTGAATTTTTTTGGGTTAGATGTCTCTTTGAAGGAAACTTAACCTCCCCAAAATTAGTTTTCAGATCTTTATGGAGCTCCTACCTTTTATTCATTGACAAATACCAACCTTGCATTAACTCAGCCCTGACATGTGGAACTGCTCACCTGAGAGGGTATTGGAGAACGATGAAACAAGGCCAGGTGTATGGAATGTCATCAAGAAAAACTGCACTAAAACTGTCCACTTAAGGTCATTCCATCCGAGTCAAACTAATAATGAGTCCAACTAATAATGAGCAGAGATCACTCATAAACTTGAAGCCATTTAAAATCATAAATTTTTAAAAATAATAATGTAAAACTGGAGAAGTTTGAAACTTTTCTGTAATTTATAAAGTCATGATCGACTTGAAGAAACTTTAAAGTTTCATATTAGGTGCATCTTTGAATGGGCTTCAAAAGACTCAAAATCATTCATTGCAAGTCATTTTGTTTGAAAGCCATGTTGTGCCATGTCTACAAGTTGAAGACATTCCACCATGATAGTTTGAGATCACAGAAGTAACAAATCACAAGCTCCCAATATGAGATAATTGGAGGGAGCAACACTCATAGAATACTGTAGTTCTTCCTTAATAACCAATTCCTACCGATTTGGCTCGAATAAGACAAGACTCCCATGACGTGACTCCTTGGCTCGAACAAGACATGATTTTTCAGAGCACGAAGTGAGGACAAGATGTGGAAACTGGTATTTTACTTCACCATTCACAAGGAGTTGGCAGTCAAGAATCAATCACACCTACTTACAGATGTGCAGCAACCCAGCTATTTTTTCAGCCTTCTTCTTCGTGGCTTGGCTACTCGATTTACAAAACTAATCTGATTTCAGCAATCAATGTCTGAAGTTCATATGGAATATCCTGATCTGCACGAACTATCTTTACAGCATAACAATAAGAATAATTTGCAGAACCTAGCAAGTCAACGCCCTCCGCATCGACTTCGCCGTTACCTTGGCCTTGTACACAACACCCACCTACTACTACTATCCATCAAATTAAGCACGACGGATCAATCAATCGTCTACACGTACCTTCTAATGATATACCTACATACCTCAGAAAATCTTACATGTAATGGTGGCAGCTCAGCAGGGAAACGAATCAGAAAATGGCCGCATGCATGGCGCTGCTGTTGCTAATAATTACAGGAAGCAACAAGCGAGCAACTAGAGCCACCCTGAAAACATCAACTCCGACTTGTCTTGACCAGCAAGCTCTTGGTGTCCGAGTTCAAAAATATACATTCTGGCTATTTGCTTGAAACTGAAAAGAGGTTGGGAAAGGGGGACGGGGAAGGGGGGAAGTAGGGCAGCCAATCCGCAAGCAAAGCGCCAGAATGATACTCCCATCGTCATTCATTCAACCCAAAATTTGACGTTCATATTCTCCAGCAAACATGGTGTGGATGCTGTTGTCGATCTTGCTGCTGCCCAGTCCCACAATGTACACAGCCCATGTCCACAGCACACAATCAACACGGGTGGCGAACCAAACCATGGGGCGTCGTAACTTACATTATGTTGAATAAGGGATCCCGGGAGGTATTAGGGTTAGAAGCTCATTTTAGTAAGCCCATCCAAGCTCCTGCAGCCCATCAATGGGGCCACTCATCTCCGGCAAGCTCGAGATGCCACGCAAGGTGGTCAGGCGATGAAACAGACGCACTTGCTGATCATCCCCAAACGCGCCGTCAGTCATACAAGACGTCGGCTGGCCCCCTGCACCACTGCTGTCACCCGTCACGCTTGGCATCAGTTGACTCTCGCAAGGAAACTCTTGGTAGAGTGCATTGTCGGTTCCCGGCCAAGCATAGTCCAAGTTCAAACGCTGGGAGCTTTGAGCTTCGTCCTCGCCCCCCTCACACAGAAAAGGCTCCAACTTGGTAGCGCGCATGCGACGATCGAACGCCTTCACAGGCGTCACGGGACCGTGCGTCGTCGTCACCATGGGCTGCGGGAACCGCAGATTCATGGCAGCCATGTTGGTGTTGTAGAAGGAGTCCATGGCTGAGGTGGCCATGGCGACAGTTGGAGTTATACTGCTGGTGTTCCCCAGCTTGGAATCCGCCACTTGCACCCACGTCACGTCCTGGGCTAACGACGCCTCACGAAAACTGTCGTTGCAATTGTAGCAAGACTCGTTGCCCGTGCAAGTGTCGCAGTCGCCGTCATCCGTCACGGTCGGATTGGGCGAGCTGTCGTGGTGACCTGGAAGGGCGGAATGCGAGTCCGTGAGCTGGTAGGGGAGGTCAGCGTACATGAAGAGCTTCCTGTTGCCGGCGATCTTCTGGAAGACGCGGCATACCACCCACTCGTCATTCTGCAAACCAGACACCAATTGCTTTTGATCTTAGTTCTGAGCTTGAGTAGCATCGTAGCGCATCCCAGCAAGGACGCAATATTCCATTTCTTTGATCAGATCGACGTAGTGAATCCGTCAGGAAAACCAATCAAGAGCGTTTAAAATGCAATTGGAATGTAGGCAGGATGACAAACCTTGGATCGGTGGGTTTGATGGCCGTTGAAGTGGCTGGAGGCATCAGTCTCCAGGCGATATTCATGCATAATCCAGTTAGTCTTCTCGCCGCGAGGAGCACGTCCCCGATAGAACACGAGCGTCTTCTTCATGCCCACCAAAGTATGCGTGCCGGAATGCATCACGTCGCGATCCTTGCCCGTGGCCTTCCAGTAGCCCTTCTCCGTGGCACGGTTGGTGCGCATTCCAGTGGGGTACTTACGATCGCGCAGGCTGAAAAAGTACCATTCCTTCTCCCCCACCTTCGCTCTCTCTGAAACACATCCAACCCAGAGCCGCCTCAAAACAGAGGCCCAGGAAAGAAAGAAACGCAAACCACCGTCAATTCAATACGCTCTCATGGAGATCATCAGCATGTCTAGCTAGGGCGGAGAGGATCGTTACCTGGAAGATCCCACGGCTCGCATTTGTTGAGGTCTACTTCGCCAATGGCCCGCACTTCGAAGCGAGGGTTGCTGATCTTGCGGGTCAGGTAGTAGCTCACAAGCTCCTCGTCGGTGGGGTGGAAGCGGAACCCTGGTGGAAGCTCCACACTGCAATCCTGCTGCTGGTTCAGCTGGTCCTGCTGGTTCTGCAGCATCCCCATGCCGACTTTGTTGCCGTTGCACATGCTGGCCATGCAAGTGTTTCTACAGGCACGGTTCTCGAAATTCACGTGATGAGCTTTACTGAAGATCAAGCGAGACGACAGGCTAATCAAGGGTCTCTAGCTGAATTGGTCAGATCAGCAATTAAAACTCTCTCATGAAAGGCGGTGACAAATCTGAGCAGTACTCCGATTAGAGGGGGGCCCGAGCGTAGTGACGCGGGGCTGACGCAGAAGATGTGGGACTTTGGTGTGAGGAGGAGAATCGCATGGGCATGATCAAGGACGGGAATCGGCAGAAGGACCACGAAAGTAGCAGTACTCCAACTCCGCGAGAATCTCTGGTCACAACTCAAAACTGGACGTCGCAGGAGGAAAATGAAGAGAGTGTCACGAGCACAGCGCCACTGGGAGCAAGCAAACTTACTGAGCGGACGATGTTCTTACGGCACCGGAAAAGCGGCCCGGATCAGCCACCGAAATAGGAGGAACAAACGGAGAATTGAAATTAGCGGTGCAAGTAGTTGTGGGAGTTCCGCATAGAAGCGTGCGCAGCCGCAACGCTTAAAAATTGTGACTCGTCACCGGTAACGTCCCAGAGGTTTGAAGAGAGAAGATGAGCACAGCGAAAGAGGACTCCCCCGGGGTTGTTTGGTTAGATCATTCACCACAACGGGATCGTGGCTCTTCGACGAGAGTACCAGCAGCTACAGGTCCTACTTCTTCTCAGCTTCCGACGGCGAAGAAGGCAGAACGTCTCACGGAGATGGTGACGAAATTTCGGATTGTGGGACTGGCGCATAGAATACCGAAGATCATGCGGAAGTCTAACTCGCATATCAAGCGTCTCGACTCTCGCAACAACTCCTTCAGATTCTTCAAGACGAGTCCGCAGATCACGGAAAATCAGCAACTCCTGCAATAACGACACCAACAACACCCAGTCAGCGCAAATTGTAGAACTCTCAACAACCATCCAGGTGCACATCCATGGACCTACACCACGACCCCACTCTACAACTGCTTTCAACCAACTCCTAAAAAACAAATGGGAGTCACGTAACGCCACGTCCAACCAACCCCGAAGGTCCACGACCTGCATGCCCACCCGCCCAACAAAAAAAAAGACGCAATCTCAACACCATTCACGAGCTCACGCCACTCGATTCCCCGATGACCCACAACGCCACAGATCCAACAAAACCTCCAATCTTTCCTTAGAGCGGCACCCCAAACGACGATCCATGCCACCCGATCGACCCATTCTCAATCTCCGTCGCACCAAGAACGACACAGCAGGAGTCTCACCACATCGTGACCTACCAGTCAACCACACAGCACAGCTCCCCAACAATCTCACTAATGCACCAATTGGTGTCCCCAAGCTACTCCGAACACATAATCGGGATACACTCATGCATGAATCTACCAATGGAACCGACCGCGCGAACTCACCAGAGCAAGCACCTAGTACCGAAAGCAGGTCTGAGACTTGCGGTTCGATGAGGGAGCAGAAGGCAACGGTGTCACAGGATATGCAACACAAGCGGTGTCCAGCCAGCCAGGAACACAACAACAGCAACGAGACAAGCAAGCCTCGCAGGATTAAGGAAAAACCACAAGTGCCGTGGCGTTATGGGAGTTGGATGGGCGTAGGATGGGTGCGAGAGAGTCGGACAGTGCGTGACAAAACCCTTGGAGTGCGATCCTCGCTGGGGTTTTGAAGGGGAAAGTTTTCCGGGCCGGGTCAGGCAGGCTGCGCTGGTCAATGCCCCCACCTCCACCCCTACCCCGCCTACTGCCCTGCGGCCCTGCCCGCCGGAAGCCGGCGGCTCGCGCGCGTTCGGGGCTGCTTCCGCAAGGTGACGTCACCGGGGAGAACCGGAGCCCGGGCCCGCGCCCGCGCAAGGAGAGCCCCCGGCCCGTTCGATGGGACGGGCGGGGAGAGTGAAAGGCTGATGCGGACGTTCGTGACTCGGCATGATGGTAAAACATCGTGCGCCAACTGCATCATGCACACACCATTCCCGCTCCTTCTTTTTCTTCTAAAACCCCAAGCCTAAGTGCCCAACCTATGGAGAATGGAGAATAGATATTTAATTACTTTTGAAATTTATAATGTATGAATGATGGAAAGGTTCTCAACATGTTAGTATTTAAACTAAGTGCTCAAACAAAAGTGAAAAGATATTTAGGGGTTCTGCTTTTGAAACTTTATAATGAATAATAGTAAAAAGGTTTTCAACATCTCTATATTCAACCTAAGTGCTCAACCTAATGAGAAAATATGTTTAAAAAAGAGTTTTACTTTCTAGGATTTACAATGAATAATGGAAAGGTTTTCAACATATCTACATTGTTGTTGAGCATTTTTTTCACTTTTCTTTTCAGTTCATGCATTTTATGATTTTTCTTGAAGCTTCTTCAATAAATAATAGTTGGATGAAGTAAGTTTTCCGCATTCATCATAGTGGAGTGTATAAGGGTAAAATTTCAATTTTCTATTGGTTTGTGTGATAAGGATTACTATCTTTACTCTCAAATTTTTTTCCTTATTTTTTACAAGTTACTGCCATAATCTTACATTGTATATTCCATGGTTATAAAACATTAACCCTCATCATTGACCATAATCCTTGCAATGTTTGCAAAGGTGGGATTGCTCCAAATTTTATATGCTTCAAGAATAACAAAAGAAATTTACAAATTATTTATCATGGATGATCATATTTGGAAATTTTTAATTCATATTTGGAACTAAAGACCTTGGATAAAGTGGGAGGTCTTGGAGGATAGAATCTACCAATCTAAAGGAAGCAATTGAAAAATCTAGAGTAGCATATCATTGTAATAAATGTTAGAATTACAATTAATGATAGGGACTAGATTATGGAACACTATTTAGCAATGAACTTATAAATGTGCACGGCAATCTTGTGACATTATTTTTCCACCTTGCATCAACATCAAAAATACTTCTCAAGCTAACTTGAATATAGAAAGAAAGAAATTTTTTGTGTCATCCAAAGAGGTTATGCCATCAATCATCTATTTGATATGCATATTTTTCAAGAGACTTTGCATAATTAGAAGTGATTTATTTTCACAGAAGGAATTTTAAAATATTTTTTATTTTATTTTTTTCAATATGCAAGTTCAACAACCTTGGGATTGATCTATATTTGATTCTTTCATATCATTTCATTGTAACCCTTTAAAGTGCTTAAATGTGTCACAAAAATAAGATCTTGAATATCAAAAGCATCTTAATTTACAAATATTAAGAGCATTTTTCATTAATGACATTAGAGTTAGGAATGGAATAAGGTACCTTTACCAACATTGTAATAAAAAGCTACAAAAGTGTGAAATAGTATCACATACAAAAAAATTATAGTATGAAGTGGTACAATACATTAACACACTAGCCTACACTAATTAAACACTTTTAACAAACAATGGAACTTTAGTATACTAGTGTCAAATGCACTAACTGAACAAATCCATGTGCCCACTTTTCTAAATGCATCTCCTCATCCAATGTAATACTATAGGAGAGGGCTTGAAAATAGTGTAGGCTTTTGGAACTATCCAATAAGAGAGTGTGAAATGGATACCAGATTGTGGGAAATTGGACTCTTGACTACATTAGAACATGATAAAAGTTATTTTTTATTTCTTCAATGGATGGTTTAAGATCCAAAATGGGTTCATTCCTAACTTAGTGAACAGGTGTCTACTAATTTTATTCAAAATAAGAATTGGTAGTCCAACTATCGTCTTACAAATGTTAAAAAATCTGAAATAATGATTGATTCAAGCGGTCATTTTAGATTTAGAAAGGTTACATTTTGAAACCATCTCAATTACTTTTCACATGTTGCAATGTTAGTTTTTGAACAAAGCCATATTCTTTTCCAAACCAAGGATGTGTTGGTTTTCAAGGCCTACTAATCACATATTTTGTTGAAAATTCACAAGTAATTCACAAATGTTCTAAAAATTATGAAATGACTTTTGTAATATTCCTCATCTATTTCTCTTTGACTGAAAAATGAGCTAAAAATATTCTCATCTAAAAAAATATATGAAAAAGGTGAACCAGCCCTTAAATGAGCAGTTTATGAGCCTCCTCCCCTAGATGCCATTGAATTCTTCTCCAACATATCAATGATGAACATATCAATTTGGGAATGCTCAATTTGGAAGCTCAGTTTTACAGTTCAAAATAAATTGTGAACTTCATAATTCTACAAGTAATTCCACAAGACTCCCAAAATTACAAATACATGTTGGTTAGTTGCTACATCAATTTGTCCTTCACAGAAAATTTCATTGAAAAACAAAGGAAACTATCATGATCAATGAATGGGGAGTACCGGCATTTAGTTACATTGTAGCCAATTGATTTTGAGATTTTTCGATTGAGATCATAAAGTTTGAGCAGAGGTTCTGGATGAAAAAAAAGATTTTCGGAAATGGACTGGGTAGCAAAATAAAATGTTGGCTTTTTGCCGTCCATTCTAGGGGCATGTCAGAAAATTACCAATTTAAAATACATGATTCGGTTTTCAGCCGGTTAGGATTTTACTTTATAGGAAATTTTTCATTTATTAAACTAGGTACTAAGCCACAATGGTACATGCTATATAATATCTTACCTTAGGAATTTACAGACCATAACTTTAATACTTCACTAAGAGTGTAAGAGTCTTACACTTACTAAGTGCCTTTTACTGTTTTAGCTTACCTACCCCAAGTCTATAACAGACTTCCAAGCTTACAAAAACTAAGTTATTATTTTACTACGACTCTCAGTAAATCAATATTCAGTCTTTTACAAGTGGTTTTAAACTTATTGTTGATGGAAAATTAGCAATGAACGATGGTAGTATGACACAGCTTGTAGGGTTCATAGCCTCACAAGGTTACTCAATCGCTCTCACTCAGCCATTAGCGACTCAGAATCATCCTGAAACTTAGGGTTTAATGTTTTCAAAAATCACAAGTTCACAAGCTTCTTGTGGCTTGTATGCTCTTGTTGCCTTGTTTGTTGTGCATATTTTTTTTATTATCTTTAATGGCATTGTCTATGCATGTTGGTTGGTATGTTACTCACTCCATTTTTTGGGCTCATGTTGTTTGATTTTTGTGAATGGTGGCTTGTTCTCACTCTTTTTTCCATTTCTTTTGCTCATTATGTTTTGATTCTTATAAATGTGAATGTTGTGGGTATGCCATACTAACCAGCGTCTTGAAAATGTATAGACCCTTTTTTAGATTGGTGCATGTTTGGAAGGTTGAATCCCTGGCCCTAAGTTGGTAGGGGCAATGCGAAGTTCAAATTTTACTAAAAATAAAGTAAAACAGTCCACTACAGACCAAATGAGGAGTTTGCCCTCATGTCACTATTAAAATCTTCTAATTTGTTTCCCACATGTGGACAAGTGATAGAAATGATGTAAGCAGTTGAAACTATATTTTTGGACAAAGTGTGAATTTGTTACAAATTTTTGAAGTGTTCTATCCATCATGGTTTTTAGACTACTCCAAAACCAACTACAACTATATCTATAATGGTCATCTTACTCACCTAATGCAGTCAAAATATTTTTTAACACAAAAGATTTGAAAGAGTCACTTTCTACACTAAATTCACACTGAAAAATTAAAAGTTCCTATTATGGTCACTAATCACCCCATTCTAGTTAACTAAGACATTGATTGTGGCCAAAATCTCATTCTCTAAAAGAAAATTGTAATGGGCTCATTCCTAGGAGTCTATAATGGGTAAAAAGTTCATAATGGGTTGTTTTACCTTAATGCTTATGAACACTTTTGAAGCAAAACAAAGTCACTTGAAGAATGAAGAAGAAAACAAAAAAAAAATTTACAACTAGCCAAATTTTCACTCTTAAGGAAAATTTCCAATTGGAATTGGACAATGGTGGCAATCCCACTAGGAGAAAAAAATATTCTAGGAAATTGACCAGAAAATTTTGCAACCTTTTAGCATACTTCCGGCCAATTTTTAAAAAAATCGGGGTGGATGAAACTTTGCCAAAAATCTACCATTTAGCCCACATAACTCTTCGGATTGTGATCATGATAAGGGGGATGCTTCTCTGACACCCCTCTTACAATGGAGGGTAGAAAGCGAGGTGTATACCTGTTTTTTTAGGCAATTAAATGTCCAATTTCTTGAAAACAAAATGGGTAGTAATCATGGCCTTGTACACTATTGTCACAATGCTTCCAAAATCTCATTTTATATGTCATGCAAAACCAATATATACAAAAATTGCATACAAAAATTACATACTCAGAACAGGACGTCCTTTAATTAAAGCTCTCCAAATGAAGGAGCCAAACAACTTAATCCTAGAGTGCTTCGATGTCCACTTTTTGGACAATGTACAGATTCAAAGTGAGATTTCTTTCTCATTACATCTTCAATGAAAGTCATCCTAATTTTTGGAGATACTTTATGAAGTTGTAGTCCTATCCAAGGGTTGGATTTGGGGTTACTAGAGTACATATTTTTCTAAAATTACAAATGTGGAAGTATGTCAAGTAGTTGACTTGCATTGACTCTAGTTCAAAGTTGGAATTGCAAAACTAAGGTTATAGAGTCAAAGAAAAAAAAAATCACCAAAAATCACCATGTAAAGAGAATCTCATTTCAAATCTTTTCCAACAAAATTTACTCCAAAAATGTCAATATTTTTCTTGTAATTGAATTTTGAAAGAATTTTGATTTTTCCCTTTCAAAATTTATAGAAAAATATTAGTGATAGTATTGGTGAATGTAACCATATGGATATAATCTAAAACCCAAACTTTACAACTTTTATTTGTATCTCAATTCCAAAATATTCTTCCAAATAGTACTCCCGCTGTCCCACTAAAAACTTCCCAAATTCTTCCTACAAAGACTATAAATCAACCTAATTAGGAAACTTTTAGCGGGACGGAGGGAATACTTCATAATGATTTTTTCTGAAATTGTCAATTCTGCAAATGAGTCTGTACACTTAGGGGTTAAAACCTTTGTGAATGGAAGGCCATATAACCATTTAAGGTAAAACCACCTATTCTTGATCAAAGATCTATACCCAACCTATAGGATGTGGCTATTTCAAACCACGGTTAGAAGAGATTTACAATCAAAGTTTGAAATGTACTTTTCCCCCATTTTCAAGGTTGGGACTAATAAAGTCTTGACACATGTTCCAAAGTATCATAAAGTGTGTAAGAAGTGTCGATTGGGAAAGTAGTCTTTGGCTATAGTCTGAATTAGAAAACTCTAGACATTGACTATGGGTTCAAAGCACTTTTTGGCTTTTAAAAATCATAGTAATTTCAGTTTTGGGAATAAAACTATGAAAAATTTGCAATCCCTATCTTTCTTATGTTACTACATAGGAAAAATTTGCTTAGCCTCATAAGGTAGGTACACCCAAAAGCGCTAGTTTTTCATACTGTGCCTAGTTCTTGTTATTATGTTGTTTAGATTTTTTACAGTCTTGTTGGTGAGTGAAAGCATGTTCCAATGCACCAACAGTGGATTTGGATACCGTATGCAAAAGTTATTAACAGTCAAAGTGTGTTTCTGAAAGCGCCATCTACAATCTGGGTACATGACTGATTTTGAAAATGTATGCATGTTGTATAGGGCGCTTTAAGGTCAGGTGCCATTTTGGGTGTACCTACCTTATTCCTTAGGATTTGTTCCAGAATTGCTTAAGTGATCGGGTATAGGTGGTTCTACCTTATCTGAAACCCCCCAAAAACACTGGTGTTTGCCCTACACCCGGGAAGAGCCCCCTTCACTGCAGCACCCCCGGGGGAATCCCGGCCATTGCAGTTTGGTGCAGAAATTGGGCATGTTGGCGATGGCAGCTCCAGGTCAACTTGGCTGCTCATGATGAGCTGGTATGGGTATCGCTCCATGAGTCATCGCATTCCAACCGCAGGTCCGATGGCTAACTGGCTTCCCAACCCCGGGTTGACTCTCGGGGGTGCTCCCACTCGAGTCCCCATATTTCGGGGTACCCCATTTGCCCAGTTTAAGTGTTTTTTTCCGTTTCGCTTGGCCATAAATTAAACATTTCGAAGTGGATTTATCCAACTGCACACGTGGTTCAAGACAATGGTCGCCATGTTGTCAAACTGTTGCCCACGACGTTAAGTTATCGGGTGGGAGCGAGTGTGGCAGACTTGACCATGGTTTGAGTGTTTCAGTAAATCCAACATGGGCACACACTAAAAAATAAGAATTCAAACATAGTTTGGACCTATCAGTGCAGAGGAGAATTCAGTTTCTGTACCATACCCCCCAAATGCTTCTGACGTGTATAACGATCTATGTAAATTCCATGGCTTTCTAACTAACCCTTCAAGGACACGGCCCCCAATAATTGAGGTAGTCCTCCAAATGCTCCACCTAATCAAATTTGGACCAATAGGTGCATTCTTTGTTTCCAAGTGGAAACGATGAAGCCACCCATGGAATGCTTTTGGTCCTCAATGTCCCTCAAAGGTAAAATTTGGCTGCACTTGAATCCCCATACCAGTGTCCCAAGCCAATTTTGTCATAGATAGACACTCGAAATTGCCATTTCAAGTGCAAAGTCCAAAAGAGACCAAAAAATTTAGAAGTTTGTTTTTTTGTATATTATACCATAGGATGTTGCACTAGGCTAGGATAAGAATGTGCCTTACGAAATTCTAGAAACTTTGATGTTGAAGATTGCAAGATAATAGCATTTGAAGAAAGAACTCAAGCCTTTTTTTGCATCTTGTGTGACTAGATTATAAGACTTTGAGTGTTTTTAGCTTCAAATTTTGGTACTCCAGATTTTGAAACTTAATGAAATTATATAGAAAAATTGAGTTGAAAATATAGGGGTGGTGGGTGGGTGGGCAGATAAGAAAACATAGATTTGATTCTTCATTCTATCAAAAACTAAGAAGAAGAAATAGATACAAGTTTGTTTATAGCTACATGATGGAATTGAAATACACCAATCCCAATGGATAGATTATTCAAGCAAGCATACTAAACCTTGTAGAGTTGGATTTTTTTTAACTGCGAAAATTTAGTTCAAAAACAAAGCCAAATAGTTGTTTTTTTCCTCAAGAAATTTCTATAATTGTTTCCAAAACAAGAAGTTCCATGACCTTCACATCACTAATTTAATTGAAATGAATCAAAGCTTTCCATGTGGACAAAAATACCACCTATCGGGGGGGATTTTTTTTTATTTTTTACCAACAACCTAAAATATGAATTTATGATGGCATATTTTTTTTTCTCCCAAGCACTAATTGAAACAAGAACAATGTGACCATAAGGCTTTGTCTTAGATAAATAATAATATAAGTTTTATTGCTAAAACTACTAAAATATTAAATAGAAGGGAATTAAAATGAAATAAATAATGAATTCCACGAAGTTACCCTCTTTTGCTAGCCAAGGGTCTGCCTGGGTCCTAGGTAGATTCTCCCCTTCAATGAAATACGAGGCCCGCCCCTTACAAGCAAATGTTTGTCTATATCATTGTATTACAGTGTGAATAGGGTTATAGATAAGATTTCCAAATAGAGATCCAAAACCCACCATAGTCGAATAGTCGATGCCATGGACTTTGTGCAAAAGGATAGAACCAATAAAAATCATATTCCCCAACAACTAACATGTATCTCTACCTTTGAAAAAAAGTTTCAAAAAATTGTGTCAAAAATTGAGATCATACGAACCTTCCCAAACTTCCGTTTGTCCCTACAAGGGACAATCATGAATTGTAGGGATTACCCCTCGAACGAGATACCAAGTCCCTACCTAAACTTGTTTTCTAGAGACGCGTTGACAAAAAAGGATTTTTGCATTTATTTTTGGAATGTTTCAATCTACTAAACGTACTTCTACAACAATTATAACTTATCAAGTACTACATTTAGGCTACAAAGTCAATGATGTATTTCCTATTCACATGCCTCAAGGCAAACAAATTTGGGACAAGCAACAAGATCCATGCCCCGCTTCCAAGGAGATTTTGGATTCTCTCTTGGGCTGCCCACCAAGGAAGGAATGTCATTTCAAGGTTTAATATATACTCCGTCCTCCTCCACATTATTTGTTTAGGTATTCTGAATTCTTTCATTGTTTTTAATTTCAATTTTTTTTTTTTTGGAGGGGGGGGAGTTTTTTCCACTCCAACCAGTACTGAACATTTGTTTCAAACTGAACTCTGCAGTAAAAGTTACCCTTTAATTGTGTAAAAAGGAAGAAAATAATACTTTTTCATTTTTCAATTAAAAACCAGTACTGAACAATTCTGCAGTGCTGACAGTAAAGTGGATATATATTCAACCTCATCAGCCAGACTGCCAGGGAAGGGAAGTACTTGGTACAATTCCAAATTTAAGGTTGAGAATGATTGGTTTAGATTTTTCTCCTGCCGATACAGACAAATTGCCAAGGGAAGGGAGTGGATCCAGCATATGAGATTCCTGTACCAAACCCCGGCCCTTGGCTCCGCTGAATCCAGGGGACCCAACTGAAGTTGCGCTAACATAACTTACATCTAATAACTTCAGCGTGCACGCGTGGGTTAGATTTTGTAACTCTCAAAGTCCATGTCACATTCCAAGGGGGTCCAACCAACCATGAGATGGTGGACGTCATTTTAGGAATAACCAATACCCTGGGGGAAGGTCAGTTTTGGCATAGTTTACGTCAGTTTTGGAAAATATAAAATTGCCACATGTCATCTTGTGAATGGTGGGAGGTGACATGGACCCATGAAGATATGACATGGGAATTTGACACCTAAGTGAGTGCCAAATCGGACCTTCACCGACGGTAATATTATATAACCAAGCAATGGCCTTTTGTATGCGATGTCAGGAAGGAATTATGCCACCGTGGATGTCCAAGAGAGATTTTTAGCTAATTCAAGGATTGGAGTTGGTTGAAGAGCCATCGAGAAGCCAATTTTGATCACTAGAGGAGACCCCTTTTCAAGGATGCAAAAAAGAGACCTTTGCCTCATTGGATAAATAAGGTTATGAAAGTGATAATAATTTTACTAAATCCAACCCAAAGTGAGGATTTACAGAGGGTTTGATAAAAATTTAAAAGAAAAACCTAGTGCCAAATGGTTTTCTACTACATCAAGAACATTGTGATTTTCTTCTAAATTTTGTATTTGAAAGTAGTATCTTTATTTAAATTACTTTATATAGTTTGTTTTTTATTATTATCTTAATTTTTTGTAAAATCAATCATTTCTCTAGTACGTTTTGTGTTTGATACAAATTTCAAACATGTTGCACTTTAATTATTCAACAATAAATTTACTTACACATAAAGGTAAATAGTAGAAACGTTATATCTCATAGCAATGTTAACCAATGTTAGGGGTTCCTATTTGCAATCTCTAAAATGCAAGCCCTTGGTAGCATTGGCAAAACATCTAATGAAAAGAAGTAGTTATTTCTATACTAAAAGAGTGGAATGAATAAAGCATATGTTTGGAATTGGTTGGCAATTATCTAAATTTTGTGAACCTACATTGTAATGGCCTTGCTTCTAACATCTAAAATCATATAAAATAAATTTGAAGCCCTCTAAGTATCCATTGGATTGATGATTATTACTCTCTAAAGTCCAAGAACGTAATAATAGGAGTGATCAATTTTATCATATGTTAAAAATATAAAATTTTAATTTTTCACTTAGAAAAGGTTAAATTAAACATATAAGATTCTACATTTTGAATTGAAAGTTAAGAATAAAAATATGTTATTAAAAATTAATTAATAATTTTTTTTTGTTTATAGTATATTTCATTGATGTGCGTTTTAGGGACATTAAAATGAAAATGAAATTGAAATGAAATTGTCTTGGTATATTTTCAATTTATTTTCACCTTTAACATTAAATTTGAAAAAATTACATTATTTTACTTAAGTCATCCTATTTTCATATTTCTAAACAATAATTGTGAAATGTATCAAAAAATTCAAATTAATATGTATACTTCAATTCCAAAGTGAAGTTTGATTATGTTACAATGACTATGAAGGTAGTTGTTAAGAACAATTTACAATGATTCATATACAAGACTTGTTCTAATTTGGTGAAACACACAACCTTCATCTATTACAAGTAATAAAAAAAAAATTTAATGGGGAAGATTTCAAATTTGTGACTTTTTGAAGAAAAAGTGAAGGAAATTTGTATCAAATACAAAAAAGTTAGAAAAATATTTAAAAATTAACCACCGATGTATATTTTGGTAATGAATATCATTTTGAAAAAGATTTTTATCATTCATCTTTATGGATTTGATATTTATTTTTTGTTGATTTTTATCATTCTCAAGGTTTTGAAAAATCCTTTTGAATGTAAAAATCAATCCTAACCCCTAAAGAACCAAGCTACATTTTTTGGCAACATAGTAATTTTGGATAGCTCACCATGGATGAATTTTTTTCTATTTTTTCTTTGGAAATTTTCCACAAAATGTATCCAAGCAATAGCTTCAAGCCCGTCAATTTTCATAGCTTTTGACTAGATGGTTAACAAGTTATTGCATGATATGTAATTTTCATTACTCGGTGGTCAACCCACCGAGCAATGAAAATCTCATATCATGCAATCTATTATGATTAAATACACATCATCATGCAATCTATCACAACCCATTGTAACAAATATAGTCAAGATGTCATCTCCAATATTTCATCTTGTCATCTCAAGTGTTTTTCATCCAATTCTATAAGACCTCAACCGACTATCAAGTCTACATTCTCCTAAGTTCAATGTTACATTGCAACATCTCCTGGCTAGTAACTTTTTAACCATGCAGTCAAAAGCTATGAAAATTGTTGCACCTTAAAGTTACTCCTTTGTCTTACTTTGTGTAAAAAATTTTAAAGGAAAAAAACAAAACTTTGTTTGTAGTTAGTTGCCAAAAATCACTATATTGCTAAAAAAAACACAACTTGATCCCTTAGGGGTTAAAGGATTTTAAAAAACTATAAGTTTGGAAATATAGTACACAATTTGATATATTTGTTTCTAATAAAAAAAACAATGTTTGTTTTTAATAATAAATATTGAAAAGTTGTGCATATTAGTCTAGTTTGTGTGGCTAAAATTTCATATCAATCCAAAAAGTGATGAGTGACTAAAAAGCATTTTTGGAAAAAGGAGGTTTAGTCATGGATGTGTTTCTTGCCCCCTTTTTTGAGATTTATTTTTACTTTCCAAAGTCATTTTGCAAACACAAATAGTCAATTGAATGAAGTTTTTTCCACCAATATGTTTATGGGTTGATTTCAAATGACTTTTTGTTTAACTTTTTTTCATTTGAGTAGGTTTAGAAATCAAATTTCACTTCCAAATGTGTTTTTAGGAAAATTTCAGCATCCTTTTCCAACACTAAAAACATTATATTCTTACAATCTATGTGGTCAAATGACTCCAAATTTGATTTAAACCATCTACAACATGCATTCTATAAGATTGTATGGTTGAGATTTTCATTACTTCAGATACATAGACTTATAAGGCTTGAAAAGCAAGGATGTTGTTAGGCACGTTTAGACTTTAGGCAATGAGGGGTTAATTAAGAACTTCAAGGTTTATTATATAATAGGGATTCATTAACTACCTAAGAACTAAAAATCCTCATAACTTTCATCTCTTTGATAAAAATGGAATGATTCAAAGCTTTCCATATACATATAATTCTTAGAAAAATGATATTTTTTTATCTACCTAGATGGGAAAACATATGCATCATACAATATTTTTTAATTTATGACGTTAGAAGTTATGAAATTTGTAGGGCCTTAGTGCCTTATCCAAAGGACAAAGGCAGTATAGTGTCTTCTTTAAATTTTCAATGACGTGTAAATCTTTATGCTTGTTTAGTTGTGAGCTGTGTAGGTCATGAGTTGTGCAGTACATCTCCAAGGTTTTGCCCTTGGCATTTTGCCATTTGTTCTAAGTCTTTTCACGGAATAAACTCTAGGTTAAAATTTCATTTAAAAAAAATTAATGGCAAATCCTTGGTAGGGTGAAACAAATCTCAATATTTTGTATACTAGGATCTTATAGAGTAACAAAATTACATAATTGTTGCATTTTCTAATTCTCAAAATTTGAATGTGAGAAGTATTTCAAAATTTATTTAGGAAATGTAGTCTCATAGAAAAAGGGAGCAAATATAATGTTTATCCAATGATAGGAGTAGTAGAGATGGAAAAAAAAACATTTTTATGGACATCTCTAGTTATAATCTAAAAAATCCGATGGCTGAAATTTTCCTCAATTAATTCCATGCATATTAAACAAAGTGGTCTTTACTTTTGTATGGTTAAAATTAAAATTTTCAAGCACACCTATGTGCAAAAAAATACCAAAGTGGTACAATCTAATGAAAACCTTTATCACTATGTTGCCTAAAAACATAGCTTAGTTCTTTAGGAGACAATATGATTTCAATGCCATGACATATCAATCAATGTTTTTAAATTTTGAATTACATTCATCCATTTTTCTAGTATAAATAACAATTGAATTGAAATACATACACAATTTCCTACATTATTGGTAGAAAATTGTGGTTGTTTTTGAACAGTTGCTTTAGGTCCTTTAGTAATTGCTTTATCAGCGGCACGAAAAGGCAATCTATGAATTTAAAAGCCATCTCCGGAAATAGAATAATTATTATTTAAGCATTAAATCTTTAGAGATGGAGTGTGTTAACACAGAGCAACTAAATTGATTAAGGTAGGAGGTCCTATAATGGACCATCTAAGGCTGAAACTAAATTTCATGGAGGTAAAACTCCTAGAAATATTTTCCAGTAAATTTTCCTTGAAAGACAAGTAGAACTGACAACTAACCCAAATTATTTCATATTTTTTGAGCTTTGTGAAATTAGTTATAAAATTATGAAGTTGAAGTGCATACGGCTCTAAAATTAAGCACCGCCTTAAATGTACACAATTTGTACATTGTTGAAGGCTAAGAACGAACAACATGTACAAATTGCATACATTTAAGGATTAAGGAGGTGCTCCATTTTAATGGCTCACTTCATTTAAAGACCTCCCACTTTATATATGGAACATTAACATGTGGTTAAGTTAATGTCAATTCTATTATAAGTGAAAGTTTTTGGTTGCAATGTATTTTAAGTAAATACATCTTGAAATGATTAAATAACCTTGCGAAGCCCCAAAAGTTTAGACATGCATTTGTTTCAATTTGACTTAGAACACCATGCTTTGTTATTCACAATGGTAACAAAATTACTCTTGAGATTATTTGGCACCTAAAATGGCATTTTGTAGGATTTTTAGTTAATTTCATATTTTTGAAAAATAAAAACTAACTCCATAGCTTTGCCTTCACCTTTCAACCATTGTTCTATGCTTCTACTTCAAATTCCTACAAATTATAAAACAAAACAAAACAAAACAATTAAAGAAATTAGCATCATTTACTAAAATCCATAGGTAGATGGACTTTTTTCAAGAGCATGTTGAAAGAGCTATTTGACACACAAGAAGAACATTCAAAGATACTTTGATAAGCAACTTTTGACTATTTATTAATGTGATTATAGTGGCTTCTTCAATTGATACTTCATAATATTTGAGTATGGTTTCACATCAAATCATCGTAAGATGAAAAGAAGAAAAATAGTTGCAAAATTGAAGACCTATAATAGAAATCTTGTCTAGAATCTTGTTGAAAATCTTTCCATAAATGATTTTATCTACATATCTTTATTTTTCCTCCTACTAAAATCTCTTGAGGTTAGTATGTTGGGCCCCCATATTGTGCAACAAAATGAAGAAAGTTAATATTTAAAATAGTAGTTTGGAATATTCTTCAAGGACATGGGTCCCTAACGCATATGTAATTCTATTTCAAAAATGCAAGGCATTAAATAGTCTATATTTATATCAAAACTTTCATTTGACAGCAATCTTGCTACATATATGTCCTTCAAGATAATCATTTTGATAATTCTAAAATAGATGAAGTGTTTATTTAGTAAAGGACTTGTGGAGCAATGAAATCGCCATGAAATACAAGGCAAGGAGACAAATGGGGGTGGACCTTTGTAGATCCTTAAAGAATTTCAGAAAATATTGTGTAAATTGTACCACAAAATGTTGTTTTAGTAGAATTTAAAAAGTTGATTGAACATTGTAATCTTGTGCAAGGCTTTATATCATTCATTTGAAATAAGTTCATACTAATGTAGCATGATGTCACATCTACGTCACTTTTCTTCAAAAGCCACTTGTGATTTGTATTTTGAGTTGAGAATACAACTCTTTATATACATGTGGGGTGGTAGGAGGTAAGCCACACACAATTTGGAATACATAAATCAATTCATAGTTTAAAAAAAACTACCTAATGTCATAAATTCTAAAACTATTGTTCTACAAAGGATGGGAGTGGTCATTGTCATTTTCAATTTTGTCAAGGTTGCTCTCCTATAAGGTTGATGTCTTGTAGGATTGCAATCCTTGCCACTTGTTTTCTCGGTTAGGTTCCATGGTCTAAGCCAGGGACCATATTAGAGTATTAGACCAATTTGGATAGGCACACCTTCAAAGCTAGGATCAACATCTTGTATGAATAAGAGTCAAATCTGAATTTCTTTCTCTAGCTAATTACAAAAAAGAATAAGGTAGGAGCATCCATAACCGTCAAAATAAGCAATTCACTAGAGTTAAAGGTCTTTTTTTCTAAAAAAATATTTTAACAATATTAGCAACTGAAAATCATGAGTTTTCAAAAGAAATATGTAATTTTTGGACAAGGCATCTAATTTCTCTGAATTTTCAAAGTAGAACTGACTAGGGCACCCTATACCGCACTCTAGTAAATCTACCTTGATTCTCACAACAAAATCTAAAAAATTCAAAGTTTACCAATCAAAATTAAAAATGAGAGATAGTTTCAAGGTACTCTTGAAGACAATGTAAGGGCACTCTACTTGCCACTTATGGCTGTAGTAACGGTTATGGATGCTGCTACCTTAGTACTATTTTTTCTTTACATTTGGAATGATGAAGTTGTCATCCATTACAAATTTTGAAGTATGAATTTTATCAACTTGAAAGTTTCACTAAACATGTCTAACTTGATAGCAATTAGATTTCTCATTTTTTTTTAATTTCAAAAATTAACTTATGTTTAATTTCCAATTTACCTAATTTTTTGCAATTTGCACGTTAGAAGGGTTAAGTACTAACAAATATCCAATATTTAGATTCAGAACTCAAATTTTTGTAGCCTATTTCCACACTAGGCAAGCATATATTTAGTTATGTACCACAGTGAATTCAAAAAAACATTAATTTTTAATCCCACTATATGTGTGCTAATAGTACTCCCTTGCATGTGCACTTCTAAACATTCAAAATGGTTCTTAGATCATTCTTTTAGTGAAATCTCATCATCATTAGTTCATCTCAAATGGACAATTTTTAGATTTAAGAAAATTATTTTCCAGTTTCTTACAAATTAAAATGTCAAAGTACCTATTTCTATGAGATTTTGCACTTCTCTACGTTTCCTACTCAAAGAATTTTTCTATTATTTTTCTTCCTAGGGTAACTCTTCTTAAAGTTGTGTATATTAAGAATATTTTTCATATCTTTTCAGAATTATTTTTCTAATAATAAAAATATACTCATAAAAAATCATGAATATTGTGCAAAATGCTACAAAATCCACGTAGTGGTTCTTGCAATGACCCCTATGATTTATTCCGTAATTATGAATGCAGTGGAAAATATGAAGGATTTTGTTATGAAGTCAATTAACCCCTAAATGCCTTTAAGGCCTTTTTTGAGCTTCTAAGAATTTGCTCTAAATTGAACAAGAAGACAGCATTTTGATAAGCTTTATCAATTCTTTTTGAAATGTAGCCATACAAATTCAAACTACATATATTAGAGATCATATAAGAAAAGAAAACACAATAATATCACTTTTGGATTGAAAGATTATAATGTTTGATCATGAGGGTGTCAAAATTGAAAAAGTGATTTGAAATCTTTTGATTATCTTTTCACATGTGAAATCTAAAAAGTTGGTCATCAAAAAAATATAAATTCAAAGTGCCTAACATGCATAGCTCCAATCAATTTATAGCTTTTGAAAATCTACTCTACAATTTTTTTTAAATGAATTTCTAATGTGAACTCTTCTCCAAGATCTAGTGTATTTTAGGCTCATTTCTAAGAGCCCTCAATATTATAGAAAGTAAAGATTGCAGTGGACACCTTTGCACAAAATTTTGATTAAAGAATCAATAATCAATCATTTTCAAGATAAGCTTTTTTATGCTCAAAAGAGACCTCAATAAGAAGTTTTGAAAAATATAAACTGCTAAAAATAGCAACTTGGTTAGGTTTTATAAAACTTCAAAGTTTTGCAAACACCACATTTTGGTGCCTCAGGCATTTAGGGGTTAACCCCTAAAAAACCAAAGTGTCTTTTTTGGCAACATAGAAATTTCGAGTAAATACATGTGATTGGAGATTTCCATGTTTTGGGACCAAACTTTAATAGAAGGTGTCAACAAGGAATATCTTTAAAGCCCAACAAATTTCATGATTTTTGACTACATGGTTAGAAAGTTTATGACATCATATGTTGTTTCTTTCTCAACTAACTGAGGCAATTCAAGAGAATAAGAAAAAGTCCCTTTTTTTGGAAACAAAAATTTGAAATTGGTTTTATGGATTTATATACACATGGAAAACTTTGAATCATTCCATTTGGATTAATGAGTCAAAAGTTATGAGGAGTTTTAGTTTGCTAATGGTTACGGATTTACTACTCTACAATAAACTTTGAAGTCCTTTATTTGACTCAATTTTCAATATTTATGGTTTAAAAAATATATATTTTGGGTGTAGATTGTTTATTAAAACATTTTGAACCATTGGAATTGGCAAGTTTCAATTTTGTAAATAAATTCTTAACAATTTAGTATTTTGAATCATTTTCTATTTCTTTCTACTTACTATTTTTTTTGCACACATTGTACAATTTCAAATGATTTGAAAATTTTCAAGCATGGAGCCAACTTGAATTGAGGAATGAATTTAAAGAGTTACAACCATTTTGGACATTTTTCATACAAATGTGGCCTTCTCAAGTGCAGCTGCCCGGATTTTGCAGTGATAAAAAAAAGGATTTTTGTAACTTCAAACACTAATATCATGCAATGTACAAGGCGAAAATTTCTGAAATTTTTTCTACATTTTCTCAAACTAGTACAGTAACTGCACTAAAGGATCCTATGATTATATTATTCCAAAAATGTTTTTCTTTTCTAAAATTTTGTAGTTGTCTTAGAAATGACAGGTTTGGAGTGGTTTTGGTGAAACCTTCTGGGGTTAAGGGGGAAAAAAACTAAAGTTTATTTTGAACTCAATTTCACAACTGAATTTGATGAATTCCAAGGTTTACAAAGGTTATGGCTGGTTATTTCCTATTGGTCAGTCAATTTGGTTCTCTGCGAGCACAGGATTTGTGCATGATGTCCTTTGCCTATGACGAAGCAAATCTGCTTCCTTGTTATGAAAATGTAAGAAAACAAAATCCCAACACTTGTGCTGAGCAAGCCCTCAATTCCTGAAATTGTGGAGAGCAATGGAAAAAACGATCATGAGTCCAGTTTGGGGTTTCCAGGGGGAATTAACTTGGGCCGCATCATGGAGGACCTGCAGTTGGACTGATGCTTGGTGGCATGCAGGACAGTAAATCCTCCATTCGAAGTGGGCCCGGTAGGGTAAATTTTGCATCCTTTGAGATCAGGGTAAAAGTGAAGGAAACCCCCTCTCTTTTGTGCCATGATTAGGGAATGCTCTTGACTTCCTCCCAATTAATGTGGGGTCTCTATTTACAAATATGAATTTGAAAGTTGCAAAAAATAAATATGTGCCGCAAAATTAAAAAAATTCTGCATTTTCCCCCAAAGATAAATCCACCCTATAGGGCCCACTTTGAATGGAGGCCAATTTTTTTTTTAAATTCTGCATTTCCCCCAAGATAAATCCACCCTGTAGGGCCCACTTTGAACGGAGGATTGAACTTACGGCATCCTGCAAGCGGGACTCCCCAGCTGGCCCATGGTCAATAGTTGTACATTGGGCTCCTTCAATGGCCTACCATGTGACGAAATCATCTTTTGTACTGGTCCCTCTTTGTACTTACGAGTGGAATTGGAGCGTGTGAGCCGCAGGCGGGACTGGGTTCCAGAGAAAGGCCGCTCCCGGCCGTCTGCCCTGCACCAGCGGCGAGCAGCGGTCCTTTTCTTTTCTTACCACATTGATTGATTGCCTCATCAGTAAACGGGATGGGCCACGACGGGCGGACGGACGGACGGACTCGGTTTTCAATTCAGTTGCAGGGAGTGAGTCGGACTCCATGTGCGCACAGCCACTTCGGGTTGCGCGGGGGCTCGTGCTGCTCAAGTGCCCTCCTATCTGCTTTCGGACCCGCCTGGGAAAATGCGGCCTGGACCTGGACCTGGTTTCTCCAGCCGGGTGGGGTGAATGACGCACCCCCTCACTCCGTCAGCCACTCGTGAAAACACTGAATTTTTTTGAATTTTTCACACATGATAAAATTTGCAAATTCTGAATTCATATTTGCAATCGGAGGCCCAAAATTAGCCATGAGCAATGTAATAGGTAAAATACCTGGGCACAAAATAGGGGGCTTTTTAATTCTAATTGCACCCATAGAATGACTTCATGTGGCTAAGTGAGGGGGCTAGTTCACCCCCATTGTTTTGGGTTGCGTCTATAGTAGTGCAATGAGGCAATTACAGAGGTTGTTTTGCCCCCTCCCCCTTATCCCTCAAGAAATGCATGAACGTTTGAATTGTGGTTTATGATAGAATTTGCAAATTTTGAGTTCATATTTGCAATCGGAGGCCCCAGATAAGGTCGGAGACATGTTAACAACATAATTGACGTGGCACAAAATAGGGGGTCTTTTTTTTTTACTGTTACCTTTGGTTGGGTCTCCGCGATTGGCTCATTGCACTACTTTAGACTCAATCCTATTTTCTCTTAGGTGAGCACCATAAGGAAGGGCAACTCCAATTTCACATGGTGGGGGATTGTAGGAATGCCACTTTCTCTTAAGAAAAAATTTAGTTCTTCACAAACAAAATGGAATTTCATTGCAAGAGATTCAAAAAAAATTTAGACACTAGGAGAATATCCAAGAAAAACTTGAATAGTGGATGAACTTGTTAAAAAGTCATCCATTTGTAAAGTGAATAGGCAACCTAACCTAAAAGCAAGTTTAATTTGGGAAGCAAGTTTGTATATGGTTAAAAAATAGCCTATCTTGGTTGAACTTCAGATGAACTTTGGAGAAGTGGTTCATTCTATTTTAAAGTTGAGTCACCAAGCCTAGTAGTCATGCCCTAAAGTCTGAATTAGTGGTGATGCTCTAAAGGCGGTAGTGATGCTCTAATGCCCCGACGATGATGACAAGGATGATGTTTATTTTGTTTTTTTAACTTTCTTTAGTCAACTTCAATCCATGCTCCCACGTGCAAACATGTGCATCTGATGAATTCTTCTTTATGAAGAGATATTATTCAAGTATTCTGAGAAGTTGGAGGTTCGTTTTACATACAAATATATCTGAAATATCAGGGTACCCTTCCGTGATTTGTACAAAGGTGGGTCGACCGGTACTGTCCGAACTCAGCCTACAGATTTTCAGTAGGCAATGCTCCTAAATACTTAGCCAGTAATCTTCACATGGAGTATGTGGTACCCTACATGTGGTAGGAGAACACTTCTGAAACAAATCCCATGACTAAATTTTGGCAATCTAAGTTAAGTTAGCAACCCTTGAATATTGTTTTTTTGTTTTCAATATATAGTAATTTAAAAAAAAGTGATTTAAATAAAATAAAATAAAAATTGAAACACATGGACAAATTCCATTGCAAGGAAAAAAAGGTACACAGAATCAGAGGCCAAAGCCCAGGCGAGTTTGTTTTTACTTTTCTTAAATAAAAAAAAGTGATTTAGTTCATTCAACCTCCGTCCATTCTGATTTTTCGAGCATCCAGGCCGCAAAACGTTAAATCATACCATAGAAGGTGGGTCCAGCAGGGTAAATCTCATTTTACTAGAGCTTGACAAGGGTTTGGGGGTTATATTTGTGTTGGGTTTTTTGGTATGTTCAGGGTCCCCCTAGCTAATTTGGGGTCTCTGATTCTGAATCTGAATTCTGAATTTGAAAAAATAATAATTAAAAAATAATAATAATAATAATAATTCAGCATTTTCCTTGGGGTAAATCCAGCCTGCGGGGCCCACCTTTGATGGTATGATTTAACGCTGCACATCTAGGCCTAAGTTATAACCTCAGCTTACAACACTCCTCTGGAGCCTTGCCCCTTTCATTAGTTTTCATGAAAATTCCACCCACTTTCGCTGCCTATTTGCAAGTGGCCAAGGCCGCCCCCCTGCGCCATGGCATGACACCTCCATCTTTTTCCAGTCATCTCACGTTGCAGGGTCAAAAAATGACAAACCCATGGACAGTGAAGTTTCAGTTTTTAGTTGAATGCCCAACGTGGCAATGGAAATTGGTTGGTTTCTGTCATTTATTTCCAAAAAAATTTTAAGAAAAAAATCTTATCAAGCATGCAACAAGTGTGCAACAATGAATCGATGGGTGCCAAGTGTGTGAGATATTCCCGGGGTGTCCGTCGTTTTACAGAGCTGAAGGCCGGTCATGCAGGCATACTGAAGACGTCTGATTGAGTGAATGATGCAATCATAAATTTTCACACGAAACTTGTAACATGCTGCTGCCTTGCTGTGGAGTAGTACTGCAGCAGGCCTAGCTACAGTTGCTATGCACCCAACATATAATTTTGGGTTAAGCTTTACACTTCCAGAACTTACACCCTAAAATGAGTGAAAAAACCGACAACACCCTAAATGCATAAAAAATAAGAAGGAGAAAAATAAAGAAAAGCGGAATTTTGGCATTGTTGGGAACACCTTGTTCTGAGGAAAAATATAGGACAAGCAATTGAAAAATAAAATCATGAAATTTATTTTTCGATTTTTAATATCAATATGAAAAGTTGATGATAAATGTTCAAATGGGGATGCTCAAAAGTGTTCCAAAAAAATGTTGATTTTTTTCCCAGGGTTGCATTAATAGATTCATTAGAATTATAATACTTATAGAATCATCAAAGGTCTCTTTGTTGTTCACAAACTATTGGTGAAGTTTGCATTCCAAATCTTCTACAAATGCACTTGCAAAAGCTACTTGGTGCCCTTGAAGACCTTAAAGATAAAGTTTGTGAATAATTTTGTTGCACTTTGGGGGGCACTATCACTAGAAGTCTACTTTTCACATACAAATACATGGATGTTGTAGGGTGTTTTCATTGTCATTGTTAGTAGCCACTATCATATAAAATATCACATTCTCGTACATAACATCCAAGACAATAAGTCTCTTAATTAACCTCTTAATGCTTTGAGCAACATATTTTGGCTTAAACTTTGAAATTAAAATAAAATGTTAACACATTATTCTTTTTATTCTTTTTTTGTTTTAGGTGAGTGTCCTTTGAAGTCTATTTTAGGCATCAATTTCTTTTAAAAAGATTATGATTTTTTCTTGAAGGTGTTGTCTAAAGGTGTCCATTGCAAACCTTGACCTTTTATTGTTAAAGGCTCTTGGAGATGAGCTTCAAATATATTAAAATCAAGAGCAAAAAATTTCACTAAAAATTCATTTCAAACAAATTTAGGGTTGATTTTGAGAAAGCAATAAACTAATTACAATTACATATAAGGCCCTTTGTTTCTTAAAATATTTATGTATTTTGAAGAACTTCTAAGTGCATGATCTCATTCTTATGATATAATTGATAAACTTCAAATCACTTTCACTCTTTCAATCTATAAATGATGTTGCTATATTTTCTTTACCTATGTGATACATAAATGCCTAGTTTGAATTTGTACTTTTACAATTCAAAATTTTCCAAATCGATGAAACTTAACAAAATTTTATTTTTTTGTTTCACATTAAACAAAGTCCAAGAAACTTTTAAAAGATATTAGGCTTTAAGGGGTTAAAAATAAAAGGTACAATATCCTACAATTGTTAGATGTTGAAGTTCAAGAAGCAGAATAATTGGAGTAACTTAACTCTCATTAGGCAATTAAGCTCTAATTTAAGGTGTGCATAGACAAAGCTATATATATAATATTTGTTTTGAGGGATACAAATGAAACGAGCAAACCTATATAAATTTCATTTCAAAATGAAAAAATGTTTTCAAGTATGCAAAAATGAGGTGTAATTTTATATTCATACTACTACCAAATATTGATTTTTCAAAAAGTGTGATTTAAGCAGGAATCCTTTCTATAGGTCGAGGACAAATTAATATTCATTTTGGGTTGTTTTTTTTCCTTTCAAAACCAACTATTAATATGCATGTTCCATGCCGGCTGATCAACATAAACTTCCCACTTATCCACATTGCTCCTCTTTTGGGAAACAGTGACCCCAAGACACAAATGTCTTCAACCATGAGACACAGAGTCCCTCACTGTACTGAGGGCGTGTTGCAACACCACACAGACAGGGGTGTTCCAAAATATGGAGTCACACTAACTTAACTGCCACACTATTTATAGCTGGTTTGCCAATGGCTATGTGGTGATGATCTGGCAACCTGGTTTGGTGGTCCCAATTGGTTCTAAACATTTGTACGATTGTTAACTTATGTTACATTACAGTGGAAACACCCAAAACCGTCCAAATAAGGAATTCAGCATAGTTGGAGGCAACATTTTCTAAAAATGATATTTTTCTAGTATTAGCAAGTGAAAATCATGAATATTAAAAAAAATTAGATTTTTCGGATACAATATGTAATTTCTACAAATTTTCAAAGTGTTGGCTCCCTAGACCTGTGGAACCGTCCTATAGGTGCCCCCAAAACTAAACCCTGCGAAAATCAGCACTCAGCCAACTGAATTTTCCTATGTGTCTTTTAGTTGTGTCAGCAAATTACAATTATACATGTGGTGAACACATTAAGGGAAGTCTACTTACGCATTTGGGTGAATCTATAGTCCACTGCAAGGAACAGATGCGTGAATGGGTGTTTTGCCCTTAAGGTCAAAAGGTCTGCGTGTGCATAAATAGAGAAAGTCAAAATCATAAAATGGTTGCTTTTTAACTTGTTGAAAAAATCCAAAATCAAATTTAACACTAAGGTGCATTTATTGGCAACATAGTGATTCTAGACAGATCACTACGAATGGAGTTTTGTTGTTTTTTCTTTGAAATTTTCACACATGTATCCGAGGAGTAGCTTTAAGACCCAACAATTTTCATAACTTTTGACTATAGAATTGAAAAGTTATAGTCTGGTATATGATTTTGTTTGTTTTTTGGGCAGCCCATATAGCCCAAAAAACTTCTTTAAAAATCACTACTTAAAAGAATACATATAAATTAAAAACTAATTCTTTAGATTTACATACATGTGGGAAGCTTTGAATCATTCCATTATAATTAATGAGATCAAAGTTATGAGGAATTTTAGTTTGTAGGTAAGTGTGTTTTTTAGAGACTTTATATCTACCCGCCAACTTAAATTCCTCATAGCTTTCATTTCATTAATCATAATGGAATGATTTCAAGTTTTCCATGAATATATAAATTTAAAGAATTAGTCTCAAATTTTTTTATTTTTATAAAAGTGATTTTTAAAGAAGTTTCTTGAGTTGCTCAAGATGTCTTTTTTGGAATGAAAATTACATATCATGCAATAACTTTTTAACCATGTAGTCAAAAGTTATAGAAATTGTTGGGCATTAAAGCTACTCCTCGGGCACATGTTGTCTGAAAAATTCTAAAAATTCTAAAAAAAATTTTAAAAAATTCATTTCTAGAGAGTTGCCTAAAATCACTATGTTGCCAAAAAGTCACACCTTGGTCCTTTAGGGATTGATGAAAATGGGAACTCAAGAAGGCCCCAAGATTTGACCAATAGTGAGCAAAGATTGCAACTAAACATTTTTAAAAATTAAATATAAATGTAAATGTAATAATTGAAAAATTATAGTCCATCTAGTGAAGCATTCCAATATTTTATTATTGGTTATAAAATGTTAAAAGCTTTTACTTTTGATGAATCTTTTCACCAACTATGTATACAAAGATCCTCTATTTGAATGGTATTGTTTATGTTGTAGACAAAAATCTACATTGAGAGTAAAAACTTATGGTATTTTCAAATCAATGAATGTCGCAACTCTAAATTTCATTATTAATGTAGTGTTATCTTTTCATTTGTGCCAAGGTGAAGTATTGACTATTGACCTTGTGTTTTAAAAAAATCTTGGAATTAGTCAAAAGTTGCACAACAAACTCGTACCCATAGATGAACTTGAGGGCATTGAAATCTTTGGGAGTTCATTCCTAAAGGTTTGCACTTGCAAAAAATATAAACACTTAGTCACACTTAATTGTAACTTTGAAAATAACTTGTTTTGGTATTTTACTAGAATTCAAATTGTAAAATATTTTGTGTTTTCATTTGTAGTTTCTTCTTTTAAAATATTTCTAAGCTTAAGTTACAAATCTTGTTTCTCATTCCAACCTTCATCATTTACAACAACAAAAAATTCAAATTCTTCTTGTATACAACTACTATTGAGATTTTTTAAATTTCCACCATCTAATTTAAAAAATCACAATAATTTGATGTCTCCATCAAAATTTAAAAAGAAAATCAGCATCAATAGTAAATACAATTTTAATAGGAAAGGAATAAATAAGCTTTATATAAATATTATACAAAAGGAAAAAATGAATTTGATATTGTATTTTGATTTGAAGTTCATTGGCAAGCATGATTTGAGTGTAAAAAAATGAAAAATAAATTGATGAACCTTCACACCACTACTTATAATTCTTGAAACTTTTTCTATTTATCGAAATATTTTTGCTATAAATTCTAATATAATTCCACTTTTTGCTATAAAATGATTGAAAAGATATTTTTTCATGAAACTAACTGAAAATTTTCACCCTAATAAACAATCTATGATTTCACTCAATAAGATAATAATATTGATATTTGAATACAATTTAAAAGACTAAAGTTCGGTCAAATATGATTGACCATTTTACAATGTATCCTTGACTAGTTAAAACAAAACACTCCAAAATGGGTGACACGCAACATACTCTCCCTACAACGTGTACCAGTGGAACAATTTTGTCTATGATAGGCTGACTCTCATTTGGACTATCATAAGCCGACTTCCGTTATCAAGAAGATGAAACTTCTTTGAATTCAAACTAACTTTAATACCAAGCAATCATACTCTAGTCAATGTGATGAAAATTGTGCTTACTTACATTTATAAGTAAGTTAAGCCCACCAAACCGCCACTTTTTGCTACTTTGTCTAACTACTATTATATGGCTGGTCAAATTTCCAAATTTTCTTGTTGATAAGTGAAAGGAGCTTCCAGCACACCAAAGAATGTGACATTTCGAGATTGTGTGGGCAAAAGTTATGAAGAGTCAAAAAGTTTTCCTCAGTGGATACTCTAAAGTTGTTTCTTCCACATAAGTACATGGTGATGTGGGAGATGAACCCAGAGTGATGATGGTGGTTTTGGGTCAGTGGCGCGTTTTGGGGGTGCCCACCTTATCTGCAGAAGCATGTGCAAGCCGGAGAAATTCAACATGTTTTGCTGCCACCAGCTTCCCAGTCCATCAATCCCCAGCAGCTGCAGGAATTAGCTGCAAGTACAGTTCAGAAGGAAACTGACTACAGTGGCAGCCTGATGATGAAAAGCAGGGCTTTTTCTTTATTCTTTAAAAAAAAAATCCATTTAAAAAATAATTTTTTTTTTTATGGAATGCCAAAGTGGTGACTTCCAAAATTTTAACATTCATCTATCTTACATATTGGATAGAAAATATTACATTAGCACAAATCGCATGTCTATAATTTTGTTTTCATTCACAATTTGGTAATTTTATCTACGATTTTTTTTAATTCATAGCTTTTTGGTGAAAATCTTCACAATTTATTGCCATTTTTCATTCAAGTTTTTTTTTCCTAGTGCAATCTTGCACAAGAAAGCCAAAAAAAAGCCCTTGATGTAAAATCTTTCATATTATAATGCAAGCATAGAAACCCCTTATGAATTTTGGGTGCTTTATGCCATAAAATTTATATGGAATATATGTGGATCTCATTATAAATTTGAATGCCTTGTGCTATTGCCATACTTATACTGTAAAAGTAAGTTAAAATTAAATTTCTAGTTTTACAATTCATAAAAACTTCAAACTTCAATATCGTTTTTACCATCATGGGAACATTACAGAAAAGAAGTTCATGTGTTTTTCCTCATAGAAAGCTTCCTAATGGTGCCACAAGTGCATTGGGGTCATATGCATCCAAAGATCTTACCATAACAAATATGACAAAAATCAAAAAAATTAATGCACGCATCATTAATCTATAGAGTTTTTTTTAACATTTAACCCCTACAAGACCAATGCCTTTTTCTTTGGTCAAAACACTCAATAATACCATTTCTATTGCAGAGAATAAAAAAGATTGAAATTTATTATTTTTGGACATCTCAGTATAGGATCTTACACTTTATTAGCATGAAAATGTATGGATCAAATTTTAAGAAAATTGATGACATAGATTGCAATAAATTTGTGTTTAAAAAGAAAAAAATAGGATTTTTTTTAGCACAATATGAGACTACATTTTTTTTTACTTTGAACCTTCTTAACTTAAGCTTAAAGAATTTTGAGCATTGAATATTTACAGTAGGATTCAGTAGATGGTCTAGGAAATAAAAAATGAATATTAAAATATTAAAATTTTCATTCTTGAAAAAATTGTTAAGTAGGAGTAGATATGAAATAGAAGAAAAATCTAAATTAATAATATTCCTAAGATGAGATAAAAATGCACAAATCCCAATGGCAAGATTTTTCTAGCAAGAAAACTAAATTATCTGAATTTTTTTTTAAATTGTAAGAATTGCATTCAAAATTGAATCCTACAAGGTGTATTTTTTTAAGCAATGCTTTAAATTGCTCCCAAAACAAGATTGTCCATAGCTTTTACATAACTTATTCAAACAAAATGAATCAAGGCTTTCCATATAAACAAAAACATAATCTATGAGAAAAAAAGAATTTGAAAGTCAAAATCTTGACAGTTTTTTCTATTGTTGACTATGCCCTATTTTGAGCTTATTTAGGCATAAATTTTATTCTTGAGCACCAATTTGGAAAAAAATTATATTTTGATGAGGCTATTCAGTTTTTCTATCTTCAAAAAACATTTCAAAAAAGCATGACACAAATCAAGACCATAGGTACATGCCCCAAATCCCATTTGTCTACTGTACAGACAATGGTCCTTTAGGGGTTAAAATATAAAACTTAACATATATTTGACTCTTAGGTTCAGTTGAAAATTGTCAACACTTTAAAATTTTTATATTACAAATTCAAAATAAGATAATATATTTCTCAAAAATTTGAATGAGAGGGTGAAATTTCTAGAATAAACTATGTGATTTGAATTTATTCTCATTATAAGTTCCAATTTTGCTAACTTGAATTCTATTATATTTTAATAAAAAATTATAAGAGAAAATACTTTTATGAAAAAACTAATTCATGTTTGAAAACCCAAATTTAAGCATTAATCAAAAAAATTCATGGTCAATTTGTAAAGTAGCATATGTAACAAAATGTGGGTCAAATTTCCAAAAATAGATTTTTTCCTATTATAATTTTTTTTCCTAAAATGTCTAATTCAAAAGATTTAACTTACCACTATAAGAAAAATTCATACCTTCAAACTCATTATTTTGTAGGCTATTTTTAAAATTGTACTAAATTTTCACTTATTTTCATTTTCTTTTCTACAAAATACAATGGTCTAAATTTGTCTTTATCTAAAGGCTATTTATATATTTTACTACAAATTTGATCTTTAGTTCTAAACCAAATTGTGTTAAAATGATGCTTTTATTGAACATGTCATAAGCTACAATATTATACCAAATGAAACATTTTTAATTCTTTCATGTCTCAAAATGTTAATTTATTGAATACCATTATAGGTCTTTAGTCGATCAATACAAGTTATCAAGATTAGACCAAACAAATCAAAAAGAATTTTGGGACGCGACAAATGAAAAGTAGAGGATGGCATGCTTCAAAGATGTTTGTCAAAAAAAGACTAATGTGATGTGACTAATAGAATAAGACATTCTCCTAAAGAACCACCTATGCGAACCTCTTGAACAAATTAGTATGGTCTTTGTAGACCATATCATTAAGCCCTTTTTTTATTCCATGTAAAAAATTGCCCTCAATGTTCACGAAATCATCATGATTGTATAGTTTAGAATTGTAAATCATTGTACATAGGAAAGTGATGGCTTGGAGTTTGTGGAAAATCATTCACCTAGCTTGTCTTTTTTTGACTAGTCTATCTAATATATTCACTAGGAGACTATGTATATGAAGAAATTCAACTTCGTGATTCATTGATAAATTGACTCCATCATGGGATAACTTTTGGGGGTAAGGCAACCTATTTGGATAAGGCAACCTAGTTGGGTAAGGCAACCTAGTTGGGTAAGGCAACCTAGTTGGGTAAGGCAACCTAGTTGGGTAAGGCAACCTAGTTAGGTTAGGTAATCTAGTTGGGTAACATAACCTAGGTACATAAGGCAACCTAGTTGGGTAAGTTAAGACGACCGACCTAATTGCTAGGGCAACCTAATTTCACTATTCGGAGTAAGGGTTTCTACCTTACCACCAAAAACCCCGCCCCAAATTGGTTGCCTCCGAGTCAAACGGGGCCAGCCGGCTCGTGACGGACCCAGTGCGGGCGGGCCCGTCCGTCGTCCGTCAGTCGGGGTTTGGGAGGCACCTCGGGCACCGAAACTGGCAGCCCTCCGTCATGGAAACATTTACCGACGGTGAAGTTACCTGCCCAGCAGCCGGCTGCCTGGCAGCACTCCAAGCCCGCGCCGCAAACTGTCAATCTCCCATGTGCCTCCATTTAATAGTAGCTGCACGACCCGCGCAACACGGCCCACCGTGATGCTTGTGGGATGCTTGTGGGATGCTCCCCCTCGCCTCTCGGTCTTCTGCTCAGTCGGGACTTCGTTGCGGACCTTGGGGACTGTGCACTACAGTCTAGTTGCCATGCATGATCCCTTTAGCAATTCGAGTTAATTAAAGGAAGGCAAAGGTTCGATACCTTTGCCATCGGGAGTACAGATGCAACCTCCGTCCTCGAGCCCTCTGCGTGCCTTGCGGCGACGGAGGTTCAAGGGTAACATCGGGGTAGGTGTCAGGAAGGTGAGAGATCGATCACCCTGATGAAGGCCCGGATCGATCCATTTCCTCAGTAGTTCGATCATACCAACAGGATTTCGATGCAAAAGCAAGGGTGGTAATGTGGTCTGTGTAACATGGAGGTGGCGAGAAATAAACTCTGAAAGGCTCTATAGAAAAAAAAGGATACTTTGCCAGAGATGATTTGATTTGCGGACCAGTGGGTTCATACACTGTTCATAAGTTAGTGGGTGTGAAATTCCGTTTCATTTTTGTAAAAAAAAATAAAAAAAATAGAAGAAGTTCGTGGGTAAGCATCCCATCCACCTGGAGTAGGAGGTGGTCGTACGGTCTGTCTTCCTGCCTGCCTGACCGTCACAGGGCGTCATAATAAGTTATGCGCCTCCTCCGCTGGCGAGGAAATTCCGATCCCTGACCGTAAAAGCTTGTCACTCAGTCTCTCGCGCTTATCTATCCACCTCACAGCGGCTGCTCGGCATGGGTGACGGTGCAGATGCAATCGCCCGAATCAAACTATTCCCAGCAGTTGGTTTTAAAATGGGCGAATGCAGCACCTTCTATGATTGGGAGGTGGGGCCGGCCTCGGCCTCCATATCTCAGTCAAGCGTTCCCGAGACATTCCTTCCTAAAGTGTGTTGTGATTTTATTCCCTTAACAGCGTGGGTGTGTGAAGGCGGAGCCCCAAAGGGATCCACCTCCCGGGCGGGCGGGCAGGCAGGATAGCTCGGCTTCGTCTATTGTTTAATTCCAGATACGGTAAGGAAAAACGAATATAGTATCAACGCCTTCAACACCCCCACGAGCATGCTCCGTGCGGTCCCGGCTCTTCTCCTGAATTTCATTAGAAAATTTAGACCTCGCCCCCACTGGGGAGCGTGGCGGACGCCAACAACACTGGAGTCCAAGCCATCCCAGCCCTAATTTGAGGTTCTCGCCCATTTCTAATAATAATTTGCCCCTGCGCTAACAATCCACTCCAATTTTTAAAGATTTCTTTTGACACAAATGGAAGAATTTCAGTGCAGAAATAATGGAGCCCAAGTCAAGGCCAATCCACTTAACTTGAGAAGTCCTACATATTGCCCCAATTCAAGAGCCAAATTCTTGATGAAGATCATGTTGGTAGACTTCCTAGCCTGAATATACCGACAGTTTCCTCGCAGACCAATTTGGATTCCACGATGGAACTCTGTAGTAAGGTTTCAAGGAATTATTGGAATAGCGGTTGACCGACACTGCGTTCCACTCACTTCCCGGCTGCGCAAGTTGTTTCCATGGCATGACACTCGTGCTAATCTGATCCTTATCCTTGCTTAGTTACTGAACATCGCAGCTTTATTAGCCTAATCTCGTTCCGTAATTAATTTCCAATTTTACTTTTTGTCCTTGCCTCCTTCAACTGAATTGACAGAGGATGCAGGTGGGTGAGGGACGTGTCTGTGCAGTAATTTTCGACTATGAACATGTCCGGGAACTCGAGTGCTTTACTGTAGGCAGCTCAGTAATAAATATGGGGCGGCGGGATTATTGGTTCAGGTCATGTCATTTTTATGGCACTGCATTGACGGAAGATCATGGGTGAAAATCAGGGCAGAGTGAGCCTCGCCTTTTTCCAGCAATGATGTGGATTTATTCAAAGCCCAGGCCGGTGCTCCCACTTTTTAACTGTTGCTGAGAGCTAGCATGAAACCTGTGTGGAACCGTGGAAGTGCTTTTCTGGCTTTCTGCATGTGGGTTTCCTCAAAAGGAAATTTCAAGTCCAATGGAAAAAGCGAAGAAATCCGTGAATTTGTGACGGGGGAGTATAGTATTGGGGCTGCCCACTCATGCCGGCAGATCGAGCCAGCCAGCACACTTAACCTCATTTGAAAGTTAATTTTATTGACCTATCAGAACCTTTTCCGTCGTTTCGTAACGTTCCGTTCGTAAGGGAAAAGTAACAGTGAGTAGCACCGGGAAAGCTGAGAAGCTCCGGGAGCTGGCTTCACTTCATGGAAAAATGGCTCAAATGCAATGAATGGAATGTAAAGGAAATTGTAACCTCAGTTTCGGAGAAGGGAATCATCCACACCATCTGGGATTCTGGGGTACAGTACCACGTTCAAGCGCAAAGTCCAGTCTATTCTGGACCTTCGAGACATATTCTAGGTCATGGCAAAAGCCTGCATGCGAGGAACTCTTTCCATGCAAAACGGCCTTCAAACAGGCAAGCGCATGGCGGGTGCCCAAGCAGACGGATTAGGCAGAAAATTCCCACGACTTAAGTTACGTGCATTCTTTGGATTCATACAAAGTTTCTCGCAAAGTCATCATTAACTCAGGTAGTCCTCGAAGGTTCATCTTGGGTTAATAATAAATGATCGGCAGTTCAGTATTTACTAGTCGAAGTCAGTGGGATCTTCATCACAGGCTCTTCGTGGTCAATCCTCACCAAGGAAACTTGTTATGGGTCATTGGTCAGGCTCAATTCCTTACGGACTTCCGTCCCAACGCGGATCCGTCTGCAACAAGTGCCGTGAAAGCATCAAACCTCCTTTCCTTCACTTAAGCTTGATTGCAACCCCTGTTTGGATAAGATCACCGTCGATGGTTCCATGCGTGCTGCCATTTGGTAGTTCCTCATTCACCCGAGGACCAAACGAAGGTTCATTCAGCCAATGAGTCGGTCGCCCGCCTCAGCTTCAACTTGAATAACGACTCCCCTCTTGGAGGGTGACTTGTAGGTGGGAGAATTTAGTGTAGCAGTCCACTGCAAAAATCAATGCCACAGTAAATAAATTGGGATTGATGAGGCCCCATACGCTCCACACTAATTCCTAGACATTTGACACTATATAAGTAGTTTTTGTTATTGTATAAGTATGCACTACCTTTGAATTAAGTATTGTTGTTATTGGATAGGCAATCATGTATACAATTTGATGACTTTGATAGCTTATGAGGTGACTTTCTTGATGTAAGGCAATTTAATTTTACTATTTTGAGTAAAGTAGATTATATGAAAGAATTCAGATTTCAACCTTTCCTAACTTGTGTGTAGTGGGCAAATAGTAGATTAACCCTTCATTGCCTCAGGGGATGAAAAGTGTCCTTCCATAGTCAGGCAGTCTGATTCAAATTACTGTAACTTTTGCATCCAATGTTGGAATTCAATAAAAACTTGTTGGAAAAGTTTTGCATTCAAGTCTAGTTTGTGTGGTAAAATTTTCAGATCAATCCAAGATGTACAAATATTTTGGGAGCCAATCAAAATTTACAGGTTCATTTTGAGTTCACCAAACTGCAGTTGATGGCTGCAACTTCGGGGGCTTGTATCTTCTTCATCCAATGTTTTTTTTCAATAAAATTTATTGGGTTATGTTTGTCTAGAAGTCTAGTTATTGTGGTCAAATTTTCATGGCAATACAAGTTGTTTTGAATGTTTGGGAGCAATTCAAAGTTCAACGCCTCACATTTTTTTATTACAGTGAACTTTAGTGGCTTGTTTCTTCCTCATACAATGTTTGTTTCTAATCATTTTCATTGGAAAAGTTGCACATTCTAGTCTAGTTTGTGTGGCTAAAATTCCATATCAATCCAAGAAGTTATGAGTGATTGAGAAGCACTTTAGTAGAAGGAAGTGTAGTCATTGATGCATTTTTTGCACCCTTTTTTGTTACTTTTTTTACATTTCAAAGTCATTTTGCAAACAATTCAAAGCATTTGAATAAAATTTCTTTTCACCTATGTGTTTGTATTTTGGTTTTGAATTACTTTGTAGTTTAAAGTTTGTTCATTTGAATAGGTTTAGGATTCAGATTTTACCTCCAAATGTGTTTTCAGGAAAATTTCAGCATCCATAAGAGGATTTCTAGCTTCCAAGAAGACTGTTTTAGGGGTGTTCCCAAAAATTGTTCCCACTGCTATAGACTAGCTTCTTGTTGGTCTGAATTTTTGAGTTTTGAAAAAAAAAAATTCAAAAAATTTCAGAATGTTTAAAAAAATGATTTAAAAAAAAATTTTTTTTCAAGAAAATATTTTTAAAATATTAATTAATTAATTAATTTAAATAATTAATTAATTAATTAATTTAATTAATTAATTAGTATTTTCTGACGTGGCAATCGCTCGACCACATCAGCATTGCGTTCCCAATGTTCCCAATGTGTTCCCAGCATTTGGGAACTCGCAGTCTTGTAAACCAACTGAAAATCCTCTTATGTTTATCAAGACTAAATAATTAAGATCTTGCAATCTATGCGGCCAAATGACTCCAATTTGATCCACGTCATCTACAACATGCACACTACAAGATTATATAGTTGAGATTTTCATATCTTAGTGACATTTAACTTTATAAGGTTTGAAAAGCAAAGATGCTTTTAGACCCTTTTGGAGCTTAGGCGATGAAGGGTTAAGACTAGTAATGGACTCTAAAAATAAAGTTGGAAATATTTAGAAAATATTGGTGTAGTATGTTGAAAAAAAATTAATCCTTGCTTGCCACCAATGCTATGACATTGATGCATTTGGATGACAATTTAGTGACCTCAAAAGAGGTTATCTAGAAGCAATTTTTTCATTCACTTTTTTTTTGTTGACCTTTCATGTTGAGCTACTATACAAAGAGTATCTAATTGAGTTTTTAGTAAGTATAAATAAGAGAAAGAATGGATTAAAAAAATATGTTATTAGTTGGTATAATATGCTATTTTAGTATATTTTGAAAAGTTGTTGGTCCTTCTTTTAAATGTGAAATTTCTTCACAAAAATGATATTCTTAAAATTTTGAGCCTAGCAAATGAAATGAAGATCATCTACTCTAGTTTCTACTCTAATTAGAATTTTGAAATATTTTTGTAATGATGAATATTTTATTGCAATTTGAACTTTGAATATGTATTTAATGTCTACTATTTTCTAATTATAGAATGATATGGAAATTGAGTTTGGACTTTGGACCATAGTGTTTGTCATTGTAACATATAGATATGGTGAAATTCTCAAAAAAAATTGAAATAATTTTCTATTTCATGTGGTTTTTCTTCACTTATTCTTCAAAATCCCCCCCTCCAAATCAATATTCTTCAAAAAAAAATCTAAAAATTTATTGAAGTAAAGAAGACATATAACTTCATCTTTAAAAAATAAATATAAAAATTTTCATTCATATCCAATATCAAAATAACAATAAATGGAATAATGGGCAATGAAGCTTAAAATTTGTGATTATTGAGGTTAGTCCTTTGCAGATTAAACATTATTGATAGTCACACTATATAAGGCTTTATACAATCAATGGAGACTTGATACATTGTGTGACTAAGTGATTTAATTGGTGGGTATGAACGGAAATTTGAATAGATGTGACCATCTCCTAATCCTTAAAATTACTTTGCCTTTCATTAAAAATGATTTGATTCATTGTACACATAAGAGGATGTCATTGCAATTTTGGATCCAATTTGTATATGAGGGGACCTAGAAGTGGTATAAACATCTATTTAGTTTTGTATACACAACATACTCTAGAATTAGTAGGTGTGAGATTTTGAACACTAAGTGAATTTTTAAAAGGCTTGTAGATTTTAAGATTATTTTTGTTATCAAGGAAGGCCAACAACCAACAAATCTTGGATTTTGATTAAAAAAAACCTAAAAGTGTAGTATTGAGCATCTTTTGGGGTTTGGTAAATTTTCCTTCTTTCTAAAAAGTTCTTACCACCTCCATTGTCTTTCTCTCAATGCTTTTTGTGATTGAGTGGCTTCTAAAGTGTCAAAAGCTTCAACCTTATTATTTATTGCTAAAATGACATGCATCATATTCAACAAAATACTCATGCTAGAGTGACATGTGTCTTATTTAATCACTAATTCTAGCCTTGATGTGTGTGTCATAGTGAAACACATCCTTTTGCATTCTCATGATGAATGTCCTATCAAAAAACATCTAACCTCTAGACTTAAAAAGAAGTCCTAGAACTCTATACTGAAATGTTAGAGCTTCCTTCTAATAGACATATTAATGTCTATGCAACTTCTTTTTTTAATTGGTGCTTACATTATCTACAAGTCTTATATGTGTCTATTTTGGAATGATTAATTTTGTATCTTGTGACTTCTCCAGAATCAAATGGGAATCAAAATTTGAATTCAAAATTTTGTAGTTCAATGGGCGAATGTAAATAATATGTTTCTACACTATTAATTAGTTTTTTAATAGAGTGTTCATGGCTAGGTAGAGGATTGACCCACTTATTGCCGAAGCTAAAGATACATATAAGAATTGCCCCCTATTTTGTATTGTATAAATTTTGTACTTCCTTGTGACTATTTTTAGCTTTTGATTCCAAATATGAATTTAGAATTTGCAAGTTTGATCACGGATGGTGAATTAAGAAAATTCCAATTTTTTTCCAACAAATCAATTAGGGTCACGAGAATTGACCCGTTATTGCCCCATTTTTATCTTTGGAGAAAACACTAGATTTTTTTTAATTTGCTACATATGATAAAAATGTGCAAATTTTGAATCCATACTTGCAATCACGAGATTTAAATAAGCTCCAAGAGATGAAGAAATAGAAAATTTATGCAACACCAAGTAGGGGCAATGTTGGAGGACATTAAACCCTACCATTGAAGGTTGGCCTAGCAAGGTAGATTTACCTTAGAGAAAATGCAAGAATTCTTTTATTTTTTGCAAATAATTCTTTTAGAAAATTTTGAATTCATATTTTGAATCAAAACCCTTTGTTGAGCAAAGAAAAGTCTAGAAAGTATCCTAGACATGATATAAAATAGGAGAAATTTTTTCACTTTTACCTTGGAGAACCCAAAACTTACCTTGATGGGCCTATTTTTGATGATAAGATTTAATGTCCTGCAACAATTTTTACATTTACCTTTTGATGAGGCAATAAGTGGGTCAATCCTCCCTGGCCGAGAGCTTGTTGCGCCCCTTCCATCATGAGGACACCCCACGTTGTCTTCATTAGCCCAATCCTTGCCCCCTTTGTTGGGCGTGATGTTTAGGAAAATTCCTAATGTTGTCTTGTATTGGGAACAAAATATTTTTTGTTTGTGTCCAAGCAAACAAATGTAAGAAGATTTTTTATTTTTTATTTTTCAAACAAATGGAAATCCATTGCAAAACACCAAGTACAAAGTAGCTAAGCCCAACAGGTTGGACAAAAATGTAGAAAAAAAACATAAAAAGATTTGACCCCTTAGGATTAGAGAAAAAGTTGATATAGTAGTTTGCTCTCGAGGCAAGCATTGAAGGGTAAGAACTAGTTTGTGAGAAAATAAGTGGATGGGAACATGATTTCTATATTTTTGGTGCAAGGAGAAATGAAGAGCAATTTTGAGCCAATTGAAAACAAAATTTTTAGAGCCAAAATTTATATAAGGGTGATTTTTAGAAGCAATAAGTGTGTAGGTATCTTTTGTGGTTCATAGATTGAAGCATTGATGAAGTTTAAAATAGGTGTGAAAAAAAGAGTGAATCCAATAAGTCATGAATACACAACTCAATAGTGTTTGTGAAAGTTCTAAATTCTCATTCACTTGAAATTGAAAATGGACTTGGTGCCATGTCAAATGTGCCCACTGTAAGCCTCACTACTAAATCATTACTTTGCCTCCACACTCATGAATGCTAATATTTTACTATTGACTAATTAACAACAAACATCTTAGCAAAAAACAATCATAACATTAGCCTCTATAACTTCATGAACTTCTGGAAAACATATATATGGAAAGCTATTTCTACAACATACACACTCTTAATCCATAATTGCACTATTTTGGGAACATCTACATGAGTGATTGAAAATGAGAAGGTCCTTGAATTTTGAAGAGACTACCATATATGTGGTCTTGTGAATTGTAGAAGGCCGCTTAAACAAGCTAATGCAAATAATAAATTCTCTCTCAGAGTGTCATTCACTCCATGGTCTCATGATCTGACCTAATTAGTGACCTCAATTGTACGGCAATCCCTAATGACGAGGACATTGCCCAATATAAACTATTGCTAGGAAATTCACACAACAAGATGAACATTTAGGATGAAAATTGGATGTTGGATGAAAATTTTGTAATGTTCAATTATGTGGTCAAAATTTTGTAATTGTGCATTAAGATCTAGTTGGAGACGAGAACCTACCCACCAATTGAGGTTGGGGTGAACTATCCCCACGCCTAGTCCCTCCAAGTCATTCCAAGGGTGCAAGCAAAAAAAAAGCCCCTTGTTTTGTGCTTGATTAATTTACCTTTGTGCACTTCTCCTCAATTATTTGAACTCTTTGATTACAAATATGAATTCAGAATTTGCAGATTTTATCATGTGTGGAAACTAAAAAGGTTCAGTGTTTTTGCGAGGGGCCGAGCGAGGGGTCAGTTCAGCCCGGCCGCCAAATGAACGGGTGATTTCCTGGGAGTGGTTCAGTGGAGTGGTTCAGTTTACGTTGAGGTTACTTCCATTCTTCGCTTTCTTGGTAGAAAATTCAATCCATTCCATTGGAAGAAGAAAGTGGGTCTGAGCTGTCTTCCAGTTCCCGTACTCCCATCATGGCATACTCACCGAAAAGCTGCAGATCTCTGCAGATCTCAGTGGAATCCACAGAGAGGCGGGGTACTAATAAGCTTATCATAAGAGAACAACAGCCAAAAATGTACCAGCATCAGTCTTCTCGCTTGCAATGGAATCCCGTTTCCTTTGTTTTGAATTTATTTCTATTGTTTTAAATGGACTTACTGATCGACGACGGAGCAATCAACACCGGCTCTCACTCATCGTTCCACGAGATGTTATTCTACTTACTATTTCTTATTTCTTATTGCGTGAAGAGATATTTGTTAAAGAGATACTGCGTACTGAAAAGGCATGCAAATTCATTTCCTCTGCTCTACTAATCGTCTCGAACTTCGATTTGTGATGCCGGAAAGGGCCTTTTCCACTCCTGGAATGGAATGGTCCCCGATTAGAAAAGAATCAAATAGAATGAAATAATCCAAGTCGTGGGAGGGAAAGGTCATGCGCGAGCGAGCCAATGCCATGACTGACGAGGTTTTACAAGGCCCACAAATGAAACTGATTGAAAATGCAACAAATGGGATTCCGGCGAAAGCTTCAAAATGCCGAGAGAAACAGCCCGAAAGCGAGAAAAACGAGAAGAGAAGGTCAGTGGAGGGGGGAGGACGGCGTACTAGTACTGTACAGTAGGGGGGAGGCGGGGGACGGAGAGAAGTCAGAGCACTGGATGAGAGTGCAAGTGGGCATGCAGCCGCCGCGATGGAGCAGGAGACAAGTGTCGACCAGGCCAGTGGGCCGATTTTCTCGCTGGCGATGGCGAGACTGCGATTGGAGGAATGCGCGTGTCGCCACGCGCCGAACACGTGGCGGGAGATGAGTGCGTGAGAGCGAATAGCGGTGGGGTCCAGGATCATGCGGGCAATGATTGGGAGGCCCAGGCGCACAACCTC
Source organism: Thuidium tamariscinum (assembly GCA_947034885.2). Lineage (NCBI taxonomy): Eukaryota > Viridiplantae > Streptophyta > Bryopsida > Hypnales > Thuidiaceae > Thuidium > Thuidium tamariscinum. Next base: position 466,448 of record OX344755.2, on the reverse strand, counting down.
CGCTCATCACGGGATGCAGGCCGGGCAAAGGCAAAGCTGCAGGCTGCGGGCGGCTGCGGCTGCGTGGCGGGGCTTCCTGGCCTTCCTGTCCAGCGTTTAATTTCATGGCAAATCTGGGGATTTGAGTTTTTCTTGAAACTCAAGTTGACGAAAGAAACTGCAATTGGGGTTGAAGTTGACTTCTGCTGTCATCTTTTGCTCCGTGGATAGTGTAGCGGGTGAAAAGGCACTCATCGTGGATAGATACATGTCCACAAAATAAAAGACGGAGTAGATGGCTCACCGGCAGTTTGGTTCGGCTTGCGTGATCGATGTCCAGCTCCCAACAAGAAAACCAAACTAAGCTTACCAAGCTGTTCCCTTCCCCTCTTGCCGCTCTCCTGGGAGCAGGCAAGCCGCCTCAATTACCTTCCTGTAGCCGATTTGCGTCGATTTCATAGAGCCTTTGGCGACTTCGGGCCGGGAGGTGCTCGGATGGAGTCGGTCTCCCGTCCCCTAGCTTCCCTTCCGTTTCCTCGGCAGTCCGGTTTCGCATAGTTACTAATTGCTGCCGCATGCAATTGTCGTACACCTAAGCTAAATTAGCCTGATCACGATCAATCACTGCGCCCGCCGCAGAATTGAACTTAAGTTACGTTTGCGCATCATCGATTAATTTCCAAGCACGCATACTTGCATGCATGGTTGATATGCATGCCGCCTACTGAATTGAATTCCTTCCTGTTGTGACGTTCTCCAGGCTCTACCCACCCGATCGACGAGGTAGAAGCTAAGCACGGAGAAAAGGAAAGTTCATGCACTCGATCGATCGATCTTTTCCAACCGAATTTCCTGAGTTCGTACATCGATCCACCTCGCTTCAAGCTAGCGGGGTCCAGGAGCTGGAAACACATCCATTCTGTAAGTACAGCCGCCAAATAACGGACTTCGGCCGGGAGGGGTCTCCCGCGGTATCGCAACCCCGGTACTCTAGAGTGGGGGACCGCTATGAAAGTTGTGGAACTGACTCTTCTAATGAACTTCCCTCGCATTCCTGACAGTAAGGTAGGTACACCCACAAGCGCCACTTATTCATACTGAGCCTAGTTCCTGCTATTAATTAGTTCAAATTTTTATGTAGTCTTGTTGGCAAGTGAAAGCATGTTCCAACGCACCAAAGAATGTAGGATTTGGATACCGTATGCAAAAGTTATTAACAATCAAAGTCTGTTTCTGAAAGCGCCATCTACAGTCTGTGAACATGACTGATTTCGGAAATGTATGTGCACTGTAGATGGCGCTTTTAGGAATAGGGCGCTTTTGGGTGTACCCACCTTAATCTACATTGCTGAATGCATTTAAATTAGCAATTCAAGGTTGTTTCTTTCGCTAAAACTACCTACTTTGGGGTTGGGTCCTATGCTAAGTCAAAAGAGTATTTTAAGATTCTTATCTTTTCAATTTATTGAACATTGGATGAATAAAGTCAATAAACTATGAATTTTCAAAGTACTCAAAGTAGATATTCCTAATACATTTTAGGCAAATATGAAATATATGATTATAAAGGACATAGCATGTGCAATACCGTAATCATAATTATATATTATCATACTATAAACATGAACAAAGCTTTCACTAGTACATTCTATTGCTATCAATTGCCAAAGTTCAACAAATGTGTCAAGGATCGGAAGCAGCATCATTCAATGATCAAACTTGTTTTCCATAAACATGTCCTAAAAAGCTACAAAGTCCACAAAATAAGTGCATGCTTTTTGTAACTTGTTTTGCATGTCTAAAAATATTGAAAGTAGAACACTACCATTTAGAACATCTACCAATTCAATTTTTACGTCTTTTAATTTTTAAATATTATATTAGTCTTGAACTTCATAGAACCAACTTTAGTTACAACTTTACTAATCTGAGAACACAAAAAGGGGATCTTCCCTGCACACAATCGCAAATTCACTCCGAATTACGCAGTCAGATGCAACCTTGGCGCAACTCCAAAGTGATCAAAGACAAGATGATAGCTAATTGGACAAGCCATCATAATTTGTGTTGACTTTCAAAATGTGGACCGATTTCTTTAGTTTTTTCCTTGCATGCCAACCTCAATAATACCAAATAGTAATGTTATAATATTTCCAAATAGTAATGTTATAATAAAAGGAGTCAGAATGGTACTGACGAATTTTTCTGCAACTTTCAAACCGTTATACAGTATACCATGTACAGACTACAGAGTACTATATTTCTCGCCTTTGAAATGTTCAAAGTATTCTAAAAAGCCAAAAAAAACAATAAAAAATAAAAGCAGACCCAATGTACCATATTCTCCAATTCCTCAAATGGGACCTATTATTATTGCAATATCATGTCAAGGGGACCCCTTCCACATTCACATCAGGTTGTTGTTTTTCATTTCTTGTGAAGTGTCAAAGTGGTGATATTTCATTTTATTGTGGAACTCCAAATCTCAACATCCATCCATATATTGGATAGAAAATATCATATTAGTACATAATACATATCTATCATTCTATTTTCATCCATTTTTTGACGATTTTGTTCACTATTTTCTTAAAAATTGAAATTTATTGGTGTTTTCATCCAAAATTTTACTGTTTTTTTCCTTTAGACTTGGTGCTAGGCCAAAAAACTTGGTGCAATTTTGCACCAAATCGCCAGAAAAAAAAATCCCTAATTCACATACTACCCTTTTCAACCTAATTTCCAATAGGATACAGAGGACTAGAGGATGATCCTCCCTCCTTTTCTTATCTCGATTATTATTTTTTGGTTGAAACAATGGACGCTCATTAGAATTGTATTCCAACGTGAGAAAAAAATATCAAATGAACCAAACAAGAGTGTCTTTCTATTCCTCCCATTATGGAAACATAGCTAATTGTTTCTTCAATACTCAACTAATGCTCAATTGATATTTGGTGATATCTACATCAAAATGAGGTGATTCTGACATAACATTCAGTAGCAACCTGTCACACTGCCTCCTAGAGGATGAAATGATGTGGAATGTTCCACACCATTCAGTAACTAAAGTTACAAACTTCAAGAAATGTCAGATGAAATTAGGTGATGGGGACTTCACAAAGGGAAAGGCAGTCCTTCTATGGGTTACTGAATATTGTGGAGGTAAAATTTGGCTAATGGTTTTAAAATACAGCAATAATTTATCTAATTGAATGCAAAATTCCTTCACAAAAAATAGCCAACATCTTTTGGCTCTACCCAATTGGCATAAAATCAAGTACTCCGTACTCCGTTTTAAAAAACCCGCTGGTCCCTCCTGAAGCTGATTTATGATTTACGGATATCATTATTCCTATTATTAAAATGAAGATTATTCCATAAGGAACTACCGTATGCCAACACTAGCCGACCTGTTGACGTGGCGATCCACGTCACCGAGAGCGCATTCATTGGCTGGTTTCTTTTGGGGTCAACTTCCTTTAAGTTAACTTATTTGGTACACTCCAAATCATTTCCAGCATTCCCATTCATGATTGCATTCTCATCACTTCACTTGGGGTAGCTTGAAAGGGCAGCTGCTACACGCCACCAATATTAATATTATTTAATGTCAGCTTAACTTACAAGCAGTAACTTACTCACTCATGTTCTCACATGGGGCATGGGGCTATATTTAGCAACGCTTCTTATTTATTTGTTTTCATTTATATTGAAATAGGGGTTGAAGCAAAGGTAAAAAAATACGACTTAAGGTAGGACAGCCTATTACCACGTTCCCTGATTTGCAATCTGGGTATCTTTTGGGGAGAAACCCGTTGAGAAATCTGGGTATCTTGTGCAATGTGCTGGTTGGGGCCTGTATTTTTCAAAGAAAGAATTAGTTCAATTGACTGAAATGCAAGTCAAATCATATCAATCTGACAAGAATTGGAATTGATATGAAGTTTCAAATTAGAAAAATAAAACTGTTAGTAGGTGGGGGGTCAAACCATCTCCAAAAGGTTCAAAACGAGAGACCTACCATCCTCATTCTGTTTGATGAATGCTATAAAAGCACAAGTTCAACATTCTGAAAGCACTTCTTTCATTGGCTCACAATAAAACTAATTCTAACAAATATTTTTTCACTACTAAGTTCACCTAAACCATCATTTATTAACCCCTAAAGGACCAAATTGCATTTTTTGGCAACATAGCGATTTCGGGCAGCTCACTACGAATGGAGTTTTTATTGTTTTTTCTTTGAAATTTTGACACAACATGTGTCCAAGGAGTAGCTTCACGGCCCAACAATTTTCATAACATTTGATTACAAGAACTCCATACCTACCCGTAAACTAAGATTCCTCATAACTTTTGACTCCTTAATCCAAATGGAATGATTCAAAGTTTCCCATGTCTGTAAAAACCTAAAGAATTAATTTGAAATTTCACTTTTGGAAAAAAAAATTTGAAGAAGTTTTTTGAGCTGCCCGGGCTGCCCCAAGTTCAAACAAAATAACATATCATGTCATAACTTCTTAACCTTGTAATCAAATGTTATGAAAATTGTTGGGTCGTGAAGCTACTCCTTGGACACATGTTGTGTCAAAATTTCAAAGAAAAAACAATAAAAACTCCATTCGTAGTGAGCTGCCCAAAATCGCTATGTTGCCAAAAAACGCAGTTTGGTCCTTTAGGGGTTAAACTACATCTTAATCAACCTTAAATTACATATGATTAGATGTAAATTTGGTGTTAATATATCTAATAATAGCATTCAAGTGCTTGCCCAAGAGTATATGACTTCAATACATTGTAGAATTGGTTGAGAGACTAATACATTTAGGACCATATAGTAGATGATAAAATTATGTGATTGATAATAATGGGTTGATTAAATTTAATATCAACTAGACCTCAACATTTTTAGAAGACCTTGAGTAGTTATGTACAAAAGTTAATTTTGGTCAAATGTTTAGAAAAATTAAATTTATGGTGTATGTATAAGATATATCCACTACTAGAAATATACATTTTTTTTTCTCAATTTAATAATTTTTTCAAACAATAAATTATGGAATAATTTTTTTGGTACTACCACTAAATAATGATTGAGTAAGCAAACAATTGCAAGTTTAACCTCTAAAAGGACCACGTGACCACTCAATGTACATAAGAGATTTATAATAGTTACTCTTAACCATGGCTTATTCTATAGCCATGGTTTAACCCCTAAATGCCTAAGCTGCATTTTTTGGCAACATAGCGATTTCGGGCAGCTCACTACAAATGGAGTTTTTATTTTTTTTCTTTGAAATTTTGACAAAACATATGTCCAAGGAGTAGCTTCAAGGTCCAACAATTTTTAGAACTTTTGATTACACGGTTAAGAAGTTATGGCATGATATGTTGTTTTGTTTGAACGTCGGGCAGCCGGGGCAGCTGAAAAAACTTCTTTAAAAAAACTTTTTTTTTCAAAAGTGAAAATTCAAATTGATTCTTTAGGTTTTTACAGACTTGAGAAGCTTTCAATCATTCCATTTGGGTTCATGAGTCAAAAGTTATGTGGAATTCAAAAACCATACCTACTCGCAAAAATACAATGCTTTAGTTATTTAGATTAGAGCTCTTATTTTGTTTAATTTCTCATTTCATAGCGCAAAAAAGAATGCAATTTGTATGTTGATTTGAAATTCCTTTAGCTACTACTATTCATCTTCAAGAATTATATCTGGCATTATCACTAATGGGATTATTTTTTGTTTTGCCCATTAAGAGATTTGTCGTATGTTGGAAGTTAAAAGGTAATAAATTGTATTTGTGGGAGAAACTCCCAATTTTTGGACTTGATATTTTGCTTAGATGAACTTTTGATAAACTACTACAAATACTTTAGGTAAGGTAGCTATATCAAGAGTGATACAATTTATCTTCCACCATCTACATTGTAATCACCAACATTCATCCCAAATTGCTACAAGTGTGGCAAAAGCAATCAATGAGAATTGCAATATTTTGTACTTTAACATCATTTATTTAATGAAAACCTAGTAAGTAAAATCTATTAGAATGTATAGGCATTGAACTTGGAAAATTTACAAAATATTATTAAAGATTCTAAATATTTCAAAACAACTTGAATTGAATTTTTCATGAGGTTGCTAATAACTTCATTACAATATAAATTAAAAATAGAATTCAAGCTTGGAGATTCAACCCTAAAAAATTGAAAATTGAAATCCAACTATACGTTTGAAAGCAAGTTTTGGTACTCTAGCTTCTATAATGGACTCCCTTGACTTGCAAAGCATTGCCTATGGTTACCCATAAGAAGCTTCATGGCCTCTTCTATATTGTACTCTTCAACAATGATAATATGCGAGCATAAAAATGTGAGCATGTGAGCCTTAAGTATATATAAGTAGATATCCTACAACCGTAGAATCAAGTTGCTTATAACATAAACAACTATAATATAGGTATCTACAATATAAATGCACTATAGTCATAGAAGGTTTCCATATTATAGACACTTATATTATAGATGTATAGTCATTTAGACTCGTAGGCTCACACTCTTAGGCTTACATAATAGCAACCCTTGTTATACCACCTGAAGTTGATATTTATTTTCTCTTTGGAATGAAATTTATTTCATCTATTTCAAAAGGAAAAAAGAAAATTGAAATTTAACTTAATTTGTATGGGTGAAGACACATATATATGAAAATAATATTGCCATTGACAAAATTGAATGAAATCCAACCTTTATTTTATCTTTTTTTTTTTTTACACGAATGAAATAGAATCCCATTGCAAGGGAGAAAAAAAAATTTAAGTCCAACATCACAGAAGGACCACTGAGGTGGGTCCAGACGATTTTCCCACGAGATGGATCCCTTCAGTCCAGGGGGTTCTTTGATTGTTGATCCCTCCTTCCCAATTCGTCCATATGCATTTATTCTCCCTTGCCTAGGGGTCTGGCGGAACCTTTAACCCCTATTGCCTAAACCGTGTTTAAAAGCATCCTTGGTTTTCAAGTTTTATAAGTCTGCATGTCACTAAGGTATGAAAATTTCAACCAAACAATCTTGTAGTGCACATGTTGTAGATGACATGGATTGAATTTGGAGTCATTTGACCACACATACTGCAAAATTATAATGTTTTTGGTGTCGAAAAAAGATGCTGAAATTTTTCTAAAAACGCATTTGGAGATCAAATTAGATTTTTAAACCTAGTGAAATGAATAAACTTCAATGTAAAAAGTGATTTTAAATCACCATACAAACACATTGGTGAAAAAAATGGCATTCAATTGACTCATTGTGTTTGCAAAATGACTTTGAAATGTCAAAAAAATAGCAAAAAAGGTTGACAAACACACATCTATGATTGAACCTCCTTCTACTAAAATGCTTCTTAGTCACTCATAACTCATTGGATTGATATGAAATTTTTGCTGGACAAACTAAACTAGAATGTATAACTTCTATAAAAAAAATTAGAAACAGACTCTATATGAAGAAGAAACAAGCTGCCAAAGTTCACTATTATCCAAAAATGTCCAGTTTTTGAACTCCAAATTGCTCCCAAACATTGAAAAAAAATTGGATTGCCATGAAATTTTGACAACAATATATAACTAGACCTCAAGATGGATATTATTTTAACAAATTTGATTGAAAACAAACATAGGATGAAGCAAATACAAGCCCCCAAAGTTACAACCATCAATTGTCATTTGGTGAACTCAAATGGAGCTTGTGAACTTTGATTGATTCCCCAAGGCATCTGTGCATCTTGAATTGATTTGAAAATTTTATCACATAATGAGACTAGTAATTATGTGCAACTTTTCTAACAAGTTTTATTGAATTCAGATTTGGGAATATGGGATGCAAAAGTTACAACACTTTGAATTAGATTGTGTGATAACTTATATGAGGACAATTTTCATCCCCCTCTACGATGAGGTATTAACTACCATCTAATCCATTGGAGATGCAATTTTTTTTCAATTATCAATTGCACTAAAGAAAGAGTATCCACTACAAGAGAAAGGGGTGTTTTAAGTGAGTTTTTAAGTATAGTCCTAGACATCAAGTTATAAGTAATGACCTTTAAGGCGATTTTCAGCAAAAACTTACTAGAAATACATGTATTTCTAGTAAGTTTTTGCTGAAAATCGCCTTAAAGGTCATTACTTATAACTTGATGTCTAGGACTATACTTAAAAACTCACTTAAAACACCCCTTTCTCTTGTAGTGATCTAAAAGCAAGCATGCTCTAAAATGGAACACCTCCTTAAATGTACGTTGTTTTTACATGTTTCTTTTTCATAGCCTTCAATAATGTACAAAATAAGTACATTTTAGGATGTGCTCCATTTTAGAGTCCTATGCCACCTCAACTTCAAAATTTTATATTTGATTCCACAAAGTTCAAAAAATATGAAAGGACTTGGGTTAGATGTCAATTCCACTTGTCTTTTAACCCCTAAAGCCCTAAATTGCGACTTTTAGCAACACAACAATTTTCAGTAGTTCACTACAAGTGGATATATATTTTTTTCTTTGAAAAGATTTCACAACATGTGCCCAAGGAGTAGCTTTAAGGCCCAGTAGTTTTCATACATAAGAGGATTTCTGGGCCCCCAGGAGACCGTTTCAGGGGTGTTCCCCGAAATTGTTCCCACTACTGCATACCAGCCCCCTAGTGGTCTGAATTTTTGAATTTTGAAAAAAAAAATTAAAATTTTTTTCCCAAAAAACTTCAGAATGTACTAAAGAGCAAAAGAATGATTTAAAAATATATTTTTTTTCCAAAAAAATATTTTAAAAATATTTAATATTTAATTAAAATTAATAAGAAAACCGTATTTTCTGACGTGGCAGTCACTCGACCACTTCAGCATCGCATTCCCAAAGTTCCCAATGCGTTCCCAGCATTTGGGAACTCGCAGTCTCTTAAAACAGCTAGAAATCCTCTTATGCTTTTGACTACATGGTTAAAAAGTTATGGCATGATATGCTTTTTTTTAAATGACAAGTAGCCTAGGGAGCAAAAAAAACTTCTCTAAAAATTACTTTCTAAAGAAATAAAAATGACTTTCTAAGAAAATAAAAACTTTGAAATTGATTTATTAGATTTTATCTATATGGTCAGCTTTTAATCATTCTATTTTGATTAATGAGTCAAAAGTTTTGAGGAGTTCTAGTTTGGGATACTTTGTAGGTACAATAGTTATAGATTTTCTACTCTACAAAAAAGTTTGAAAGCCTTTATTTGATTCAATTTTTAATATATTGGAAAAAAAATCAAAACATTGGATGAAGATTGTTTACTTCAATATTACAACCATTGGGATTGGCATTTTTCATTTCCATAAATTATAAATTGTTAACAATTTAGTATTTTGAATCATTTTCTACTTCTTTTGACCTACTATTTTTTTCCTAGATGTTGTACAATTCCAAATGATTTGAAATTTTTTGAGCATATAGCCAACTTGCATTGAAGAATGAATTCAAAGAATAACTACCATTTTGAACATTTTTTTCATACAAATGTGACCTAAAATGCATTAACTGGATTTTTTCAAGGATAAAAAAAAATTGTTGTAAATTCAAATGTTAATATCTTACAGTCTACACGGTGGAAATTTTTGAAATTTTTTCCATATCTTTTTCAAACAACCTTACTACAAGATCCTTTAATTACATTTGTCAAAAACAAATTTGATCTTCATTACTTTTATTGCACCTCGAAAATCATTCAAGGTCATAGTAATCAAACTTGAGATGTAAAGCTTTAAAATTTTGCACTTGTATTAGAAATGACAATTTTAGAGCATTTTCGGTGAAAGCAAAGTCAAAATCCTTTAGGAGTTAAGGAAAATTTATTGAAAATTATTTCAAGATGTTTCACCTCCCCAAAATTTGGTTCTCATCCTTAGATACTCCATTTAAGAACCTCCTACCTTAGTATGCGCTATGCCACAACCAAAAGCAAAGTAAAAATTATTTTTTATTTTTTTACTTCATAAAACCTTTGAAATTCTAATAACTTTCACACCATAGGTTTCAAATATCATTAAGCAAAGTCCTTGCACGTCTCTTTACATAGAGCTTTTTGACATTACCAAGAATTCAAGAACACAACTAGGAGACATACATTTCTAGAAGTCTCATTATAACAAAACAATCAAACAATGTCATTGAAAGGTATTGATGTTCCTATTCACACCTAATTTAGTCTATTTATATATGACTTTGCAAACACTAGCCCCCTTCCATTGTTCTCTTTGTATTCCAAATTGAACTTTGGGTTCCTTCTATTTATTTATTTTGTGTCAAAATGATCTTTCGATTGTAGATTGTGATGTCAAAAAAAGAAGGCCAAAAGTAGTTCTAAGAGAGCCTACAATGGGAATGAATGAAGTAGGTAGAGATTCAAGTTCAAGCAAAGCTTCAAGATGAAGATCATTTTAGGATGTAATGAGTATGAATCATAGTCAATCTATTGTCTATTGTATGAAACATTTGAAGTCGTTGTGGCTTATGCATTTTTCTTGTGGAGAGAAATAACTGAAGCTTGTTTTTGAAAACTGAAGTAAATTAAAAGTCTATTTATCTAGGATTCTACATTAACCTTCAAGAGGAAAGGTGAGTGACACCAAGATTGCATATTGTCTTTACGGAGGAGACTTTATCCTTTAAAAGGTAAACTAGATTTGGGCACAAATTGTCAAAAGCTACTACTTTCAAGGGCAATAGGAAAAATTGAAAAAGAAGAAGTTCAAAGGCAATATAAAAAAAAATTCAAATTTTCATATTACCATATTCAAATGGATTTTTGTGGAAATACATAGAATAAAATTCAAAATCTTTAACTGTGTAATTTGAAAAATTATAAAATTTGAATTTAGAAAAAAAAAAATTTTGACCTACTAGATTGAATTGATAGACTTCAACTATTTTTAGAATGAACACTAGAAAAAACATTTTCTTATACAACTACCTAACGATGACATGTTTTAAATTACTTGTACACGACTTTTGTAGAGTTTATTAGCACCATTGCTAATATGTAAAATGTGAAAGTTGTATGATAGTTGTAGAAGCAACTAGTAAATGATAAATCTACAAGAAATAGAATGGATGCTAATCACAAGAATACTTTTTCATCTACTGAGCACTATATTTGTTGATGCAAATATAAAAGAATAACCTAGATTCAAGTATGTCCCTAAATTTGTTAAAGTATTGTGAACAAAAGATTTAGACAATAGAAACCAAATTGGTGAAATTTTGCTAAAAACATTTTGAATTACCAATTAGATTGGATTTAGTTAGCCAAATAGGTTGTAGTTATAAGATAGAAGCCAATAAGATAGAAGTAATGTGAAAATAGCCCAATTGGAAGTTAAGCCAAGCGTTTTGGATGGTTAATCAAACTTCCAATGGAGGAACCACTAGTTAGTTTTTGTAAGCAATTGCAAGAGGCATAAGTTTGGGAAAAGACCAAATTGGATTTTAGTATTCATGCGGGAGAGAAGCTGAAGCTCCTTCCTTGGGAAGAAGGAAGTAAAACTTTAAATTTAGAATTAGAGATTAGATAGTTGATGTGATGTGATGTGATGTGATGTAATGTGATGTGATGTAATGTGAGACAATTGGAGTTTAATTTAAGAAGAGATTTTTAAAAAAATATTGAAGTTGGTGTATGCATGTGTTGAGTATTGTATGAGAATACCAAGTAGAATCTTTATTGAGTGGAATTTGGTACCAATTGGATGAAGCAAAAGGAACCTATTGTGAAGGAGATACAATTGAAAGAGAAAAATTGAAATTATCATACTTGAGTTTGTATAAAATAAAATATAAAAATAAATTCATAATAAAATATTGAAAGAAAGAAATTAGAAAATATAAAATGAAAAATAATTAAAAGGTAAGAGAGGAGTGTCATTGTAGTAAACAATTGGAAATTGTGGAGTCAAATGGATATGAAGCTAATGATGTATTTGAGAGCTAATTAAGGACAAGTTAAGGTCCAAATTGGAGATCAATTGATGTATATGAGTGAAGGAAACCAATAGATTATTATAAGTTGATAAGTGACAACTTAGTATAAGAAACCTAGCAAATTACCTCCCTAGTGTTCGAACCCTACCTCTTTGGTTGTTTTTCCAATTAGGTAAAAATACTATTTCTACAAGTATGAACCTTGTAATCATGGAAATAACTTTGAAAATTCATTATTTTGAATGCTCAAGTTTTTTGTAGATTGTACTTGAACTTATTTTTTTATTATTCATAAATTCAATCGTGTAATCTCTAGAATTCTAAAAAATTTGAATTTTTTGTGAAAAATTTGAAGTTATTAAAATGTTAAAATATGTATAAAATATGTATAAAATAAAAATGAAAAGAAATTTATATCAATACAAAATGTTTTTAAAAAATGTGAAAATTTTGTAATTGTAATGTATTATTAGAATATAGATTGTTTGTAGTGTGAATCAAAGTTTTGTATCATTCTAAAATTAGAAAATCAATGAACCATAATTACATGCCCAATGTTCAAATTGTACTAAAAGGTTGAATTTTATGATTTAAAAAAAATCAACATGTAATAGAAACTCGCCAAGTAACTTTCATTTTAATAAGTTAAATCTACATCCAAAAAAGATAGTTGTCATATTTAAAATATCATCTCAAGAGCAATATAGAAGTTGTTAAAATACACTAGAAAAACATCTTTTTTGATCCATTGTTTTAGCATCTTCTTCTATAGAAAAATCAATAATACCTCAATGGATCTATTTCCACCATAATGTACTATAAACACATTCAAATAATTTTCAAAATAAAATGGATGAAAAATCGTAGTTTTACATCCTTTAATACTACTATATAGGTCAATTTTATAAATTTTTTAAAAATTATACAACAATTTCTGAAAATTTGAGAAATTTTAATTGTTGAAAATTATAATTTAAAAAAAATCATTCTTGAGAAATTTAAAAAGAATTACACAATTATACGCAAATACAAAAAATCAATCCATTAAAAAAGGAGTGTTGAAAAATTAGGAAGAGAAAAGTATGTAGATGCCAAAATTAAATCTTGAATGTAGTCTCTAGATGAATTTAAAATGACTACTATACATTTAGGTCAAAACCATAGTGTTAAAATGGTCTTGTAAGGATGATAGTGGAATAGTGGATTAATAAACAATTTTGTAAAAAAAATGGTTCAAAATTAGCTTCCAAACAACTTATAGTTTTCCTATAGTGTCATGGAACTTTCTATTCTTTTATATTTGGGCTTTAAGTTCTAGTATTGACCTTCAAATAAAAGCTAGTTTATTCAATATTTATAATCTTATATATTTATATCTATATATATTTTTACATTGATGAATATAATATGTAAAAGATATTAATTGACATGGCCTAAATAGTATAAATGGAAATTACAACTATTGTACCAAATAATTCTTGTACTATATTTTGTATATTCATTTTTCTTACATTGTTTACATTTACAAATAATATAGAATAAAAAAATAATGAAGAATTTTTTGAAGCTAAATATTTGATTAAATTTAAAAATTAAAATATTTATTTTTCCACTATAAGAAAAAAAATAACCCAAAATAATCCAAAAATGAACTTATATATGTTGATTATATTTTTTTAATTAGGACATCTTGATTTGGACAAAGAATGAATACAATTATGTTGATTTTCTTTCAAGATTTGATCAAATTTTTAATACTCAAAAATTCAAATTTATAGAGTGCCATACACGCAAAAATCATAACAAATGCAAGGCTACCTTATCTGTAGATACTCTATATAGAGAAGAATATAAATTTTAATTCAAAAATTTAACTAAAACTTAATTATACTTAACTTAGCACTATATTGAAAGTAGTCCAATGAATTGTATACATTTGAGCTTTGAATGCCTCATGAGGTAGTATTAGGAGAGGGGAGATGACAACCTCTGTATATTAGTGGGATGGTAGGAGGTAAAACAAAACATATGGAATACATAAATGAGGATAAGTAGGAGTTCAATTGCTCATAGTTAAGTAATGGCTAGTAAATTGTGTTAAAAGTAGAATCTTAAACTTCATTTAGGCATAGTAGAATACCTTTTTTTCTTAAAACTTTGGAATAACAAAAGGTGGAAAATCACATCAAGTTTCAACTTCAGAAATATGTTTGACATTTAAGTCTCCAATTAGAAGTTATAGACAAATTTGAGAGAGAAAGTTTTAAATTGTCAAAAAAATTGTCCTTTCCAACCCCTCTTTCAAACTTGTCTATAACTTTTGATTGAAGATTTGAAATGTCAAACAGATTTTTGGAGCTAAAACTTGATTTGATTCTCCACCTTTTTTTAACTCAAAATTCTTTGAAAAAATTGATTCTACTATGCCGAAACAGGGTTTGAAATTCTACTTAGAGTATGTTTGATGGATTGCTGGATCAACACACAAAACGGATTCCATTTTTTTCACAATCAACACAAATTACTTCATCTTGTGTTGATTAGGGCCCTCTTTTCTTGTAGTAGCCTAATGTTAGTTCTTAAATAGATTTTTGAATAAAATAGATTTATTTAAAAAAATTCTTTGTTGTCTCTATAATTAGTTTAATTTTCTATTATTTTAGATTTGGTTGTTGAATTTTAGAAGGGTTCACTACAAGACACTTTATTCATTGACTTTTTTTAGGTGCTTGGCTCAAGATTCACAATTTCTAGATTTATGTCTATCATCTTTGTTGTCCAATGACCACATGCTACATACCATTTATGACTTCTCAATGCTACACAAAGAACAATTGCTTTTTGAGGTTTTTAGCCCGATTGGAACATTTGTTGTTAAAGCATAATAGTGTTTTTTACAATTTTTTTAACACTATGCAAAAAAAATATCGATATGTGGACTCTGCACAGTACAATAGCTTATGTCACTAATATTGCATTATGCATTGAGTTGAAGATGTTGGTTTATGTTGCTTTCCCGATGAAGGTACATGTGTGGAAGTTCTTCAATGATGGGGGTCACTCCGTTCCCCAATTGAAGGCCAATAACAATGGCCATTCTTTTGAGACTTTGGTATTTGTATAAAAATCTATAAAACAAATAATAAACAATCCATAAATCATTTCTTTGAACCATCTTACTAATATTTTCAATAATTAAATATTAAAACCAAGAATTAATTGTCACTAGAAGCATCAAGAGAAGTAGAGTCCCAATTAATTTTGTGAGAATAAAATTTATATTTTTATTATATTGAGTCATTGAATTGTAACATAATTACTAAATAACCATCAAATTTGTAAGAAATGTAAAGATTAGGGTGCAAGACATAGCACCTTTAGATTTCATTAGCATTTGCTTAAGATGAATTTTTTTACATATACTCTTTCTTCTTAAAAATTAGAGATTCTCTCAATAGAAATAGTAGCAACTAAAATAGGATTTTTCATTCTTTAGTGCTTGGTGACAAAATAGTCATAATAGAAATGGTAAATAAAAAATAGTATAGTTATAGAAAAGTCATGAACCACATTATGTTGGATTTAGTGGCATGGTTGTTGCTCCTTTCATTTGAACCTACAAGAATGGTTGGTGAAGATTTCAATTCTCTTACCGTATTTTGAATTTTGAGAATCCTTAGCCACCTTCTGAGTAAAACACCTTTATGTTATTGTCTTTGTTTCTTGTTACTATCGCCACTCTTCATACATGAGATTCCCTTTCTTTGCATGTTGTGATTCTTAGAGTATTGGTTGTTTACTTCTTCTTGTCTCTTGATGCTGATTGCTATCACAAAATTATGACTTTTGACTTCCATTATTATAG
The DNA here is from genome assembly GCA_947034885.2 of Thuidium tamariscinum. NCBI lineage: Eukaryota > Viridiplantae > Streptophyta > Bryopsida > Hypnales > Thuidiaceae > Thuidium > Thuidium tamariscinum. The sequence goes on along the minus strand of OX344755.2, from coordinate 450,589 downwards.
TGTATGGATAATTAAGTTGTAGTGACACCTTGTTTTGTACTCGGTTTTGTAAAAAACTAACAATATTTGGTAAAGGAGACTTATAAATCATTTATTATACCTTGAAAATTGTACTTTCTTTTTTGATTGTATCAAGTGTATAATTTTGATATTTTTATTAGATAATATAGACAAATGTACCACAATTTTTGTAGCTTAATTAATCAAGGCCTACCTTTCACTTATTTTCCTTTGTGTTAGACATGTGTTGTTTCAATTCTCACTTCTTTGTCATTCTGAATTTATCACGTGTGTTGGAGGAATATGTGATTGGCAAAATTGCTCAAAGGATCAATAAGGGATGCATGTCAGTGGAGTACTACAAGATGCAACGAGAAAATGTAGGAACGAACATATTCAATCATGAAGACCTTACACGGAGGTTTCACATGTATTGTGACCAACTTGTGACAGGGTTGTCACATTGGACGAGTTACTATTCATTTCTTGTCCAATTGGACAAGAAATGAACTGAAAACTTGTCCAATTGGACGAGAAATGAATAGTAACTCATCCAGTGTGACAAACCTGGCTTATGAAAAAGGAGCTCAGTGGGTTGCCTCATGTGATCAATTGATTTTGCGGTGTCCACAATTTGCCTATACCAGATGAACACTTCCAACATTCCTATAACTAGCTTAGTGTAGTACCATAGTATATAGATAATCATCTACAATGTATTGCAGTATATGTGAAATTGAATATATGTTTTGAATTGTTGGGTGTTTTTTAATTGCTACAAATTACAAGTCTTGGTCATGCTCATGATATATTTTATTTGGATGAAAAGAGCATGATGTTGTGACTTGTGAATGGATCTTGGATTGGCAAAATTGTCTCACAAATTGTATGTTCTATCATGTATGAATGTAATAGGACATCGTAAATTGACTACATTTTATGAAGCTTCTCATTGAAATGGGATTAAGAAAAATGTTCAAATTTTGTTGCAACTAGTAACAAATACGGTTCCATTAGCAAATGATTTGTTTAAACCCATGAAACCTTTAATTACATTTTTGGCAATAGAGCAATTTCAAGCAAGTCATGACATTTTTTTCCTTGGAAATTTTCACAAAACATTTCTCTAAGAAGTAGCTCTACGGCCCAACAATTTTCATTACATTTAATTGCATAATGAAGAATTTATGACATGCTATGTTGTTTTCTTTACTCGGTGGGCAATCCAAGCAACTAAAAAAAATTTCTTTTAAAATATTTTCTTGTTTGAAAAAAATATGAAATTGGTTCACTAAATTTATATCTATGTGTCAAGATTTGAATCAGTCTATTTTTATGAATGAAAGTAAAGTTATGAAGAATTTAATCTAGGGTTGTTTGTGGATAGTCATACAATCTTTATTGTACTGAAATGTTTGAAATTTTGCTCATTATTTGGTTTTTAATATTTTTGAAACTAAAATTAAAATTTCAGTTGAAGATAGTTTAATACAATAATTGAACCATTGGAATTGCCTTTTTTCATTTCCATAAAAGAATTCTTCACAATTCATTGTTTGCAAGTAGTTTTTGTTTATTACTTCTTTGTACATACAATTTTTTCCTATATATTGTATTGTACAATTCCAAGTGATTTGAAATTTTTTGAGCATGTAGCCAATTTGCATTGAAGAATAAATTCAAAAAGTATCACTATTTTGAACTTTCTTTAATACAAATGTGACCTTGTGAAGTATAGCTGCCCGGGTTTCGGTTTGGATGAAAAAAAGATTTATGCCAATTCGAATGTTAATTTCTTGCTATCTACATGGTGGAAATGTCTGATATTTTTTTGGCATCTTTTTAAAACACCTTACCACAAGATCCTATGGTTGCAAGTGTCAAAATTTATCTTTTCTTTCTAAAAATTGCACTTATATGAGAAATTGCAATTCAAGAGCATTTTTGATGAAAACATAGTCTTCCACTTATAGGGGTTAAAGCTTTCTATGAATTTGCTTCAAGATTAATAAATTCAATCATTATACCAATTTCTCTTATGGTACACTTGATGAAATCCTTCTTTATTTGTACATCTATCCATCTTTTGAATTGAAAACATGTTTCAATCATATCCACACATCTTTTCATCTAAATCTCGTGCATTCATCTATATTTGGAAGGAAAATGAAAAATTTATCGCATAAGAAGGTTCCTTTGATATGGAGAATAGTAGCCTATTTTTTAAAAATTGTGAACTCTAGCACCATCATTCCCAAAAAAAAGGTCGGGGTGAACTAGGCCCCTCACTCCGCTACTTGAAGTCTCAAATTCTCCAAATAATTGTAGGGGTGTAAGTAAAACAAAAACCTCTTCTTTCGTGCTTATCAAATTACCGCACTGCACCACCTACCTAATTTGGGGCCTCTCATAATCTCATTACAAATCTGAATTCAGAATTTTCAAATTAAATTATTTACAATAATAAAAAATTCCGATGTTTTCTCGAATGGCCGAGTAAGGAGTCAGTTCACCCCGACCAAATAAAAAGGACTTGTAATATAATCCTAAGATCCGACGGACACTCGGACAGCACATTGTCTGCCTGTTCGCCCGATCGCCTATCCCCCTAACCGTTGGATGTACAATTTTACGAATGCCAAATGACGTCCAGGGGACCATGGACGCTATTGCGGGACGTCCAGACATGACGCTTGACGTCTGGACGTCGTGTCAACCCTTAATTAATGGATATAATGAAGTAGATAGTAGATATAAATATCAATATTTTGGATCATAAATCATTAAATCTTGATTTGAACTTGCATTTTTTATTACATTTGAAATAATATGTACCTTTAAAAACCAAAAATAATGAAATATCTTGAAATTCTCATTTTGAAGCCTAATATTAACACTTCCACCCCCTTTGCCCACTCAACATGTCTTTGTAAGAATTGATTCTAGTTTTGTATTATGTTAAAAATGGAATAGATTGAAATCAAAACTAATTATAAAAGTCAAAATTGCATGAATTACGCAATGGAATTGAAATCTAAAGTGAATTGATGTCTAATCTTGATGAATTGATTTTTATGAAGGCCCCAAGCAACAATTAAATGTCGTATGACAAAGTTGAGTTTGAATGACCCTTTTGAGATCTCCATGTAATGAATAAGACCTTAAAGCAAGATGGTGACAAGAAGAGAGTTGAGATTTATTCTCTTATCTATTTGAGTTTTCCTACTCAACCATGACTTTTAGAAAATGCAACACACTTGTGTTCCATTACCCACACGAGGTGAGTTCTTAGAATTCAATCAAAATTTCAAACTAAATCCTCTTTGTGAAGTGGACTTTTATTTCTATCTTAGAGGATATGGTACATTAATCCTTAAACGTGAGTTCTTAGAATTCAATCAAAATTTCAAACTAAATCCTCTTTGTGAGGTGGACTTTTATTTCTATCTTAGAGGATATGGTACATTAATCCTTAAACGACTAGTTGGTGGCTATGAAAATCATGAATTTTGAGACTGTGGAAATCATTGGTTCAAAAAAATCCGAAAACTCTCATTGAAAGTCGAAGCATTGTAGAAGATCTTCCCTTTTTACCCCCAATTTCGAGGATGAATAGTTGCATTTTTGTCCTACATAGAGAGATTCTCTCGTGTTCATTTTGACTAGAAAACGGCTTCCATATCATTTATGGGTTAAAGGTATGTTTGCACTTGGTGTTTAGGGACCTTATCTATAAAAATAACCCCAGAGGCTCTCAACCAACCTCCATTGCTAACATAATAATCTCATGTGCTCACTGTATACCGGTTGTACAACTTTCATGTTTTAAAATTGTGGGCTTGATTCCACATGAATAGGGTGTGGGAGTATGGCACTACGGCTCCCAATCATCAAGCAGACTCCGTTTAGTTCGCCTAGACAGTGTGTTTGACCTCCATTGCTGGGGCGGGTACTACAGTAGAGGAGGTTCAAGTTGGGCCAATATGATCATCAGCCCGCAGCCGCAGTTGTTGCCACTGCAAGGATCAAAATCATTTTAAGAGCACGAATCCCAGGTTGAAATTCTGCCCTTTGACCGAGAACTCTATTATGCAGTATGCACAAGTATTGATTCCGTAGCAGAACTGGGAGAACAATTCTTATCTTATCTTCAAGAATATGACTCGCATAAAAATGGTAGGTTCGACTCGGGAATGGCGAGTTTGAGTCAGGTACCAATCCGAGCATCGCCAATGATTGCTAAGATGAGAAAAGCTTTTGACAACTCAGAAAACTACGGTACCGGAACAGTGGGATCCATTGCAGGATGACGGAGACCCCACTACCCCGGGCAAGTCTCATTCGTAATAAGTGGCTGGCTGCAGCCACGGACGATGCCTGTCATGTTGCTGGACGACGACAAGAGGTGCACCACAATGAAATGGAGTTTCAAGAGTTTCAAGAATCATTCCTTGTGGTGAGGGACCAGCTCCCTGTTCATGTAACGGAAGAATCCCAGCTGTCAGCCAATCGGGCGGTCGAAAGATTCTGCAGCTGGATGGAAACGGAGCTACAGTCCAGCGCTGTATCATTGCTACAGGTCCAATATCTGTACGTTCATGGCATATATATCTGCTAGATGCAAAAGTTAATAGTGAATTTCTGAAGCTGCAGTGAGGGAGACCGAAACCATGATTCAAACACCCAATCACTCTTTGGCAGAGTTCTACTCTACTTTCATAATGATAGTTTCAAGAGATACAAAGATTCAGGTTATGGTGGGCTGACGATAGCCACGTACATGCACGGGGTCCGAGTCTATGCCCTTCCCTCGAAGTTTCTCAGTGGCCACCAGGCATAACATTCCTTACTAATTGCCAGAAGAGCCATGCGAGGGATGCAAAGCTCAGAAAGTGGCCCAGGTGAACTGGTGACCTCTACGCAACGTCGAATTCAGGTCTAGGTCGGCGTATGGTATTCTCACCTGCCGTTGCAGGAGTGGCCAATATTCTGTAGTGCCTTTGCTCCAGAAAAAGTCCTCGAGGGTTATAATAGAATGACGAGTTGCAGCTTGCCGCCCGAATTAGGTTATCTGAAATCATGGAAATTGCTTGTCATTGAGGTCTGTGGTAGATGATAACTAACACCAAAGCCCATAGTAATCAATCAAAATCATCAGCGAACCACAGTCTTGGGAACACTGTAATCCAGCAGCGGCTCCCGTAGTCCATACAGGCACCACCCAGGTCTCTTTCGTCCTCATCTTCTGAATCTGTATCTTGAAGGCCATGACAAAGCTTTTGGTTCTAGAGACCCAATCATTAACCACTCTACATTATCTTTTAATACATCACCAAAATAACAGAAAATGGAAATCAGACAGCTAACAACAGTAAAAGGTACCAGTAGTTTCTTTACCTAAGATCAGAGACCATCTTGTGAAGTCCCAATCGTATTTGTATGCTTTTTGTACAATAATAAACGAAAACAGAAGTCTCTATTCAAGTTTCCAAGTAAAACATTCGAAGAAATCTGGGTACTAGCGAAACGGCAAAATTACTCACAGGCCGTCAATCGTAAAAATGAAACATTGGCCGTTCGAATGTTGTACCATCCGGTTAGACCAAAACTTCGCATCAATACGTTTGAGCACCTATCTAGGTTGAACTGGCCGAAAGCTCGTTGTGAGCTCAGAAATTTTGTCCAGCATGACGAGTAGTACTCTTGGCTAGTTTCAAGTATCGGTGCTATACTGTCAATATCCATCGACGCCATGTGGAAATGTAACGCACTTAAACACTTTGCATTGTGTGCAGATAACAACACCAGCCTGCAACATGAATACACGTCGAGATACAGTCAAGACAATCATTCTTCGAGGGCAGCTCGCAATTTCTAAGCATCCTCAAAAAGATAAATATCATTCCAACATATACAACTCTTCAGTTTCGGCTTCTAAATGGAAAACAGTTAACTAATGCTGATTAGTGATTCTGTTAGTTTTCGTCTGTTGATGAAATGGAAATCCTGCACACCCATGATTTAGTTCATTACGAGAGGATATGTCATATCTTGCATGAGAGGAAAATCATTACGGTAGATGCAAGACGGCGAGATAAATTTTAACCTACCTACCACAATGCAAGTGAAAACTACGCTCATTAAGATTTAGTATTAGTACTAAAGAAATACGGAGTAATAAACTTGTGAAACTGGTCGAGTTTGGTAGTGAGAACAAACTGGTTACAAATCTGGCTTTCATGTTCAGGAGGAAGTCAAGAAGCAAAGAGTGCGTTCGGAGAAACTCACAGCTCGACAAGAAGGACATCTTCTATAAAATTTATTAGCTCTCACTTGCACATTGGTTTTCTGCCCTTTGCAAAAATCGCATACCGTCCATCCTTTTCCATTACATGTATCACAAGGCAAATTGGGACCATCTTCATTCTCCACCTGCCACAATCGCACAAGCAGAAGATTATACACTGCATGCGCAAAGACTTTCGACAATTTGGGCATGAAGTGTTCCTAAGAACTGAAAATATAATACACCGTAATATGATAAGCTCAGAGGATTACAAGCGCACCAGCGCACCGGCCTAAGTTCTTTCCAACAAATTTTGTTTTCTAAGAAATCCAGAAATGGAAGGGGGGAATATGAAGCTCAGAGAACCGAAGAACACTTTAACCATAGCGGTTTTCTCTGCGTTGAGCTGTCGCAGACCGTCCGCATTACAGTACGCAAGATGAATTTCTTATGAGTAATGAATCGTTAATGAAAACTCCAAAATGAATCGTTTGCCCACCAGCCATTCCTGGCGCCGATCTGCTCGGTGTGTACTCCAATTTCAAGACACGTGAAATGACTTACCAATCAGTTAACCCAAATCCATCAAAGGCCAAATAGGATTTAATCCAATACTTTGACGAAATCGGAGTGAAAACCCTGCAACACGTGGGCAACAATTGGACAACCGACCTTTTTGTCGGCCACGTCCCCCCATAACCCTGCGACTTACACTCCAATAATAAATAGGCTAAGCATTTAAATTTGATAATGCAAGCACTGATTCCTACTGGATTGCCAGCAGTAATCCAATATGCAATAAGGAAGTGCGTCGCTCAAAGCACTTGGCATTAACAATAGGCATACTCGCAGCAGAAATTTCAACGAGTCGAAGCCATAAACCAAGCCTCGCAATCTCTCTTCCTGCCAATAAAATCGAAGAGTTCAGGCGCAAAATGGGTTCTCACCGGGGGAACAACGACTTCGGATCCAGTTGCTGCACGCGGAATCCCGACCCGCCTGACCGCGAAACGCTTTTCAAGTTCCCCAGTCACCAAATGCGTCACACTGCGCCAATTCGAACGGGAAAGAATGCAGCTAGAAGAGGAGGATGGAAAGGAGGAGGAAATGCAATGAAGCGCCGACGAGGCCAGATGATGCTGCACAGGCGTCGGTGCCATCGCTGGGAGCTGCAATTTGCTATGGTCTGCCGGACACACAATTTCAGAAGACGACCCTATACCCGCAGTACCGGCTTATCCAACGGTCTTAGGGAAAAGTCCTATAGCCGTTTCCCCTGCTCAGCGGTTATGCTTACCACAAATTCTGAGACGAATCTCCCTTCATCAAATACTGGGACTGCCTCTCCTGCCACTGAGATATATTCATTTCTGTGTAGAAACCCTCTATTTCACCAGGATTGATAACTCTCTTAATGACTCACCTTGGAGACGCATATATCATATTGATTGTTATCGCACAACCCCGAACTGAAAGTCCCCTACCATGCAAGGTCGTCTACTCGCATCGATCTTGGAATCAAAGTTTGAGATTTTACAACTGCTGAACGAGTGTGAACTTTCTGATCCGAACACATGTGATTGAAACTTTGTGTGATTGCATCTGTTAAATGAGCAGTATTCCTAATAGTGCTTCGAAGGATACCAGCGAAGGAATTTGGGAGAAGCTTCAGAATTTGCCAGTCGACAACAGATACCGTATATTATCTGAAGATTTCGACTCCAAGCTATGCGCATCAGAAGTTACGCCCCAAGACAGCCTTCACTGCTCATTTCAAGCTTTGCAGAATTTTCTCTATGGCTGCATCAGGTTGAGGTATCTTAAATGTTAGCGCTTGGTTGATCTGCCTCGAGCTGTATGCACAAGTAAATGACGATTCCTAAAGCTACGAATTGCCGGGAGGCATTTGTTGTGTAGCTTGTGTTTCCCAGGGCGCATCAATATGGGAGAGATTTGGAGCAGAGGAAGGGGTTTCCTTCATATATAAATTTCAGAGGTATAATACAAGATGGTTTTAAATAAAGCTCTGGGAAGAAATTCACTGTATGTATGACTGAAAAGGTACTAAGCGTGATGCGAAACAACCCATAGTAGTAGGAGCGCTGCCGGTCTGCCGGATGTATTCGGCTCGGTGCTTGGCTTTTGTAGCATGTTCGTCGCGAAAGGCCTCCGCTGCAGCTCTCATGTCTTCAGCTTTCCGATTGACAGCTGCAATTTGATTTGACATCTTCTGGCTTGCACTCTCGTGCAATTTTTCGAGTTTCGTCTGCACGGAGAATATTATCACCTCAGCAAATGCCGTAGGACGTGGTAAACAGTATGTGTGAAATGAAAGGGTAATTCAGAGACTTTCTGGTAAGTTCACGAACCTCCGTCTTCCTCATCCGTGCCTCTGCTTTCGCTTTTTGATGCTCCTCCCAGGCCTTGATCCTGGTTTCCTCTTGATGGAATCTGAAGAAACAAATAACAGCGATACCCATTACTTGGGAGATATAAAGATGTCCTTATCATTCCTTAAGAAGCCATTGGCAAGAGAAAAAATAGAAAACCGTAGGCGAATTCTTTGTTACAAAGATAAAAGAGTCTCATTTGCAAATCAAATAGACGTTTGACCAGGAATCAACAGATTGAAGTGGAGCGCTCGCTGATATAGCTAGTGTAAGGACAAGGTGGCCGTTAAGAAAGAAGTCCAATCGATGAGTTACAGCACGATAAATTGAATAGACGTCAAGATGATGCCCATAGTGAGAAAATGTTGATTTGATTGCGGACTCATCTTCCAATTATTACACACTTGTTGCTTGGCACACATATATTTGCCTCAGAGAGCTTGGTAAACCATGCAACTAAGTGAAATTTAGACACATTTGCAATTCCATCTAAAAAAGGATTGGACCAATTTGCATGGAACAATCACTCTCCACTTCAGAAATTTGCAGGTCTGAAATCTATCAGAGAGCAATGATAACGGGCTGTAGTTATATCAGTGCTGAAGAGAAAGATCATAGTACCTGGCAGTATATTTGGCACGCTCAGCTTCCTCCCAGGCTAAAGCCCAGGCCTCAAAAGGACGAGTCTGTATCTCCCCACAATCTTGGGTTCTTAAACACGTTGCACTTTCCGCCTCCTCCTCTTCTCTTGTGCTCCAGTTCAAGTTTCTGTCCAAAGTGGGATGAGGCTGAGAACTTGGATTGCGACGCCCGAGTTTTTCCGTTTGGTGATTCTGGAGGTCGAGCATGTCCGCGTTAGCAGGTGAAAGTATAGATGCAGTTCTGCGGGAGTGGCCTGGAGTGTTGTGTCTGCTTGGAGAAATATTAAGTACTCCGACAGCTTCACTTCTTGAGAGCCGAACACTGGGATTGGGAGTCATCTGCGTGCCCATGTCTCTGTAGTGTGAATTGAACTGCGCAGTTTCAGTGCCAGACTCCCTTACAGATATGGAGCTAGGGAAATCGGAAAGCGACGTAGAGTGTGGACCATTGTAGATGATGTCTGGAAGACAAACGGTGAGTAAGTCAGAATTTGGCACAAAATTCTAATAATAGAATATAAGACCCATCACCTATTCAAGACGAATCGCTTCATGTGCCACTCTCCACTGTGCCAGTTAAATATGAAATATGTGTGAACACAAAATAAAGATCAACACATTTTGCTGGAACTACTGTACTAACGTGATATTCCGAACTAGTCGGCATAGAAAGCACAATCGGCTCAAATTGGGACTGGACAGAAATCTACAAACCTTTCACAGGAGCATCGGTAGGAGTTTCTCCCAGTGGAGTCTTCTCTGTAGGAGGAATAGACACTGGACTTTGCAAAACTTGTGACTCCTTTAGTGACACGGGTGGGGATATCAACTCATCCAATCTACTGTCCTTCGGCCGCTGAACAAACATGGTGGAGGTAATTATTGAAGTATCTCCTCTCTTGTCTGGATCAGACCTTGATGACAACCTAACGTCTACACATTTTGCACCTGCTCGTAGTCTTTTAGGGAGATCATTGACTGGGGGACTCTTCACCAGAGAATTTTGAATTGCAGTTTCTATCTGCTGGATATGATCCTTAACATTAACTGAGCTTGCGATCCCGCTGTTGATTTGTGAGAAAGAGGAGTCCACGCGTGGCGCGGCAACTTTGGGGCTGTCAAGCTCATTGCACCCTAGCACCACTTGTCCTGTGACTGTCAGACGCTTCCCTGCACGAATGGACCACCAAAGTATGAAGCGATTCTTCTGAAAGCATCCTCAGGCTAAAACAGTTCGTGAAGAATCAGGAGCGATGTCCTCTGATATGAAGCCCTGTGCGAGGATGATTACATGACAGTCCCACCATTCACGTCCAGAGAAGATGTCCGGAAGACCAAAACAGCATTTGTTTTCCACAGGGAGCTCATATTGGGTTCCCGGTGTTAATTCCCGGTTTATTCCCGGTGAGTCCCATATTTCCCTGTGTATTAGTCGTTGCGACATGTGTCCAAATTTCCTGTAAATAGTAAAGTTTTTACAGGTGTTAACTATTTAAGTTCAGTGGGAAATGTGGGACTCAATGGGAAAGAACACCGGGAACCTGATATGAGATCCCTGTGTTCTGTTACTGGGGTATGTTATAGAAACTGCTCCACAATGAGCCTTGGAGACCTCAGGATGACCATCTCTTTAAGCCTAACTGGGTAAGTCGGGGAATAGTACGTGATCGTTGAATCTTACCAGGTTTCAATGGGCTTGGAGCTGACCCCTGACTAGAACATGCGCTTGAGAGTATTGCTGAGTCATTGCGACCGGGGCTCGCAATCCACTTGCCAGCATCGTCCCACTTTGACGAAGGTGCTTTTGAACCCTTAGATTTCAATGCTGATCTCTGCTGGGATCGACCGCCTGCAATGCTATGCTAATAGGTGTCAATAGGCCATATCTTAGCAGTGTTATGAAGACATGGGTGATTGCAAGAAACATTTGTACTATTTGTTGTGTTTTCAGGAGTACTATGAATTTTTTTTCTAAAGTGTTTAATTTAATTTTTTTTTAATTTGAAAAATATAGAATATGCATGTACCTTTGAGAAGAAGATACCCTTGAATAAAAAGCATAGAAAAATTCTCTAAGTAGTAGAACTTGAAAAGTGTAAAATCTCAAGAAACTAGGTACTTTAACGTTATAATTTATTAAAAAATATAATTTTTTTAATAAAAAACTAAAAATGAAAACTTTTAATGATAATTCTATGGAGATGATTATGCAACAAAAAGAACACCAAAATAATGTTTATGTCTTTCAAATTGCAAGTAGAAAGGATCTCCTTTTGTGAGCTTGGACCACATGACATAAAATTAACTATTTCTGAAAATCTTTTAAACAATAGCTATAAATATATTAAAAGACTACCTCCTAATTTCAGCTCCAAATTTATAAATAGAAAAATACAGAAGGTAAAATAATACAATACAAAATAGTACAATACAATTTTTTTTTAAATTTTCAAAAAGATTAGATGAAGTCTATAACAGTCATGAGTACCTTACTCATAAATCTCAAGTTGTTCAAGCCAAAACACAAAAGGTATGACCAAGAAACATATTTGTGTGCACGGTGTGACATTGAAATAATACAAGTGTTTCTTGCAAGCCCACATGAAAAATACAAAGTGACAAATATGAAATTTTTTTTTGACAAGAAACTGAAATTCTTCAGGGATCAGTATAAAATCACGTTTATGGCGAGTAACGTCTATCTCCTTCAAAATATACTTTGAATTATTATTAGAGGCTACATATGTGAAGAGAAAACAAAACAAATGTTATTAAAGACTAAATATGTCAGGAAGATGAATAATGTGCTTCACAGTGTGTGTCAAGGTGACTCTCCTGTACTTTTGTTGTAAGTTGCGCCGCCTAAATTAGAACATTCTGTATCATTTCTACATGCACTCCTGGGAACAGACAATAGAGGGTGCCAAGTTTCGCTCACATACCTATGATGTTAGAGTAAGGACCTTCACTTGCTTGCTTTCTCCTGGTATCCTCTACATTGTCTTCTCCACTATTACTAGATGATATCTCAGCGTCCTGGTTGCAAATCACAGAATGGGAATCTCGGAATGACAAATCTTTAGGGTGGGACACTTGCAGTTCGTTGTTTCCTCCGGAGTGATGCAGAGCTCCTCCCGATTGATGCCAGTGAAACGGATCTTGCTGGTGTTTGCCTCCATTTACATTCACGGAGACTTGCTGTTTGTAACCGTTCGAGTGAATAGCTTCCGGAAACATGGGCAACGGAGACGGGTGGAATTGTCCTGCGCATATGACTTTTTTTTTCAGAATATGGTAAGTAGACCCATAACTCAAAACGAATAAAGACTTGACTAACAGCACTACACCGTGACTGGGCAGCTTATATGCAATGATACGGAGTCGAGGCGAGTTTCGTTCTCTTAAGTACTCACCAAAATTTCTGGTGCCGTGATGCTGGTCACTAGACTTCTTTGAGATTTTTGGAGTTGATTCACTAGGATGTAACCCATTTGATACAACGGATTTCGGGTTCCGTTTGTATTCGGGACTGGCATAATGATGTGCGACTGGTTCAGGGTGTGAAGATTCCCGAGAGCAAATGGCTTTCTCTTGAGCACATCCCGATGATTCGCTTGCTGAATCGCTTGGAAGACTTACGTGACCATTCTTGGATCCCCTGGACATCGTCTGAAGAATTTCTTTATCTAAAGAGTCAAGGGAAAATTCGTGCCTTCTTCCATTATCATTAACTTGATTAAATCCACGTCTAACGATATCCGGATTCCGTCCCTTGTTTCTTGCAGAAACTAGTGATTGCCGGCCAAACTCTGCAATTAAATTGTTCGATTAGTACAAATTGTGAGGAATGCCTAAGTAACTGTCAGAATACTCATCAGATAACCTTGCTAAGTCATACATGTGCCAACCAATCAAACCATATCTGCCAACCTACATTTAAGGAAAAGAGTAGACAAAAAACAGCTATGAACTTCGGCGAAGTGTAAGATGGTAAGAGAAATAACTGGATATGGAAGAGTGCTCCATAGGTAGTAGCTTTCGCAATGTGCACAACTCACGCTGGGTGCATTCTTAACATGCTAAAGTCTAGGTCCCGCCGAACTAGGAAAAGGTGTACATTATCCGCTCCCTCGTAAATGTGCGTACTGAAGCATCAAAGAGTAAACTCGTAAGGCTTTGCTGTCCTCTCATACACATTCAACGGTCAGCAGATCATCACAGACAACTCCACAAACACTCCTCTTTCATAATTTAAAAGCAACAAACATCTGAGAAAGCTTTGCCCACAGGACAAATAATTGAACAACGTAGAGGGCAGGACGACGGAAAAGAATCCGAAAAAAGTCTAAGAAAGTAGATCAGAGATCAATTCAATTGACCTCTACGACAGAATAATTATTATTTCCAAGATGACTTTCCTAAACGTCAGTCTGACTTCAGATTGCACAAAACTTACTTACATATCAGAGAGCAACGATTTACAAGAGACAGATCTTTCTTCCAGCGTCCATTCACACTCTTGTCAGTCCACCACAGAGTATTCGAGTCGAAGATTATGGATCTTCCGAATCTGTCAGCACAAAAGACAACACAACTTCATCATCCAATCCAAGTGCTGAATACAAATAAAACTAGAAAAAATTGTACTTCTGCCAAGACCGGTTTTAACTAGATTTGTCTCACTCGAGCCCTCGAGCCTTTCTAGGAAGTGACCTTAATTGGTCAATGCAGTGGTTAGCGTGACAGGGTGAAAACTTGCTTGTAAGAACTTATAAGTAGGCGAAATTTTCCCTCAAAAGACCATAAAATACCGCTATTATAATGATAAGCGGGTGATGGAAAATGTAAGTTATACTGAATCAAGTCCATTGAATAATCTTTTTACCATGGAGTGTGTCGACGCAGATTTTCAATAAACTAAAAGGCGATGCTGAAAAGCATCAGTCACTGATTCACGAGGGACGAAAGAGACTCGACACTGAGCTTTCGACGCCATTGCTGTTTGCTATCTAGCGCATCATTCCTAAACTTAACTTTAAGCTCGTCCACGAATCCTGTCTGCCGCAGGGGGAGAGAGCAGCTAGAACATAGTTAAGCACATGGGTTTCCAGTCTCATTCTAAATAACTGATGCAATAACGCATTACAATACTTGGGAAAGTGCAACGATGCACTGCACCGTTGCAGCACTGTAACGATGCATTGCACTGTTGCAGATCTTAAAGATTTCTTTCCAGAAAATACGACTACGGCGCGGAAGGTTCTACATCGCGAAATCGCGAAAGAAAAGAACGTCGAAATGCAGGAAAGAAAAAAAAACGAGAAAGAAAAAGAAACCCGACGAGCTTAACGCCGGGTTACGATCCTCCCTGAGTGCATATCGGGAAATTTGCTACCCTCGGGCTACCGCCCTCGGGCAGCAATTTCCCGATATGCACTCACGGAGGGTCGTAACCCCTTACTTTCATCTGCGAGATATTCGACATTTCTGTAATCATGATGAGGTATGCGAAAAACATACTCTGCATAGCTACATTGAGAGAATTGTAAAGAAATTTGGAGGAGCTCCGTTAATGGTAATACACTCACAAAATGCAAGAAACGTCTACCAGCTTGTACTGTACGACGAGGAGAGGAGAGAACGATTCGTGGTGCTTTCACATGAGCTCACGACTAATCGGATGAAATCTCTCATACCTGACGTACTACTCAAAGCATGGACAATATACGCAAGCATACAGCTCTTTCAATGCGCAAGTTCGCCTAACTTGCGCGCAGATGTGAAGATCTCACTAACGCATGGACAGACTCGGTGATCGCCAATGCCAGTCCTGGAGGAGGTAGAAAATGCAGTGAATTTTTACATACAGCTTTAAATCAGCGAAGAAGCGGTACTCACAGTGTATCGTCCCGAGTCGATCCCGAGCTCGCATCTCACCGAGGCCGCAGGAGCTCGCTGCAGTCCAAGAATTGAAAGGATGAAAACTCGGTGCGACAGATTGAGGGAGAGTCGTCTGGACTCTGGACTCTGGAGGAGAGAATGAGAGCAATCGAGATCTGGAATTCGTGAGGAAGGTTAAGTTTGGATAGTGATGCGAGCGTGGAAGCCATAGCTGGCGCCTCGCCCTCTTCATGTCGTTCCTGATCGGTCAGGGGAAAGAGACATCGCGTGCATTTCGTCAGACAAGAGAGATGGACTTATAACCGTGTGACACCACCGTCACAGTACTGTCGAAGCCATACTGCCAAGTAACATGCGGAAGTCTGCAACAGTCTCATCAATCAGGTTTCAATGATGGAAGCCCCTGCACTTGATGTTCAGGGCCTTTTTCCCCTATTTTTTACGAAGTGCCAAAGCGGTGTTGTACATAACATCTAGTGAAATATTTTACATGATTTTATCGTGTGTATGAAATGATGTGGAATATTTCACACCACACCTTTAGTTACTGGAACACTTGTTGACATTGTCATGGTTTGATAGGTTGCAGTTGAATTTACAAGAGCAAACCATTGAGAAGACATGAGAGTAAGGTTAAGGCCTATGACCACTGGTTTCAGGCCGCATTCTCTGTCATTCAGTTTTTTGCCATTTTGTAATCAGATGCATATGAAAGATTTTATTTTTATTTTTCAGAGATGAAACTGCTTGTCCTCTGTACTTCGCAGAAATTTCAGATTTTTTTAAGGAAAATTGTATTTTCTGAAATTTTCTGAAGTAAAAATGAAGAAAAAATCATATCAAACAGAAAATAATCTCAAAAAATCTGAAAATTTCATTATGTGCAAACATTACAGTGAAAATCATTATGGTGTAAACTAATTTACCGTGTCCATCTATAATTAGAATGTAATGGACATTAAAAATACAGCCAAAGTGCAATCTGCAATAAAATATTCATTTTTACAAATTTTTATAAAATTTCAATCGGAGTAGAAACTTGAGTAGAGGACCTTCATTTCATTAGTTGGGCTCAAACTCAGAAAATGTCATTTTTAAGGAGAAATTTCAGATTTTGTCAATTTCTCAAAATACACTAAAATGGCAAATTCTGTCATCCGTTTTCTCTAGTTACTTCTCAACTACATAAAAACAAACATTAGTTAGACTAAAAACTCAATTGGAGACTCTTTACAACTCAACATGAAAGGTCACTAAAATAAAATGAAGGAAAAAAACTAATGTTCAAGGTCCTATTGGCCCCTCTGAAGCCTGCCGAACGCCAAAAATTGGCGCCGGCGGCGCTTAGGGGTTAAGGTCATCTTTAGCTACGGGAACACTTGTTGACATTGTCTAGGTTGGATAGGTTGTAGTTGAATTTACAAGAGCAAACCATTGAGAAGACATGAGAGTAAGGTTAAGGTCATCTTTAGCTACGGGAGCACTTGTTGACATTGTCTAGGTTGGATAGGTTGCAGTTGAATTTACAAGAGCAAACCATTGAGAAGACATGAGAGTAAGGTTAAGGTCATCTTTAGCTACGGGAGCACTTGTTGACATTGTCTAGGTTGGATAGGTGCAGTTGAATTTACAAGAGCAAACCATTAGGAAGACATGAGAGTAAGGTTAAGGTCATGTATTTTAATTAACTATAACTTAATCCATTGAAGTTGTAGTGAGCATACTATTGAAAAGATATGCCAATAAGGGTAATATCTTAGGCTTAACCCCTAAAGGACCAAACTGCGTTTTTTGACAACATAGCGATTTTGGGCAGCTCACTACGAATGGAGTTTTTATTATTTTTCTTTGAAATTTTCACACAACATGCGCTCAAGGAGTAGCTTTAAGGTCCAACAAGTTTCATAACATTTGACTACATAGTCAAAAAGTTATTGCATGATATGTGATTTCCTTTTATCTCTGGGCAGCTTGGGTAGATAAAAAAACTTCTTTAAAAATAATTTTTTGAAAAAATGAAAAATTGAAAAATTTTATTTAGAATTTTGTTTATACAAGAATCTTTGAATCATTTAGTGAGTCAAAAGTTATGAGGAGGTTTAGTTTCAGGTAGTTTGTGGCTAGTTACAAAATTCCTACACTACAAAAAAAGTTTGAAATCTTTTATTTAATTCAATTTTTAATATTTTTGGATAAAAATAATTTCAATAGGTGAAGATTGTTTATTACAATAGTTTAACCATTGGGATCAGAATTTTCAATTCCATAAATAAATTGTTTACAATTTAGTGTTTTGGCTCATTTTCTACTTCTTTGTACTTGTTATTTTTTTCCCCTATGTTTGACAACTCCAAATGATTTGAATTTTTTTTTGCATATAGCCAACTTGACTTCAAGAATGAATCCAGAGAGTAACCACCAATTTGAACTTTTTTTCATACAAATGTAACCTTGTGAAGTGCAGCTGCCCGGATTTCCACAGTGGTAAAAAAGGATTTTTGTCACTTCAAACATTAATATCTTGCAATCTACACGGCGGAAATTGCTGAAATTTTTTCCACATCTTTTTAAACTTGTTCTCTAAAATATCTTACGATTACTTTTGTCCAAAAAAAAAAATTTCTTAAAATTTGGTAGTTGTCTGAAAAATGACAGTTTTGAAGCAGTTTTAGTGAAAACATAGTCAAAAACCTTTAGGGGTTAAGTTAAGTGTAACTTGATCTACTCAACTTGCAGTGATTACTAAATGAGTAAGGCATGGGAAGGGAGACAAGCTTTTCATTACATACTTTGATTGTTCATTGTCCCACAACCCAAGAATTTATAAATGAACTGCATTGCTCAACCAAAAGGCAGCTTTTGGGAGAGCTACTATATGTTATGACAATGGTGCTCCAAATTTCAATGTTCATCTACATATGGGATAAGAAATATCAAGTATCACATGAACATATTTATAGTTTCATCCCCAATCTTGCAATTCCATCCTAGATTTTGTATTCCTACAAAGTTTTTTGTCAAAACACATGATCGTGGTTTATTGCCATTTTTTAGCCAAATTATTTTTCTCTGGACAAGTGCAATCTAGCACTCAAAAGACCTTGCTAAAGTCAAATGCTTTTGTGACCCTTGTTCCATTACACATTCTTCTAGAGTGCAAGACCGACTGAGCGTAGTACATGATCGTTTCTACAACTTACAAATAGACCCCAAATTTATACCCTACGTGGCCTAACTAATGCCTTTTAGCCTGACTACTTGAGGCCATCCATTGTTGTAGAGGAAGAAATGACTATGAGTGACATCCCTTGATGTTGAATCGAAAAGCATGTCATCCACGTAATCAAAGAATGATAACTTAGTGAGTGTATCTAGTACCAAGGTAATGTATCTTAATTCTAGAAAAGCCATTTTAGACGGAGAAGGTCATAAATCCAAAGAAATTTAATTTTAATCGTGCCAACCAACAAAAGATCATTCATTTAACCCTTAGAAGGACGGACCTATAACCACTAGTTTCAAGTCTCTAACTCTCCAGCATTGCCCATCACTCAGGTTGTTGCCATTTTGGAACTTAGGTAGAACCACCTATAACTGATCATTTAAGATATTCTAGACATGATTTGGTGTATGGTAGGAGGCTCATAAACCACTCATTTAAGAGCTGATCTATCTTTTTCATGTATGTCTTTAGTTGGAAATATTTTTAGTTTATTTTTCAGTCAAGGAGAAATAGATGAGGAATCTAACACAAGTTGTTTCATATTTTTTGAAGCATTATTGAATTAGTTATGAATTTTCAAATACAATATGCCATAGGACCCTATTTGTGATCAATAGGCCTTGAAAACCCATACATGCGTAGATTCAAACAAAATCTAGCGTGGTTCAAAAACTAGTAATGCAACATGTAAAAAGCACTAGAAATGGTTTCTAAATGAACCGCTTTCAAAACCTGAAATGAATTCTTCAATTAATCATTATTTGAAATTTTTTTAATACTTGAAAGAAGGTAGTTCAACAACCATTTTTTATTTTGAATAAAATCAATAGACACTTACCTAGTTACCTACTTGGTTAGGGTTGAAACCATTGTAACTTTAAAACCATCCATTCAAATAGTAAAAATCAAATCTTAGCATGCTTCAATATAATCTACAATTCATTTTCTCACAATGAACTATCCATTTCAAACCTTCCTACTGAGCATGTGCAAAAGCCTATACGGTTTATGAGCCTCCTACCATAGTGCAAGTTGAAGCAAATATTTTAGA
Organism: Thuidium tamariscinum; assembly: GCA_947034885.2. Lineage (NCBI taxonomy): Eukaryota > Viridiplantae > Streptophyta > Bryopsida > Hypnales > Thuidiaceae > Thuidium > Thuidium tamariscinum. The sequence continues at coordinate 431,097 of OX344755.2, read as the reverse complement.
GGTGCAATGCTAGAAATGATGGGGATTGCAAGAACTTTGATAATTTTATCGCAAAAATTGAAATTACTATAAATTTTGAAAGGCAAGAAGAGCATTCGGCCCATTGCCAATCTCTAAACCCTTCTATATCCAATCATTCAAAAAACTACTCTTTTACATAGTGCTTCCAACTTTTTGATGCACTAATTTGAGATGTGTATGATGAACTTTTAGTCCCAACTTTGAAAAGGGGGAAAAAGCACATTCTAACCTCAATTGGAAATACATCAATTTATATATTGGTTATAGGGTGTTGGTTGGTTATGTGCAGTTCTACCTTAAAATATGTATGAAAATTTTTATATTTATTTTTTAGAGATGAAATTTTTTTTATATGTCTTTTGTACTTGATAAAAAATTTAGATTTTTTTGATGAAAATTGATTTTTACAAAAAATTTGAAGAATAATTGAAGACAATCACATCAAATAGAAAGTCAATTTAGAAAATCTGAAAATTTCACTATGTATGTACATTATAGTGAAAAACATCATTGTATAAACTCAATTTTTGTGTCCTATAATTAAAATACAATGGACATTGGAAATACATCCAAAATTAAAACTATAATAAAATACTCATTATTACGAATTTTTCCAAAATTCCTATTGAAGTAGAAACTAGAATAGATGACCTTCATTGTAATAGTTGAGCTCAAATTCAAAAAATGTCATTTTCAAGGAAAAATTTCAAATTTTGAGCAATGAAAAAAATACATTGAAATGGCAAATTTTGTGATCCATTTTCTTTATTTATTCCTTCTCATTCACGTGAAGACAAACACTAGCAAGACTACAAACTCAATTAAGTACTCTTCATAACCCTCCATGGAAGGTCAACAAGCAAAAAAATGGATGGAAAAATGCTTTTAGTCTCTTTTTGGATCACTTTCTGGTCATCTGAACACCATGAATTGGTACTAATGGTGTTTGGAGGTTAATCTTACATTTTTATAGTAGATATTGTCAGTAATAGATTATTTGTACAAAAGTTGCTTCTTAACTTGTAGGATTCAATTCTGGATGCACTTTTTACAATTTAAAAAAAAATTGCCACGTGGTTTGTTTTTCAAATGACATTAAATCCTACCAATAAAGTAGGCCCAACAAGATTGATTTGGGGTTCTCTTGGGTAAAAGTAAAAAACAATCTTCTTTTTGGGCCGTGTCTAAGGTATATTATAGACATCTATTAGCTAATTTGGGGCCCTGTGATTGCATATATGAATTTAAAATTTGAAAAAAGAATTATTTGTAAAAAATAAAAAATTCCTACATTTTCCCTTGAAGTAAACTCATCCTAGTGAGTCTACTTTATTGGAACAATTTAATGTCCTATAACTTCTTCTACACTGAATAGGGGTTTGAAGGGGACCAAAAACTTGGAGGCCATTAAATTTGTTTTACAAAGTGGAACCAATAAGCTAGATTTACCCTAGAGAAAATGCTTAATTTTTTAATTTTTTGTACATAATTTTATTTTTCAAATTTGGAATTCATATTTGCATTAGAGACCCCAAATTAGGTAGGAGAAGTCAAGAATATATTCAAAACATAGTACATAGTAGGGGGATTTTTTTTTTACTTTTATCCATGGGTAACACAAGTTTTTCCCTTTTTTGTTTGACTTCATAGATTGGATTTAACGTCATGCTAAAAAAATAGTGGGACTTATTCAAAAAAATAGTAGATGTTTGAAACTTGATGTACAACCCCCCTAAATTTAAGATTCTATTGATGTTCAAGAAAAGTAGATATTTATATAGTGTAGATTAATTAGATTGATTATTAGTATAGGTCCCATCAAAACCTCTAATCAATGTACAATTATATTGTTGTAGTTGCCAAATTCAATTGGTCCTTAAAACTACACAAATATTGAAAGAAAAAATGTCAAAGAATAAAACTACTAAAATTATTCCTATTATTATACCATGATTGTTGATATAGTACATTTTGTAGTGTTCATACCTTTGGTAATTCAAAAATAACATATTTCACACTTATTTAATGTCCTTGACAACTTGTCTTGGGTTTTTTCCACTCATGAAATTCAAAATTTCTGCCGCCCTAAACGGACTATGGAATTATTGTGGGGATCTTGAGACTTCAAGCAAGATCAATTGATTTCAGATTTTAAAATATGGGCATGAAAATTTAAAATATATCTTAACAATCATACTCTACATGTGAAGTTGTGTTTCCTTTCATTTTCTTGAGTATTGCAAAAGTTATAAGTTAGATGTTTGTTTTCTAATTTCAATGACAAAGCAAGTAGCTAAAACATATTTGAAATCAATTTTATTTGATATTGTAGATTGATACAATCCATGAAAATTTTCAAATGGTTTTGGAGAAATTAAAAGTTATTATTAGTTGTTTTTTTAAATTACAAAAAATTTGTATCAAATATAAAATATTGAAATTTTCACCATAGATGTATTGTATAGTACTATGTATTACATCACTATATAAAGCAAAGTTATTGTGCCAATCTAAAAGTAGATAATCAACAAACTTTGGATATAGACCCAAAGTTTCCCGCAAAGTTCACATTGCTATAAATATTGAAATGTACAAAATATTCAAACTTTTTAATCGGAAGAGAAATTGAACTTAACAAGCTTCATTTCATGAGATGGAGTGATATTAAAAAAAACATCGTATTAATGGCTCAAATTCATACTAAGAATAAATAGCAAGAATAAAATATACCACATGGGGGATTCATGAATTAAGATTATGCTTCTATAGAAAGGTCAATATTACCATAAATTTGCATTAGTGTTCATTGAGAATGTACTCAAGCAACTTATGAAAATTGGATGAAAATACTTTTTGTTTCATTGAAAAGAAGCTTTGCATCTTCAACAACATTTTAGGGTTGAAGCAATGCATCTTGCACTTTACTTTAGTGCCTTCCAAAGGAGACCATTTTCTATAGTACATTGTAGGTATTGTAGGTATTCAATTTTATAACTTTTTTAGGATTTTTGAAACAAATAATGAATAAACTATTAATAATTATCTATTCTTTTATTCAAAGGACACTAGGATGGAGTTCATTGCAATGCTACTATAACAAACAAAAGTTTCATTAGCTACAAGATGTTTCTTTGAAGGTATGATATTGATATTGATATTGATATATTAATATCCATATGATATTGATATATTGAGATATATATAATTCTACAAATTACCATCTTCTCATTGAATTTTTCATTTACACTTTGGAGTTCAAAGAAAGAACCTATATGAAGTTTATTGTTGTAAAATTTACAATAGGTTGTATTAGTATATATAATGTAAATAATAAAAAAACAATAACCTTTTTTTACCACTACAAGAGAAAGGTGAATTTTAAGTATGGTCCTAATAGTATAATCTTGTAAGCACTAACCTTAAAGGGCTTTTTTTAGTAGAATTTTATTAAAAATACATGTTTCACCAAAGTTTACTATAAAGATTCTTTTTAAGTAATTATTTATAGGACTATACTACTAGTACTATACTTAAAATACACCTTTCTTTTGTAGTGTACATCTTTTGAAATTTTTCTTGCCTTCAGAAAGGTGAAATTTTGTCTTTCAATGTTTTTTGAACTAATACAAGTGTCCCATTGGTTGTATGTTTTAGCCAATATGTGGAAGTTGAGTTGTGAATACTTTAAGAAATTATATTCAAAATACTTCCATATTCAATTTTCAAATAATTATAAAATCGCAAATTATACGCAATAAAAGAAAAAACCAAATTGTTGATAACTTTGACAAGAAATTGCAAATTTTAACTTCAATGGAAAGAACATTTTGGCAAGCAATAAATATTCTTTATTTCTATTTTCTCAAATTTAAAATTCAGTTCAAAAAATAACTTTATACATAATTTTTGTACCTTCATTGCATTGCAAAATAAAAATGCTAGTAAATTTCATCTCTTCAGTTGGAATGAATGGTTCAAAGTTTTTTTAAAGTAGGTTTCAATAAACATATGATTACATCTCTGAAAAAGAAACACAAAAATTTACATTCCTATGCAGTTGATAAATGGCAGCAAACACAGTGATAGACAGCGAGGCTTGAAATCAGTGGTCATAGGCCCGACCTTCCAGTTCTAGAGTTAAGTGAGACAGGTGTGAAAGCTTGAGACAGAAACGCACGGTGGAAGGACCAACCATGACGGTGGTGTCACACGGTTATAAGTCCATCTCTCTTGTCTGACGAAATGCACGCGATGTCTCTTTCCCCTGACCGATCAGGAACGACATGAAGAGGGCGAGGCGCCAGCTATGGCTTCCACGCTCGCATCACTATCCAAACTTAACCTTCCTCACGAATTCCAGATCTCGATTGCTCTCATTCTCTCCTCCAGAGTCCAGAGTCCAGACGACTCTCCCTCAATCTGTCGCACCGAGTTTTCATCCTTTCAATTCTTGGACTGCAGCGAGCTCCTGCGGCCTCGGTGAGATGCGAGCTCGGGATCGACTCGGGACGATACACTGTGAGTACCGCTTCTTCGCTGATTTAAAGCTGTATGTAAAAATTCACTGCATTTTCTACCTCCTCCAGGACTGGCATTGGCGATCACCGAGTCTGTCCATGCGTTAGTGAGATCTTCACATCTGCGCGCAAGTTAGGCGAACTTGCGCATTGAAAGAGCTGTATGCTTGCGTATATTGTCCATGCTTTGAGTAGTACGTCAGGTATGAGAGATTTCATCCGATTAGTCGTGAGCTCATGTGAAAGCACCACGAATCGTTCTCTCCTCTCCTCGTCGTACAGTACAAGCTGGTAGACGTTTCTTGCATTTTGTGAGTGTATTACCATTAACGGAGCTCCTCCAAATTTCTTTACAATTCTCTCAATGTAGCTATGCAGAGTATGTTTTTCGCATACCTCATCATGATTACAGAAATGTCGAATATCTCGCAGATGAAAGTAAGGGGTTACGACCCTCCGTGAGTGCATATCGGGAAATTGCTGCCCGAGGGCGGTAGCCCGAGGGTAGCAAATTTCCCGATATGCACTCAGGGAGGATCGTAACCCGGCGTTAAGCTCGTCGGGTTTCTTTTTCTTTCTCGTTTTTTTTTCTTTCCTGCATTTCGACGTTCTTTTCTTTCGCGATTTCGCGATGTAGAACCTTCCGCGCCGTAGTCGTATTTTCTGGAAAGAAATCTTTAAGATCTGCAACAGTGCAATGCATCGTTACAGTGCTGCAACGGTGCAGTGCATCGTTGCACTTTCCCAAGTATTGTAATGCGTTATTGCATCAGTTATTTAGAATGAGACTGGAAACCCATGTGCTTAACTATGTTCTAGCTGCTCTCTCCCCCTGCGGCAGACAGGATTCGTGGACGAGCTTAAAGTTAAGTTTAGGAATGATGCGCTAGATAGCAAACAGCAATGGCGTCGAAAGCTCAGTGTCGAGTCTCTTTCGTCCCTCGTGAATCAGTGACTGATGCTTTTCAGCATCGCCTTTTAGTTTATTGAAAATCTGCGTCGACACACTCCATGGTAAAAAGATTATTCAATGGACTTGATTCAGTATAACTTACATTTTCCATCACCCGCTTATCATTATAATAGCGGTATTTTATGGTCTTTTGAGGGAAAATTTCGCCTACTTATAAGTTCTTACAAGCAAGTTTTCACCCTGTCACGCTAACCACTGCATTGACCAATTAAGGTCACTTCCTAGAAAGGCTCGAGGGCTCGAGTGAGACAAATCTAGTTAAAACCGGTCTTGGCAGAAGTACAATTTTTTCTAGTTTTATTTGTATTCAGCACTTGGATTGGATGATGAAGTTGTGTTGTCTTTTGTGCTGACAGATTCGGAAGATCCATAATCTTCGACTCGAATACTCTGTGGTGGACTGACAAGAGTGTGAATGGACGCTGGAAGAAAGATCTGTCTCTTGTAAATCGTTGCTCTCTGATATGTAAGTAAGTTTTGTGCAATCTGAAGTCAGACTGACGTTTAGGAAAGTCATCTTGGAAATAATAATTATTCTGTCGTAGAGGTCAATTGAATTGATCTCTGATCTACTTTCTTAGACTTTTTTCGGATTCTTTTCCGTCGTCCTGCCCTCTACGTTGTTCAATTATTTGTCCTGTGGGCAAAGCTTTCTCAGATGTTTGTTGCTTTTAAATTATGAAAGAGGAGTGTTTGTGGAGTTGTCTGTGATGATCTGCTGACCGTTGAATGTGTATGAGAGGACAGCAAAGCCTTACGAGTTTACTCTTTGATGCTTCAGTACGCACATTTACGAGGGAGCGGATAATGTACACCTTTTCCTAGTTCGGCGGGACCTAGACTTTAGCATGTTAAGAATGCACCCAGCGTGAGTTGTGCACATTGCGAAAGCTACTACCTATGGAGCACTCTTCCATATCCAGTTATTTCTCTTACCATCTTACACTTCGCCGAAGTTCATAGCTGTTTTTTGTCTACTCTTTTCCTTAAATGTAGGTTGGCAGATATGGTTTGATTGGTTGGCACATGTATGACTTAGCAAGGTTATCTGATGAGTATTCTGACAGTTACTTAGGCATTCCTCACAATTTGTACTAATCGAACAATTTAATTGCAGAGTTTGGCCGGCAATCACTAGTTTCTGCAAGAAACAAGGGACGGAATCCGGATATCGTTAGACGTGGATTTAATCAAGTTAATGATAATGGAAGAAGGCACGAATTTTCCCTTGACTCTTTAGATAAAGAAATTCTTCAGACGATGTCCAGGGGATCCAAGAATGGTCACGTAAGTCTTCCAAGCGATTCAGCAAGCGAATCATCGGGATGTGCTCAAGAGAAAGCCATTTGCTCTCGGGAATCTTCACACCCTGAACCAGTCGCACATCATTATGCCAGTCCCGAATACAAACGGAACCCGAAATCCGTTGTATCAAATGGGTTACATCCTAGTGAATCAACTCCAAAAATCTCAAAGAAGTCTAGTGACCAGCATCACGGCACCAGAAATTTTGGTGAGTACTTAAGAGAACGAAACTCGCCTCGACTCCGTATCATTGCATATAAGCTGCCCAGTCACGGTGTAGTGCTGTTAGTCAAGTCTTTATTCGTTTTGAGTTATGGGTCTACTTACCATATTCTGAAAAAAAAAGTCATATGCGCAGGACAATTCCACCCGTCTCCGTTGCCCATGTTTCCGGAAGCTATTCACTCGAACGGTTACAAACAGCAAGTCTCCGTGAATGTAAATGGAGGCAAACACCAGCAAGATCCGTTTCACTGGCATCAATCGGGAGGAGCTCTGCATCACTCCGGAGGAAACAACGAACTGCAAGTGTCCCACCCTAAAGATTTGTCATTCCGAGATTCCCATTCTGTGATTTGCAACCAGGACGCTGAGATATCATCTAGTAATAGTGGAGAAGACAATGTAGAGGATACCAGGAGAAAGCAAGCAAGTGAAGGTCCTTACTCTAACATCATAGGTATGTGAGCGAAACTTGGCACCCTCTATTGTCTGTTCCCAGGAGTGCATGTAGAAATGATACAGAATGTTCTAATTTAGGCGGCGCAACTTACAACAAAAGTACAGGAGAGTCACCTTGACACACACTGTGAAGCACATTATTCATCTTCCTGACATATTTAGTCTTTAATAACATTTGTTTTGTTTTCTCTTCACATATGTAGCCTCTAATAATAATTCAAAGTATATTTTGAAGGAGATAGACGTTACTCGCCATAAACGTGATTTTATACTGATCCCTGAAGAATTTCAGTTTCTTGTCAAAAAAAAATTTCATATTTGTCACTTTGTATTTTTCATGTGGGCTTGCAAGAAACACTTGTATTATTTCAATGTCACACCGTGCACACAAATATGTTTCTTGGTCATACCTTTTGTGTTTTGGCTTGAACAACTTGAGATTTATGAGTAAGGTACTCATGACTGTTATAGACTTCATCTAATCTTTTTGAAAATTTAAAAAAAAATTGTATTGTACTATTTTGTATTGTATTATTTTACCTTCTGTATTTTTCTATTTATAAATTTGGAGCTGAAATTAGGAGGTAGTCTTTTAATATATTTATAGCTATTGTTTAAAAGATTTTCAGAAATAGTTAATTTTATGTCATGTGGTCCAAGCTCACAAAAGGAGATCCTTTCTACTTGCAATTTGAAAGACATAAACATTATTTTGGTGTTCTTTTTGTTGCATAATCATCTCCATAGAATTATCATTAAAAGTTTTCATTTTTAGTTTTTTATTAAAAAAATTATATTTTTTAATAAATTATAACGTTAAAGTACCTAGTTTCTTGAGATTTTACACTTTTCAAGTTCTACTACTTAGAGAATTTTTCTATGCTTTTTATTCAAGGGTATCTTCTTCTCAAAGGTACATGCATATTCTATATTTTTCAAATTAAAAAAAAATTAAATTAAACACTTTAGAAAAAAAATTCATAGTACTCCTGAAAACACAACAAATAGTACAAATGTTTCTTGCAATCACCCATGTCTTCATAACACTGCTAAGATATGGCCTATTGACACCTATTAGCATAGCATTGCAGGCGGTCGATCCCAGCAGAGATCAGCATTGAAATCTAAGGGTTCAAAAGCACCTTCGTCAAAGTGGGACGATGCTGGCAAGTGGATTGCGAGCCCCGGTCGCAATGACTCAGCAATACTCTCAAGCGCATGTTCTAGTCAGGGGTCAGCTCCAAGCCCATTGAAACCTGGTAAGATTCAACGATCACGTACTATTCCCCGACTTACCCAGTTAGGCTTAAAGAGATGGTCATCCTGAGGTCTCCAAGGCTCATTGTGGAGCAGTTTCTATAACATACCCCAGTAACAGAACACAGGGATCTCATATCAGGTTCCCGGTGTTCTTTCCCATTGAGTCCCACATTTCCCACTGAACTTAAATAGTTAACACCTGTAAAAACTTTACTATTTACAGGAAATTTGGACACATGTCGCAACGACTAATACACAGGGAAATATGGGACTCACCGGGAATAAACCGGGAATTAACACCGGGAACCCAATATGAGCTCCCTGTGGAAAACAAATGCTGTTTTGGTCTTCCGGACATCTTCTCTGGACGTGAATGGTGGGACTGTCATGTAATCATCCTCGCACAGGGCTTCATATCAGAGGACATCGCTCCTGATTCTTCACGAACTGTTTTAGCCTGAGGATGCTTTCAGAAGAATCGCTTCATACTTTGGTGGTCCATTCGTGCAGGGAAGCGTCTGACAGTCACAGGACAAGTGGTGCTAGGGTGCAATGAGCTTGACAGCCCCAAAGTTGCCGCGCCACGCGTGGACTCCTCTTTCTCACAAATCAACAGCGGGATCGCAAGCTCAGTTAATGTTAAGGATCATATCCAGCAGATAGAAACTGCAATTCAAAATTCTCTGGTGAAGAGTCCCCCAGTCAATGATCTCCCTAAAAGACTACGAGCAGGTGCAAAATGTGTAGACGTTAGGTTGTCATCAAGGTCTGATCCAGACAAGAGAGGAGATACTTCAATAATTACCTCCACCATGTTTGTTCAGCGGCCGAAGGACAGTAGATTGGATGAGTTGATATCCCCACCCGTGTCACTAAAGGAGTCACAAGTTTTGCAAAGTCCAGTGTCTATTCCTCCTACAGAGAAGACTCCACTGGGAGAAACTCCTACCGATGCTCCTGTGAAAGGTTTGTAGATTTCTGTCCAGTCCCAATTTGAGCCGATTGTGCTTTCTATGCCGACTAGTTCGGAATATCACGTTAGTACAGTAGTTCCAGCAAAATGTGTTGATCTTTATTTTGTGTTCACACATATTTCATATTTAACTGGCACAGTGGAGAGTGGCACATGAAGCGATTCGTCTTGAATAGGTGATGGGTCTTATATTCTATTATTAGAATTTTGTGCCAAATTCTGACTTACTCACCGTTTGTCTTCCAGACATCATCTACAATGGTCCACACTCTACGTCGCTTTCCGATTTCCCTAGCTCCATATCTGTAAGGGAGTCTGGCACTGAAACTGCGCAGTTCAATTCACACTACAGAGACATGGGCACGCAGATGACTCCCAATCCCAGTGTTCGGCTCTCAAGAAGTGAAGCTGTCGGAGTACTTAATATTTCTCCAAGCAGACACAACACTCCAGGCCACTCCCGCAGAACTGCATCTATACTTTCACCTGCTAACGCGGACATGCTCGACCTCCAGAATCACCAAACGGAAAAACTCGGGCGTCGCAATCCAAGTTCTCAGCCTCATCCCACTTTGGACAGAAACTTGAACTGGAGCACAAGAGAAGAGGAGGAGGCGGAAAGTGCAACGTGTTTAAGAACCCAAGATTGTGGGGAGATACAGACTCGTCCTTTTGAGGCCTGGGCTTTAGCCTGGGAGGAAGCTGAGCGTGCCAAATATACTGCCAGGTACTATGATCTTTCTCTTCAGCACTGATATAACTACAGCCCGTTATCATTGCTCTCTGATAGATTTCAGACCTGCAAATTTCTGAAGTGGAGAGTGATTGTTCCATGCAAATTGGTCCAATCCTTTTTTAGATGGAATTGCAAATGTGTCTAAATTTCACTTAGTTGCATGGTTTACCAAGCTCTCTGAGGCAAATATATGTGTGCCAAGCAACAAGTGTGTAATAATTGGAAGATGAGTCCGCAATCAAATCAACATTTTCTCACTATGGGCATCATCTTGACGTCTATTCAATTTATCGTGCTGTAACTCATCGATTGGACTTCTTTCTTAACGGCCACCTTGTCCTTACACTAGCTATATCAGCGAGCGCTCCACTTCAATCTGTTGATTCCTGGTCAAACGTCTATTTGATTTGCAAATGAGACTCTTTTATCTTTGTAACAAAGAATTCGCCTACGGTTTTCTATTTTTTCTCTTGCCAATGGCTTCTTAAGGAATGATAAGGACATCTTTATATCTCCCAAGTAATGGGTATCGCTGTTATTTGTTTCTTCAGATTCCATCAAGAGGAAACCAGGATCAAGGCCTGGGAGGAGCATCAAAAAGCGAAAGCAGAGGCACGGATGAGGAAGACGGAGGTTCGTGAACTTACCAGAAAGTCTCTGAATTACCCTTTCATTTCACACATACTGTTTACCACGTCCTACGGCATTTGCTGAGGTGATAATATTCTCCGTGCAGACGAAACTCGAAAAATTGCACGAGAGTGCAAGCCAGAAGATGTCAAATCAAATTGCAGCTGTCAATCGGAAAGCTGAAGACATGAGAGCTGCAGCGGAGGCCTTTCGCGACGAACATGCTACAAAAGCCAAGCACCGAGCCGAATACATCCGGCAGACCGGCAGCGCTCCTACTACTATGGGTTGTTTCGCATCACGCTTAGTACCTTTTCAGTCATACATACAGTGAATTTCTTCCCAGAGCTTTATTTAAAACCATCTTGTATTATACCTCTGAAATTTATATATGAAGGAAACCCCTTCCTCTGCTCCAAATCTCTCCCATATTGATGCGCCCTGGGAAACACAAGCTACACAACAAATGCCTCCCGGCAATTCGTAGCTTTAGGAATCGTCATTTACTTGTGCATACAGCTCGAGGCAGATCAACCAAGCGCTAACATTTAAGATACCTCAACCTGATGCAGCCATAGAGAAAATTCTGCAAAGCTTGAAATGAGCAGTGAAGGCTGTCTTGGGGCGTAACTTCTGATGCGCATAGCTTGGAGTCGAAATCTTCAGATAATATACGGTATCTGTTGTCGACTGGCAAATTCTGAAGCTTCTCCCAAATTCCTTCGCTGGTATCCTTCGAAGCACTATTAGGAATACTGCTCATTTAACAGATGCAATCACACAAAGTTTCAATCACATGTGTTCGGATCAGAAAGTTCACACTCGTTCAGCAGTTGTAAAATCTCAAACTTTGATTCCAAGATCGATGCGAGTAGACGACCTTGCATGGTAGGGGACTTTCAGTTCGGGGTTGTGCGATAACAATCAATATGATATATGCGTCTCCAAGGTGAGTCATTAAGAGAGTTATCAATCCTGGTGAAATAGAGGGTTTCTACACAGAAATGAATATATCTCAGTGGCAGGAGAGGCAGTCCCAGTATTTGATGAAGGGAGATTCGTCTCAGAATTTGTGGTAAGCATAACCGCTGAGCAGGGGAAACGGCTATAGGACTTTTCCCTAAGACCGTTGGATAAGCCGGTACTGCGGGTATAGGGTCGTCTTCTGAAATTGTGTGTCCGGCAGACCATAGCAAATTGCAGCTCCCAGCGATGGCACCGACGCCTGTGCAGCATCATCTGGCCTCGTCGGCGCTTCATTGCATTTCCTCCTCCTTTCCATCCTCCTCTTCTAGCTGCATTCTTTCCCGTTCGAATTGGCGCAGTGTGACGCATTTGGTGACTGGGGAACTTGAAAAGCGTTTCGCGGTCAGGCGGGTCGGGATTCCGCGTGCAGCAACTGGATCCGAAGTCGTTGTTCCCCCGGTGAGAACCCATTTTGCGCCTGAACTCTTCGATTTTATTGGCAGGAAGAGAGATTGCGAGGCTTGGTTTATGGCTTCGACTCGTTGAAATTTCTGCTGCGAGTATGCCTATTGTTAATGCCAAGTGCTTTGAGCGACGCACTTCCTTATTGCATATTGGATTACTGCTGGCAATCCAGTAGGAATCAGTGCTTGCATTATCAAATTTAAATGCTTAGCCTATTTATTATTGGAGTGTAAGTCGCAGGGTTATGGGGGGACGTGGCCGACAAAAAGGTCGGTTGTCCAATTGTTGCCCACGTGTTGCAGGGTTTTCACTCCGATTTCGTCAAAGTATTGGATTAAATCCTATTTGGCCTTTGATGGATTTGGGTTAACTGATTGGTAAGTCATTTCACGTGTCTTGAAATTGGAGTACACACCGAGCAGATCGGCGCCAGGAATGGCTGGTGGGCAAACGATTCATTTTGGAGTTTTCATTAACGATTCATTACTCATAAGAAATTCATCTTGCGTACTGTAATGCGGACGGTCTGCGACAGCTCAACGCAGAGAAAACCGCTATGGTTAAAGTGTTCTTCGGTTCTCTGAGCTTCATATTCCCCCCTTCCATTTCTGGATTTCTTAGAAAACAAAATTTGTTGGAAAGAACTTAGGCCGGTGCGCTGGTGCGCTTGTAATCCTCTGAGCTTATCATATTACGGTGTATTATATTTTCAGTTCTTAGGAACACTTCATGCCCAAATTGTCGAAAGTCTTTGCGCATGCAGTGTATAATCTTCTGCTTGTGCGATTGTGGCAGGTGGAGAATGAAGATGGTCCCAATTTGCCTTGTGATACATGTAATGGAAAAGGATGGACGGTATGCGATTTTTGCAAAGGGCAGAAAACCAATGTGCAAGTGAGAGCTAATAAATTTTATAGAAGATGTCCTTCTTGTCGAGCTGTGAGTTTCTCCGAACGCACTCTTTGCTTCTTGACTTCCTCCTGAACATGAAAGCCAGATTTGTAACCAGTTTGTTCTCACTACCAAACTCGACCAGTTTCACAAGTTTATTACTCCGTATTTCTTTAGTACTAATACTAAATCTTAATGAGCGTAGTTTTCACTTGCATTGTGGTAGGTAGGTTAAAATTTATCTCGCCGTCTTGCATCTACCGTAATGATTTTCCTCTCATGCAAGATATGACATATCCTCTCGTAATGAACTAAATCATGGGTGTGCAGGATTTCCATTTCATCAACAGACGAAAACTAACAGAATCACTAATCAGCATTAGTTAACTGTTTTCCATTTAGAAGCCGAAACTGAAGAGTTGTATATGTTGGAATGATATTTATCTTTTTGAGGATGCTTAGAAATTGCGAGCTGCCCTCGAAGAATGATTGTCTTGACTGTATCTCGACGTGTATTCATGTTGCAGGCTGGTGTTGTTATCTGCACACAATGCAAAGTGTTTAAGTGCGTTACATTTCCACATGGCGTCGATGGATATTGACAGTATAGCACCGATACTTGAAACTAGCCAAGAGTACTACTCGTCATGCTGGACAAAATTTCTGAGCTCACAACGAGCTTTCGGCCAGTTCAACCTAGATAGGTGCTCAAACGTATTGATGCGAAGTTTTGGTCTAACCGGATGGTACAACATTCGAACGGCCAATGTTTCATTTTTACGATTGACGGCCTGTGAGTAATTTTGCCGTTTCGCTAGTACCCAGATTTCTTCGAATGTTTTACTTGGAAACTTGAATAGAGACTTCTGTTTTCGTTTATTATTGTACAAAAAGCATACAAATACGATTGGGACTTCACAAGATGGTCTCTGATCTTAGGTAAAGAAACTACTGGTACCTTTTACTGTTGTTAGCTGTCTGATTTCCATTTTCTGTTATTTTGGTGATGTATTAAAAGATAATGTAGAGTGGTTAATGATTGGGTCTCTAGAACCAAGAGCTTTGTCATGGCCTTCAAGATACAGATTCAGAAGATGAGGACGAAAGAGACCTGGGTGGTGCCTGTATGGACTACGGGAGCCGCTGCTGGATTACAGTGTTCCCAAGACTGGTTCGCTGATGATTTTGATTGATTACTATGGGCTTTGGTGTTAGTTATCATCTACCACAGACCTCCATGATTTCAGATACCCTAATTCGGGTGGCAAGCTGCAACTCGTCATTCTATTATAACCCTCGAGGACTTTTTCAGGAGCAAAGACCTGAATAAACACTCATGTTTTCGAATTGCTCTTTACTGCAGCATCAAAAAAACATAAATGTCTAGGTGAATTTTTTTTCAATTGAAGTTGTATGCAATTTTCGAAGATGAAATAAGTATTCATCCTACTTAGAGCATAAAAAATTTATTATATTTTCCAAATCTTTTTGTTTCCTTTCTCCAACTTGATTTTAATTCCTTCAAGCAAAATATAGGGTTTCAAAAGAAAAGTTTAAGGTGAGGACGTATACCTTTGTGATGAAGTCTTTTAAAATGAAATTGTACTTTGTGATTCTCTCTAAGGGGTGTTCTCCATATCCTTACAATTGGGAGTTTATAATTGTATAAGGATTTCTTGAAAATGGAAAGTCAATTTTTTTTTAAATTCTAAATTTTTGTACAGTCTTTTTGAGGTTAAAAGATACAATGTTGTAATTACCTTTTCACTCTTTTATAAACCAATCCCTTTGAATACAAAGGTTATGTTTTAACAATAAGATTTTGGGTTTTGAATATTGAATTATCAATATTTATACAACATAATTCAATTTAAATAGGAGGACAAGAAAAAGGGTAGTAGTTTTTTATTTGGTTTAACTTGTGCAGTGCCTAAATTGAATCTTTTTTCAAAAAGTACTTGAGATTAATGAATGAATTCATGAGTCTGGAGCCCAAAGCTTCACAATGAATATGAAAATGGAAGAAGTACTTTAGGAAATGAAACACTTAGAGCCCAAACCGTCAAATCAATATGAGAGCGCCGTCTTCTGAAGTTGTTAGGGGACTAAATTAAGGTACGTCAAGGCCCAGTCTAAAGAAAATTTCAAAGTGGTATTAAGTTGTAATAAATGAAATCAAGTGCCTAGACCTCAAAACATCAAGTCTAACAATCATGATGGTAATGGGCCGGGACGGAGTGAAATGCTAGGTAAAGTAAGTCTTCTAATTCATTCTTTCATTCTTAATCTTCTCTTCATTTGAGTTGTGTGTTGTAAGAGTTGTAGGAGATGTTTAGAAGCTCTTAAGCCCAAAATATTCATACAGGAACTTGAGTAATGTTGCATTCAATAACTTGAGACATTAATAGCCAAGATAAAACTTTTGAGAAGGAAGTGAGAAGTGATTGTTTTTACTAGTTCTTCAAGTTGTAGTTTATTATTTCTTTGAAATGAGAGAAGGAATGTCAGATTGTGATAGTTGCCTTACCAATGGCACTAAATGCAAGGTGACTACTGATGCAAAGAGTAGGAAGAAAAGAAAGTTTAATATTGCTTTCAATTCTCCCTACCCATCCAAGTGCAACTTTCTTTTCTTTGAGAGTAATGATAGCAAGATGGATGAGGAGGCGAACGACGAGGTGGACGACGAGGCAGATGAGGAGGAGGAGATTGAAGAGAAGAGTTTGGAGGACGAGGTGAATTTGGAAGACGAGGAGAATTCTGTAGGCGAGGAAGATGAGGATGCACTGGAGCCTTTCAGTTGGAATCTCAATTCCAAATCGAAATATGACTCGAACAATTACAAATTTTGTTGGTTGAATGACTTCTAATCACTAGTGTATCGTTTTGTCATTTACTTATGCAACCAAGCTCCATTGGTGATCGAATGGGTTGTGCCAGAACTGTCGTTGGAAGAATATATAGGTGATAGTCAACATTTTGTCATCTTGATCTTATATATTATTTCGCCATACCTGCTAGCTATTGTTTTGTAAAATACTATTTAATATTTTCAGCGGAGGATGACATCTCTGACATTCTTTCTTTACTTATAATAGTAACACCTTTTTCTAGCATTTTTAGGCTGTCATTTTCCAAAGACTATTTGTAGTCCAGTTTTAGGCGCTACTATATTCCTTTAGAGCATGTGGTGGTCACTGAAAAAAGACGCACTTTAGGAATGACAGCGTGCCTTCTTTAATGAAAGAGGATTTTGTACATGTACGTCCGCTCCTGCAAGGAATAGCTGTTTGTGCCCATACACCTTGCTGCTCGCATTCACTTTCCCCCTCTCTCAATTTCATTGTCTTGGTTGCCATTATATTGTTGTTTTGTGTTGTACGCCCTCTCTCAGATTAAGGCATGTTGTGATGCATTTGTTGTTTGATGTGTCTTGAATCGTTTCATCATGCAATGCTCAATGTCTCTTGAGAAGTGAATAGAATAGATTTGGTAGACATTTGTGAAGACAGTTTCGGAGTATGTTTTAATTGTTTGGTAGCGTGTGAAGCTGCATTAGGTTGTATCGCAAAGAGATTGTTTCGCTCAGTTGTAGTCAATAACTTAGCTTCAATTCACTCATAGCTAATTGGTAATGTTGATGCCTAAGGAGATTCAATTCATGTGAATGTTGACTTGTACGTAATTTCTTAAATTGACAATAGTTTTTGGATGGGGCCTCTAGTTCACTTATACGTTTCGCATTTGCTTTTGTATTGCAGAATGCATTCATGTAATTGTCATAAACACTGAATTTTGATTATAGAGCATTGATCTGTGTCGCATTGCAGTATCACATGACTTAAGGTATAGCCGCTACAATGATGCCGGATTTAATGGAACATGTTATGTTGATGACGTACGAAGTATCCTCGACTCGAGGATAATCTCACCTAAGATGTCGAGTCATTATTATACCTAATTTGCAAGAGCATACCAATTAATATAAAGCATCCAATTGGCAACTATATATTTTATCCTTGAGTCAAGGATATAGTCCAATTATTCTAATGGTAATAGTCCTAGTCCAATCAAATTATCCTTGAGTTGAGAATAGTATGACATTTTGAATCTGATCTGAAGAAATACCTTTAAAGCAATATTTGTATTAGCTCATAGCTATCAAGTTATCCTCGACTTGAGGATACCATTAACTTTCATATTGAAAATTACTATCATAAAATTAGTAGAAATATATATTAATATGATAATTAGATTATCCTTGACTCGAGGATAATATGTGAATAACCGAGCGATCTCTAATGATTGAATGCAAGTAGAGTTGTTCAGTAGTCTGTCAATCAGAGTATCTTCGAGGCGAGGATATTTTAAAAATCAAAGATAAATTTCTATATTTGAATTTAGACAAACATCTATCAATTAGGTTATCCTCAACTCAAGGATACCATATGAAAAATGAAATGGTCTTCAAAAATGCCAAGGTGAGAGTATTTGTATAATTCTTCATCAATCAGATCATCCTCGACTCGAGGATATTTTGTGAAATAGAGAATGGCCTTTTATAGCGGAAGGGTAGTAGTATTTGCATGTCACTCTATCGAGCAGATTATCCTCAGCTTAAGGATACTCTACTCTTAGAAAAATAAAGTCCTTGCGACTATTAATTGATTCGATCGTTGTGTACAGGGCTAGAAAGCCTGAATGTTACAGATTCTTCTGATGTTTTTGATTGACAACTTATTTTGAATTTCCTGACAATATCCTCGAGTCGGCAATCCTATTCATTGACTGAAACGGATAGTGTTTGTATGATCATCTCCGGTGTATGAAATCTTACGACTTGTCTAATGGGTATAATAATTTTCTTGTTTCCAAGGTCGTGAGAAGCTTTGTTGGATTTCTGCTTCTTTAGTTTCAGCTCACTATGATTTCCTTATGCTTTGGTTAGTTCTGGAGGAAATATGTCTAACAGGAGTATTGTTTATGATGCAATATAGAGACTCTTTACTCTAATGAATTTGCCCTCACGGTGCCAACATTACCACCTGGTGTTGCACCCTGCGAGGGCATTGCACGTTCTTCTTGGTTAACAAAGGGTGTGACGCTCACAAATGAGGTTGGGATGGACGTTGCAAAGGCGATTTGCTATAGCGTTGATGTCAGTCTGGTGATTGATGTAAATGGAGAGGCCCTTGGTAATGATCGGGTAGCAGTTCAAATTGTAGAGTCCTTATTTCACTAGAAGAAAATCGTGTCCTCTACAACCGATTGGTATGCAACTAGTGTCCTATACAACTGCTCTGCAACTATCTTGCAATTGTATCCCTCTGTATTTGCACCAAGTTTAACATATATATAGTAGTAGTCGCAAAGTAGTTGCAGAATGAAGTACACGGTTACAAGAGTGTAACAGAAGGTATTTTACATCCAATAGTTATCGATGTGGACAACTGTTTTCTGTGTAGACTTTACACTATCAAATAGTAGTCTCTCCGATTACAAAAATGATTAGACTGCAACTAGAAAACAACCAGGATGCAACTAGCAAAGGGTCATTGCAAGAAACACTCATAAGAGGTTTTCTTCCATAGTTGAGAGACTGCGAGTTCTCGGACTGTGGGAACTCGCTGCAGCAGCTGATCTATAGTGATCTGATGTGGCATAGAGACTGCCACATCAGATAATAATATTTTATTAAATTAAAAAATATATATTTTTTATTTTTATTTATTATTATTATTTTTTCATTTTTTTAATATTTTTTTTTCTGATCAGCAGGGCTGGTTCACAGAAATGGGGAACGAGGCTGAAACAGTCTCTCAACCCCCCTGAAAAACCTCTTATGGTCCTATTTGTTGCGTTTTGCAACAAAACTCATGATTTTTTCAATAGTACTATAAAATTAGAAAAATAATTTTAATTTAAAAAAAAAATAGGAATAATGTATATACCTCTGAAATGAAGGTTTTCACCGAAGGAAATTGATAGAAAAATTCTCTAAGTAGGAGAACTTGAAAAGTGCCAAATCTCAAGAAAATAGGTACTTTGATTCAAAAATTAGGGAAAAATAGTAAAAATAAGTATTTTCAAAAAATAAAAAGTGACCATTTGCAAAAACTTTATGGAGATGGTTATTCACAAAAAAACCCACCAAAATAATATTTTATATGTTTCAAAATACAAGCAGAAGGGAGCTCACTTTGTAGACCTCCACACCTCACAAAATTAACTTTTTTTAAAAATCCTTCCTTGGAGAGCTAGAAATCTACTAGAAGACCATCTCATCCAAATTTCATTTCAAAATCATTAAAAAAAGGTATAGCTTAGGTACTAAAAAACCCTAAATTGTCAAGTGTGACATCTAATTGGGGTCTATTTTTGGATAGTAAACTATTTTTGAAAATTATGAAAAAATCAAGGAAGGTGTATAATAGTTATGAGTACCTTCCCTACAAATCTTGAGTCATCTAGAGCTAAAACACAAAAGTTATGGCCAAAAAATTGATCAGCATGCAACGTGTGACACAAAATAGTACAGGTATTTCTTGCAATGACCCTACATCGATGGATATGACCAACAGCTATCACCACAAGGAATGTGGTATGAATGATTGATTCCTAAGCTTGATATTATTCCATGGATCAAGAGCCATCGGTAGTCAATTCGGGGGAAGCATTGGTGCCAGATGGGATGGGTCCAGAGTGGGCAGCCTTCATCCAACAACAAATTCAAAGTGTTTTCGAAGCTACAATTCCTCATTTGATGCAAGAGATTTCCAGTCAAGTGGTTGGAGGACCACGACCGGTGGTCTCTCCCACATCTAGCTGAGGGGGAGTATTAGCTGGAAGGGGTGTGGAATTGAACATTGAATCCAAAGAATCTAAGGTGGCAGAATCGGATAAGTTTTTTGGGAAGAAAGGAAATGAGGTGTACCATTGGTTTGCACAACTCCGTCTTGTATTTTGAGGTAAACCACAAGCTTATAGCTCTAATGCAGATAAAGTAGCTTATGCTCTTTCATATATGATCCGAGCGGCACAAAATTGGGCTATACCTCTTCTTCAAGCTTTAGACGAGGAACACGATCACAAATTATTAGGCGATTACAATGCATTTCGAGAGTTCGTGATTGTAGCATATGGAGATATTGATTATAGGAGCAATGCCGAGGATCGCTTAGGAAAGCTTCGACAAACGGAGTCAGTGGCCAATTATATTTCTATGTTTAACGAATATGCGGCTCAACTTGATTGGAATGAATCTGATTTGGTAGCTCAATTTCCTAGTGGACTCAAGGACAAAATTTTGGATTAGATGGCAACAGTTGAGGCTCAACCACGGTAGCTACAAGAGTAGTCAAACCTTGATTAAAGTGGTCAAACTCTTTCTTCCAACTTCCATCTCAGATAGTTTATTCAAATAAAAAACTAGAGAAACAAAAATCAAACTATAGTTGACCTAATTAGATTCTATAACCTTAACATATACTGAGTGAGTTTATGACATTGTAGGTTATCATTCTAAGTTGATTCCAAGTGAATTAGAAAAAAATATTAATATTAGAAGTCAAAATTTTCTACCTTAAAAATATCTTCCAAAAATAGCAAGACAAGATAGAATAGTTTAGGAAAACTTCAAATAGGAAAATTTAAAAAAATATGGTGAAAGGAAAAAGAAATAGGTGAAAGTATAGAGTGGGCTTATGAATCTCCTTATAAATGTCAGTAATTAAGTGATACAGTATGCAAATAAACATCAAAAACAATAAAGAGAAAGCAAGATGGGGCATATGACACTATTTTGCTATATGTGTTGGAGACGAGGGTTGCTATTATATGAGCTTAGAAGTGTAAACCCATGAGCCTAGAAGACTGCCCCCCGACATAAGTGTTTATACTATAATAACCTTCTATGATAATAGTGCATATATACTATAAATACCTATATTATAGTTGTTTATGTTATAAACACCTTCAATGATTGCATGTTATCTACTTATATCTATGTTCAAGGCTCACATACTACCATTGTTGGTTGGAGACTAGGATGTGATTGAAATAGACTTTGAGGTATGTATTCTTTTTTACTTTTTGAAGGAATCATTAGATAATTAATAGTTAGATTCTTGACTCAAATCTTTTAAAACTCACTAAATGACAAATTTGAAATCAAAACCATGTAAATAATCCTTAGAGATTTCTAGAACTATCTTACATTTAAATATAAATGATGAATAACGAAGATAGAGTAGAGTGAAGTTTGGAAGTCAAGAGGGCTAGTCTTAGATGAAAAGTATGAAAATACATCCAATTAGAAAAACAAAGAACTTCAAAATCTAGGTATAATTAGAACTAAAACTTTACAATAAACAATGAATTTGGAATTATAGGTTAGTAGAACAGACTGGATGAAGTTTTAGAAGGAGTGTTGTGAGCAAAATTTCATTTGCCTATAACTTTTGCTTAGAAGGTTCATTTACAAAGTGTTTTACTACTTTAAAGAATGGTTTTTATATCCCACAATCAAGAATGACTAAAAATTACAAATTAGTAATTTGAAACAAGAAGTATAAAGTGGTAATTATTATATAGATGTTCAAATAAGACCCTTGAAAGTGAGTTGAAATACAAATCCAAATTCAAAATTATGTAGATAATCCTATAAGATTTTGAAAAACAACTTACACTTTAAAAATAGAGTAAAAATACAAGGAAGAATAGGATAAAGTTTAGTAGTCAAGAAGGCTAGTTGTGGATGAAAATTACAAATTTTCATCTAATTAGAGTCAAAAAAGAACCTCAAAAGCTTGGAACTAATACCAAAACAAAAATTTGGAAGTAAAAGTCAATTTATAAAAATAAGTCAATTTAAAATGATGAATGACTAGTTTATTAAGGCAAATTATTCATCTTCCTATAACTATTGCTAGAAAGGTTAGATTACAAAGTTTTTTTTTACCATTTTAGAAAATACAAGTAATGCTTTGCAAGTCAAGGCAATTATGAATTTGAAGCTAGCAACTTCAATTTGGAGGCCGGTCTAGAGTTTTGGCCAAGTTCTATTCAAAACCCAAACCATAACTTTTGTATCTTTAACTAGTCTTAGTTGAAATTTGAAGTACTAATATTTTATTGTTAGAAAATGCTTGTTCATTGTTTAGAAGTCCAATTAGACAATGATTAGACATCCAAACTTTAGAATTGAGATATTACCAACAACAAAATTTGTTGTCCTACTTTTTCTCAAAGGTGAAGTTTTTTACTTTTCTTTGTCTCAAAAATGCTTGCATGTGGCATGGTGCAAGTGAAAAGGACATTGTACTTGTTTAGGTCTTACTTATAGCATTGACTAAGCTAGTCAATGTTGTCTTGGAATACAATGCTTCAATGAATATGTTAATCTTCAATGAAATAATTCTAATTTTTTCTTTGATTGAATGTTTAATGAGAGGTTTATAGCATTTTCAAATTGATGAATTCATAGAGAGTCACTTGAATTATGAAATTCTATTGCTATTCAAGCTATTGCTTGAAGGTGTGGGTGTAAATGTTTTATGTAACAATGATTGCCACATCTTGGCACTTGAAGAAGATGTGTCCATTTTTATAGAAATTATGTTGCTTTTATAGGTAGTGGTCACTAAGAATCCTAAATATAAATATAAATTTAAAACATGTCACTTATTTTGACTCATTACTCAATTATATGTCACTACTTAACTACAAGAGATCACCTTGATACATTCAATGATCATTTGGTCTTCAAGTTTATAAAGGTTAATTATCTAAACAAAATAAGATTTATGAATACAACATCTAACAATATTGCAATCCTTTTATAGTTTATTTTTTTGTTCCAAAAACATTGTGAAATTGTTTTTTGTACAAGTACAATTTTAAACTCAAAAAACAATTTTAAAATTAAAATTAGACTTTTGAAATTTTCTACTAAGTTGACATTGACAAATGAAGAAATTTTCTAAGAATTCTCCATCTTGATCTAAATTTTTATAAAACATCATTCTATAATATTTATTTTAGTTTTAGATTTTATTGTCCCAAAAGTTGATAAACTCTTAATACCACCTCATTTTGCACTAATAGAGAAGAGGGTCTTAAAGTACTAAGCTACATTATTGAATCTTGGCTTCAAATGCTATTATCACTTGGTGGTAGTATTGCCTAGAACATAGTGTATCAAGGAGCTCTCATTTTTGAATCACCTATAAACAAATTACAATTGAAGAGCTCTCTCATCTCAATTATAGGTGCACCTAGGTGCAATCCAAGTACAACATTGAAATATTAGCTTGAAAAGTTATTTGACATGAAAATCCAAAATTGTGGCCTAATTTCAATGTCTTCATGATGTTAAAGATTGTGCTACAAGTATGTATTTACTCTTTGGATTTGCTCTTATATTTTTGCAATCCTACCTTTGTATTTAGGAAAAACAACCATCATCGTCAAATTGCTAGTTTGCCCTCATGTCATTGTTGAATTTTCTTAATTTTTTTCCATGTAAAGATGAGTGTGAGAAATAGTAAGAACAATTGGAATTATATTTTTTTCAATGAAGTATGAATTTTCTATGAATTTTTCAAGTGTTTTCCTAGAAGAATCTATAAACTACTCTAAAATCAACATGCAACTATAACCATAATGCTCACCCTTCTTTTGAAGAAGTTACAGAATTTTTTTGTACAAAGGGGCTTCTAAAGTCACTTCCTATGATGATTTATATTGAAATATTTGGAAGTTCCTAAAAAGGCCACTATTCACTCCATTGATGTTAGGTGAAATATTGATTGTTGCCAAAATCTCATAAAAACCATCATAAGGTCATTCTTTAGGTGAAATAAACTATCATGGGATCATTCCTTACATGAGAAAGAACATCATGGGGTCATTCATTAGGTGAAAAAACCCATCATGGGATCATTCCTTATGTGAGAAAACTCATCATGGGATCATTCTTTAGGTGAGAAAAACCATCATAGGATCATTTATTAGGTGAGAAAACCCGTCATGGGATCATTCCTTATGTGAGAAAAACCATCATGGGATCATTCTTTAGGTGAGAAAAACCATCATGGGATCATTCCTTACATGAGAAAAAACATCATGGGGTCACCCCTTAGGAGAGAAAAAACATTATGGGGTCATTCCTTAGGTGAAAAAAACATCATGGAGTCATTCCTTAGGTGCCCATCATGGGTCATCGGACCATGATGGGCTGTTCTACCTTACCACAAAATCAGCAGGTGTACCGTTGTTGGTCGTGGAATTTTAGGATTTCAGGGTTCAGACCCTAACCCTAAAAAAACCTTCGTCCCAAATCTCACGTCATTTACTCAACAACCACAGTATCGGACTTAAAAATGGGGGATGAGACCTGCTCCTCATGGGCAGGGAGAACTGACCCCCTCACTCGGCCACTTGGGTAAAACGCTGTAATTTTTTATTTTTCACACAAATTGTTTTTTGCAAATTTTGAATTCATATTTGCGATCAGAGACCGCAAATTAGCTAGGGGGTGACGAAAGTAGGGGAGATCACGGCCCAAACTAGGGGGCTTTTTGTTTTGATTGCACCTCTGGTAAAACATGGTAAGGCCGAGCGAGGGGGCCAATCCACCCAGATCCTCCTCATGGGCACCCAAAATGTCTCTTCATCAGATTTCACACGTAGTCCTTCAGCCATGCGTCAAGTCACGAAGAATCAAACTAAATTATTTTTATTACCAAAAGAATCATGATACATTCGAGAAAGAAAAGAAAAAAATTCGGGACATACAATTTGCATGACATGTATGACCTGGTCAACCTCTGAGGAAGCCTGTTTTTCTGAATTACCAGGTGCAATCCATTACGAATAATGCAGCCTAAAGCCAAAACCATGAGTTGCTCAGTCTGTCTAAATCATTATTGATGGAGGAGCAGGTCCTGTTGGGGGCTTAAAAATGCAGGATAACCTCCACAGGCAGAAGGGATTTCTGCTTTGGGGACAATTGGCGACCCATTAAACTGACCCCATCGACGGTGGTTTTCAGTTCTGCCCAGACTTGGCCACGGCTGCCAGGAAGGTGACAGGAAGACATCATAGCCGCTTGCGCTGGTATTCGATGGCGAATCCTGAGGGACGGAATAGTCAATACCCTAAGCGTAAGTAAATACGTAAAAACCAAACCGCAGACTTATTGATCTCATCCTGTTAACAATTCTCTTTCGTTCTAAGCTTACTTCGAATATACAAAGAGTTTTTTTTTCAAAACTGTAGTTTAACTCCAGCGTAAAGTCTGTTTCTAAGGTAACTTAGAGGAACCGAAATAAGTGACGCAGTACCTTAAAATCTTGTAAGATGAGTACTCATTGATTTTGAGGATTTAAACCATCTTAACAGAACTCGCGTTGGTTTTAGGTCATTTACCCAATAAAATTTAATACCCAAACCCAAATGATGCATAATTTGGTGCATCGTAATACTCCATGAGTTGCAGTTAAGAGCATATAAACATTTGATTGTCAGCAATTCCAGTGTGGACACCTTACGGTGGGGTTTGACCTACATTTGAGCCGGCCAAAATTCCATCCCTGTGCAAGCCAAAATCAGATTTGGTCTACCCATTAGAGCAACCTTCCATCTGATCAATCTGGAAATACTCATCTCAGTAGAATGAACTATGCCATAAAATGGAGCGAATTGATTAAAGGAGAAGGATGTTTTAACACCTGAGAAAACCCACCTGGCCCATAAGTGACGCCTGCGCAAATTGATTCGTCACGTTAGTTCTGTGACGTTGCTCCCAAGCATCTTGCCCCTCCTGCAAGTCGCCATCAACCTCTTCCATGGGGTCCGACACTTCGGAAGGTGTTGTTACGCTTGACCGCATGCGCTTGGAGACCACCAGACTTGGCATTTTCGCCAACCTCTGGGAGAGGCAGTTCACCGACTCGGCTTGGGCGGCTTCCTCGACTGGGTCTTTCCAGCGTCTCTTGCTTCCAGCCTGTGCTGCCATCCCTGGACAAACCCGAAGAAATCTAAAAAAATAGACAAGTGAAGATTTGCAATCCAAGCTCACAACCCAAAGAACTCTCAAAACAGAACACAAATGGAGATTTGCAATCCAAGTTCTAAACCCGATCTTGTAAGCAGACAAATATGCACGGGGGTTGCTCCTCAAGTGTGCCGTCTCTCATACAATTCCATCGGAAACCCACAAGAATGGGAAAAGTCGTTCTTATTACCTGGTAAGGTACTGCTTCGGCAATTCAAAAATTCCCCCAAGGAGTCATCTGTGTTTAACATTGGCAAGGCATCGACTCCACAATCACAAACCCGAATCGTCTCCTTACTGCAACGTGAACAGGCGTTTTTCCTGCACATGACCACGCACACAAGTAAGCAACTTCACAAGGCAGACGCACTGCGCCAATAAAAGTTGAGCAATGCATAAAGCGAGCGTAGCTCATACCTATACATGCTGTCAACAAACTCATCCACCAGTACTGGCCACGCTCCTGCATAGGCATAGAGGCCCGAATGTTAACGATTGTGGTGCACAGTTGCCATTGGATGATGCTCAAACTGTACTGTCGAGAAGCAAAACGTGAGAAAGAACTCACCCTCTGGATCGTAGTTGCTCAGATCTTCATGGACGCTACGGCTAAACTCAAGAACTTGCCTCCAAGTATCTTCAGATATGGCATGTCGTTGATGCACCTGCAGAATCAGGCCAAACAGTTGCTTTATTTCGCACAGTAAAATTGTCGGTGTCTTCCTGTGGTAATGCACTTTCAAGATACAAGCTCAACAACCGACTGAGTCCAAACCACACGCAGCAAAAATGCTAAGCAAACCCTATTACCTGGACAAAGGCACACCATTGATCAAGTAATCTGAAACGCCCTGTCAATGCCAATCTCCACCCGCTCAAAGCCGTACTCACAGCTGCATCAACCGTGCGAAGAATTTTCATGTCAGGCGCCTTAAAAAATTGAAAGGATTAATTGGTAAGCAAGAAAATTATTTACACTTCCCTGTCGTGTACATCAAGCTATGAAGCCCTGAATGTTGATAATAAAGTTCAAATTACCAGTCAGAAACACTATAAAAAGTAGAAAATAGGAGTCCCAGAGGTCAGCTTACAAATGCTTTTCTGCCCTCGCTCTCGGCACATAAAGAATACAAAGCGGTAGAATAGAGCAAAATTCCGCGTATCCAGAAGCTGGCACACACAACACATTCATTTTGGGTCTCAGTCTCGACCCTAAATATGCTACAAGAGCTCATAAATCACTCCCGACCATAATCGCCTGCAGTTTCATAATGAAATTCCAACACGCAGAAGAGGTTGCAACTGCAGAGAGACCTGCAGCTTATAAATTTCAGTCAGATGATTTACAGTACCTCAGCTTGGAGATGTGAGCACAAGCTCCGAAGTCCATCAAATGCTGCCTGCCTGCATACCATCAAACCGCAACGAAATGATAACGGCTGCAAACGCTCATCGGTTCAAAAACCCTAATTAACAGTTCAATGAGTTCTTAAAAGGACGAGTGCCAGGTTCCGAAATTGGATTTGCAAGAAGTTAAGAGCAGAAGAAGAGCTGGAAAAGAGAGAATTTCACCAACCCTGTCAAACCCTGGGACTCGGCATGTACAGACAATGCTGAGAGTCTCCCCTTTATTTTGCTGGGGGATTCATCCGCCGTTGCCGTATCTGCGAAGAGGGCCGAGTAACAATTAATCACGAAAAAATATAGGAAGACAAAGATCGGACAGTAAACGAGAACGATCTGTAATGCAAAAACCTAGCGGCATGCTCTAAACTAACTTCGCCCCAAGCCAGATCCCAAAGGGCCAAATACCTGCGTATTCCTGATAAATGTTCATCATTCGTGTGTCCCCTACTCCACGCCCGACGATCCGTGTGAGTGGCATCGCAGTCATGGTCTGCTGGTGGCAAAGCGACCAGGAACTTCTCATACTCCACCACCAAGACGACAATCCTGTACGTGCCTCTACAATAACAGCAGCAGCAGCAGCATCAATTCCGCAACTTGTCCATGAATGAGCTCACATAGAATTATTAACTGTAGCTCTACAAAAATTCCCATCGGAACCTCGCACAAGACTCTAATTACAAGAGATCGTTGAGAGCAACCTTACATTTGCAAAACGGAAACCAGCAAGAGCAAGTAGGAGTCATCAAAAATTCTAAACCCTAGAAAATGAACATCAAGCAAGTCCAGTAAAACCACTATGCACGGATAAACAAGCACCACGTCTTGGAAATGTCAAAACCCTCACTGCAATCCGCGCACGTCCTCCACGGACGCGTCACCTCAGAACGAAACCACCGTCGCTACACAAATTGGAACTCACCACTCGGTAGGCCGGCAGCCCCAACGCTCCCAAGGCTCACGAATCCCACGGAACATCAATCTCACAACGCCCTACGATTGAAATTCCACCACAACAGGAAAGGCGCGGCGTAGAAGAAGCGCCTCATCATCGTCATACCCCGGCAACATCACCAAAGCAACATCGTGACGCCCGCGGAAAGAGGGAACATCACTTCCTGGCATGACCAATTCATGATCCAGACGCAAACAACAGGCAACGGATTTGTAAGAGACGCTAGGCTACCACAAAGCTTTGCGTTCTCGCTACTCCGATGTGTCACTTTCCCTTCTCAAGTTCTCAGCAGAGAGAGTTTGATGAGCGAGAGAGCCGACCATTGGTCGAAGGAGTTGGATGAGCGCCGATTTTCATCCACCATCGCGGAATCCGAGTCGACCACCAGGCATTTGGGGTTTGTGGTTTCGGGTCGCGGGAAAACGTTCAATTGTGCAGGACTAAGTTATGTCCGAGAATGCATTTCCCTCATGGTGCAGATCCGGAGAAGTCTTCGGGGGTTGAGTTAGGTTTTCTGAGGCTGCATGGATTCCACGGTGTCGTCGAATTTTGAAAGTGCATGATTCTTGGGTACGGAGGACAGCGTGTCGGTGTGAGTGTGTGTGGGTTTTCTCCTCGGCGTGGATTTTAATCTGTTGTAGAATTTTGGGCCTCCATGCATGATTCTTGAGCCATGGAGGATGCGCCGACATTGGCCACTTTCAGTTATGGGAGCCAGCGAACGCGTCGTGGCATGCGCAGGGGTCGCGGCTCCAGCGTTTGTTGGGACAGGATTTTCAAGACTCTCCTCGCGTGCATATGCGTGCTCTTCATTGTCGGCATCGTCATCTTGATTGGGGAGTTTTCGTCGCCGCAGTGGGAGAGTATGGCTGGAATTTATCCAGACAGGGGAGTGAGCTTGGTGGGGCGAAAGCTGCCATCGAGGGTTACTCGTATCAACACCGTGCTGTCGATATTGCTGTCCTCGGAACCGCCATTGCAGCCGATTGCAGAAACGATGGGCGACGAAGTTGTGACGCTGCCGAAGAAACGGCGACGACTCGTGTCTCGAATTGGGTTCGGATCTTGCACTTCACGAGTGGCCATTGCGCAGCCTATTTGGAGCAACGGCATCATCCCCAGCGACATCGATGCTTGGATCTGGTGTGCTCTCGGGATCCAATCTGAATGTGATAGCATTTCTTGCTATATTCATCTGAGAATCTGTCTCCATGTGCCATAGCAATGTGTCCACGAACTTCGTTGATGCATTTCGGTATTGCTTTCACAGGCTCTCTTAACTGGCCCGTAGGGTTGAATGTGTCTTGTTTCTGATGTCGGAAAGGACTTTTGTATATGATGCAAACTTGTTAAAGAGTTGCTATGCAGGGCTGGGGACATTGCTTATACGGATTGGCCGGATGTCAACTGTGCTGTCAATCCCTCCCATGTCCGTTGCAACTGCACACGAGATTGGCTTCGTTCCAATCCCGACTCCTGCTTAGCGGGTGGTTTACGAATCCTTGCTTTGCAAACTTTCATAGTTCTTTGAGAGCGTGGATGTTGCAGAAACTGTACTAGTAATTATTTATCCAGTGTACTTCGTAGTACTTTGATGGTTCTTTTCAGATTTAAGCTAACATGGATTCACAGGTGATGTTGCTCATGCCCGGTTAAAGTTTGAGGAGCAACTCAGCAACTTGGATTACATTAAGGTAAGGGATCTCCTTTTGCCTCTGTAGTGCAGCCTAGTGCCTCTGTAATGCATCTTAGCATGTCACATTCGCATTGTATTTTGTTTGGACCCATCTTCCTAGAAATGGGAGTACTTCACTTGATAGTCAATTGTGTGGAGCAGAATTTCCTATTTTTGGATCTGTATTAACACTCATATGTTGGAGGCAGTTTGTGGATTTCATGTGTTCCACTTCAAAGGCGAACTCCTGGAGATCACTGGATTTGTCTTTGTGCGATAGACCCATCCTCGGCACATGGGATGATCATGATTATAACTGGTAAGTCTGCTTGCAGCTATCACTACATGCACAGAAACTTTGATTCTCGTTAAAAGAGCTTGCCCATGCTTGTTTCTTCCACATGGACTTGGACATCAGGTTGGCTAGATGTAATGTGCTTGCTCTTGCCGTCCGCATTTAGTATGAAAATTTCTTAATCATCTTCTGCTCTGAGAAAGCATTTCATTTTTTCTGGAACAGATTCTGAATCCTTACCATGGATTCCAGCAAAATTAGCACTGATTTGTTCGAATTTCCAGTAGAAGAGAATGCTTTCCGGAGAAGACTCTTGGCTTTGTCCGAACTGATTTTATATTGTAGAATCCGCTGTGTGGTGAAGGCGGCTGAATTAATGGATATCTGTGTAAGGCAAGCAGAAAGTTAAGGACTGAATGGGTTGGAGGTAGGCAGGACGGTGATAAACGGATGCCTACGAAGGAAGAGCAGAAGCAGTTGTACCTTGATGCACTAGGAGTGCCCAGCAACAGCCCCCGGCGTAGCCGTGACAGAGGCATATACTGGAGGGTATTTATTCCAATCCTGTGATAACTTTCATGACTGAAATACATTCTCGAATCAGTTCATGGTCCTTCGTACTGGTGGTTGTGGTCATAACCTTCGTCATTTGCGACGAGCACTTTCTGGTGGAGTCGGCTCCAAGTCTACCTTGGTCAGTTCGCTGTAGTTCTGAATGGTTTGTTGTTACCTGTCTCGTTCATTGACGATCTTTGTGGCCTTTTGTGTCATGCAGCACACATTGAATGAGGGGGTTGCTGGAAAAGAAATAGATGTCCTTCTTTTAGATGAGCGCTTCTATCGTGATACCAAGCCATGCCATACTCGTCGGGACTTCTGCAGTTTTTCAAACCCCAAGAAGACCAAGTACATGTGGTATTCCCTTTTCCCTTTGCTCTCAATAAAACTTACGGATATAGGTCTTATCGAGAGTGCACTCTATTTCTGAAAGACGAAGTTTGCTGAGTGATATCCAAGGATGCCTTTTGATATCCAATCTGATCCGTTTCTCTTTTGCGGACATAATCACGAAATTATTGGTCGATCCGGGTTTTACTTTATTATACTCGTGGAGAAACTAATAAATTATCTCTAGAATGCTGGTGAGGGAGGGCTCGTTGTTAACCACAAGACTATGTAGTACGTTTTCATTGCTACTTGGGCAAATGTGTATGGCAGGTGTAAGGATTTTCTAGAGGGTGGTGCTGATGGAACAGGATCATGCTGCAAAAAAGATGACCTATTTTGGCAAGGTACTAAATCATCAAATACATCAGTACCTTTGCTAAATGAAATGGGAACATTCTTGTATCAGAAAAATGTCTTGAAGTATTTAGACTCGAACACTGTACTGTACGTTTCTCACAGCTGACAATTTGAATACGGCTTATGTACTTTTGTGGATTTGCTTATAGCAATCCCCAAGTCGCTATAATGAGCTGACTTTGTGCAGTTGTGGTGTGCAGGGTGGTGTAAACTTCTTCAGAACCGCGCCGACCCAGCATGGGACCGAGTTTGCAACCCAAAGTCGCCGTCGTATGGCTTTATAGATGCTAACATGAAAGTAGATATTATCAGCTCCAGAAATGAAGCTTTTCCGTGGAGTGAAGCTGACCAGATGGATGCTATAAGTGATTCAAGTGTGCTGTGTGAGGTACACCTTCTAACTAGTAGTCAGCTGCAAGAGATGTACAAGTTTTATTTTCTGAATGTTGAATATGATCCTCATAAATTGCATGAGTCCTATGTCCAAATCCCTACCCTGTGCTTGCACAAGAGATTGTACAGAGCACTGCGTTGCATTCAGAACCCATCTTTGATAAGATGTAATCACACGAGGGAATGCAGGCAACCACAGAAAAAAGTTAAGATTGGATTAGTGATCTTATGTTGCCCTATATCTCTTGTTTGTAGATATTGGGTCCACGGCAGCGGAGGTGGCTAAACCACGAGCTTGCGAGTTCTGGAGCTGCTCTGAAGCTGGTTATTTCTGGTTCACCTCTCATCAGCAAACCGACAGAGTTTGTAAGTTCCAAGTAAATATTCTTTGTTTTTTCGCTTCGCGCCTTTTCTCTTCGCACAACGGAGACTTTCGTATGTCGCTGCGTGGTGTTCATCGTTTACCTTACAGGACCTTACTGTATGAAATTTACCGGACGGAAGTTGAAGGGATGCAGGTTTGTAGCCAAGCCAGGAAGAAACATCCAGCTGCATATTGCAAGTGTTACGATGACTTCGACTGCTTCCAACCTGCACAAAGGAATCTCTTGCACGTGTTAACCACGGCTCCCGGTTGTGTGGTCGTCTTGACTGGTGACTTCCACTTTTCAGACATTAAGGCAGGTTGCTCTTAATCCATGTTCTAGTGACGTTCATTTTCATGATGACCACTTTTGCTAGCACTATCCTATCTCTGTATTTGATGAACTTTACTCGGCGCAGATTTTGCAACCTGGAAACCGCAGCTACAGCGATGACTATGATAGTACGGATCTTCCTCGACCTTTGGTGCAGGTTTGACCGTGTGACATAACCTTCTCTTGGACGTCTTGTTGCATCAGGTTGGAAGTATCAAGATCTGAACAGTGCTAAAATCTTTCCAGGAGTAATGAGAGGGTCTGCTGAGACTCAATTGTATTATCGTGAGCATCACATGTTAGAACAGGAAAGCACGCATGCATGAACAGTCACTAACAGGGCCAGGATAATACTTCAGGTCATGGCCAGCGGCCTCACTAAAAATACGGCTGTATCTGCTCCTTGTGAAGGTGAGTTATTTCCATTTCTAGGCCTGCAGTCTTGATATGCCAGAAAGCTGGTTGTTTGTATCCCTTTTCACTATTGGAGGATGTTTCAAAGTGGGTTATGTATTGAGTAGTTTCTCGAAAAACTCTTGTAGATATTTATAATTTCAATATTGCTGTCTCATCCCTGTTTGACTTGCTTGCTTTATCAGGGTTTCGAGTTGATACAGTAGGTCTTAGACCAAATGGAGCGTGTGATTTTGTGTCTGGCCCAGCCTTCGGGCTGATTGAGGTGTGCAATTGCCGTTACTTCCCTTACTCTTGTTGGTATGCACATTGATATCAAGCGTTCCTAAGTTATAAAGATGAACCCAAGGTTTACTCTTGAGAGTGGATCAATAACGTTTGTGTACGTTACAATTTTTATTTAGCAATCAGTAAACATGAACACACATACACCCAAAGTATGGTCGTCACAGATCGAAAGATCGATTCTACATGGTTTGCTTATGAATGTACGCTCATCATTAAACAAAATCGAACGGTTAGTTACGTGGTTGGACAACGCATGCATTGAATATTGGTTTTGCAACGTCCAGGTCGACTGGGATATGTCACCACCACTGGCGCGGCTTCAGATTCGTGGTGATACAGGTCAACTGTTACTTGAGCAGAAACTGTCTTTAGATACTTGTGTTCCACCAGCGTGAAAGTGGCGTGATAGTTCTGCATCAACACTTTGCAGTGCGATGGGGATCAGTCATCGTCTGCCTCCAAGCCACACTTTGCCTTCAAAGCAGAGGTTGTAATCTAGTGCCAAAAATTTGTTTGGAAGATGCTCAGCTAGTTTTCTGCATCCCATCTGAGCGAATGCTGAAAGAGATGGCAGCTGCCATGTACCTTGGATTTGTCGCTCAATGTGCTCGACAATGCCGATTAATCTTCTCCGGATGGCAGTTTACAGCAGAGGGATTGTAGAACTAGTTTGGTTACAAGCCGACCAGTAGCGCTTTCCACTTCATTTAGTCCCTGGAGAATTAGCTTGAAGCACTGTAATTTCGAATAAGATCCATTACGGAATAATTTAGTCCCTTTTAACCAAGTGACTCTTAGGGGTCTCATGGTTTTACAATATTATTGAGATCTGTTTCTAAAGTACAATGTGACATTTAGTTTCGCCTTGTTCAGGTGCTCATTCAAAGAGGGACATCCGCAGCTTCGCATTTGCTTAGTGACTCGAAATATACTTGCTGGCTCAATTTCCTGATTTTTAAGAAGAGTGGATCTTGAAGGTAGGAAGAAATGCCGCGTCAGTCATAAATTCTTATCATTTCGGCTACAACGCCATAACTTGACAAGTGTTCCAACGGCAGCCTCATACAGGTTTAGGATAATTAAGGTATGAGCACCCATTATCGATCCTGCTTAAAAGATCAACTCCTAAAATATGAGCATGAATGGTGAAGCAGGGCTTGGTAAATTGTTATATTGGGATTTGGGACTAAGCTAAGTTATTGCTCAAGTTTCATTATCATTTTGTATGGATTTTGTAATCTTTTCAATATGTGATGTGTTAAAATAATGGGTGATCCTAATATCAATTATTGTTCCTTTATTCATATGAACTTCAGAATTTTAATGAGTATACCTGAAACCAACAATGTGTAATGTGCACCCAAAATTGACAAAATGTACCCTCCATTTTGAGGCCAAAGTTCTCTACTTCCACAGGCCTTCTCTATGTGTGAGAAACACATCTTTTTCCTTCATCCAAATTTTAATCACTTTTTTCTTAATTGCAATAAGTGGTGATTATGTGTGATTAGGGCGAATTAGTCTTGATTGTGTCCTCATTGCCCATTCACATTGTCTTCATTCACGGCTTGGCGGCGGTCCGGCCGCCTGGTCTGTAGAGTAGCTCATGTACGATTTGTTTCTGGCGCTGAACAATTAACTTACAGTACGTTGGTGGTGGTGGCTGCAAGATATATGGTGGCTCATCAAGCGGCAGTTACGCATTTGTTGGTGGTAACTTTGGGTAATGTACTTGAAGGAGTCAATTGCCAACATTTGGATTCGGACTAAGATACATATTGAGGATCCCGATCTAACTCTTAGATAGTAAAGTTTAATTCATCCCACTCAATATGTGTGCCGCCATTTGTTTGTGGGGCCATGCATGCTGTACGTTACCCTGTAGACATTGTCTGTAAGTTCAGTAGAATATAGTAAAGATAATGCCGGTATTCTGGCCATGGCTTGCCTTCCGAGATTTCCATGTGCACTTGTGGAAAACGAAAGCAGTAACTGTTGCCATGCCATATTGAGATAGATATTCCGCTGTGCAGATCGAATTAGCGTTAAATCAAATACTGCATCCTGGTGGAGGAATAGAGTGAAGAGTGTGTTCTCGATCTCTACTGGGTGGAACAAGAGGAAGTACATACGAAAGTGGAGAGTGTCGGTGAGGGAGTGTCATCATGCAAGCCCTAGATCGATCGAAATCATGTCATGCATTCCTCGCAGAAGCTGATCGACTGCCGTCATAGTCGGTCAAAGGCTGGTTTGGGGAATCAATTTAATTTGTCACTAGAGAAGGCGCGGATTGAAGGATGGACTCCCCTTCGAAGTCCGGTGAAAGCTCGAGCAGAAGGAAGGACTCTCCTGGAGGGGCTTCTTCGACTTTTTCCGGCAAGCGTGTGGGCAACAGCAGCTCCGAGGAGAATTGGAGGAAGCCGAATTCGAAGCTGCCAGCGACCTCATCAAGCGGCGGTGGCTCTCGCAGCCCAGTCACCCCAAAGCCAGCGAAGGTGTTTCACCTCGGAACCGTTTTGAACGTCAACTACCAAAGGGGTTTCGGATTCCTGTCACCATTACTCGAGGGAGAATCGAGGTCTGCGAATACGAGTAACGTGTATTTTAGACTTGGGAATCCTTTGGAGTCGACGGCCACTTCGACGGGCGGCATGGTATTAATGCCAGGCGACATTATGGAGTATGAGATTGCCAGGAGTAACTCTACTTTCCACGATACGCCCCGAGCGCACATTGCAAGGCTACGTGAATGCAAACCTCGCGATGTCAAAAAACTGGAATCGTATGTGGACAGCCTGCTGACCGCTGCCAAACAGCAGCCCGAGGTCGTATTGAGAGTGCTCACTAAGTGCTCAATTGCGTTCAAGCTTGTTTTGGACTGCCGAGCTCCTTCCAACGAGCTCATACAACAGGCTCTGCAGCTTTGTCAGGTCCTGAGCTGCAGTAGTGGGCTGTACCACTCGCGGTTGAAGCAGATGTACGCTCTGTTTGCTGGATCGCCATTCCTCACGTCGCAGCATGGCGTGCGATCATGGGCGAAGTATCTGAGTGGTAGCGAGCAACGCTGGAGTGAGCTTTTGCAGGGCTTCCTGGTACATCTGCTAGAGTTCTCTCCATCGCAATTGCCAACGATTGCGCCTCTGATACTTACCCGAAATCCTCGACAGTCTGAAAGTATTGCGACTCTCTTCACCGACCTCGAGCTAGTCCTGCCGCACCTTCATGCGGAGGGCAAGGCGTATCTAGAGAAAGCCTTGGAAGCACTCGTTCTCTCTGACGGTGCTGAAACGTTTCACCGGAAGATTCTGGGCGTACTTGCTGGCGGGAGTAGCTGCAAAGAGATTCCGTGGTCGCAATTACCATTGCTTCCAACCCTTGAAGAAGTCCAAACCCCGAATCGTTCAACTCGCTCCAATCTTCCGGTGGTGAAACAGATCGGGCCTTACGACGGCCCGGAGGAGTACCTGGACACATACCTAAGGTTGCTACGAGAGGACTGCTTTGCAGGTTTGTTGAAGGGGATACACGCATTGTGCCAGGGGAAACCCGAAGATTGTGACATGAAGCTGTGGTCCAAAGTCTCTGCGTGTGGAGTCCACTTCAATTTTAACGCGTCTCCGGGTCTCACCCTAGCTTTCATGCTGCCGAAGAGTAAGGCGAAGGCGAAGGCGAAGGCGCCCCTTGCAGGAAGCTTGGTGTGTTTTTTCGAGGATGATGGTGGCTTTGAGTGCCCAATTTGGGGCGTCGTCAGCCGGTGTGAAGAAGATGCAGTGAATAAATGCACCATATGTTTCGTGGACATCATAACTCTGACAATCGGAGTGGAAGCTTCGAACACTGACACGAATTCGTGGTGCTTTCAGTGCGTGCTGCTCATGCAAGGCAAGGACATGGTGATGGCGGAAAGTCCCACATACTACAAGGCATACCAGCCAGTGTTGGAGACACTGCAGCTGACCGATCCGGAGAGTGTTCCATTCAGAGAAGAGCTTGTGTCCGTGACATGGCCACAGGATCCGACTCCAGAGTACCTCAGCAACCCCGATGAAACGGTAACACTCGACTGGAGTTGCATCTTTGAAAGAAAGCGTGAGGCCAATGTGGGGATGTTACAGCTGCTTCAACCTGGTGAGATTCGGGATGGAGTGGGAGCAGCGACATCCCTTCTGGAGCGTGGATACAAGACCAGCTTTGATCCCAGTCAACTCAAAGCCGTGGAGCTCGCGGTCCACAACCGGCTGGCCATGATCCAGGGTCCACCCGGCACAGGGAAGACGCATGTGGGGGTGACGCTGTTGCAACTGCTGCTTTCGGCGAGTACATTTCCGAAAGATTGCCCCGTGTTCGTCATTACATTGAAGAACCATGCCCTTGACCAGTTTCTGGAGAGGTGTCTGGCCTTCGAACCCAACATTGTGCGTGTGGGCGGGCGCAGCAAAAGCCAAAAACTGGAATCACATAACTTGAATCGCATGATCAAATCCGACGACGAGTTTCGATCCGACCTTGCTGAGAACCGCGAGAATCTTGAAGATCTCAGGGGAGTCATGAAGGAGGTGTTCGACATCGTCAAACGATATCTCGACAACTTCGATCCAAGTATGATCGTGGAGCATTCCCCGGAACTGCACTTGCACCACTTCTTGGAACATGCTGTGCATCCCCGTTCCATGATTGATTCATGTTCCAGAAAGTTGCCGAAAGGTCTTACCCTAGTTCAACTACTTCGAGGACGTCCAATTCCAGCGGACGCAGACCCGACGTTAGCGTCTGATGTATTGATCTTCAGGCAACTTCTGGTCGCGGAGATGAAGAGATGGATGCCGAGTCCGAAGGTGCTCCAATCCGCCCTCGCCTTTCTTATCTTGAAGAAACCCGTTAGCAGCAGAATTCCGCAGTATGACCATGTTTCCGCAGAGGAATCTGTCCTATCCGATGAGGAGGATGAAAGACGAAAGGAAGAAGAAGAACGAAGGGCTGCCTACGAAAGCCTTCGCCTGGAAATCAACCTCGATACTGACACCGTATCGATTGACCCCCGGCTCTCAAAAAACACTGTCCAATGGTTACTTAGCAGCAGCTTCATGAAATTTCCGATGAAGGATGTCCGTGGCGCGTCAATGACATATCACCGATTGAACGTAAGAGATTCAAACTTTCCGCTGTCAATATTGTAGAGCATGGACATATTTCAGTGTTATATAACGTGCCGTGCTGCAAAATCAAACAGATGAAAGCTGGTCGGACATATTTGCTGTGGTATATTTCCATTCTGGGCATGAGATACTTGCTAATGATGTTGACATCTTGAGTGGAACCGAATGATCATGCATCAGCTGGACCTTATTGGAAGTCAGTTCGATTGGCTTGCACATGAAAATCCGTATGATTTATTACCGGAGCATTGTGCAATCTTGGTGTACAAATACTGGCAAGAGAGTGTGAACGGAGCTTGCGAGCGGCTGACAAGTCTGAAAGCAGATTATGATACCTTGTTGCAAGATACAGAACAAATAAGACAGCGCCGCAAGCTAGCTGTTCTTCAGAAGGCCAAAATAATTGGAATGACTACTACTGTAAGCTATTACACTCTATTGTAACCGATGTGCACATGTCGTTATCACATGCTCCTAAAATTCATGCCTGTCTGAACAACCTTTTCTGTTTAGAGCTTTAGTAATTTACAGCACTAAAACCCACTCTGAGTACTCTCCAGATTAGTTGAAACGCCGTGATGAATTTTGCAGGGAGCAGCAATGCACCAAAGTGTGGTCAGGCATCTCTCTCCTGCGGTTGTTTTGGTGGAGGAGGCGGCGGAGATCCTGGAGCCGCAGGTTCTCGCCTGCCTGAATTCCAATCTGCAGCACCTCATTCTAATTGGGGACCACCAGCAGCTCCGACCTCAAGTGGAGTCGTATGAACTCGAGCGAAGGTAGGTAATTGGTTGATTTTCTCAGTTGATTTACGTTCCACTGCTGCTTACAGCCAGGCATTGATAACTAATGCCTTGAATTTTCATCTGATGTGCGCTAGCCATGGGTTTGGCGTATCAATGTTTGAACGGCTGGTGGAACTCAACAAATTGCCGTGTCAGCAATTAGGCCTGCAATGCCGAATGCGCGAAGAATTCGTGGAAATGCTTCGACCCATCTATCCTGACTTAAAATCCCAGACTTTGTTGGTGTCGGGGAGACGAAACGAAGCGCCCACATGCATGGCGAGGACCATGTTTTTCTGGTCTCATTCATATCCAGAGACGAGCCAGCGCAGTTTCGTGAATCAGGACGAAGCGCGCATGGTGGTTGCCCTCACCAGGTGGATTGCTTCGGAGCTTTCGAATCTTGAAAGTCTCAAGGTTCTGGCTGCTTACAATGGACAGGTGAGTGAGCTCGACGCCGGACCAGAAAGAATCCAGCACTACTTCCAATGTAATCATCTCGCTTTTTCGTAATTGGTGACCATGCCTTCTGCTTGCTGCAGGTGACGCTCATCCGCTCGCTGATGGGAAACTATTTGGAACTTACAGGCGTTGAAGTCCATTCCATTGACAGTTTTCAGGTGCGCCATTCTCATGGTCTGGTTCATTCGACAAGCTTAATAAATTGAAAATTTTCACATTTCGCTTATTCGAATGACGTTTTAAATGGTGTTTCAAGTTAATCTTGTTCAGAAGAGGATAAATTTCTAATATTATCCTGAAATGTTGTTATTCTTCTGCCAGGGTTCTGAGAGCGAGATTGTGATAGTCTCGCTTGTGCGGTCCAATGGAGAAGGGAAAATTGGTCATTTGGGCATGCGGAATCGAATGTGTGTTGCCGCATCTAGAGCTCGTCGTGGTGTTTACTTTGTTGGAAACCATGCTACTCTTGCACGGAGATCTGATCACTGGAAGACCTTGGTCAACCACTTTGAAGGTCTCAACGCCATTGATTCGTCTATTTCGTTGTGCTGTCCTCGGCATCCGGACAAAGCACCATTTGCACTCAGCAATACTGAAGGCTCGCAATTTGAACCACGTGACGTGTGCGGTCACCCGTGCCAAGAAATTTTGCCGTGCACTCATGTCTGTAGTCGTACTTGTCACTTTGGACCCCATACCGTTTTATGCACAGAGCCAGTGGAGTTTATTTTCCCTCTCTGTGATCACTCAGGGACCCGGAAGTGCCATCAAGCCGTAGAGGACCTTCGTTGCCACAGGAAGGTCATCCATAAATTCACTCCCTGCGGTCATAGCAAGGAGGAGGAATGCTGGAAAGTGACAGGGGCCAAAAAGCTTCGACTCAAATGCCAGGTGCTTTGCGGGAAGAAGCTCGACAAGTGCTCCCACATGTGCAAATTGCACTGCTCTGACAGCTGTGAAAGCGCCCCTTGCGAAGACTGCTTAGAGATTGAGAGAGCGAAAGAGAAAATAAGATTACAGATTCGCATCGAGGCAATTGCAAACAAAAAGAAAGAGCTAGAGGAGGACATTGCGAAGCTTAAAGAGAAAGGAAGCGAAGGGATTGACGTTAAGCAAGTGCTCCCAGATGACGACACGGCACGCTCATATTTTTGGGTACGAGGTTCTACCTAAAACTCTAAAGAACTACCTTGAAAGAACTACCTTGAACTTGCGAATTAGAAAATTTTGTACCAAGTGTAACCTTCTCAATGTGTGGGATGAGTGTTGCAGGCTAAAGACAGGACTGAGAAGTATACCCAACCAGACAGCAAAGTCATGGTGGTTGTCACCAAAGTGCAAAGAATCGAAAACCTTAAGCTCCAGAAAAAGTTTCTGGAAGCCCATAAAGAACTTTTTGATCCATTGGAGATTCCGGAGTGGCTTTTCTATGGTGGTTCTGACGATCTGATGAACCAGGTTGTAAATAAGGGCTTTAGGGCTTCACATGAGAAGGTAAGTTCCTCAAACCTGTCTTATCTATCTATCTATGTATCGATCTATCGATCTATCTATGTATCGATCGATCGGGGTGCCAGTATCGGAGATTTCTTATTCTGCATATGTTGGGGAGGGGCGTGACAGGCACATCGATTTGATGTTTACCCGTCGAGCATTGCTCAAAACAACAAAAACCTTTTGCTTTGCGAAGTACTTCTTGGGAAGACTTGGAGGTACGCTTGCAAAAGATGAACTTTTGTCCAAATTCACACATCCTGTTTCTGATTCATGTGGACCGACACATCTGCAGTGAATGTTCCTCTTACAAATTTGAATCGGCCCATCGTGTGGTATGTGAGAAGTCAAAAACCAAGGTGCACAATTACGAACCTAGAATTGTCTTGATATTGCAGGTTGCCTAGTTCTGAGTCTCTAGACAAAGTGACTGATCGTATCAAGCTCCGAAACGATAGCTGTGACTCGGTGTCCCTGGTTGGAAGGCATGAGAATGAAGACGAATCCAGGCCTACTGCGCATGTCATTTTCAACCCGGACCAAGCCATTCCTCGTTTCATGGTGTCTTACAAGCTCGAGAACCTCGAAGCCCTTGCTGAAAATCGTGAATTTGGGAGATTTGGTGAAGAGATGGCAATCAGAAACGGTGGAGCGTGTCGTCTTGAACTGTTGCCTTCAGCACGTGTTCAAGGTTTGACTCCAGAAGATTACCACTTCCGAGTAGCGGAGTCCCAGTTCTATCGCATGTCCCAGAACCGGAGAATGAAGGTAAGACAGTTCTTCAGAATTTCTAGAATCTTCAGAATTTCCTTCAGTGAAAGTCTTTGAATATTACATGAAAAAATGTCGAATTTAAGAGCTTTGTGCGTTCTTCGACATGTGGCCAGAGCACTGGATTGCTGACCTTGGAGGAGTCTTCGTTGGTCGCTTGCATTACTCATCCGTCTCTGCTGATGTAGGTGATCAAAGTTGAGTTCATAAGAAATTTGCGCCTTGAAGAAAACTTCAAACAGAAAACGGATGAGTTCAAGGCATCGAAAGTCTCAATCGAGCAACAGTTTCTCTTTCATGGAACTGACTCTGCCGCAATCGGTAAGATTGCTATGGAGGGATTCAAGATTGGAGGAGAGGGAGTACCCATAAAATGTGGAGATGTTTATGGGCGCGGTGTCTACACGGCAGTTAATCCTGACATTTCAGAGCGTTATTGTCAAGGCTCTAAGATGATGTTGCTGTCAACTGTCATCCTGGGCAAATTTGGCAGCCATCACACCAGCGGGGGGTCCAAAGATGTGCATGTGATCAAGGATGCGAGTCAATTACTCCCCAGATATGTAGTTCACTATTCCGCACTCTGATCCCAGTGAACAAGGTCCACAGCGAGGTCAGGGTTCAGCAGCAATTGTAATTGTCCGATCCAGCACTCCTGTCTCTGCCTTACTTTTGAGCACCAAGAGCATAGTACGAGAAGCCTCATCCGCGTCTATGCAAGGGATGAACCAGAGCTCAATTATTGTAACACAGTCGGACCCAACGTATGCACCAGCTTAAATGTAATTTTGTTCATAATAGAAAATGAAGGACGTACATACCAAAAAAAGTTCTCGAGCAAAGTATGGTGATTGTCTAATGTCATTGCAGTGGCGGTGTATCATTCCCACCATGGAGAATACAAAATTGTCGTAACAATTTGCGGAAAAGTGACATAAAAAGATACTTGAATCTTGCTCACAGTTGTTCTGCGCAGTGGATACGGAGCAGCACCATGTGTCGCCCTTCAACTAAATTGAAACACAGCATCCTCATTTATATTATGGCAACTGAGTTAGCCAATCACGTCAGGATGCAGCTATGCTTGAGGATTTCGGAAAATCATTATGCAATGTTGTAACTTGCAAAAATTGAATCATTCGGAACCATTCTTAGAGCGAAAGCGAGCGTTTGGTTGGCTTGCTCCGAAGTTGTGAGAAGATGACACGGTCGTCTGCTGCAAAGAAGAACGACAGGTCAATCCACCAAGCCTTCGTCTGCTGACACTTAATCATCATTGTGCACCTCGTCGGCAGAGATTGCATGGTGCGAATCATCGGATTCTAGGAGAAGCGCATTGAATTGCTTGGGGTCATCCCACATCGGCCAATGTGAGCACTGCACCAGAAAATCCAAGTTATGTATGAATAAACAGAGTTTTTTTCTCACGAAGAATTCCGTGCAAATCGCTGGAACCACTCCAAGAGAAGTCTTCTATATGTACAAAATGGGGCATGTTTTCAGGGGATCTCTGGGAAGAAACTGACATGTGGGAGAAGCTTGATCACGACGTTGGAAGCGATGGTGTTGGAGATCACGACCAGTTCTTTTCCAAGAAAAGTATCGAGCTCACCCCAAATGAGTTCAACAGGGAGCTCAACGGGAACAAGACTTGGAGCAGCTGGTGACCAGTACCCCCGAACCGCCGCTCGATAGTAGTTGATGGCGCTCGTGATTGTCCCCACTTTCTGAAATGCTCTCACATGTCTGCAACAGGTTGATCACATTGTGAATCTCTCAAGTAAGGTTGAGGCACCAACAACCAGCCACGCCCAACACCCGACCTGTACGGGTGCAGGATTTCCAATCAAGGCCAGAACAGATTTTCAACCAGTTTAAATTGCATTTTTTAAGGTTCTTTTCGAGGTTGAGACTAATATGGTTATGACATATGTCCCAAATTAGGGAGCATAGGAAGTAGTGGGTGAGAAAGTAATTTTTGCATGATCAGAATTGGAAGACTAGAGACATTGACTATGAGTGAAATGCACTTTTTGCTTCCCAAAATTCATAGCAATTTTGGGAATAAAATTCTGAAAATTTTTCTATCTCCATATTTCCTATCTTTCTACATGGGAAAAATTTCCACCACCTCATACTATGCACAATCTGCTCTGAAAATGCTGAAATGATGAGTTACTAGTGCCTTGACCTTAATCTAAAGTCTAC
This sequence comes from Thuidium tamariscinum, assembly GCA_947034885.2. Taxonomy (NCBI): domain Eukaryota; kingdom Viridiplantae; phylum Streptophyta; class Bryopsida; order Hypnales; family Thuidiaceae; genus Thuidium; species Thuidium tamariscinum. The sequence continues at coordinate 386,319 of OX344755.2, read as the reverse complement.
TCTAAATTAATGCCTGCAACAAGCATCCGTATGAAGTGAACTAAGAGCATTACCTGTCAATGTCCAGAGGTTGGAATGAACTGTTGCTTAATACGGTCTTCAAATTCTTAAAACTGCACATCCTCAACACCAGAGCGACGTCAACAGAAGAAAGAGATCCTGTAAAGAAAAACTTCTACACTTTCTAGGTGAATTAAGCTATTGCATTCGCTAGAGTTCTAAGGAAATCCTGTTGTGAAAATGTTTCAGAAACGTACCCTCTGCCAACCATAAACCACTCAGGAAGCCACGGCAATTGGAAGAGCCCTGCCGACAGAAATAGACATCAACTGTAAACAACAGCACTGAAGACAAAGCATTTTCAAACACCAAATATATCCAGATGCATATCTACAGTAGCTAGCTTGACCCCTAAAAGTCCTGTGACGTTTTGAGGTTCAAAACACTGCTTCAAAGAACTTGTACCCAAAGCAAGGCTAAAATCTTTCATCTATATTTATCTCTTAAAAAATCTGGTCATAGGATCCTTTCATGTAAACTTGTTCAAGTTCATCACCCCAAAATTTTGGAGTGAACATCCCCACCACATAAGAGGATTTTTCAGGGCTATGAGAGACCGGTCTCCAGTCTGTGAACCAGTTAGATAAAATAATAATTAAAAATTATTTAAAAATTATTTTAAATTATTATAATAATTTTTTTTAAATAATTTTAAAAATAATTTTTTTCAAAAAAATATTAAAATATTAATTAAATATTAATATCTGATGTGGCAGTCTCTTGGCCACATCAGATCGCCTTTGTGGCAGCTTTCAGCAAGTTCCTGCAGTCCAGGAACTCACAGTCTTCTACACTAGTTGAAAATCCTCTTATAATTGTAAGTTCAATGTGCCTAAACTTCAAAATGTAAACTTTTATAGTCCTTCCAATAGGTGAAGTTTTGTTTTCCAACATTTTTTAGAGAGAAGTACATGTATGTCCTATAACTTGTGTGTTTTAGTCAATATGTTGAAAAATTGGTTGAGAATATATGTAAGAAAATTTAACCAAAAAAACTTTCATATTCATCTTCAAAAAAATAATGAAGTGAAGAAAAAACTAAACCTCTAATAACTTTTACAAGAAATTGAGAATTGTTTGTCCCAATGGTGAGAATGTTCTATTAAACAACAGGCACCCATTTTATTTTTTTTTATTTGAAATTTTCAAAATTGAATCCAAGAAATAACTTTATATGTTTTTTTTTACCTTCATTGCTTGCAAAAATTCAAAACTTCTTACAAATTTCACCTCATTATTCACAATTCAATAGTTCAAAGAAATGATTTTAAGTTAGAATGAATCCATACAATCCAACAACATCAATTAGTATTTTCTAAGAATATATTTTTCACTACTTGGCTTGACATCGAAACAAAAATATAAACTTCTAACTTTTGCAATATTTATTAAAATGATGCAAAACAGAGCTTCACATGTAGATTAGCATGATGAGCATCCATCTTAAACATTTCATACAAAAATTCCAAATTTTGAAGCCAACAAAGCCTTTTTGAGTTTTAGAAAACCTTGAAATGGGCCCCTTAGTCCTTTTAGGATTACCAAAGAAAAAAGGGAAAAAACAATGACTATACATTGCATTTTCCAGTATTGTAAGAATGAATTACCGTATGTGTAGGTCAATTTTGGCAAGTTCATGCCAAAATATTTTATTTTTTGCAATTCAACAATTTGGCATACATAGGAATTTTTTGATTTTCGGCACTTCATGAGGATGCTCCTAAATATTTTATTTTTTGCAATTCAGTAATTCGGCATACATAAGAATTTTTAAAATTTTTGACACTTTATGAGGATGCTCCTAATTTTGAATTGATTCTTTCTATTCATGCATGAATGTGTTTCTTTTTCAAATTTTTCTCATGAACAATTTTTTCAAATTTTTAGAATTAGTTGTAAATAATTTTCTAAATTTTGACATTTTCCAAATTTTCCCAAGTTACTTATGAAACTGACCTCCATGCATGGTACATTGCAAGTATGAGTGATCAGGAATGTAAGAAAACATGAAAGCATGAAAACATACCGATGTACCAACTCCGGCGGACCTGTTGAAAACTGGAACGCAGGGCTGCGCTAAAAACAGATAAATGAGGTGCGTTGACAAGCACTGCTTTCTTCACCTTGTCTGGGAAATCTTCTGCAACTGCCCAGGTCACGAATCCACCCCAATCATGCCCAACCTACATTTGAAGATCAACTAGTTCATTAAGTGCAAAATGGGAGCAAGTCCATTGTGGGCAAAATTGTAATAGTGATGTACATTTTTAAACTTAAATAAGTAGCAAAAATTCTATAGCGTATTAACATTGTTACACACTTGATCCCAAATTCCTGCACTCACACATTACGAACAACAACTCATTTGTTCATAAATTTGGTTGGTTAGGCTTCACATAGCAAGTTGGATGTAAGCATGACTTGGCTGATTGTCTATGTCTACTAATCTTTGAATGAATATTAGAGGTTGTCTATTAGAGTAAACCAACCATTAAATTCAAAACAACCTTTTCAATTCCAAACATTAACCGCAAAGCAACCCCTCCAAGTTACCAAACACTAACTGTAGAATTCAACTATCAATTCAATTGTGATGGGAACAAAATTTTGCATCACCAGTGCCCAGTCAAGAGTTGCAAGGGATTTTTAACTAGATTTTTTCTTCAATGCTTTTAAATTGCAATAAAATTTGTATGAAGAAATCTTTTTGCATTTTATTTTTTGAAGGTAAATCTTAACATGACATTTAATAGTCATGCTAAATTTCAAAACACGCAAGTCTCTATATCTATGTTCAGAAGGATTTGAATTATGTTTGTACAGTGATTGACAAGTTTACACTATGCATCTCTTCAATAGTGATCTATTGTACAACCTCCAACTTATTGAATGAGATTGCACATGAGAGATTGCAATCTCATAGTATAAAAATTTGATCTGAAGAGTCCAACTTATTGAATGAGATTGCACAAGAGACATTGCAATCTCACAGTATAAAAATTTGATCCGAAGAGAATTACGCTCTTGAAAACCTCAAGAGAGTTAGGCTCAAGATTTCAAGAGCGTTAGGCTTTTGCGTACCCAAAGTGATCTCTCCACAGCTATTTCTGAAGTGATCTCCCGAGCATCACACTCTTCAATCTCAACGCTTCAAGTGACGCAAAGAGTGTGCTCCACCTTACCGATGAGAAAATCTCAGTGGCAAACGAATTTAGAGGTGTGGTGAAAGAAACACTGACCACCGTGGCTGGCTTGCCGTCCCCAAGTTCGTCAATGAGGCGCACCATATCCGAAACCACCGAACGTCGGCCATAATCCTGAATACTCTTTGGCTTGGACGAGGTGTTGTAACCACGCAAGTCGGGTGCCACCACGTGGTACCCTGCTTCCGCCAACGCTTGAAACTGGTTTTTCCAAACATACCAGAAATTCGGAAAGCCGTGGATCAAAACAATCTGAAGAGGAGGAAACCAAAGCCAAAAAAAGGTCAATCACTCCTTGGAGGCACAATTTGATGTCAGACAGCTGCAGCAGATGCACTACAACAGGAAGTAGAAGTTGCAACACATGTACATCATCCATTACTTTGCAATAGCTTTATAGCGGCCGGTTACTTATTTGGCTAAAACTTATGGTCAGTTGCGAACCATTGCAAAAGCGCTACAAATTTGTTGCAAAAGAAACCAATGCATATCTATGCCCAAACTGTTGCCCAAACTATTGCAATTGCACTCTCAAATAGTCGCAAATACACTGCAAAGTGTTATACTAAACCATTGCAAAATTGTTACGTTCATTGCAAACCCACGACAAAAATTATTGCAATATCGGCCTTCCGTACTAGTGCCGCCAGAAGTGGGGACGAATCGGTTACCAGTTCTCCATACTTGTCTCCACATTCCACGTAATGAATCCTCACATCTTCGTTCCATAGTTCGCCATGCCGAACTCGGCATCCTTCCACCACCTCTTCTTGTGAGCCACCTTCATCCCCCACTTCCATTTCCAAACCCTCGGGATACGGCTGCGCTACAGCATAACGCCTTGACACACCTGTATGGGTTGCAATTGCACCAAGTAGGGTGACCACCAAATACCGCAAAAAGAGTAAACATGTTCGCTACTTTGAACGGGACATTTGGATTGGCAACGAAGTAAGGAAAGAATCTCGCACCAGGAACAGGTCGGTGAACTCCACCTAATATTGTCGACGTCCTTTCTATCTGTGAACACGCAAAGTCGAAGCGTCCTCGCGCACCTACACACGTACATTGAGGCTCAAAAGGACATAACTTCTTGGATGAAGATCGATCGAGAGAGCCAACAATTTGCAACCTACGCCATCGACTTTTCACTCACCCAAGTGGACATGGCCGGATCGGACAGTGATGGGCGTGGAGTCAGGTGCAGCGGAGGCAGTTTCCACGGCCTGCAACTCGACCGCATTCAATTCATTAAATACCAGAAGCTAGAAATTCACATGCGAAGCCTGGAACACACATACTGTACAACCATGCGCTATGCTTGCTGCTGCTCCCAACCGAATAAAGAAACGCACATCCATCGCAACTTTCACTCAAATGGTGTCTTTAGAAGGGTTTAATGACGTACCTTTGGAAGCAGCGACGAACTGGCGGCCATCATCATCTAGCAAGGCAAGGCAAGGCAAGGCAAAGTCTCAATTTCAGTTCCAGTGACAAAGACACACCTGGATCATGTTATTTATGTCTTGCCACCCAAACTTCCACTCTAATTATCGGGCCATTTATCGCCAGTGAGGAATAGGGTGATCCAAACCTGTCTGCGTTGCAAGGACAATTGGCGAGAGGATATTCAGAAGCGCATTCGATTTTCTAATCCCTCGGCGGGCGAGACTCCAAGTGTAGTAGAAGAATGTAACCCTTGTGAATTGGCTAGATGCAAGATTTGCGAGCAAGGAAACTAATTAAGTCATTTGGAGACGATCGATCGACAACTCCGACATGATCAACTAACTGCAAATCAAAGGATCAATGAATTAAACCTTGTTCACTTGGTCATCACTTCCCCTGCAGATCGAGTGCAAGCCGCAAGGACAGGTGATCCGACTCCCAAAGGACGTCGAGGGGAATCTGTTGCTCAACTGCAAGAAGTATTCGCACACGGCGGCTTCGAATCCCATGCTGGCCGGACCGGAGATTTCCACCCCTGGAAGTTGCAATCTTCCTGAATATCCTGTGCTTTACTTGCTCTACATTGCCAGTTGAATTTGCAACTGAATTTGAGTGAAAATTACGTTATTTTATTCTTCAGAGACGACATCACATGTCCTCTGTAAATCTAAATTTTACCGATGTATAAATGATGATTTCAAATTACCGTCCATGATTTTTTGAAGAAAATTCATATCTAACGAAAGAAAATCTCACTGCATGTGTGTGAATTGTAGGGAGGAGGCTCATAAACCGCTCATCTAAGGGCTGGTCCGCCTTTTTCATGTATTTGTTTGGATGGTAATATTTTTCACTCATTTTTCAGTAAAAGAGAAATAAATGAAGAATCTAACACAAGTTGTTTCATATTTTTTGAAGCATTATTGAATTAGTTATGAATTTTCAAACACAGTCTGGCATAGAGCCCTATCTGTGATCAGTAGGCCTTGTAAACCCATACATGCGCAGTTTGAAAAAAAATCTGGCTTGCTTCAAAAACTAGCACTGCAACATGTAAAAAGTAATAGCATTTGTTTCTAAAAGCGTTCCTTTCTAAAACTGAAATGAATACTTGAATAAATCATTATTTCAGATTTTTGAACAATTGAAAGGAGGTACTTCAACAACTAATTCTTATTTAAATATAATCAGGAGACACCTAACCACTTAGTTGAGAATGAAGCCATTGGGACTCTGAAACCATCCATTCAATTAGCAAAAACCAAATCTCAGTATGCTTCAATGTTATCCACAATTCATTTTCTCACAGTAAATGATCCATTTCAGAGCCTCCTAATGGACAGGTGTAAAAGCCTGAGCAGTTTATGAGCCCTCTCCTATAGTGAAGAATGTTATAATGTGAGCAAATTTTTTGTATCCTTCCATATATAGGAAATCAATAGAATATATATATGGTAATAGGCTTAGTGTTCAAATCAAAATAAGTTTTTCACTTTGAGGAATATTTTTGAATATTTGAAATTGGAGTAGAAATAAGATTCAGTAAACTCACTTTACTAAGTGGTCACAAATTCCAAAAGACCATTTACATTACTCAAATTCAGATAAGGGAAAAACATAGGAATTGCTAAATTATACTAAAAGGACACCTTTTGTGATCTAGGGCACACAATTCCTCATTTCTAGCAAATGCTTATAAAATCCCATGAAGATATTTTTTGTATCTTCTAGTAACAAGAAAAAACTTCTTTACCAGCCCCCCAAAATTGGATGAAAACTTGTTGCATTGCATTCAAAAGCCACATTATTTTAGACTCCTAGCTAAGGTGTTTGAAGATCAACAGCAAAATGCTTTTATAATTTGAATATAAGTCTCAATAAAAGTATATTCGGGCTTACATCTTTGTATGTTAGTTAACCCTTACAGGACGGACCTATTACCATTGGTCTGAAGCCTCCTTGTTCATCACACCGTTTGTTACCGTTTTGGAAGCTGATATGTATGAAATTTTTATTTTTTTATTTTTCAGAGATGAAAGTACATGTATTCTATACTCCATAAAAAATTTAGATTTTTTTGAGAAAAATTGTTTTTTATGTGAATTTTTGAAGAAAAAGTGAAAAAAAAATCATATTAAATAAAAAATTATCTCAAAAATATATGAAAATTTCACCATGTGTGTACATTATAGTGACAAACATCATGATGGAAACTCAATTTCCGTGTAATTCTATAAAAAAGGATGCAACGGACATTAAAAATGCATCCAAAGTTCAAAATGCAATAAAATATTCAATTTTATGAATTTTTCTAAATTTTTAGTTGTAGTAGAAACTAGAGAGGAGGACCTTCATTTCATTGGTTGGGCTCAAACTCAAAAAACGTCATTTTCAAGGAGAAATTTCAGATTCTGTCAATTTCTCAAAATGCACTAAAATGGCAGTTTTTGCCATCCATTTTCTCTAATTACTTCTCAACTACATGAAACCAAAGAGTAGTTAGACTAAAAACTCGATTGGAGACTCTTTACAACTCAACATGAAAGGTCATTAAAAAAAGTGAATGAAAAAACTATTGTTCCACTCTTCTTCTTCTTCTCCTCCGAAGTCATCCAAACGCCAAAAAATGGCACCTCAGGTATTAAGGGGTTAACTTACTTTTATCAAATTCATCAAATTCATCATATAGGAAGATCACACATTCAAGCTTCAAGAATAATTTTAGATTAACCCTTTAACCCCTAAAGTTCCGTGACTATGTATTCACCAAAAATGCTCCAAAACTGCCATTTCTAGTACAACTCCCAATTTTCTTGAAAAAAACAATTTTTGACATATGTAACCGTAGGATCTCGTAGTATAATGTCTAAACAACATGTGGTAAAAATTTCAGAAAATTCCACCATGTGGATCAAAAGATATAAGCATTCAAATTCACCAAAACCATTTTTTCAATCCTGCAAAAAACTGGGCAGCTGCACTTCACATGCTCACTTCTCAAAGAAAAAATGTTGAAAATGGTGGTGCTTCTTTTAATTCAGTTTCCTAAACAAGATGGGGATATGCTCAAAAAATTTCACATCATTTGGAATTGTACAACATATAGGGAAAAAATAGTAAGTAGAAAGAAGTAGAGAATGATTCATAACACTAAATTGTTAAGAATTTAATTGTGGAATTAAAAAATGCCAATCCCAATGGTTGTAATGTTGTAACAATCAATCTCAATCCTAGGATTTTATTTTTTTCCAAAAATATTGAAAACTGAATGAAATAAATGACTTCAAAGTTTTTTTAATAGTAGAGAATCCATAACTGCCCGCAAACAAAAAAACCTCATAACTTTTGACTCTTTGATTGAAATGAAATGATTCAAAGCTTTCCACTTGTATATAAATGTAGAAAACTAGTTTAAAATTTTTATTTTTGAAAAAAGTGATTTTTTCTAATCTGCCCGGACTGCCCAGTTACGAAAAAAAGCAACATATTAGGCCGTAACTTTTGACTCATATTTCCAAATGTCATGAAATTTGGTATACATGAAGATATTCCTCGCCCCCACCTTCTATTATAATTTCAGCCCAAAATATTCAAATTTCCAATCACACGTACCTGCCCAAAATTTCTATACACCCAAAAAATGCATGTTGGTCCTTTAGGGGTTAAGGACCATAGTTGATTTGGGGGGTGAGCATAATTCTTCAATTTTATGTGGCCACTCTAAGGATGTAATCTTAGATCAAACCATATAAAGTGTTGCTATAAGGGAGATTCTTCAACCTAATAAAAAATCAAATTCATCCAATGGTACAAATTGCTATAAATAAAGTAGATGGTCCACAAATCAACCTTTTAAGGTCTAGAATTGAATTTTGGGGAGGTAGAACATCTTTAAATATTTTTTTAGTAAATTTTTCTCAAGAAACAAGTAGAATAGGCATCTAACCCAACTTGTTTCATATTTTTTGAAGCTTATTGAAATTAGTTACAAATTTTTGAAGTTCACAAAAAATGGTAATTTGTGGTCATCAAAAGCAATACTCTTCTAAAATGTGCAGATTTGGTACATTGAAGAAAGAAAAATGTACCTCTAAATCATGTTTGCTTTTAGAGCCTTGTTGGAATTTGAATTGTTTCCCTTAATCCTCAAAAATCAATGACTTGAATAACCCCTTAGAATTTGCGCTACATAAATTTCAATGTATAAGTTTACATTGGGCATTCATGAGATTACAAATCAACACTTATGCCTTGTCAAGACATCAAGATACAAATAATCTCACAAATTGGTTGATATTTTTTTTATTTTTGTTGAACACTTCCCATTTGAGGGACCAGGCCATTTAAGTTTGCAACCTCATAGCTAATGCATTAATGCTCCAATTCTCTTGAAATTGGTTTTGTTTGAAGCGCATGAAGACGCTCTAATTGTGTTACTCTTTGAGATTTTTGTGATCATATGTATTTTGAACAATGTTAGACCGAGAGTGCAAAAATCAACCAAAAAGTGGTTGACTAGCCCTTAAAGGGTTAAAGACAAGAGCTTCACATGTAGAAACATTGGCCTAAAGCTCTCCATTCATCATCTAAAATTTAGATGATGGAGCAAATTTAGGCAGTCTTTAGACATCATAAGTGCTTGGTAAATATGCTTAAAGCACTCATAGCCTACGTGAATACTTAAAGTATAAAATAGTGCCCCCCGGCTACCTACAAAGGGGATTTATAAGGAGTTATGGAGTGATGTGTACATTCTTAGAATTCTTATGATTTGAAAATGTTTTAAATATTATTTCAAGAAGACATCATAAATGTCTGTAAAATTTTATATATATATATATATATATATATATATATATATATATATATATATATATCATCATACTACTAAAATCATAACTCCCTCTCTAATGTCACAAATGCTACCATTAATACTAGGGGCTAGTGCTTGCTATACTACACATTCATTGTATCACATATCAGTAAAACTTTAATATATTTGAATAGAATGCAAGATAATGATTTCAATAAGTTTTTAAAATAATTATTATAAATATTTTGTAAAAATATTTTCAATCATGCATACATAGAAACTATATTTTCAGACAATGTGATATTATAGAAATAAAATAGCAATTTACATCACCTTTGTAATATCACTTTTTACAAAGGGTGATATCAAAGAAGTAATGTAGTTGTTGCAATAAAGGTGATATTAAAGAGGATGCATAAAGTGATATTATAGAGGTGACAATTCCATTGCTTTTCTTGGCTTTATAGTTCTATAATTTTGTGCATTTGGGAGCTTTGAGCTTTCATGATTTCAATTTTTTATTGCTACTACTAGATAAGTTTGAGGAATTTATTCAACTGAAGCAATTTTAAATTTCACAACAATTAAGTTGTTTACAAAGTTTTTGAGATTTATAAGTTGTTTTTTTCAATTTTTCAATTTGGGTTGCCATTGTTTGTAACAATTGAATCAAATTTCTAATGCATAATAATGTTTATGTATCTTTTACAGTATTCACCATTGCATATATTTCATTCATCATTTAATAAATTTCTATTCTACATTTCAAGATATGCTTACTTATTAAAAAATTATACAAAGATTTTTGTAATTTTTATCTGAAGATTTATTGAAATGTTTGTTTTACATTCTATCTAACACATAAAAATTCTTATAAAATTTAATGATAAATGCGTAGCATAGCAAGTGTTAAAATGTATAGTATAGGAATTGCTAGTCTTAAGATGCAAATCATTTTTTTATCTCATTTCACATTAAATAGAATTTTTTTGCCTTTACTTGGTTTAAGAAAATTTGCATAGTATTCCACCTTAAAGTCAAAATTGTTGACCTACCAATAATCCTAAGTCTAGCTACAATAGAACAAAAAAGCATGACATTATTATGATTTTGATACATGAGATATTGATAGTATTCCAAGTCTTCTATGAATTGAAATGGTTTTGTATTAATTTTATGTTAGTTTCAAAGCAATTTGTATTAGCTTTAAAACAAATTCAACACAAAAAAATTTTAACCATGTTGTTTTGTACTAGTGTGAGCTTATATTTGGATAAAAATTATATGACATAAGGGTCAATTAATTTTAATTGTAGACCTTATTTCAATTTTGCACAAGGCAAATTAAATTGGCAAGTATTTCCTAAGAATTTACTTCATATTCCAACAAATTCTTTTCCCAAAGAAATACTCAACTTAAATTTGTTTATAATACTATTACTACATGCAGATCTTGATGATTGCTTGCTAGTGATAATTTTGAATCTTCAATTGTCTCAATCAACTAATATAGCAAATACAACAAATTTTGATTGATTGGTATGGAGTTAGAATTTGTGACCATATGAAGTAGATTTGATATTCATTTGGGGTTTTAAGTGTCTTATGACACTTGTAAAAATTAAAAGTCGTCCTAATGAAACCTCCCAAATCTTAAGGCTTCAATTGTTATTCCTAAATTATAAAATTTGGCATCAATCTTTTGAATAATTATTTATCAAACATGCCTTTTCAGGCATGATATTTGCAATATGCAAATATATTGAGATGGATTTTCCATTGAAAATTATTAGATTTTATATCATTTTTCTATTAGATACTCAATTTATATATTAAAAAATTAATTTTGACTAGTTCTTGTTTCAAATAACAAATATCAATACTACAAGAAATGTTTCAAGTTTCATCAGGCACTCCTTCATAAATAAGGTTGAAAATGCAATTGACTATGAATATTGTCTTATAACTCCTAAACTCACCTCTAAAGTACTAAACTATGTTTTTTTTAGCAATATAGCAATTTTAGATAGGTTACTATAAATGGAGTTTTTATTTCTTTTTCTTTGAAAATTTCTCACAACAATTTCCCAAGACCCAATAATTTTCATAACTTTTGACTACATAGTTCAAAAGTTATTGTTTGATATGTAGTTTTCATTACTTAGTAGGGAGCCTAGGCAGCCAAAAAAATTCCTTTAAAATTTTATTTTTTAAGAGATAAAAATTTGAAATTAAAAAATAAAATTATACCAACATTGATTGCCAAAATTGAGTATAAAATTGAAATGTTTTCATTCAAACAACCATACTATGAGCATCAATGAACAAAGTCCAAAAGTGTACATACAAAAGTTGTAGTGTGCAATATATTCAACATTACCATGCAAATTCAATGAAAAAATGAAATTTGATTTGAAAGAAAATGAGTTTCAAAATTAGCCATGTCTAAAACTCAGTTTTGATCACTACCCAGATTACCATGACTTGGAACATAAGAGGATTTTCAGCTGGTATACAAGATTGCGAGTTCCCAAACTCCGGGAATGCATTGGGAACTCTGGAAACGCAATGCTGATGTGGTTGAGCAACTGCCATGTCAGAAAATATTTATTTATTAATTATTGTAATTAATTATTTAATTATTTTAAATTTTTGGATTTAAAAAAAAATCACTTTCTTTCTTTTTTAAACATTCTGAATTTTTCTGAAAAAAGAAATTTTAATTTCTTTTTTCAAAATTCAAAAATTCAGACCAGCAAGGGGTTGGTTTGCAGCAGTGGGAACAGTTTCTCGGAACACCCCTGAAACAGTCTTCTTGGGGGCCAGAAATCCTCTTATGGTTACAAATTTTTTTTGTCAATTTTTTTCTTGAACTCCAAAAATTTCTTTTTTGCCTTGGCATGTTGGTATATATCATTTCAAATTACTGTATACCAAAAATGAAGGAAATTCATATTTATTATAGAATTAAAAATATCAACAATTAGACAAATATGCAAATGATGTTGGTTCTCACAATATTTAAGTTTTTTTAGAGAAATTGAGAGCATGGTATTGCATAAGCCATTGCAACATGGACCATTGTTATATTTTATCGCCCTTGCATTTAATATTATATTTGTTGAATTGGGCAATGTGTTCAATTTGCAATTTATAACTATATTATGCTTTTTTAGCCGTACAACTCTTTTGTACAAACACTAGAGTTTATACTACACATATTTGAGCAAACAAATCCAACAAATTCAAAACTATCATCAAAAATTTCATCAAAAATTTGAAAATTGCCAAAAATTAGACTAGCATTCACTAAATTGGAAGTAGTTAAAACTTGAGTTAAACTATAAGGAAATTTTCAAATATGAATAACATGAAAATTTTCAAATTTTAGTCAAAGATTTGTTTGCTCAAATATGAACAATATGAAAATTGTATATAAAGTAATATGAAAGCAATGATAAGTCATGAAGTAGTTAAAACAAGGAAAGAGATAGGAAAAGAGAAGGGATATTCAAGTGATTGTAAGCAATTAATGGTAGACATTCCAAAGATGATTTATACATATTGTAGACATCCACTTATTACTTATGAAATTAAAAAAATTTGATCATGCAAGATCTTAAGGAACTTATTTTTATTCATCATCTATATCCATTTGTTTATATGAAATCCTCCATCCTATATACACAAAAGAATTTTTTTTCAATTTTTTTCTAACTATTGATAAAAATGTCTAGGCATATTTTTCATAAATAAACCTTCTGATTGCAATAAAAGTATTCATTTTTTTTTAATTTGATATTTTATGAAATGATTACATTATGTTTTGAAGATGTTGCATTCCAATTGAAATATAGGTGGCAAAGTTGGATTTATACTCACATTATATAAAGCCCTAATCATAGTGAAATGTCTCTAGTTCAAAGTTTTTCTTCCATTTTCTCTCCTTGGAATTTAGTCCTCAAAGTATATATATGAAGTTAAAATGATGTCAAGCCTTGCATTTAGGCTTGGAAAGTCAAAGCAATTTTCACTACTCACTTAATATCCTCTAAAATCCTAAGGCATTTTTTTTAATATTAAATTCCATTCAAACCTACCATTTCTACTGCAAAGTGCAAAAACTTTGAAAATTACTTTTTTTACATATCTAACTATCAAATCTTGTACTAGATTGGTATAAAAATGTGAGGGAAATTTCAAAAACTTTAATTGTGTAGATTGCAAGATATTTTTGTACTTGAAGTAAAGTAAACTATTTTTTTGCACAATTTTTGCCTAAATTTTAAGACTTAAATCTTATTATGTAAAAAAAATATATTGAAGAATTGAGTTGAACGTTTAGAAATCAAAAACAATGATGTGAGCATGAAAATGTGAACATGTGAGCCTTGAGTATGTGTATAAGTATATACACTATAAACATTGAAGGTACTTATAATAAAAACATCTATACTATAGGTATCTATTATATAAATATACTACACTAATAGAAGATTTCATTAATAAAGACAATTATACCATAGGTGTATAGTCTTTTAGGCTCATAGGCTCACACTCCTAAGGTCATCCAATAGCAACCCTTGAATCCCAAAAAGCACTTAATGTTCATTTAAAAAAGAAATTATAATGCACAACAAGTTTAAGATTGAACAAAAAACTAAATTGCTAATAGCTTTAAGATGGAATTGAAACACAACAATTGTCCCAATGATAAGATTGTTTTAGCAAGTGAATTTAATTTGGTCAAATAACGTATTTTGAAAAATTCTAAAATTGCATTAAAAAATTAATTATATAAATTTTTTTTAAATGATATTTACATTACTTGAAAAACAAGATTGTCCTTTACTTTCACATCACTAGTTCAAATAGAATGAATCTAAGTTTCATATGCACGGTTGCTAGTATGTGAGTATAGAAGTGTAAGCTTATGAGCCTCAAAGATGATGCACCTATAGTATAGGTGCTTACACTATAGAAACCTTCTATGATAAGAGTATATTTATATTATAGGTACCTATAGTATAGGTATTTTTACTATAAACACCTTCAAAGGTGATAGTATATCTACTTATATACATATTAGAAGCTCACATGCTCGCATGTTTATGTTCACACACTAGCATTGTTGGTTTCAAACGTAGACAAAAATACTTTCTATGAAAAATTAAAATTTGAAAAATCTAATTTTGACTTTTTATGATTTTCTTGGTATTGCCCAAAGAAACCATTTTGGGCTTAGAGTGACAATACTTTTGGTTTGAAGGGCCAATTGAAATAAAAATAAAAAATCCTTCAAAACTAATGTATTTATCTATCTTCAAAAATAGTTAAAAGAAAATCAAAATGAAAATTGAGATTGCAAGAGCCTATTTAAAATCCATTTTGTATCCCATAAAAAAGAGATTATAGGGGTTATACATGCCTTGAACGTACAAATTAAATTTTTGACAAGCAACAAGCCCCATACCTTGTGTCAAGGAGATTATTGATTCTCTTTTGAACTACCCTTGAGACACCATAATATTGTTCAAAAATTAAAGAAACAAGGTTAACATAGATATATTTAAATATAATACTTCTTCAAGATTTGTAAGTCTTGAAGGTAGCTGGAAAATAAAATCATGTGCACTTGTTAGAGAATGGTTTAGGAAACCAAGAAAATTGGTTTCATATTCTTTTGAGTTTATATCAATATAGTACAAATTTGTGCAAAACAACTGGATAGATGCACCTACTATAGATTGTACCCTACTATAGATTGTACACCAACATACTAGTGGTCAAAAAAACACTCAAAAGCATCAAACTCAAAACTTTGTGTCACGTGCAAATGATTGGCCAACACAAAACCTGCCCACATGACTATAACAACTTTCTTGCAACCCCACATGTCTACTTTGTGGGTCTCACTACACTTGAATTTAGATTATTTTTTAGGTGTCACTAAACAACTCTTGATACTTTTAGGTATATCTACCTTACTACAGTAGTGGGCACCAAAAGCCTCCAAGGCTCAAACCCTATGGCGGCAGCCAACGGATCCTTCTCCAACAGCCACGACAGGTTTAGAGTGTTTTTTTGTTGTACATGGCTGTACAGATTATTCAAGAATTATTTAATGAAATCCTTCATGCAGAACAACAATGAGAAGGTATCACGTGTACGTTACTGTACAGAAATGGGCGGCACGAGAACCTGGTTGCCCACGAAACAAGGACCACTTCAACGACAATGACTGGAAGCCAGGAAATGAACAGACCCTAGTCGCACTCACAGCTAGCGTTAAGGAATGCGATGGGCAGACTGACCAACGGCAGGACGTCACGAGCCAGGCCAACGGAACAGAGGTGGATGCCAAGCTGCAACTGAGTGACTTAGTGAGGGATTTGTATTTCATTTTTGGGGAGACAGTGCAGAAGCGATTTCACTCGAGTTAAGTGATTTCAGTTTCTTTCAAACATCGACGAGGATGAAGCTTGCCCAAATGTGGTTGATAATTCATGAATGAGTGCGCAAACTGTCATTCGAAATGGACCATTACTCTGCTCGAGTTGAACGATTTCACCAATTGCGAAAGGAGCCGAATACTGTACTGCCTCAAATAATTGTGTATCACATTTCAACGATGTATCGCTCGAAAGAATGAATCCCTGGCTGCAAACGAACGCAGTCTAAAAGGTAAAGGCAGGGAGGAATGTGGATTGGAAGATGGCAGAAAGCGGCTTCCATGGGTGTGGTCCCATGCTGTTTCGGGAAAGCCTCAATTTGCCGTGACTCCTCGAAGTTCGCCTTTTCCAATTTTTCTAACGAACTTAATTACCCCCTATAACGTGGCTGCGGACACTAATAAGTACTCTCAGTGTCCCAAGGAAGACAGAGAATCCTTCTATGACATGTGCAGATGTTCTTTTTTTTTTTTTTTGACACAAATAAAAACATGTGCAGATGTTCATCCCAGGAATTTTGCACAGCAGCTTGACCTCCAACGAGTGCGCTTGTTTTTTTTTAAGCAAATGATTCCCATGAGGCAAACCTGCTTTTCGTTTTCGTGAAGTTCCGTCAGTTGACTCAGTTCTTCTTGAACTGACACATGGCAACAGTATCTGCCCAGTCTATCACTGTAGATATACTGTAGTGCCATAACAGCTAAGCGTGCGTGTGTTCCGAAAGTTGGCTTTGAAATGCGAGCGAGCGATTTCTCTGACGGAGGAATGATCAGAAGTCTTTCCGATGTTCAAATGTTCCTGGTTTGCATTTGGGCAAGCTTGTTAGATGGCGAGAGAGAAGCTTAGTTGAGTGAGCTTCTGTTAGTAGTTTGCATTTGGAATTTCGTCGAGCTTAGCGGGGTGCGCGCGGGGCTGGTGAGCAAGCTGGACTGTGCTGGAGCGCTGGCTCCGTCTGACGTGGGCGGAGGTGAGGTGGAACTCTCGGCGCAGTCGCCGGGCAAGCAAGGATTCTGTTGTACCAGTAAGTTGCTTGCAAAAGCGAGGAGCCCGCTGCTTTCACTCTTTCTTGAAACCACGAGAATATCATTTTTTTACTGAATAGATAGCCAGCCAGGCGCTCAGGCGACCAGTGATTTTTTGCGTGCGGTGTCTCTTGGGGCGAAATTGCGATCGGAGCAGGAGGTCTCTGGAGGCGAAATGGAGGAGGGCGTGTGGATTGGTAAGCTCTTGCTCTTCGTAGTTGACCAGATGTGCAGAGCACTGATAAATTAATTCGACCCTCAGGCTTTCGATCTGTCCGTGTCGATCGACCGGGGCTTGCAGCAGCAATCGTACAGTACCGACTGTCGGGACATGGCTGCCTGGGATGTGGATTGTACCGCTGGGTAATTTAATTCGTACATTAGTTATTTTGTTCACCCACAATTGATTTCACGAGTCAGTTTCATCTTTCTAATATTTTCGTCTAATCTTTTCGTAGGGCGCTGCAAATGCCGGGAAGGAAGTAGTGTCTTCCCAACGTTCAAGCGGCGACGCTGACGTCTCCGTTGTATGGCGATGTACTACAGGTAGTACTAAGTGATGGGATTCAATTCAAGGGCCACGAGAGGACTGGTCGTGTGCAGAAACTAGCTTACTCTTGTGGCGATGGGCGTCGATCCCTGTGGACTCCATGACTACGATCCAGTGTGAGTGATTTGCGAAGCTCCCTGGAACTCGAGTGGTGAAAAAAAAAGAAGAAAAAAGAATTGGCAAGCCATGGATCGGCGCGAGTCGAAGATGAGGACGATGATGTCGGGTCTGATGAACGCCCAGCATCGGCGGAAGCGAGTGGAAGCCAGCGAGCATGTGTTGGAGACGTACCATGAGTCTTTTTTGTATGGCAGAGTGTCTCCTAGTGTTCGAGTTCGCGGCACAATTCGGGGCGGCTGGTTAGGTCTCTTGTGGCACTTCGTACGTCCCTAGCCTTGAGCTTTTCCAAACTCCCCTTCCTTCCAAACCTGTGCTTTCGCTGTGGCCCAAACGCTTCTGCACCACGAATTGAAATGTGCTGCTTCATACGTACTACTGCGTTCTTTCTGTCCTGAGCCCTTTACTCTGGTTGATGGTGCAGATGGAGTTTGTCTTGGCTCTCACTTCGGGCGTTCTTTACGTTTATTCCACGTAAGCTAGCTATTTAGCTTCCACGGTTGACATTCTGTCAGTTAAGTTCCAGAATGGGCAGGCTATTTCCATTATCTACAGGTGTTGAATCTTTTTAGATTTGCTCCTACGCAGGTACCACGATTTCACCAAATTCAATTGGGCGAGCCGAGCTCAGAACTACATTAGCCTGGCTTTTGCTATCGATTATATCCTCCGGGTGTACAGGTATGAGGTTGCTCAGAATTGCTCTTTTCTGTTCCGTCACTTGCTGTGGTTCTCTTGATGAGGGGTAGATTCCTCTTGCATTGTTGAGTCATTTTTCAAAGTACTAAATCCTACGGAGTATGAAAATGCTTGAGTTGGAGGAGAGTATCCGCTTTGTGGAAATATCTGCTGGACTTGTGAACTTGACCACGATTGAGCCCCTGGAAACTGAATTGTGAACTCGAATGCAAGTACTGAGATGCCCTAAACTGTTTGGCTGTGTGCAGTGAATCTGCCCGCTGGAATTACATTTTTTCATTCTGGGGTCTGATCGACTTGTTCAGTGCAATACCCATCATATTTTTTGCAAGGTATGGTCCCATATCTGTTGTGAAAATTTCTTGGATATCTGTTCTTACTGGTATCATCTGAATAATCTTTTGCTTCCATTGGGATCTCCCGTGTGAAGGCTTTCTGAATCCGTTCCTGGATACATGATGATGTGGCCGTTTTCTTATATTTTTTAGCTTATTGGTACAGGCCGTCGAGCTCATTGCCAGCCCTGTTTGCGCATTTTACAAGTTTCTGCGTATGATTTTTGTTTCATGACAGTGTATTGTGTCGATTCTGTGGTTTTTCCGCACAGGTCAGCAAATAAAAATGGACAGTTCCTTAAGCTTCTTCAGTTTTTACGCATTGCAAGGTACGTATGCTCCCATTTCAGTTATTGCGCGGTATGATTACAAAGCTAGCACTGCTGTAGTCCATCCCTTTCTCGGTTTGATGAATCCGTTTTCACTCACGTGCAGGATAATATCTTTGATGAACAAACTAGGGATTGTGGGAAGCACTGTCCTACAACAGATTCTCTTACTGATAACATCGACATTCGTAGCTGGTAAGCTTACGTGAAATGATCCTTTTAAAGATAAATTTTCTCTGAGGCGAGTTTGTGATTTCTGGCAAGTGACCGTATGACAATTGACAAATGATTTGGGTGGGACTTCAATTCTCTGGATGCACTACTAATTTATATCTTTTTTGAGAGTCTTAAGACGGAAAGTGTTTTGGGAGTGATGCAGTGTTCCTCATTGCGGGCATACTTCAGTATGTGGAATACTACGGAGCTTCAGAAAGCAGGAAAGCGGAATGTCCTGCGGAGGGATGCATCAACTTCTGGGACGCCTTTTATTTTATCATTGTTACTGTATGTCAATCTTCAAATTTCGTTCTCTTGTCATATTTTTTTCCATGCTGATATTACTGCTCCATGATAATGCCAACTATCAGAAGCTCATCCAGGAAGCATGGACCAAAAGGAGAAAGAAGAGATTTAAATATTGCTTTATCATCTTTATTTGAAAGGCAATTCTCTAATAATGAATATTGGTCTTTTTAAATTGAATATAGTTTTTTGAAAGTAGTACATACTTCCTTATAAAAACTGTCACTCAAAAGGGCCCTTCCATGGTTTTGAATTTTGTTGGATCTCATTGGCAATCAAAAGTAGAATTTAGGTTCTTTTAGCATATATATATATATATATATATATATATATATATGAGATTGATGCTGGCCCTGCCACAATCTTTCAGGCTGTGCATTGATTATTGCGAGAGTACACTAAAGAACACTTATCACTGCCATCAATGTGTTAATTTGACTAGTATTTTTTGGGTAGAAGTCCGTTGAACTCCATTCATGATTATATATGTGCTCTATCTTGAGTACTTTGTTAAAGGCGGAGTCTAAATGACTGCTTAACTGTAATTGAGAGTAACATTAAATGGTTATCAAATGGACGTCTAGATTTCCAGCTCTAACTTCATTCCTTTCAAGTAGTAACCATCTCATTTATCGATTGCACAGATCTCTACAGTTGGATATGGCGATATAACCCCCAAAACTACACTTGGGCAAGTAGTGGCCATTTTCGCAATCATGGCAGCTTTGAGCTTTATTCCAATTCAGATTGGAAAAATCACTTCTCTTGCTTCTCGAAGGTTCGTCGCAGTTGGTCTAAACCTTGTTGCTTGATGAGAGGGAGGGCTTGCAATTCAGTCCGCAATAATAATGTGTGCTTGGTCTAAGAACTCGTCAATTACATACCTCAAGATTTGTTGGTGCACCTTCACCTCTACTCTCTCCTTTATTGGTTTCGAATGCCGCAGGTCTTTTCTTGTGTATCATTTCTTAAGTAAAATCTGGGTCTAAGCATGCTCCATTTTATTGTTTCAATTCCACAACCTCATCCTTTCCCTCCAAACAATAGAGCCAGGCTTAGCATCTGAGTTTAGGCCTGAAGTGGATTCCTGAGTGCTGCGTTTTGAGCAGGCCTTATGGAGGAAATTTCAACGAGAGAAAGATAACAGATTCACGGTATATAATCATTGGCGGAAGTATCTCATTTCAAGCTGTGCAAGAATGTCTGGCAGAATTCTTCAATCCCACTCATTGTCAAGGTGATGGAATCAGTCAGTCAATTCACCTTTGTATTCATGAGAAGTCTTCACGAGATCATGGAAGCATTTATTGAGCGAGTATGCGAAATTAAAGTTGTTGATGCAAGCAGAAAAGAGGAGTTACAGTTCGTATATTATTTTGAATGAACTCAGAAGCAGGTTATGGGCATGTGGAATTGTCGTTTTGTTCACAGAATCTCTTTTACTTCTACAGATTTGGAGATATATCCATTACGTGTGACAATCTTGGCTCCTTTCAGTCCCTCGTAAGTATTTTCTAAATAAATAATCAAGTTCCGTATTGCTATCTCCTGCAAATTCCAAGTGTTGGATTTGAAATCGCATTGATTTGAGCTTTACGAATTTTTGACATAGGAAGGTATAAATAAGGAGTTTTTATTACACCTGACGTATGCTTGGCAGATTCGAGATGAAGCAACTCCTGTCTCTGTATAATGGACTGGTGGAGTTCATCGAGGGGTCTCCAATTCGTCAATCAGACTTGAGTAGAGTTTCTGCAAAACGTGCTTCTGTATTTTTCCTACTTGCTGACAAAGATGTGGAGGTACGACTACTGTTGTAAACCATTCTTGTTTTCGCTTACCCTTGTGAACTACTTCACTGAATCTGTATTGCTGCATTTTAAATTCATTCTTTAACTAATTCACGGAAGACATTCTCTGTAGCAGGATCGTGGTTTAGAGGATGCAGCACAGATGGTGAAAGCGCTTGCTGTTCACCGATACTGCAACGACTACACCAGCAACACCCGCATAATTGTGGAAATTTTGGAGCCAGAGACCGAAGCTAGTGCTGTGTGGGACGTGATGGATAATCGAGGAATCGAGGTTATTTGTCCAACAAAATTCCACTTCAAGATGATCGCTCGCAGGTTCGCCTTTACCCGTGTTCTCTATTACATGTATGATTATGCGTCTGTAGATTTCGTAGCATAACCAAGGTTTCACTTTTTTTCTGCAACACCTGAGGTATATGAACACAAGAAGGTTTTTAAGAACATACGTGAGTCGATGGCTGCAGCTGCCTCGTGAAAGGGCTCTACACATTCATCACAAACCTATTCACGTCGGAGATCAAGATGAGAAAGCTCCCAGCGAACTACTTTGTGTCGGAGTACTTTCACAGTTTTGATAATGAGTTGTATCCTCTCATTTTTCCAAAGGCTTGCTGTGGCATGCTCTTTGAAGAGGTATGTCCTGATACTTGCCAGGCAATAACATAATCCCTGAATTTGTTTTCTGTGAGTTGTGTAAATGATTCAGTCATTTGCTTGATTCAGGATGAGCTTGCATTTTCTGTACTTCTGCAAAATTTGAAGGCAGCTAACCAACTTGGTGCGACTAACAGGTAGTGGAGTTTGTGTTTGAGGAATTCAACGTGGTGCTTTTTGCTCTCGATGTGAATGTGATGGATCAGGAGAATGAACAGGAAGTGCGAAAGGTAATCGAATCGCAGCTGCAGTACAAGCTGAATCCTAGCTTTTGGTTGCATATATCACCGTATGTTGCAGTCATTCTTGTCTAATTTCCGCCGTGGAATTCATGGTTTGGCTGGACTTCACAGGTTTTCCTGCATCCGAAGGGGCATGTCATAGATGCCGACGACGTGGGATTAGTCATATGCTGGGACTTGGCCAGCGCATACGCCATTTCCAAGTATGGAGACCAAGAAATGAACAATAAAATGAAATGGAAGAGAAAGAAGCACGTGTCCAGCAAGGAGCTCCAGAAGTACCGGACGGGACCCATTGTCGATGACGCGGAAGACAGCGGTACCGCGGCTCACATGTCCTACACTGTGGCAGGCGATGTCGAAACCCTCGAGTCACGAATGCGCTCTGAAATATCCAATCGAGGCTTTTCGGAAAGATCCAGCAGAGGTGGAGGGAGCCAGCCGGGAAGCAGCCAACATGGAAACAACCAACGTGACGGCACTGACGATACTCTCGAATCAGGTGAATTTCTAGTACCAACTCTGAATTCAAAAGACGACCATGATCAATCAACAGGAGGGAGTGACCCCAAACCCTAAGCTTTAAAACCCTAGAAGCGCTGAAATTGCTGTGAACTCGTTGAATTTCGATCTTCAACCCTATTCTTTTGGCATAAGAAATGGCAGGAGGTTAGTGCATTTTCCTCACCTATTTCATTGTGCAACTTTGGTCATCTCAACCTCTGGACACATTGGATTTGATCGAGTTTTCGAGGTGGCAGCCTATGAAGGAGGCCATGTCCGCTAGTTATTTCGACCGCGATTTTTCACGGAGATAGGTCGTTGAATTGGTTTCCACCCTACTCCCTATAACGCCTCCTAAACTACGCGTAACTTCGCCCAATATACTGGCTTGCATATATCATCGAAGTAGGAAACGGGAGAGCTAGCGAATTCAGTGTCGATAGGCTGCAGCAAACTAAACATGCTGGCGTGCACATGTGGGGGTGATGTCTGTCCACGTCTACAGGCCATGGCCAAGACGGGGCTTACGCATCCGACGCTGACGAAGACAGTGGGGAGTACCCGCGCGGGGTGTCTTTGGAGCGCGCCACGGAGATGCTGTTAGCCTGGCCACCGATCGGCCCGGCGCATGTGCAGCCCCACCCCGCCGTGTTGGAGCGGCGCCAGGACGTCATTCTGGAGAACCTGCGTACACGGACGGTGCCGGTGGTGTCCTTGAAAGTGCCACACATCCTCGTGTGCTGCCAGAGCCACTGGCCAGATAACATCTTCTACTTCATCAAGGAACTCCGGAAGCCGGACCTGCCCAATCCCCCCATCGTCATTCTACACCCCAGTGAGCCCACCGCCGCGCAATGGGGCAAGGTGGGAGTCTTTGACGCGGTCTATTTCCTCAAAGGCTCCCCCGTTTACGAGCTCGACCTCATGCGCGGAGGAGTCTTGCAAGCAGGTCGGTCTCCTATCCCATGGTAAAGAATATATGAACATATAGTTTGATATATCATGAAAAATGATCAAGTTACATCTTTATGTGCTTGTAGGCGACACACTTTCCTGAGAGCTACAACTCTTAGTAAGAACTATCCTTTCTTTACAAGAGGGCACGATCCGTATGACAATGTTTTATACTAGTGTAACATACGAATACTACAAATGTATCCAACATCCGCTCGTCTAAATCGATCGGTGCATGCGTGAACGTCCCAATTTGATCTATTTTCTCCTCTGTTGCTGGCTTCCTTACGCTGTCTGATACCGTGCCTGTCGTGTACGCAAGCAGAGAAGGTGGTCATTCTGGGCTTCCACGATGTCGCCGTGGAGCTCAGTGGGGAAGGGGCCGAAGGCATGATGAGCAGGGCCAAGCGCAACATTCCCTCCGCCCAGCGAAGCGACGTGGACAACATCGTCATCTCCGCCAACGTGGAGCGACTGGTGGGCATGGAGGCCGGGGTGATGATCATTGACATGCAGCATACGTTTGCCTTGTACTACCTGCAACCCAAGTTCGAGATCCAGAAGAAGCATGTCATCAAGGCCGACTACAAGCGCAATCCGGAAGCGCTAGTGCACTTCGGACCGTCCTACATGGAGGGCAAGGCCGTTTCGCCCATGTTGCTGGGCTTTCTTCTGTGAGTTACCGTAACCTCATCCCTGACGAACGGAGAGAGGCCCTCATTTTTGGCAGCGCTTTTGATTTAGTCTTTGGGGGGACGTACTTTCGTTTACTTAATAGGATTTATGTTTCGACATGATCCATCTCTGCAATGAATGTTCTTCTCTGGTTCTGGTGATATAAGATTTGGCCCAGACTGTTTGCAATTTTTAGAATATGATCCATCAAATGGGTCATTCTGAAACCACCAAATCTGAGGCAATGCTACGACGCTCTTCTCGCTACCTGCGCATCCTCGTGCCTGCAGCTGGCAGAGTCTAAAATAGTAGTTCTTCAGCAGGATTTGAATCGTTTATTCCCACAGGAACAACAGTAAGGTTTGATTCTCGAGGTGCGTAGCTTGGATTACAAGAAGTCTCATGTGGGGCTGTGGGCCCAAATGGGTGGATCATGCAGACGCTCATCATTCTACAACAAGAACACCGTGTCCATTGTGGAGCAACTGATAGAAGGCGGACACTCGATACGCAATGGCAAGTTGAGTTACCAGAGTCCACGGCTGCTGCGGCAGATAGCAGCGCCCAAGGAGTATTGGAACCGGCAGTATGGCGATCTGTTCGTGGGGCTGCTGCGCGACAAAGGCATGCTGGCGGTGGGCTTGTATCGAGCGCAGGGCACGCTGGGCGCCCCCACAGCCTACGTCTTCACCAACCCCATGAAAAACACGGTCGTGCACGACGTCGATCTCGTCTATGTCATCTCATAGCAGGCTTCGCACCCCAAATCCTAATCCCTGAGCGACCCTGGACCCCACTACACTCTCCGTCTCACGCATCTTCAGTACCCGGCAGTCAAGGTACAGACATGCGATTTTCGAGCTCCAACCTCGTAAAACTGTGAAATTGGAATTGCTGTCAAATATTCAGAATTTCATGTAATTGAGAACAGTTAAGTGCATTGGAAAGTTTAGATAAACTAGTATTTCCATGTTGTATAATATTTCATATAGAAAGTATAAAATGCACATCAGTTTGGATATTTTGGCATGATTTGTACCACCTTGAGCATAAATGACGTCCATTCTATGAATTGTGCAAATGACAACGTTCAAGCACATTTTTTAATTTTGAAGACTCTTTTCTATGCACATTTAATTGTAGTATCTATTTGTCTCATATTTTGTGATTGATACTTGTTTTGAAAATGGTCTTTTAGAAATTTTCAAAGATTTTTAATGGGGTTCTAATCTAAAGAGTTAAGTGAGCAATTTAATTTTGTCATGTATGAGCTTTTTCTATACCAATTAGATAGACAAATGTGATGCACTTTTCCATGACTATAATGTCATTCAAACGATCATGGAGGAAATAAAAGTCAAATCATGTATCCATGTCCCCCTTTGTCAACAAAATTGACAATAGTTTTGCTATTTGCAAGCATGATGACTAAAGGATACTTATCATAGGCATTAAAGTACTCCATATTATGACAAAAATATAACCAAACTTGAAAGTAGGACACAAGCAATCCCATTGATACTTGTAAATTTGATGCAAAATTTATATTGTCTACAAATGCTTGCCACCCTTGAAGGATAGCATCCCCATGTGAATAGTGTTCTTCCAATTGTCCACACTTTAGTTCACATCTTTGTGCTAATGTGCATCTTCAAAAAAAACTTTTTTACCATGTACAATATGATTGTTGAAGCCAAAAGCCTAAATATATTTTCTAAATAAACACATGCAAACTTTTGTATTCATTTGGGCTTGAATTGCAACAAGAGTACACAATGATCAACAACTACAAGTTGTGCCAAGTACTCCTTATAAGATAATTATGCATGCTACATCTAATTTATATCCAATTTCAGCATCAAAAAATCCCACTTCTATACTAGCAATGCAAGCCTTTCTTTATGTTATGAGAAATTAGAGATTCATTGTGGATACAAGAATTGGCTTTAAGATACTCTTGAATTGTTACAACTCTTCCTTCAAAACACTAGAAGAAAACCGTGTTTTTTTTAATGTCTAGCCCTCACATACTCATATCTAGAGGTGAACATCTATATGTCTAGACAGATGTCTGGATGTCACAATGTGCATTTCAATGTCTATAGTAGATTTTTTTGTGTGTTGGAGATGAAGGTGTAAAATTCTAGTGAAAAACAAGATGTGCTTCCATTGACATCGACTTTTTGCTAGCGTTGGTTGAAGACAGGGTGATGTTGGAATCGATGTCTATAGAAACATTCATTGCCACGTCAGCTTCATTGACCCATTTTGACTTTGGATAATTTTATAAGAATTATTTTGGTTCAAAATGAAAATGCTGCCCAAGTAAGAAAAAACGAAATGGGCAGTGACAGAAAAAATTCCAAGGGAAAAAATGATGACGTGGCTGTTGACGTCACATCTGACATCAAATATTCATGACATGGCAGATGCTATAATCTGACGTGGCAGATTGCCACGTCACTACTTTCAGGTACTACACAAATTTAATGTTCTCTTAGACGTCAGAAGAGACTTAATTAAGTCATAGTAGATGTCCTCTGAGACATTTATAAGTCTCATAAGGCACCTTGTAAGAGTGTCATGTTCATTTAGACGTTGAGTGTGACTTTAATGCGTTCCAACAGACTCTTATGAGACGATAGGATGGACCTTGTGACATTTATGGGAATTTTTGGACGTTTTAGGTAACATATTCTAGAGTTCAGAGGTGTTTAGCGTTGTACAAAAGTTAACTCCTATTGTTTGAAATTTCATGTATTCTTCATTAAACTCAAAAAAAGTTACTATATATAAACATAAAAGACTATGTCCAAAGTTCATCCTTAACATCCTATGCCATAACATTTTATAAAGTGGTCAAGGGACACTAATATTCTATCTAGCATTTAGGAGTTTGGAGAAATTCTTTCATTGCAATGAGGATTGGATCAAGATGTTCATAGTTTGAAGTCTTCTATTTTCTATGACAACAATGACGTTTTTATAGGGTTCAAACATGTCACATGATGTACAACAAGTGAAGCGGATGAAGTAGGATAACACAAGATGTTTCAAGAGCATTGCAATATAAAAGTAATATAATAAGAAAGCTTGTTTCTATAGAATATTTTCAAAGGTATTTTATGTGTGGCTATTTACCTTAATTCTTGTATTTAAGATTACTATATTTTTACATAAAAAGATACAAAGGGCATATTTTCAATACCCTATAATTTTTGTAAATTCATTCTTGTTACATTTAAAATTGAAATTTTTTTCCTTCTACTACATATATGTACAAGATTTATACCATGAAACCAACAACAATCAATTCAATTTAAGTGCTATTGACAAAGTGGTAGTTTTCAACTTTTAAAGGTCAATTGTTCATTGAACAAACAATTGAAAATTTAGGTAGTTTCCTATGAAGTGAATTTGATTGGATGTTCATAAAATTTTAACATAAGATGTGAATATGTCTTTAAGTGAAAATATATATTTTTTCCAACTAGGGATCCAAATCAAAGTTATGCTTCTCTAAATTTTTTTAGTAGGTTGGAAAATTTGGAT
The DNA here is from genome assembly GCA_947034885.2 of Thuidium tamariscinum. Lineage (NCBI taxonomy): Eukaryota > Viridiplantae > Streptophyta > Bryopsida > Hypnales > Thuidiaceae > Thuidium > Thuidium tamariscinum. The sequence continues at coordinate 358,373 of OX344755.2, read as the reverse complement.
ATCTTTGGCACATCTTTTGCAAAAACACTCATTGACTTTTGAAATTTGGAAAATATACAAAAAATAAAATATGGTATTTAAGTGTCTAAAAAAATTTTGAAAGCCTAAATCCTAAATCCTCAAATTCACAATTTCACACTAACTATGTAGCTTTTTGAACCCTTGTCATAGAAATTACACAAACATTCACAAAAACAAACAAAATAAGAAGTCATTGTACAACACAATAGAGCAAAATCCTAAATCCTAACTATTGAAAATACTAAAGTGCAGGAAGATGAAGTCAAATGAGCATCATCTACAATGACTTTGAACCAACAAAAAAAATCATTTCAATTTTTTTTAATCTAGAATGCACACAATTGCAATATAATAATGAAAATTTCCTAAATTAAACAATTTTACACTTTTGGTATTATAATTGTATAATTGTTTGACAATATTTTTAAAAAATTTGTATATTTTAATATTGAAAATTCATTGCTTGTATACACCAATTTTACAAATGTGCATTACTGCAATTATTCATAAAAATTATACTTTCAATATCAAATTAAATATATTTTGCAATGCTTAAACATATAATTTTCATTATCTAAATTGTGGTATTGTTTACTAAGCCACTGGACAATATTCATTTATGGTAGCTACAATATTTCATTTATGCTTGTCTTCTTCTATATTGATTCAATATTTCGTTAGTACTATACTGTTAAATATTTGCATTAATATTGAAAGTTATCCACATCAATACCGTTTCACTTGGAAGAAGAATTTTTTTCCAATCGGTAGATTACTTGTCACTTGTCATCAACTATCACTAAAATTGGTAGCTTGACTTCTCTCTACATCTTAGGAAATCCAACCCAACTCATAGAATCTAGCCCCTTAGTTTCTTAAATCCAAATTAGGTATAGGTAAAGCTACCTATTATCACCTACCCTTCATTATAAATAACTTTAAATATTTCATTTTAATGATGCTAGTTTACTTTTTAAAATTATCTAAATTTAAGAGAAGTTAATTAATACCACCTTGCATTTGATTGCACAATATAGTTTAAAAAAAATGGAGAGTTCTCCCCCCAAGATTTCATTACATTCATTGGAAGTTCTAACATGTAATAGACAATGCAAGATGTTATCTTATATGTTTTGCACCCTATAGTGTGCCACGTTAGCACACTTTGCCGCCATGTGAGGCTTTTAAAATTATTTTTAAGGTGTCAACTGAGATGTCAATTGAAACATCAATTAAGACATGAAGATATTTTTTGCAATATCAATTTAGACGTCATTTGAGATGTCCAAATAGACAAGGTTCACAACCTGTTGCACTAGGCAAATCCCATATGGTTTGTCTTTCCTCCTAGCACCCCATTAGTATAAATATCTTGCCTTCTCATGTCAAAATATTCATATTATAAATGGTTTTTCAAGCCATGCAACACAGTTTCCATATATGGTGTATTATATATGGATTACAATGTATAGCATATTAAATATGATGTATTTATATGGTGTACAATGTATGGTGTATGATGTATTATATACAATGTATTGTGTATGGCATGTTGTATTCATTATATTTGCATTGGTACATATGTTGTAGTAGACATTATAACATACATGTGCATTATGTAGAATATGTGTGACTAGTAGATATATTAGTGTCATTCTAAATTGTAAATTTAATCACACAAATGTCCAATGTGACATTATTTTGTTTGTTTGATTTGTACTAAATATTTTAATAGACGTTCATGATGCCATCAAAGTTGACATTGCAAGATATTTCAATGTCTATATTGATGTCTTTGTAAATGTGTATAACTCAAATATTATATCTGTTACTACAGTGTTGAAGTCTTACAAGACATTATATGTCAATATATTTGTATCCTTGCCTACACCACATGCACGGAGATGAACATCATATGAAACACATAGATGTCTCTAATGATGTCTTTTGAGACATAAAGATGTCTTTGTAGACATCATAGAAAACACCCCCCAAAAGCTCAAAAGATAGTAAATGTGCTTTTAAAAATCTGCCACGTCACCATTTGAACATGCCACATCACCCCATTTTGACCCCCAAATGAGCTGACGTGGAAGATGCCACATCAACAAAATCTGGATGGATGAAAAAAAATCCTAGCTGGCTACCCGCGCCTACGTGGCGCTAAATTTTCAGCCACATGGCACTCTTTCAGGACCCCGTTGACCGGTGTTTTTTTGGATGTCTAGCCCTTGACATGTTCATGTCTGCGTGTTCTTTTGGATGTCTTGTTGATGTTTTTTTAACGCGATGTATTTGGACATCCGTGTGGACATGGAGGATGTCTAACCCAACATCAACATGCATGAATGGACGTGTCCAGAAAAAGACCGTTTTCTTCTAGTGAAATGAGCCTTTGAAATGCAAACAAACCTCCCAATTTGAGCTCTTCTCTCCTTCTAATTACTTTAAAGAAATATCATGGTGCCTAATTGCACAACTCCATTGTGCATATACTAGTTGAAATGCACACATCTATATTGTCATTGTCATTTGTGGGTCATTGCAAGAAACACCGGTCCTATTCTTTGTCACGATTGAAGTGACATTGTTGTATCTTGCTAAAACTTTTAAAGCATGAAATCCAAAAGTTTGAAATTTTTATTGGACATGCCTAACTTGGTGTTAATCAGATCCCTTATTTTTTGAAATTTTTTAAAAACAATTTTATATTTTTATTTTAATTTAGCTAATTTGTCACAATTAGTAATTTTGAGATTTTTACTATATTAGGAGTACCCAAATTTAATGATCTAGTGCTCAAAATTTCATGGTCTATTTTCATAATAGAAAATCATGTATCTACCAAAGGAAATTTGATAATTTATTATTTTATGTCCTGCACATGAATACAAACAACAATCCCATTGCACCCAATCTCTTAACATTGAAGATGGTTCTTGGATCATTTTTTTGGTGAAATCTTTTCATCATCAACTATCTCCAAATGTCCAATTTTTATTTTTTCAAAAAAATTATTTTCCTACTTTTTACAAATTAAAATGTCAAAGTGCCTATTTTCATGAGATTTTGTACTTTTCTAGTTCACCTACTTAGAGAATTTTCCTACACTTCTCCTTCATAGGGTACTTTCTTTTGAAGGAAATATACACTAAATATATATTTTTAATTTTCTTAAAATTATTTTTCTATTTTAAAGCACTCTTGAAAAAAAATGACTACAATGGTAAAAGTGTAAAAAAATCGGTCGGTGTTTCTTGCAATGACCCTTGTATTTGAGATGAAATTATGAAAACAACACATGTATTGCCTTCACCAACTAAATGTGACTTTTCTCAACTAATTATGGACTTCTCATAATTGAAGACATTGGGATTAATGTAAAACAACCTCAACCACTTGACTACAATATGGAATTGCTCCTTGAACCATGTATAATTTTTTTGAAAGTTAATTATTGTGCATTTATGTGAAGGTCATTACAAAATTCATTCACAAAAGATTCTGGAAGAAGTGCCTGTAACTTTGTTGCTAGGTACTACATAACATAAGAGGATTTTTAGTCGTTTTAAAAGACCATGAGTTCTCGGACTATGAAAACTTGTTGAAATCTACCACATATGGTTGCTAGTATGTAAGCCTATGAGCCTAGAATTCTCTACACCTATAGTAAGGTGTCTATATTATAAACACTACAATGGTTACAATGTTTCTATGTTCTAAACACCTATATTATAAGTATTTATGTTATAAACACGTTCAATGAATGTAAGATACTTACTTATACTTAGGCTCAACTAAAGGCTCATAGGCTCACACTTCTATGCTCATATACTATAATCATTGATCTACTACGTAAACAAGCTAGCATAGCCAAGAGATTGCCATGTCAAATAATAGTAAAAATATAAATAAAATTTGGATTTTTTTTTTCATTTTTTTCTATTTTTCTAATTTTTTAAATAATTTTAAAATTTAAATTTATTTATTTTTAATTTGACCAGTAGTGACTCGTTCACAAATTTGGGAATGGGACTAAAACAGTTTCTTAGTGCTCCAAAATTTCTTCTTAAGTAACATTCTTCTTTTGAGCTTTCAATTCATTTAAGAATGATCAAGTGAATTCTTGTTTAGCTTTTTAAAAAAAAAAATTTGACTTCAAAGCTCATTTTGATTGGTTGTATAGATTGTACATCGAGGAAGTATAATAATTATACATTATTTTAGTTTATTGGCCATCTATATTTTGGCTTTGTTTGATATTGGTTTTTAGTGGATTTTGTCATAGTATACGATGCGGACTTTCTCAAAGTTAGGAATCTCCTTTTGCTTCTATTGTAGTAGGCTTTTTACTTTTTGATAATATTTTGGAGGACTCAAATGAATTTAAAACTTTTTTTTTGTTCAATTCGATCATTCTCAGGATCATCATATGCTCTTGCTTTGGGCCTTGAAGATGTCACTTGTAAATAAAACAACTCTTTAGGTAAGCTTATAACTGATTTTCAATCATATCATCAAAAAATCCAAGCCATTTATTCTACTATTGGTAAACTTGTTATAATACTACTTCTTACTCACCTAAGTGACCTAAAGTAACATTAGTATTTTCTGCTCTAAAAAAATCAATTCCTACAATGAATTTACATTAAGCAGGTAGAAGTTCCTATTGAGATCACAAATCACTCCATTACTACCACATAAGATATCAATTGTGGCCAAACTATCATTTATTGAAAAAACCCCATAATACAAACATTTCTCAAGTGTCCTTTATAGGTCCTTTGACCTTAATGGAATGTTCTATCTTATAAGGTGGAAATATTTGTTGGGAGAGCCTAGGGGAGGACACTTCCCGTTTTTTAATAACCTACGTGCGGCGGAATATAGGATACATTTAAATAATCTTAGGTAAAATTTATAAGACATTTACATATAAAATAGGGGACATTAAAAAGGCAAAGTGTTTAAAAAATAAAATAGGGATGATAATATGGTTGATTTTTCTGCTTTATGATAAAATAGGGGCTCTTTTAATGTTGCCAAGTAATTATTACAAGTAATTGATAGCCCCCCTAAAAATACCCCACCGCCGCACGTGGGTCCCCCAAATATACAAGAAGTGTCCTCCCCGGGGGGAGAGCTCTTCTAGACATTTCTCATGTGTCTTTTATGGGTCCTCTAACCTTAATGGAATGTTCTATTTTACAAGGTGGAAATATTTGTTGATGGAGCTCTTCTAGAGTATAGTAAATAATATGGAAAAATATTTTTGAGATGACTAAGCTTATATGCATCTTTCTTTTTCCAAAAACAAGTTGACCAAAATTCATATAAAACATTCCCTTGTTTTTTATTCTTTTTTCCAAAAAAAATTATCAATCCAATGAATGGAACTATATCCACATACCAAATGATTTACAATGGCCTTTCTACCTTAGAAGAAATAAGATGGTCAAGAAGTTTGATAAATCATGTTTGAATAGGAAGCTCATGGATTGTTGCTATAGCTTACAGATAGAATGGAGACAAAAATCTTCATATAAAGGTTTGGTTCTCCAATCGATTGATGGTGAGTGATCCTATTACAATAATAGGACTTAAAGCTTTTGGTGTTGGCTTGTACTTTCCTTTTTTTTAAACATTGGGCTTCCATCATTTTTCTTTAAAAAAATTTAAAAAAATCATGCAACCAATTTTGAATAATGATTTGCACAAGTGGCTTCAACCTTGTAGTCATTTGGAGATTGAAATCATCTTTCTCCTATATTTTTGTACTCAATTCATTTAATTCAATGATTTCATCTATACTTTAATGGTTTTTAAATTATTGTTTGCCAACTAATTTTTTTTTGTATTTTTCAAACCAAAAATGAATCTTGAATAGAAATTTACTAAATTTTTGCCTTGCAATGAAAATTTTCCAATAAAAAAATCACTTGAAAGCATCTTAATTAGAAATGGAGATGGAGATTACCATCAAGCATCTCTTGTAGTACAAAGACACTTCATTAGCATCAATATTACAAAATTATTTAGAAGATTGGACACTTATTCATCAATATTATGAAGTACCTAAAACATTGGACACTTTTTAACTCCTAAAAGACCATTGTCCCCTTGGGGGACAAAATGGATTTTGGGTTGGTGCCTATGACTTCAATTTTTTGGTGAAACTTTTAGAAACTTTATCCTAAGATAGAAAAAGTGATTAATTTTGTAAAAATACAATTTTTATTCAATCAATGCCTAGGAGCACAAGTTATACCTCAAAAAGCCCAAATTTTCATTTGATGGGCAACAAATTTCTTTACAAAAACTCAAAAAGTCAAATTTTTTTTTCTTCTAAAATAATACATTTTTTTCTACATGTAAAGCTTTGATTCATTCTATTTGGACTAGTAATGAGAAAGCTATGGACAATTTTGTTTTTCGGGCAACCTAAATGTCTTTTTTTTAAAATAACTTAAAAAATTCATTGCTTAATGCAATTTTCACAATTTTTCAAAAGAAATTGTCGGACAAGGTTATATTTACTTGCTAGAGCAATCTTGTCATTGGTATAATTGCCCAAGGGGTACACTCCATGTATCTATAGTAAACCACATGCGAACAAGTGAATTTACAATCTCCTAATACTTTTTAATAAACTATAATTTCAACCTACAATTTTGAAATTATTTAATAATGTTTATGGGTTTCTATTGCCAAAAATTTCAATGCCAAATAACATGTGATTTATTGTCTAAAAAGGGTTGAAAAATGAACTAAAATAGCATGTTTTTCAATTGAAATATTTATAAAGATCACATAAAGATGACTATTGCATCAATATTCAGCCAAAATAAACTTTCAATAGAAAGCTATTCTATTGAATTTTTTTTTTAATTTTCCAAATTTTTTTCCTTATATAAATTAAAGGTGTGAAAGTTATTTTCAGCTTTACAGTGTATCTGTATTCTTCAAAAATTTGTAATTAATTATTGTTAATATAAAAAATACCAAAAATAGAAAATGTAAACTTTCAAAGTAGGAAAATCTATTCATATTCTTTTTAGAAAAAATAAATTATTACAATATAAAATAGGGTGTCCAAAATTTGTTCGCACATGACTAAATAAAAAAAGGGTATACACCTCCCAAGTATAATTGTATTTCAATTCCATTTTAGAGCTATTGACCATTTAGTTTTTCTTTCAATCTTGAACCTTTCTCTGGAGAATAGTTTTTTAAAGAATGGAAATCAATTCTTTTTTTGTGAATTTATTTTTTCTAAAATCTCAACTCAATATTTTAATACAAAAAATTATGATTTCAAATTCTATAGTGCAAATTTTTTTCACAAATGGCAGTCAAAGTCATCTAAAATTGTTGACTGCATTTCAAAAGAATTTTTTTTTCTAATGTATAATGTTCACATCTTCCAATCTATATAGTTAAACTTCATGAAATTTTTACTACATGATCTCAATCAAATTAAAGACAAGACCCTATGGTTAGATTCTTAAAGACATTTATTTTTTGTTTTCTTAGGTCAATGCATAGAAAAGGTCATTTTGAGAGATTTCTGACTAAAAAAATTGGCCTTGGTTCTTTAGGAATTGAAGGATTGGACATTCATTCATCTTACTTGTGCATTACACTATAAACATTTTCAACCAATTACAAGTCTCTTGTCCAAAAGAAAAATATTAGCCATTAAAGTAGATGTACCCATAACCAATAAAATAAGCACATTTGGATATAATCCAAATTAGTACAAGGCAAAGCAAATATTTTCAAAGATGCATCGACAAAAATAATGGGGATTGCAAAAAAATTGGTAATTTTATTTCTTGAATTGAAATTACTATGAATTTTGAAAGGCAAAAGATGGACTTGACCTATAACCAACATCTAGAACCATCCAATTTTCATCATTCAAGAATACTTTTCTACTAATTACTACCTACATTTATGCCTACTTCTATATAATTAATTTATTGGTTCAAGCCTTGAAAAGGTACAAAGACACACATTCCAAGAAAAAAACAAAAATCCATTCCAATCTTGTTTGGAATAGAGTACCCCATTTATTATTGATGGGATGTATATTAGTAATGGATACATCTACCTTACATAAATGTCTTACATCAATTCAATCAAAGTAAGGTGTTTTAAGAAGAAACGGATTTGTAAACAAAAATTTATTAGATTTTATTTCTAGATTGGGAGATTTTATTACTGTGATGCATGTATCATTCTTCTAATATGAACACACTTTTGGGGGATGATTACAAATTATTCATCCATATTCAATACATTTCATTCATATTCTTGATAGAAATATCTTCATTGCTCCAATGATAAACACCAGTGGTCTTAGAAAATCAAGAAAAAATATGACGCAAAGAAGAATTACAATAAATTTGCAAGAGATCTCTTCAAATTTCTTCGTATCATCACTTCTTTGTACCAAAACGTGACCCCAATCTACATGAATGTAACATTTCAGCACAGAAATCTGGATCAGTGTATGTAAGAAAAACACATTGAGAAGAAGCAATCTTAAGTGTACTTACCTTGACTATTTTGGCTCCATTCATGGTAAATAAAAACCCCACATAATTTTTTTTTAAACTCGTCATTACCTCAATGTAAATATGAAATTCCACTCAGACTGATACCGTTCAAGGAAACGAAGGAAAGATCCATCGATGCAATTAGTCTAGCCTATACTCATGCAGACTTATTATCGTCGTATATATTTACCGTTATAGAAGAAAAGGACTGACATTGTCCTTACCAACTGCAACAGGGAACTCAAGTATGTATTGACATATAATAATAAAAGTTGCTGCAGTAATTTCACTGGGCTCGATTGGCGGCTTTTCGGATCAAGCATTCAACACTCGAAGTTGACTGACGACATACTCCCAAGCTCATTCATCTACACTACTCGTCGTTCTTGTAGGGATACTCTTCTGGCATTTGCTCAAGGAGTTTCAGCCTGATCTCAAAAACATCATCTCCGCGTAACATATCCTTCACAAATTTCACTTCCGTGCGCATCGAAACCTACACAGAAAAGGCATTAGAATTCTCCAGTAAAAGAACGAAAGTATGTAGAAACGCTATCGAACGTGCGCAGCGGTAGATGGAAATCTTGTCGGTAGACAATACATATAGGTGCAACAGAATTAACAAGAACTGCCCACGAGACTTTTCAGACGACCAAACTGATAAATAGTTTTCTCACCATCTCCAAAGCTCCTCGCAGCACCCCACAGAGAATGTTGCAGTAGCTTAAACCCTGGCAGGTCTCAGGAAGCTCAACAAAATCGACAAGAGGGTTATCTTCCAAAATCAAGCTGCACTCCATGTTGTCTGCACTCCAGTTGGCCACCGTGGCAGAAACATTCAAGAACATTTTAAACCCCACCTTTGCAATGCAAGTGATACTGTCAGGCAGACTCAATCACAGGCGTCTTTACCCAAAAAAAAACCTGAATGACAAAAGCAATACCGGTCGTTCATTTGAAGGCTTCCTTTTCCATTCAATTTCCTTTTCGCAATTATAACAAAATGTGCAATACATAGCTAGTAACCCCTAAGAGACTGATGATTATGGCCAATAATGGCAAACGATCATTTGCTTACACCTGAAATAAGCGCACATCACAGATCATGTTATATGATATGGGCACATTAGAATGAATAAGTCAATTTATTTGAACTTTCGATAACTGGTCCTCAGAATAAGTGTGGTATGTGATATCGACATTGATGACAGCGCCTTATGACAGAAAATTCTTAAATTCGTAGCCTTGCAGTAGTGAGTAGTGACATGTCCAAGAGAATACCAGTGTACCTTGGCAATGACATCTGCTGTCTCTCGAAAGTCTGTACACTTGGTGATATTCGCTTTCGCTAAGAAATCATCAATAAGACGAGCACCGATATTGTAGCCCCTGAAAAGCAACCCAAGATCAGACAAGCAACATGATAGACTTGAAAACCTGGACACTCAATGATACTCTCCAATTTCACAATCAGAAACTCCAAATAACAGCGCAAATTAACAGAAAAGATTATAACGAGCGGTTCAGCAGCGGAAACATAAAACCCACAAGATACTCCAAGAGGTCAGGAAAGACGTACATAGTGTCAAGCTGCTTGTTGACTTCTTCAATCTCTTCATAATCCGTGAGGAGTTGGCGGACAATTGCTCCATACGTCAACGTAAAAAGCTCCGCGTTCTGAAGCATATCCCCACATTCTGACCCTCATCATACTTTTCAAAAAGAAAAAGACAAAAAGAAAAGGATCGTTGCCATAAAATTTCACTTTCTACCTGCAAGAAGGACAGCAATCATAATCACTGAAATTGTAAATGAAAATGCGTAGCTTATTTCTTAAGACGAGACACTAATTCTTACTGAAGTGGTGGCAGATTGTTACTCGAAGGGAAGAACTAGTCACAAGATTCCGAATCAAAAACAGAAGACAAGAACGAAAGAAAGCCATTAAGGAATAAGAGCATCACAGACTCGCCAAATTCATGATTGGTCCCCCAAAGACAATGTAGACAACCGAACTTCCAAAGACAGGGTATCACAAAAGAGACGACCCCATGGAAAGAACTGGCCCACAGTGATTTCACAAGATGCAGGCAGGGACGTGAAGGTCTTAAAGGGGGGAAATGGGAACCCCAATCTTCGTCCAAATTTTAGGTCACCCTTGATTCCTGGAGCCGGAGAACTTTAAAGAGCACCCGAGACACGGCAAAAGGGAAAACTACAGTCCGATCCAAAAACGAAATCGGGGGATAGAAGGAGGGAGCAGAAGGGAAGGGGAAAGAAGGGAAAGAAGACTGACCACACGCTCAATGGCCGGTGACACAGCTGGATCACTGGGCCTCAAAGAAGCCCGCATCGTGAATGGCGCAAATGCAGAAGCGGCGGCAGCGGCAGCAACAGCAAGGAGGGCAAAGAGCGAAAAAGAAACACAACACTGGCAATGACACAGGATGCAAAACTCGCCAATGAAGAGGACCCGCGCGATGGCGATGGCGAGGAGGAAAGGAAGCGCGAGGCTAGTAGGGACGAGAGTTGTGCTCACTATCAGCTCGTCGGTCACCACTCTCCGTCCGTCGGTCCCGGACTCCGTCCGTCCACTGGGCCCTGATCGTCCGTCCCTCAACGGCGGACGTTAACCTGAAAAGTTCCGTCACGGGGGCCTCCTCACAGCCAGGCAGGGCTTTTTTTTTTTCATTTTTGAAGAAGTGGCATAAGGTAGGCGGCTCTAAAATGGAGCAGGTATTAACCCTTTAGTGATCGTGGTTGATTTGGGGGGCAAGCGTAGTTCTTCAAGAAAGTAAATTTTGTGGCCATTCTAAGGATGTAATCTTAGATGGAACCATATAAAGTATTTCCATAAGGGAGATTCTTCAACCTAACAAAAAATCAAACTCATCCAATGGTGCAAATTGCTATAAATAAGATAAAAGGTCCATAAATCAACCTTTTAAGGGCTAGAATTGAATTTTGTGGAGGTGGAACATCTTTAAATATTTTTCAGTAAATTTTTCTTGAGAGGCAAGTAGAATAGGCATCTAACCCAAGTTGTTTCATATTTTTTGAAGCTTTTTGAAATTAGTTATAAAATTTTTTAATTCACAAAAAAATGGTCATCTGTGGTAATCAAAAGCAATACCCTTCTAAAATGTGTAGATTTGGTACATTGAAGAAAGCAAAATGTACCTCTAAATCATGTTTGCTTTTAGAGCCTTATTGGAATTTGAATTGTTTCCTTTAATCCTCAAAAATCAATGACTTGAATAACCCTTTAGAATTTACGCTACATAAATTTCAATGTATAAGTTTACGTTGGGCATTTATGAGATTACAAAGAAACACTTATTCCTTGTGAAGACATCAAGATACAAAAAAATCTCACAAATTGGTTGATATTTTTTTGTTTTTTTGTTGAATACTTCCCATTTGAGGGTTCAGGCCATTTGAGTTTGCAACCTCGTAGCTAATGCATTAATGCTTCAATTCTTTTGAAATTGGTTTTGTTTGAAGCGCATGAAGACACTCTAATTGCGTTACTCTTTGAAATTTTTAGGATCAAATGTATTTTGAACAATATTAGACCAAAAAGTGCAAAAATCAACCCAAAAGTGGTCAACCGGTCACTAAAGGGTTTAAAATGGACCCTATAGAAGGTTGTAAATTATGAAACCACTTGTGTTAGATTCCTCATCAATTTCTCTTTTTGTAAAAAATGGGCTAAAAATATTTCCATTCAAGTAAATACATGAAAAAAGTGGACTAGACCTTAGATGGTCCATTACAGAGTCGACTACCTTAGTGGCGATATAAAATGTTATAGTGGTGCTCCAAATTGCAACATTTATCTACTTATTGGATGTGTAGTATGGTTTTCATCCTCAGTTAAGCAATTTCATCTATTTTTTTTTAAATTTCAAAGTTATTTGGCAATTTCATCCAAATTTTTAGCATTTTTTAGCCAAATTATTTTTTTGGTGCAATTTGGTACTAGAAAGCAAAAAAAAGAAGCCATGTAGTTAAGTGGGATTTTTTTCATTATATTTGCATAACACAAAAAGTATTCTTCAACACAGTGGTGAAGCTACTTAGAGCATCCTAACCAATCCAATTCCCCAAACAAGAGGTTGGATAGGGAACTTGCATTCACCAAACCCTATCCTTGATTCTACTCATGTTACATGATGTGTGCCTTTCCCATTTGTGCTTGTATTGTTTCTTTTCCATTTTCAATATTTGCACCTTTTCTTCTTGACTTCAAAGTCACTGTATTTAGTAAATAGATTAATGTTTAGGAAAAAATTGGTAGGGGGCTTCCATTTTGTGTCCCTAACTTTATTCCTCTTCATCCTCATGGGGATGGGGATGGAGATAGGGAATAGACTAGTGGGACATCCATCAATATAGAAGAAATATTCTATTAATCCTAATGGAAACCCATGTACTCATCCCAAAGCATGTAAATTCATCTATGTTTGAGCAATAAAATTATATAGTTCAAATAAAATTGTATAGCTTTTGAGCTTTAAATTGCTTCCTATAAACGTTGGTCACAATTCCAATCTTCAAAAGCCTAAAATTTTAGTGAACACTTTCTAATAAGAAGTATTACAAACCTTTCACAACTTATGACTTCAAATCCTTATGGAGTCTAAATTCAACACAAAATATGCTTGTTAACACATGGAGCTCAAACCACATGACGTTAAACAAAGATCAATCTTCAATATAAGTCCCCCCACCTCTGAGCTTTATATTATACAATAAAGACTATTACTATCATACTACTAAAATCATAATTCCCTTTCTAATGTCACAAATGCTACCATTAATACTAGAGGTTGGTGCTTGGTATGCTATACATTCACTGTATCACATATTAATAAAATTTTGATATATTTGAATAGAATGCATGATATTGATTTCATTAAGTCCTTAAAATAATTATTTTAAGTATTTTATAAGAATGTTTTCAATCATAAATACATGAAAATCTTATTGTCACATAATGTGATATTACAAAAAAGGAGTAGCAATTTGCAATCACTTTTGTAATATCACTTTTTACAAAGAGTGATATTATAAAAATAATGTAGTTGTTGCAATAAAGGTGATATTAAAGAGGATCCACAAGAAGATATAATAGAGGTAGCAAATCCATTGGTTTTCTTGGCTTAACGCTTCTTTGCACTTCTATGATTTAGTGCTTTTGTGAGATTTGAGCTTTCATGATATCAATTTTCTAAATTCTAATGATGATTGTATAGCATAGCAAGCACCAACCACTAGTAAAGACCACAAATTCTTAAAATAGACTAAGATTTTATTTTTACCTATAGTTTTCTATCCTTTGTTCTATCTAAAACCATCCATTGAAATAAGAGTCTAAAATATGTTTTTTCAAAACCATTTCTTATCCAAATCTTGATCTCCTATTTAGATTTATCTAACTCTAAGTTTCAATTCATTTATCTTAATCAAACAGCTATGTAACTCTAGTGCTCGATCTAGTACATTAGTCATCCCTCAAGTCATCAAGTGGAATTGTCTAATTCCACTATATAAATCCATTGTCTGGAGATATTGTATTTGCTTCCAATCTTTCTAATGCCCTTGTCATGTAGTTAAAGTTCTCTATTTTCAATACACAAATGTACCATATCAAGATATCTACTAGTGCACATTTCATCATAAATTAGGTAATGATCATCCATCAATGCATTCATCCATCAAAGATCATGACAAATTCATAACACAATCATGATAAATTCTTTCATCTATCAATGCATTCATCCATCAAAGATCATAACAAAGTCATGAAATGTGGATTTGGCAAGAATATAATTTAATGATAAAACCAAAAAGATTGATAAATTTTATAAAAGATATAAATTGTTTAATAATAGTATTAAATAATTCCTATTTTTAATTGATTTAAATTTGCAAGGCTTTTTGAATTGGGAACTCATATTATTTTTTATGAGTCTTTAAAGATTTTTGACTATGTTTTCACTAAAAGCACTCCAAAATTGCCCTTTCTAGTAAAAATACTATATTTTTTTGTCAAAACATTTTTGAACACATGTGACCCTAGGATCTTATAGTAAGCTAGTTTGGACAATTGTAGAAAAAAAAAATTGGAATTTTTCACTTCCTAGGTTGCAAGACATTAGCATTTGAATTGAGAAAAATCCTTTTTTTAGCCTTGTAAAAAAATAGGTAGCTTCACTTTATAAGCTCATCTTTGTATGAAAAAATATCCAGAATGGTGGTGCATTTTTGGATTCATTCTTCAAATCTAGTTGGCTATATGCTTAAAAAATTTTAGACCATTTGGAATTGTAAAATATTTAGGAAAAAAATAGTAAGTACAAAAAGTAGAGAAATGAATCAAAATACTAAATTATTAAGAATTTATTTATGTAATTGAAAAATTCCAATCCCAATGGTTTTGATGTTGTGATGTCATAATAAAAATGTATATAGTGGATGTTTTTATTTTTTTCCAAAAATATTAAAAATTGAGTAAAATAAAGAATTTCAAAGTTTATTTTAGGGTAGAGATTCCAAAAGTGCCTCCAAACTAAAATTCCTCAAAAATTTTGAGTCATTAATCAAAATAGAATGATTAAAAGCCTTCAGTGCACATATAAATCTAAAGAACCAATTTCAGATTATTGATTCTTTAAGAATTGACTTTTTTGAGCTACCTGAGCTGCCCAAGCTTAGAAACAAACTATGTATTACACTATCCTTTTAATTATTAAGTCAAAAGTTATGAAAATTGTTACACCTTAAAGCTATTACTCAACTACATGTTGTGTGAAAAATTTAGAGAAAAAAAATGAAAATTTCACCTATGGTGAGCTGCTTAGAAAATTTTTTATTCTAAAAAACTTGTTTTGGAACTTTAGGGGTTAAATCAATACATTGGTGGTTCAAATTATTTTCTTTCTATTTCAAATAGTTTGACTATCAACCAATTTTTATTTGCCTTTCATTCACTTCCATCTATCTTCATCCAATTTCACATACATGTCATCTAAATAAACTATTGACACTAATTAAGCCTAATTCATCCAAGTTTCATTTAGATTTGGATAAAGGGTCTTACACTATTCAAACATTGGTGCTAATTTGTTGAAAGTAAAGAGCAATGTGATTTTCTTCTTAAAAACAAAAATTTTATTACAAAAGATCAATACTATAGAAATTGCAAGTAAAATGTACATGGCAATCTACTTATGAATGGTCATTGACAATATGAAAACATTTTCTAACGAGAAAATATCATAACATTGAATTATAACTACTATTCTAATAATACAACTTTATAAGTCTTCACTTAGTTAATTTCAACAAACTAAATAACTAAATTTTAGATTTCAATCTTTATAACAATATCAACAAATAATGTGTTGTACTAGATTTACAGGTCCAAACATTTATAGAGAGGGAAGACATAGAAGTCTTCAATTGAATTATTCATTTTTCATTCAATATATCATACAATTGACCCTAAATAAATGTTATACCTCACTATAGTCTAATTTGCTCTTTCACAATTTGTACTAATGAAGATGGTACGTGTATTTAGCCCCTAAATGCCTAAGGCACCGAATTTTATTGTCAACAATATTTTGAAGATAAATATAATTTATAATCAAGTTGTTTTTTTAATAGTTTATATTTTTAAAATCTTTTTGAAGTCTAATGTAGTATCAATAATCTAATTTTGAAAATGAATAACTATGATTTTTCTATTTAAGATTTTGTGCAAAGGTGTCAATTGCAAATCTTGATTTTCTAGTATTGAAGGCATATGGAAAGCATATGTAGATTATGAGAAGCCTCATATACTAGAAATCAATGCTATAGATCTAGTATAGCATATGGAAAGCATATGTAGATTTTGAGAAGCCATAAATTGATTGGAGTTATGTATTAATGAGTAAAATTTCTATTATTTAAACAAAAATGAAGAGTTTTATGGGATGAAGATAATCTATTGCGACAATAAGATCTCACCATTAGGATTGAAACATTTCAATTACATTTTAAAATCATTAATGATTTGTTTTTTTCTTTTTTCCTATATCTAATGGTAATTAATAATGTGTCAAAGAATAAAAGCGCAAAGTATCTCAATTCTCATTGATTGGTCTTGAAAGTTTGTAGCAATTTGAACCACATTCGTATTCATTCAAGTGCAATTTTAAGGTGTTGGAAGAAAAAAAGGTCTCATTTAGGTGTTCTTACTTTCAAATTGCAATTATGATGTACAATATTGTTAGTCCCTTTGTACAAAAATGATAAAGGGCAATACAATTTTATAAATCAATGAGGTTCAATTCAACCCCAAAAATGTTCAACCATCTACTTTGTCAATGATGAGTTCTTGGAAAAGTCTCCATCTAATTAACATTTGTCAAGGAAGCTTCACAAAAATTCAAGCAATACATCAATGGAAAGAAGAAAATGCTCTAAGGTAAAATTGGATCATGTGAATTGGATTTTATTGGATCATACTAGGAATCAAAGGGGAATCAAGATTCTAAATGAACTAGAAATTTTCAAATTGCCAAGGACAAATAGATCCAATATCAATCCTAGGCTCCGAATGTACGTAGTAAAACTTAGAGGGCTTACATTTATGAATCTGAAGTAGAATTTTGTACACAAGTGACAATAAGTTGCAATTAGATTTCATGAGTCAAGGATGCACATATTCATTACGATTACGGAAGAGTGAACTTGCTACTTTTTGTTCCGACGCTTTGTTCTTAAGAATTTATGCCTCATATCAGGAAAGGCATCATGCCCAGTACAGAGAAAAAGCTGGATGAAGAATAATGTACGCAATTGTGCCCATACGAAGAATCTATAGCAAGTGAGCAACCGAGTTCGGGCGTATTGTCAAAGCCAATTTCAGGCATATACTAATGAACCACCAAAGGAACTACAAGTCGGCGCAAGAGCCAGGAATGGATCGCGTGCAACCAAAACAGATATAATGGAGAGCAATGGAATCGGACAAATTAGGGCACAGGTAATGACATAAATATAAATTCAGGATATACGTATTTTCAAAGTGTAACAGGCACATCTGCATCAGTGCTACCTCATGAATGGCGTTTCCGAAACTGAAACTATACAAAAGACACTCACAAATCCTTTTCTGCCTAACTTTTGGACAAGCTCTGTACACAAGCATGGCAAAGAGTGCAAAATACCCCATAAACACCGCAGGAGCGCATACACAATGGGTATTGACTCGAGCACCTACAACTAGGCAGTTGCCCTTTGGCACTCTAATGTATTAAATTGGCCACAATGCCACAGCCCATAGACTGAATATGAGCACCGTGGGGCCTGCATACACTGTTGTCCTTATTCTCAAACCCGACCTCTAGCAGTACAGACAAACTCTGCTGTTAGGGCTAACTTACTAAGATTGCTTCAGGTGCAACACGTTGTTTTGGCAGGATTGAGGCGGCTCGACTGTCTATCAGTAAGCGTCATTCCAGCTGCCTGTGCAGGTTGCGCTTTGGGCAGCCTCCTTGCTGTACGCACCATAACAAGTCAGTTGTAAGGTGAGATTGAAGGTACTGGCGTGAAATTAAAGAAAACATAATCTCAGTAGGGGCTGCAAGAGAACATGAAAAAATATCGTTGGATAACAGCAGTAGAACCTTTCAAATTCTCTGCCAAGCATTCCCAATTAGATTATGAAGATAATTACTAGAAATCTTACAGCACGAAGGAAGCTATCAACCCTAATTGTCAATTCAATTTATAAATGAGCACACATAAGAATCCGTATCCTCCGAAAAATAGCGTTGACCTGAACTAAAAGTGCAACAGGAAAGCGTACCGATTTCATAAAACAACTCGTTCACATTTTGAGCCGTTTTGGCAGAAGTCTCCATGAAGAACAAACCGTTCTCCTCAGCATAAGCTTGACCCTCCTGTGGACAAAAAGGCGCCGTTATAAACTCGGTAACTATCATTCAAGACCTGCCCGCAGGTTTCATGAACAAGCAGCTCCTACGCATATGTAAAAGAGGAGGGAGAGTATCAAACCTCTGCTTCAATTTTCTTCTTCGAAGCAAGATCTGCCTTATTTCCAGCCAAGGCCATTACCAAGTTGGGATTCCCTGGACAATTAACAAATAGAAATTTTGAGCACCTATAATGCATTGATAGCACGGCTATCCCAAAATCCAAACTCAGTAAGTACTTCCAATAACATGAATGAAGATATAACGGAAAATACTCCTTTATCACTTGATAATACCGAATGACTTACCTTGCTACTAGTATAAAATCATGTCACTAAGTTTAAGAACTACCAACAACCAAAAAGATTAAAGCGAAAAATTAAGGCGAATACCTTGTCTTTGGAGCTCTTGAACCCATTTCTTTGCTCTTCCGAATGAATCCTAAAAAAAGAATTTAACATGAATTACTGCAACTCTCTCAGAACGACAATTAGAAAGATTCACAGAAGAACGAAACTACTATTTGACTTACTATTGTAGTCCCTAGCTGGCTCCAAATCTCTCTCCAAATCAAACCATATATCATGATGCATTCGCTTGGAGGGGCAAGAGAACCAATTACAATTAAAGCGCGATAAATCACGAGGGTAAAATGCATACAGCGTTTGTAATGTCGTAAACAATAATAGCCGCGGCAGCACCCCTGTAATACATAGGTGCAAGACTGTGGTATCTTTCTTGCCCTGCTGTGTCCCATATCTCAAATTTCACGGTGGTCTCATTGACTGCTAATGTCTGTGTAAGGAAAGCTGCACCAATTGTCGACTCCTGCACGAGCACCTCAAGATTTAAGCAGTAAAAAAAACAAGATGGCAGGACTTCTGTAGCTACCGACAACAAATTGTAACTCACAAAAAGCACCCGGTCCTGCCGCAAATTTCCAGAATATATGTGGGCAATTAAAGATCAACAAACTTAAGTAAACGGCAGACCCGGCATGAAGCAGGGTAGGTTTCCTACAGCACGCAATTTAACCAAGCATCATCGTCACCCCTCTCTACCGCAACGCCACATTTTCAGGAACCGGAGACCAAGAGGATAGCCCCGAATTAGCACCCAGCCCGGATGTACCTGATAATCGAAGAACTGGCCCTTGACAAAACGGAGAGCAAGACTGGACTTCCCAGCTCCCATGTCGCCGAGCAAAACCTGCCAAGCAAGTGATTGAAGCATCATTTAGGTCCTGAGCCCCCAAGAGATACCGCCCAAATCTCAACCAGGCACATCCCCACCGCGGGCGACATGAACAGTGACAACCCCACCCACGCCAACCCCAACCCCAACCCCAACCCAACCAACCCAAGGGAAAAGAACCGAAGCCAAGCAGGCGAGAGAAAATCGACGACTCACAAGCTTGGCCTGCATGTGGTTGGCGCCAGTCGTGGCCATCGTCCTCCAGTCCAATTCCCCGCGGACAATTCTCGTCCGGACAATCCCGCCTCACGCGGGGAATACAGACCCTGCCGGAACCGAACCCCAAGTAGACCGCAGGTAGCAGCACCTCTCGAGAATCTCCGGGACAGTGGGGACACGGGAACGCGGAAGAAAGAAAGAGGGGCCGCGTAGAGAAGAACGAGCGAAGAGCAATCGGAGTAAGCAGAGAGAGAGAGATAGAAGGCGAGATACGAACGAGAAGATGAAGAAGAAGAAGAGCAGGGAGGGGCAAGGAGCAGAGGCCGAGCAAGAGAGTGCGAGAGAGCGAGAGGAGAGAGAGAACGCAAAGCAAAGCACGCCGAGACTGAAGGCGAAGATCGAAGGATTGTTGATGGTT
This sequence comes from Thuidium tamariscinum, assembly GCA_947034885.2. Lineage (NCBI taxonomy): Eukaryota > Viridiplantae > Streptophyta > Bryopsida > Hypnales > Thuidiaceae > Thuidium > Thuidium tamariscinum. The sequence goes on along the minus strand of OX344755.2, from coordinate 337,968 downwards.
AGGGGATGCGAGAAGGCTGAGAAGCAACGACGCGGAAGACAAGGACAAGACACGGTGGTGGTGACGAGTGAGCGGGCAAGGGAAGGGACGGGCTGGGGGCAAGGCAGCCGAGGTAGCCCAAGTGCCCAACCCGGGCACGACACGGGCAGGCACCCGCAAGGAAGACCGGAAATAGCGACCCTCGACGAAGCTTCGGCCCACGACCGACCGACGACGAACGAACGGAAGGCTGCCCACGGCGGCGAACTGAACTGAAGGTCCCGGCGGACAACTGAACTAACGTGTGAACAGAAATGTTTGCAATGTCGATAGAAATGTTTGCAGAAATTCTTTATTCTGTCATTCAATTTTTTAACTTTTTAGATGGAATTTCGATATCTTGCTCAACAATAAATGGTGCAAAAAAAATTACTACATTCAAAGCTTTGGAGGATCTCCAAATACTACAATATAGATTGATAATATGTTAATATACAAATATATCACAATTTATACTAATATACAATAATATATACTATTGCATGTAAAGAGCAAATTTTACACAAATGCAAATGACCTTTATGATCTTTGTTATTCTATGATCACAAGTTGGGTGATTAGTAAGTAGGATAGACTTCAATTTCAATAATGTATTGTAATAAGTGTTTGAATTATTGCTAAAGGCATGTACAAATTTACATCCAAAATTGTATATGGATTGCATTTTCTAATTTTGAAAATCAAGAAATATTTAAGCAAATTAAATTATGTCGGCTTGTAATGTGTTGTTAGAAATGGGTTAGAATGTGTTAACCACATCCGTGTTTGCTTCATTGGAATTCTTTTTTGTAATCTCTATGTAATTAGTGAGAGACAAAGAGATACACAAATATCTAATTATATGTCTTGCAGTACACTAAACTTGTTGCAAAGTGTATGGTTGGATGTGCACCAAATTTTATACATTATAGCTCTACTAAATGCACTTCTACTTTCGATGTTTAGGATTTATAGCTAGACTTCAATGTTTCTATGACCTTTAAAACACAAAGGGTGTTTTTGGAAGAGGAAAAGTCTAGAACTACTAATTTTTGATGCACTACCAAAATCACTTTTTAAAATTCCAAACTTACAAAAGTATATCAAACAAGAAAGGTAATGTGCAAGAAAAAAACTTGGCCTATTTGATGGCGTAGATTGAAAAATTATAATGTTTGAAGTGTAAACAAAAAACTTTTTTTCATTCTTATGAAATAGAACCAATAAACTTTGAGCCTTTTGGAGTAAAATTTCTTGCTCTACATAAAAATGAAAATTTTCACTATTCATTTGCACTTGATGTTACTAGATTCACAATTTCTCTTATAAAAAATTCAAAAGAAAATATGGAGTTTAACTCATTCTTAACCACCTTGCAATATTGAAGGTAAAAAAGAGTAGTAGAATCCTAGTTGTTTTTTCCAAATTAGTCCAACCTTTGTTACAAAAATCAATTGAACTTTAGATATGCTAATTTGTTTCTTCAAAAAAAAATTACAATCTCCTCAATTGAAGAATACACAAGTCATTAGGAGAGATTCAAAGGCAAAGGAGGGCGGTTTCATGGCCGTTCCCCTCCCTATTCCATGTGTTGTCATAAAATAGAAAATCAGCCTATGATGGCTAAATTTTTGAATTTTTGAAAATAATTAATTAATTTTTTTACAAAAATTACAAAAAGTCTTAAGAAACCTAAAATATTATTTCTTAAATAAATAAATAAATTTTGACATGATAATGTCTTGACCACATCAAACTATTGTCAAGTGGCTTGTTTGGTCATTCCCAAAGTCCAAGAATTCAAAATAACTCGTAGTCTTCTAATACCCTTAAATTTCCCCTAATGTTACTTTCTATTGCAAAAGCACTTGAGGACCTAAGGTAGCAAGTTGTATGTACCCTAAACTTAAAAATAATAAAAATGCATGTAATTGTATTCTATTTAATCTTATTATGACAATTGCTCCACTACCCTACAAAAAGGTCAAATTTGGCAAAAATTAAGTATTTTTTGGGAAGGAAAGTAACTCATGTCATTTTTTGAGTGGTACGAAGTGATGTGGACCCCTAATAATCTAACAAAAGAAATTCAATTTAGTAATTCAATTACCAAATTAGACCTGTATATATAGTATATTTAGGAAATGTGGAAATCTTGTTTTTTTACTAGATGTCATTCAACTTCATAGGAGATTATTTCGAGGTTGTTCACCAAAATTGTTCTGTGCGTAGTGAATTGGTGACTATTGGTTTGAATTTTTGAAAAAAGAAAAAGTTAAAACCTTTTTTTCCAAAAATTTGAGAAAGAATATAAAACTAAAAATTAATTTAAAATATTAGTTTTTTTTCAAAAATATTTTTTCAAAAATATTTAATAATTAATTTTAGTAACTAATTAATTAGTATTATTAGATATGGCAGTCTCTCAACCATATCATTGGTAGCGTTCCCAAAGTTATCATAGATTGAGAACTTGCAATTCTCTAATTGTCCAAAAAACATCTAATGTTCCTTTAGAATAAAAAAGATGAAACCAAATATTTTAGCTTTTATGTTTTTAATTAAGCTCAAAAAGAAAAGTACAAATTTGAAGATGGTGACATAGAATATATAGAATAGTGATCAACTTCCTTGAATGATAGTAAAAAAAATTTCCAAATACATGATGACAACTTAATTATCTGAATGTATAACAACCAATTCATCAAATATATTGTCAATCATTATAAGAAGAATATTTTAGTGCTTTAAAAAATCAAAAATTATAAAAGAATACTTTGTATTATTATGCAACTATAAGTGCATATTGAATAGGAAAGTTATATTGCATTTTTATTAAAGAGGCATATATTTGAAATAAAAAGGTTAATGATTAGAAACATGTATACAAGGTACTAAATTACATTTCTACAAAAAAATTTAATAGTGGGATTTTTAAGAAAATCATTATCTCAATGATGTTATAAAATTTTGCATTGAAATAACAATGAATGTTCACAGCCATTCAAAATATATTAATGTTATTGTTGTTACATCAAGTAAATTCTTCAATCATTTATTAATGCCATGTTTGATATATTCCATTGGTAGTCCTTATCCTTTTAGAACTCCTTTAATATTAATTATCCTATCGTGTTTTGCTAATGTTTTTCTATTAATATTGGAATTCCTTGCTTGTTTAGGCTTCCATTCTTAGTACTTTGTCTTCTTTTGTAGTCCCTTGTACTCCTTTGTGCTCTCTTATGCTCTCTTGTGCTCTTTTATGCTCCCTTGTGTTATTTTATACTCCCTTGTGCTCTTTTATGCTCCCTTGTGCTCTTTTATGCTCCCTTGTGCTCCTTTGCACTTCCTTGTGCTCTTTTGCGCTCCCTTGTGCTCCTCTTTGTAATTTGCCTTTGTTTCTTATTCTTTATGTTTAATGTTTCTATATTTCTACTTGAAAACCACTTAATTCTTGTTTTTTTATTTGTAGTAAAACTAAGAATCTCTAAGATAATTAAATGGACAGAGTTATAATAAGTAGCATGAAATCAAAATATGAATCCCATTCAATTTTAACTCATTATGCATTCATAATAACTTGAAATTATACAACACTATTTGATAAAAATTCAAAATTGTTTTGGTATAAAGTTTCTTTGATACTTTGATATATTCCAAGATGCATTCAAAAATTAAATATCACATTGAACAACTATTATAAAATCTCTTTCCTACCACTTGTACTATTTTTAAATCTCATCACTAAATCTAAATAAAAAATGAAAGAATTGAATGTGGATTAAATTCAAATTTCATTATTTTGTTATAGTTTCATTAAATTTTATGAAGATAAATTCTTGTTTTGTAGTGTAGCACTTTTAAGTTTGATGAATATAAATCAATATGCTTACTAAGAGCAAAATAATTCAAGGCATTGAATCAAAAAAATAATGATTCAAATCTATAGGCCAACAAAATTCATTGAATACTATTTAGAAGGTGGTAATAATAGTAATTTTTTGGTTCATTAACTTTACCTCAATATCCATACTCACATCTATATATGTTTAGTTGATTGGTGTAAGCACTCACTCACATGTGTGAGTTTTTGGTACTTACGAGCATCTATTGTTCCTCATGCATTGATAAATATACATGTTTTAGTATAATTCTTTTATTACATTACTTCATCTATTATAAAAATTGATCATGTGGTTTCTACCAATTTGATTTCCAAATATACTCTTTGATTATATTTTAGCTATTTTATTATCATATTCATTAGGTCCTAAAATATAAATTAAAAATAAATGTTCCATTAAAACGATTTTTTACTAATCACAATTCTACATAATTCTCTTTTGTCATATTATGGAGTACCTTATTAGATCATGATCAAAATTGAGGATAGTCCTCCAAACTACCTTTTATTTGTATTGCTACATGATTCTTTATTACCTCACATTATTTTACTACTCATCTTAAGATGCCTTAAAGTTATTTAAGGCAAACTCAAGACATCAACTTACCACATTTAATTGCATTAATTAGTGTCGTGATTATTTAATGACCTTGAATCTATCCAAAGACATTCTTTGTTCTGTGGTTATATGCTATAATTGATTTTCCAAAAAATTAAAGCTACAAAGAAAGCTATAATTTTTAGTTTAAAAAATAGAAAAGACTTGTAATTATCATCTAATGCTATTGAACATGAAGTGTGATATGTAGGAAGAAAATGTTGCTTCTAGACTTTGGAAATTACTCCAATTTGAAATCCATTATATATTATAAGTCATTTTTAGGCTTCCTTCCTCTACTTTGCCTAGTAGTAGTATTTTTGTACAAATCATCCTTACATAAGTGTTCGCATTTGAAATTTTGATGTCCCTTGATTTAAAATCTTTTAAAGTGTTAAAAATTTACAAATTGAATCCAATAATTGAACATAACATAGAAATTAAAAAGCCTTGATTTTATTTATATAGCTTGTTGATGAATCTATGTTATGTGTTTAAAATGTTAGATCTTCCACATCATGATTTTATGACTTGATTCAATTTATTGTTATAACTCAATGAATATTGTAAGGATATGCATTCAAATAAGGCAAAAAATCACTCATTGATACCTAAATCATTCTAGACATTGGCATTTGAGTTCAAATTCATTTTTTTAGAGCTATTACCAATGTCAAAAACAAAAAGTTCAAATAATGACATGCAAAAATAAGAATTGGAGATTGCAAGAAATTAGAAATGCACAATGACTCAATTATATATAACTCAAACACATGATGGCAATAAAGAATAATGAAATAAACATAAGAACAATAACAAATGAGTGAGTAGAAGATGAATAATACAAGAATATGAATATGAAAGGAAACCTAGCAAATATAAGTCGCCTAGAGTTTCTAAAGTTTCTTCTTTTCATTATTGAACGGTGCAACTTTTGGATATGAAATTATGAACAGACATGAAGAGACATAGTAAGGCCAAATATATGTATATTATTATCATATTTAAGGCCTATATTTGTTGATTTTTATGAATTATGTTTCTATATTTATATTATCACATACAAATTAGGGTAGAACAAAACTAATACTACATATTACTATTGGTCATGAGACTTCTTGTTGTCATTTTAATGGGTAGAGAATGAAACATATAAGATTTATAATTGTGAAATTCATTATAGATTTGCTAATTCATAATTTTACCTTATTACAAAAGACTCTTCTTTATAATGTAGTAGTACAGCTTCCTTCTTATTGAGGTTGAAATATTCACATATAACTTATTAATAATAGATTGAAATCCAAAACAATATGTGGAATAGAATGATATACAAATTGGAGAAGTGTTAGGATTATTTCTACCATATTGACATTCCTTGTGATGCTACATTTAAATGTGCAATTTATCTAAATGTCTTGCTTAGTTATTTAATGGTTATTATTTCTTTTTAGCTACAATATAATTTCTTTTGGTACCATAAATGGACAATTGCATGAAACACTTGTACTATTTTTGGTCACACGTCTTATGCCGATCTGTTTTTTGACCATAACTTTTGCATTTTTGTTCCAAATGACTCAAGATTTCTAGAGAAGGTACTCATAACTATCATACAGCTTACATGAATTTTTGATAATTTTCAAAAATAGTTTAATACAAAAATAGTACTAATGATTGAATGTCACATATGACAATTTGGAAGTTTTTAGTACTATGGAATACCTTTTTTTAACGATTTTGAGATTAAATTTGGATGAGATGGTCTTCTAATAGACTTATAGCTTTCCACAAAAGGATTTTCAAAAAAAGTTAATTTTATGTCATGTGGAGGTCTACAAAGAGAGCTTCATTCTGCTTGTATTTTGAAACATATAAAATATTATTTTGGTAGGTTCTTTGGTGAATGAACATCTCCATAAAGTTGTTGCAAATGGCCACTTTTATTTTTTGTATTTACTTATTTTTACTATATTTCCCTAATTAAAACATGAAGGTATGTATTTTCTTGAGGTTTGGCACTTTTCTAGTTCTCCTACTTAGAAAATTTTCCTATACAATTCCTTTTGTAGGTACCTTTGTCTTAAAGGTGTATACATAAATCATATTTTTTTTAAAATTTTAAATTATTTTTCTAATTAAATAGTACTCCAAAAAAAGTCTGGAGTACAATTGCAAAACGCAACAAATAGTACAGGTGTTTCGTGCAATCACCCACATACTCTCTAGTAATAGAGTGATGCAATGTCTAAAAGTTTGCTTGGTGCCTTTTATGGGCCTTGGTTATTGTCCTTGATTGTTTAACAATTCATTTTAGAAAATCTTATAATTTTCTTTATATTTGAATAATGAATTAAAAGCTATTTCTTCTTTTTAGATTGGATGGAGCGTCTCTAACTATCCAACAATGTATTTCAATTTGATTTTGGCATCTTTGATTATGTATTTCACTAAAATCATCTCATTTTAAGAATTGAAAATTAAAAATATTCTTTACATATCCTTTTGTCTATAATAACCTACTTACTTATCATTCTTGAAAATTGCACTTCCTTTCATTTGTAGGCACCAATTGCTTTGCAACAATGCCACCAAGTTTGTGGCTTGTTGATAATCTTGAGAATTTGAGGTTCTTGCAATTTAGTGTCATCCTTCTTGAAGTTAGAAAAAGGCACCCCATCCTTCTTGCAAATTTCTTTTCTTTCATGCTTCTCTACATTATCTACTTTTGGTACCATGACCGTCCTCTATAGATAAGCTTTGGTGTTAATTTGAAATTTAAACAAAACCCAAGGCTAATAGTGTGATTTGTTCCTAGGGAGGCTTATTAAATAGGTACTTCTAATAAATTCCTAATTGGACTATTGGACAGGGGAGACACTTCCCGCGTTTTAGTAACCCACGTGTAGCAAAATATAGGGTGGATTTAATTCATTTTGGGTAATATTTATAAGTACTTATAAAAGAATTATATATAAAGTAGGGGACATGAAAAATGACAAGTCCATTATAAGTAATGTAGGTAGCCAAAAAATACACTCCATTAATATTTAGGTACATCACTACAAGAAAACAATGTCTGAATTGACATGTCTAAATTGACAGATAGTGTCTGAATTGACAGAAAATTGTTTGAATTGATAGAAAAAATGCTTGGATTGACAAAAAATTGAAAAAAACCCCATCCAAATTGACAAAAAATTACTACATTCCCTCGTAGTGCATGTAATTTAGGAGCAAAAGAATTAAATCCAAGGAATTATATTTAGTAGAGTTCGTATACTACATCAAAATTACAATATAGTACTATGTCAAACTTATAGTATAATACCATATGTTGAGGATAGATTTGTCACACCCCAAACAAAATCTTTTCCTTTTTGCTTAAAATTCACTTTCAATCATTCCATTTAAAATTTTCTGGATTTGGTTTATTGTGATTGGGAATATTTTGTTAATTGTAGCTATGGCCCTCTTGCTTTATCACATTGCAAGCTCAACATGATGAAAACTTTACAAAATGTTGTTTTACAGGGCTAAAATAAGGCAGGCTTTCCAGAATTTTGCTCTACTTAGGCTTTGCTATTAGGTTTGAGTAATGAAGGCCATACTATTAGTTCTTAAGCTAAAATCAAGGCTTTACAATCAAGTCTTAAGGCTTTACAACATAATACATGGAGTATTATTTTATATTATTTTTTGGTTTTTTGAAACACTTGGATAATATAATATTTAATTTTTCAACAAATTTTTTTGAAATTTCAAATTATTTTCATTAATCTTTTCTACACTATCAAACTTATTATATCATGATTTCTGAAAATTTCATCATGTGCCATATTTATTTAATTTTGAATTAGTTTTTAACAAATCTGACTCGAGCATAGGGTACTCGTATGTCAGAGTTACAAGATGAAACTCCAAATCAATGGATGAAGGTGCAATTTCATAGACTTAAAGTCTTAAAGTAGCTGTTGAGTGGCAAATGGTAGATTGAATGTTTTTTTTCAAGTGTGTAAGTGTATCAAAAATGCAACAAGGTGTTGTTGATGTAGTTTTTTCATTTGCTAACAAGCATTTCTTCTTGTTTGCATTTTGACATTGAGGCACATTTTCAGTACTTTGCACATTTAGTACTTTCATTGGTTTCAGCTCTGTGTTTTTGAACACATTCTTCATATGGCTTCTAATTGTTGAGTATGGCTTTCAATTCTAATGTTTTGTGTTTGATTCATGCATTCTAATTGGTGTTTAGAAATTTAATCTTTTTTTCTATGAACTTTTTTTGTATCATTTTTACTTTCTCATTAGTTTTTTATTTAGTTTTTTTACTTAAAAAAATATAGGCTAAAAAAATTGCATTGACCAACATATTATAAATAATGATATGGATGATTATATAGGAATTTTTTTTGCATTAGGTAATGATAGGGGCCCTTTTAATGTTGCCAAGGAGGTAAATAGGCCCCCAAAAAATACCCCTCTGCTACACGTGGGTCCTCCAAATGTAGTGAGAGTGTCCCTTCTATAAACCATTGCAATCATAGAAAATGAATATCAATTTGTTCCTTAACCGTGTTTCCTCACATTGAATCTAATTTCATAATTTGTCTCTCTACTCTTAATGGCCACAAAGGTTAGAATATCTCCCAAATGATTTCTCTAATTTTCAATTCCTTTATTTATTGATTCTTCTTTTATCCTTATTTTCTTTAATTCTCCAATTCGGCTTAATAGCTTCAACTTCAATCTCCAAATAGGATCTTTACATTGTAGCACCGCAGACTGGAACAACAACTTCCAAATTGGCCTTCAAATAGGTACCACTTGATATGACTATCAAACTTCTAATTCAATTTAATTTTTTTTCAATTTGTTTTCTTTCTTCCATCACAGATCACAGTATTTTCACACTCCAATTAGACTTCTAAACATTTCTTTACCAAGTTGGTTTCATCATTCTTTTCTTAGTAAAATCCCCAATTTAAATTTTTTTTATTTTTTTAAATTTTAAATTTTTTTATTTTTCATGACCATCATTTCACTCAAATACATGTTTGAAATTAATTCCTTAATTTATTCTAATCCATTTGGTAATTCTCTCTATTCTAGCACACATTAAGCTTCTTTCACAAACCTCAAATTGGAATATAGTATTGCAATCAACTCACATCCATACCAAATTAGATCACGCATACAAAATCACACTAGGCATCTATAAGTCTTAACAATTCAAACTCCAAATTGAATTTACATACATGCATTACATCATACTCAGACGGCAATCTGGAAAAACTTTGAATTTATATTAACAACTTGGTGAATATATCACTTTTATCACATTATCAGTTTTTCAATATCTCACAAATCTATCCTATGACTAAATTATTCTTGTCATTTTGTCTATACCAATTTGTAATTTAGCACACATATTCTCCTTCTAATTGGACTCTTAAAATTAATCACTAGAGGACTTTCCAATTAGATTTTCATGATCCTTCACAATTTTAATTTACAAGAATCAAACAATTCCACTCATTCTAAAACTGCTAAACTTACAGACATTCCAAAATAGGAAAAAATTAATCCCCTCTCTGCACACACATACAAACACATCCCAACTAGGACACAAAAACACATACCAGCAAAACATCAGACAAGAAAACACAAAGAAATCAAAATGCAGTCACTAGAAGAAAATTGCATTAGAAATCAGCAAAACGCGTGGGCTGAAATTTATTGAGTTCCACGTTTCTAGCGCAAATTTTTTTGCGCTAGAAACGTGGAACTCAATAAATTTCAGCCCACGCGTTTTGCTGATTTCTAATGCAATTTTCTTCTAGTGAGTACAACTAGCTAGGACACGTACTAGCATTTTCTCAACACTGAGTGAAACAAAATGAATTGGAAAAGCCAACTAATAGGAAACTGGGGGAAGACAAAGGCCAACAACCCCCACCAACTGATTCAACTACACCAACCAACTAACAATTCCAAATCATCCCAATTGGGTTTCGAACCAATGGTGCTATTCTGTGAGCTTGTGAGCGTGAGCCTGTGAGCGTAGAGTAGGGATTGTGTGAGCACAGAGCTTAAAAATTTGAAGAAGCATTATAAAACTTAATTTCATTCATTAAAATTGATTCCATCTTAAAATTTGAATCAAAATTTTTTATTTCTAATAAATTTTAGTACCTATTACCGTGGACCTATTACCGTGGTTATGTTCAAATTGGATAAAGATTCTAATTTTCAATCTTACTTAAAAATATACATTATAAAAATGAAGAACTCAATTGATATGAAAGATGAATAAAGATGGAATTAAGTTAATATAAAGTATTGGTTGATCATTATCCTATAATAATGTAGATCTTTTTGAGGCCTAGGGAAAGGTACTAATGATTTTTATAGATGTATTATTATTACAGTTGTTTAGATTTTAGAAAAAAAATTTGTTGATAAAAATCTTTGCTACACTAAATTTTATTTTGGTTGATCATGTCTTGTAGCATTATAAGTCTTCTCAAGGCCAATAGGAGGGCATCAATTATTCCCTCTTCATTTTTAAGTCATTTGACTTGTTTAAATTTTTGAAAAAAAATTTGTTTGTATGGTTTCATTATATATGGAAAGAACTTAGTTGCACCAAATTTCATTTTGTTCATGAGTATCTTATAGTAGCGTAGGTCTTCTCAAAGGCCAATGTAGGCACCTACGAATTTGTCTTAATGTATCAATAATGGAACTTGTTAAGATTTAAAAAAAATATTTGATTGATAGGGATTACTTTTGTAAAGAATGAACTTCATTATACAAGATTATTGATTAGTTGACTCATTATCTTCTTGTTCATCCAATGAAGGGATTCATTTTTTCTTTCTTGATCCACTGGTTGTTTATTTATCATCTTGAAACAATACTTGTCAAGCTTTGCTAGATTTTTGTGAACACTCTCCTTGGTCTTGCTTCTTAGTACCCCTCGGCACCGAGAGGAGTCCCACGGCTCTGTTAAAAGTATTATTGCAAAAAAATAAAAATAAAAGTTTTTGTTTTTTTGTTTTTTTTGTTTTTTTTTGGCCAAAGGACTCCCCTCGGCGCCGATGGGAGTTCTACAATTGTGGGGGGAAAAAAGAATCTTTTTTAATCAAGGCTATGGAACTCCCCTTGGTGCCAAGGTACTAAGAAGCAAGACTAAGGAGAATGTTCAAAAAAATCTAAATGTGTGAAATAACCTCATTTGATTTCAAAGAAATTATAATTAGTCAATAATTTTTTTTCTTCATAAAATCTAACAAAGTACAATAAATGGTAAAACAAAGTTATTCAAGGGACCACGGTAATAGGTTCACAATAATAGTTCCACATTAATAGGTACTAAAATTTACCAAGGTTTATCAAATTTGGCCAAAAGTTTTAGATGGAATCTTCAAAAAATTGTGTAGGCTTGCAGGCTCACAAGCTCACAAGCTCACAAGCTCATGCTCACAGGCTCACAAAATAGCAACCCTGGGTTTTGAACTTAGATATCTCTCCAATTACCACAACACCCATTCCATTCAGACTCACCTGCCTGGAAACACCTTGACTGATCCAGGACTGTTCCAATTTGGTAACTTGGAATCTTACCTACACAAATCTCACCTAGTTGGAAACTATCCATTCCACAGACTCTACAACTTGGAAATTCACACTACTTCCACAAATCATGAACAACATAAAAATTCAACTCCAAATTGATGAAAAACACCGCTGAAAATTACAAAATTAACACATAGTTGTACAACTAGGCACCCCAAATCCAAAATTAAGTCACAAAAATCTAAAAAAAAGTGTAAAAATTCCGTCCAACTAGGTTATCTACATCCTCCTCTATATTATAATAGTGCAATATTAATGAACAATATCAATTACTCTAAAGAAAAATTGCTAGAAAAATTCAACTCCCCTTCTACCAATTGATGTAAACTTACAAGTCCAAAACTCTTGCCACCTCTATGTTATCACACTTGAGGTAGTCTTCTTCATCTTCCATTATATAGTGGCACTCATAGTTTTTTCCTTCTTCATAGTGGGAATATCCTTACTATAGCTCAATGTGGGATCAACATCACATGTGACGAGATTAACTTTAGAGGCCACAAAAATGCGCATAAGTGTGTGAGAAATTGAATGTGACTCATATCTCTTGCAAGTATATAACCACCATACCAACATGATTTGCCCCAATTAGAAGAAGATTTGAGCCACCAAAAGCAATATTTGGCAACAGATATTTGCCTAAGATAATAATATTGTAGCTAAACCCAAAACACCATATTTTAAAGTTATCAAGAAATTTCAATTGTGCCACCATGGCACATTCAAATACTTGAACCAAAATTCCTCAAGCATGAATACTGAGAACGAGCATAATAGGCAAAAACAATATTACAACTAAAAGCAATTAAAAAAATACACACAAGTGTAGAAAACAAAAGTAAGAAATGATGAATTAAAAACCAATGGTGAGCAATTTGTAGTTGTAGTTGATTAACCCCTAACTGCCATTTCGTGGGAGCCACTTTGTGGCTTTTGGATGACTTCGGGAGGAGAGCAACAATGTTTTTTCATCCATTTTGCTTTTAATGACCTTTCACATTGAATTAGGAAGAGTATCCAATTGAGTTTGTAGTCTGACTTATGTTTGTTTTCATATAGTTGAGAAGAAATCATAAAAAATGGATGGCAAAATTTGCCATTTTAGTGTATTTTGAGAAATTGAGTAAAAATAAAATTTCTTTTCAAAAACAACATTTTTTGAATTTGAGCCCATCTAATGAAATGGAGTTCTTCTAGCCTAGTTTCTTCTCCAATTGAAATTTTGGAAAAATTTGTAAAATTCAATATTTTATTGCACTTTGAACTTTGGCCACATTTTTATATCCATTGCATTCTAATTTTAGAAGTACACGGGAATTTAGTTTTGACCATGCTGCTTGTCACTATAATGTTCACACATTGTGAAATTTTCAGATTTTTGAGATAATTCTCTATTTGATATGATTTTTTCTTTAGGTTTTCTTCAAAAAGATTTATAAGAAATTTTTTTACTCAAAATAATATAGATTTCTTGTGAAGTACAAAAGACATGTAGTCTCATCTCTGAAAAATAAAAATAAAAATTTTCATGCACATTTAGTTACCAATTGGTAGCAAAATGAGTCACAAAGTTTACAAAACAAATTACCTGTCTTAAGGTATAGATTGTACCGAATCTTAAAGACCATATAGTGGAAACAACCAAAAACATCCAAATAAGGAATTCAGCATAGTTGGAGGCAACATTTTCTAAAATGATATTTTTCTAGTATTAGCGAGTGAAAATCATGAATATTACAAAAAAATTAGATTTTTTGGATACAGTATGTAATTTCTACAAATTTTCAAAGTGTTGGCTCCCTAGACCTATGGAACCGTCCTGTAGGTGCCCCCCAAACTGAACCCTGCAAAATTCAGTATTTAGCCAACCAAATTTCCCTATGTGTCTATCAATTGTGTTGTCAAATTACAATCATACATGTGGCAAACACATTAAGGGAAGTCTACTAACACATTTGGGTGAATCTACAAAGATCAGGTGCGGGAATGGGTGTTTTGTCCTTATGCCTTATAGAATTGAACTGCACACTGCCTTATTGAATTGAATTAGAGGTCGTTCCTTTGGTTTCAAATTCTTGTGTTTGAAACAAATGACAAGGGAAACAAATTTTTAATCCAAATGATGATTTTTGGATTTTGTGGTTTTGATCTCAAGAACACCTGATTGAAACAAAGGCAACACTAGGTAAACATGAAGGCAAGGTCCATTGATGCCAATGTTTTGTTTTTCATTTATTATGAAGTACACATGTTGGGAGATTTCAAATATCTTCTTTTTGGTAATTTATTTGAATTTGAAATTTGGAGCACATATTATCAACATAGAGATGACTTCACAAAAAGAAATTCATGGTAAGAAACCAATTTTCCAACCCTTGGGAGGGTGTCAAAGTTGGAAATTGTGAAAATTTTCTCAAAACTACACCTGTTGGGAGATTTCAAATATCTTCTTTAAAAAACTTTTTTTACTTTGAAATTTTTTACACATATTAAAAACATAGAGATTGTTTCATGACAAAAATTTCATGGCAAAAGAAAAAGAAAATCAATCCTTAGGAAGGTGTCAAAGGTGAAAGTAGTGAAATGTTTCTAACCACTATCCATGTTGGTAGATTTTGAATAACTTTTTTTTGGTGAATCTTTTGGCCTTGAAATTTTTCATATATATAATTAAGTTAAAGATAATACTGTGGTAAAAATTTCGTGGTAGAGTACCAATTTTTGAGCTCTCGGGAGGCTTTCAAAGTTGGCAGTACTGAAATTTTTCTCATTGCAAATTCAAAAACGTCCATTTGATGAAATTTGAAGGCATTAGGAGACTTCGGGTTCCCAAACTGCGGGAACGCAGTTTCTGCCCTATGAACTCAAATCCTATGTGGTCGGGACACTGCCACGTAATTAAAAAAAATTCAAAATTTTTTTTGAACTTATTTTCATATTTCAGGACACCAATTTTTTTTTTTTTGATAAAAGTTGGCTTGACAGCGGTCAGTGGCATTGGGAGCCGTTTCGGAAGAGACCCGAAACAACCTTGTAATGCCTTCAGATTTCATCTAATGATTTTGATTGGTATCCCACTGTACAAGAGTTAATGCCCTCAGATTTCATCTAATGATTTTGATTGGTACCCCACTGTACAAGAGTTAATGCTAAAAATTGGAATCAAAGAGTACAAAGTGGCTAGGAGAGCAATTGTAAATCCAAATCCTTGCAAATTCTAACCTATGTGACGAAGTTGCCATTCTAGAAGTCAATAGACTAGATGGTGCAAGTGCTACTAGATGAAAAGCTGATAGTAGATGGATGCTAATTTGAAATGAGATGAATACATTGAATTGTGACAATTTGAAAAAGAGCAATGAAAATGTACTCAAAATTTTTCTTTTGAGGTTCAATTCTCTTATGTACTTTTGGTGTAAGATTTTTTTATGTAGAATACAAGTAAAATTTAGTGAGTTTAACCCCTAAATCCCTGAACAACGTTTTTTGAGATTATAAATTTTTTGGGAAGCTCACTATGGATGGCATTTTTATTTTTTTCTTTGAAATTTTGATAAAATGTGTGTCCAAGGAGTAGCTTTCAGGCCCAACAATTTTCATAACTTTTGACTTTGTGGATAAAAAGTTATGGCATGATATGTCACTTTGTTTGCTCGGCAGGCAACCCGGGCAACTAAAAAAACTTTTTCAAAAAAACTTTTTTTTGAGAAGTGAAATTTCAAATTGATTCTTTAGGTTTATACAGACATGGAAAGCTTTGAATCAATCCATTTCGATCAATGAGTCAAAAGTTATGAAAATTTTGAGTTTGGGGTAGTTTGCGGCCAGTTACAGAATCTCTACAATACAAAAAAAGTTGAAATTCTTCATTTAATTCAATTTTTCATATCTTTGGAAAAAAATAAAAGCAAAAGGTGTAGATTGTTTATTACAACATTTATCCATTGGGATTGAAAATTTTCAATTCTATGAATAAAATGTTCACAATTTAGTATTTTGGCTCATTTTTTACTTCTTTCTACTTACTTATTTTTTCCTATATGTTGTACAATTCCAAATGGTTTGAAATTTTTTGAGAATGTAGCCAACTTGCATTGAAGTATGAATTCAAAGAGTAACCTCCATTTTGAATTTTTTTTCACACAAATGTGACCTTGTGAAGTGCAGCTGCCCAGATTTTTGCAGGGATAGAAAAACAATTTTTGTCAATTCAAATGCTTATATCTTGCAATCTACACAGTGGAAATTTCTGAAATTTTTTCCACATGTTTACAAACCACCTTACTACAAGATCCTATGGTTACATGAGTAAAAAATGTTTTAAAAAAACCAACTATACTCTTGTATTAGAAATGGCAGTTTTGGAGCATTTTTTTGGTGAAAACGCTGTTCAGGGCTTTAGGGGTTAACTCAAAAAAGACACCATTGACATTCAATGTCTAATGAATAACAAGGCATTATCTTGTGTAGGACAAAATGCAACAATTCATCTTTAAAATTAGGGATAAAAAATAGAGATCTTTTATAGTGCTTTGACTTCATTTGAGCTCTTTTGTTTTTTAAATACCATGATTCCCATGGTTTTAAGAAAGATGATTTTCACAACCCCCTTCTTTACAGGGTTAAAAACGCTAGTCGGAGGATGGAAGAAGGTTGAAGCGGATGGATAGGAATGTTTGTGACGTCTTCATCTTGGTTTGGCTGAATTAACCCCTCACTCAGCTACTTAAAAAAACACTGAAATTGGTTACAGAGTATTTAACAACATGATAAAATTTGCAAATTTTGAAATCATCTTTGCAATTGAAGGACCTAAATTAGCTAACCATAACATTCAGTAGCACATTGTAACTCTGCCTTTTCTCTACAGTGAAGGGTGTGGCATATTCCACACCCCACAGCCTCTCCATCCTCCACATGTCCTCTTACATCAGTAGTTACTGATGAAACACTGTTGGGGTGTGGAATATTCCACATTCTTCAGAAGGCAGAGTCATCCAATGCTACTGAATGTTATGACTGACTGAGGTGTACCATGTAAATTACATCAGCACAAAATAGAAGGCTTTTATTTTTACTTGCACCCCTTGAAAGACTTGGTGTCGTTGAGCGAGGGGGCCAGTGGCAATTCACCTTGACCCTTGTCCCTGCAAGATGTTACATCAGTCCCAGAAAAGCACAACAAAGGGGTAAAATGTGGCTCCAATGGGATAAAACTTATTTTACTAGGGATTGATTGAGGTTTGGGGTTTATGTTTTTGTTGGGTTTTTTGGTTGCGTCTGTCCTTCCCTGAATCAACATGGGATCTCTGATGCCAAATATGAACTCAGAATTTGAAAAAAAACATTTATGCAAAAAATAAAAAATTTCAACATTTAACCCTGTGGTAAACTCAGGGACTTCGTGGGACCGATTTAACGTCACGCCTCGATAAGGTGATCAAATTCTCCCGGACGGGTACCGAGATTTTGCGCGACCAGCCCGGGACCGTGAGACCCGGCCCGCGCGGAGGGCTCAAGAGTACCGGCGGCCGACGAAGTGTGCCCTTTTTGCTTCCGAGCATCTGTTGTGCTGCCATCGCTGCGGCTGCCTCCTCCATCGTCTTCCACAGGCTCGCTCGCTCGTCCGTCAGCCATCATGAAGACCATCTTGGCGACGAAGACCATGGACCTGCCTGAAGGCGTGAAGGTGGAAATCAAGGCCAAGCAGATTAGGGTTACTGGCCCCCGGGGCGTGCTCACTCGCAACTTCAAGCACCTCAACCTCGACTTCCAGCTGCAAGAGGAAGGCCGCAAGCTCCAGGTTGATGCCTGGTTCGGCACGCGCAAGACGATGGCCGCCATTCGCACCGCCATCAGCCACGTGAACAACCTCATCACGGGCGTCACCAAGGGGTACCGCTACAAGATGAGGTTCGTGTACGCGCATTTCCCTATCAACGCCAGCATTGGCGGCGACAAGGACAACATCGAGATCAGGAACTTTTTGGGCGAGAAGAAGGTACGTCACTTTCGTTTCGCTTTCGCTCGGGGTCTCCTTTGGGTTATAGGGTTTCGGGGTTCGACTTGCGGGGCCCCCGTGTGCCGTTTTGTTCCATCTGATTGCGCGGAGCTGTGCGATTGATGCTCACGTTTTTGCGGACGGAAGGCGAACGGTGATGCCCTCGGAGCCCCGACGTGCTGGGCGTTCCCGAACCCTGCATGATGAATTGAGAGTGCGATTAGGGTTAGGTCTTGGTGTCTTCGGCGTGGGATTGGTGATTAGCGTGGCTTGGCACTGCGTTGCTGTGGGAGGTGGAGAATTTCGTCTCATGGGATGTGCAGTTTCCCATTGGTTCTTTTGCTGCCGGGATTTCCATTTTCACTGGAATCGTTACCACTGGAATTGCCACCGGCGGAGGATAGGGGGAGGGTATAGAGGTGCGTCGGTTTATTTCAACTGTACGGAGATGGGTTACTTCATGGGTGGACACCTTAGGTCTTTTTCGAACTCCCAGGTGTCGGCCCGCTGGTGGACTAGTCTCCATGCCTATCTGTGACCTACAGCGAGGGAGGCAGTCCTGCCTTCCCTTGTTCCGGTATGAAGTTCCTCGGCCTTGATCCTGAAGGAGTCTGAATGTATTCGGACTGGATTGTGCAGGTGCGCAGAGTGGAGATGTTGCCGGGTGTGACCGTGACCCGATCGGAGAAGGTCAAGGACGAGCTCGTTTTGGATGGAAACGACATTGAGCTCGTATCTAGATCTTGCGCCCTCATCAACCAGGTATCCGGATCCGTCGTGTTGTGCTGATTCTGATTCTGGTTTGGTTGGGCGTGAATGGTGCGGTTGGTGTTGCGTTTTGCGTCGAGGGCCGGGGGCGGGGAGCGGGGAGGAGGAGAGTGTGATTTTTGCAGTTGTGGTGAGAGTGATACCTGTTTTCAATATGATGTGAATGGCATTTAGGTTTTTGATCGTGGCGCTGTTTGTTTTTGCAGAAGTGCCACGTGAAGAAGAAAGACATCAGGAAGTTTTTGGATGGCATTTACGTCAGTGACAAGGGAACCATTGAAACCGAGTGAAATGACGCAACTTCCGCGTGCAACTCTTTTTCTATATAAAAGTGAAGACTGGTTTGCCGAGCAATTCTGTTAGCTGATTGTCTGATAACAGTGGTGCCATGATTGGTTTGTAGAGTTGTTGAAACTGGTCGAATGTGGGTCATTTTTTTGTTATGTGCTGTGGTGTGAGTTTGAGCTCCTTGGTTTCCTTTGTTTGATGATTGCTGAGGTTGAAAGTGTGATGTTTCTGGTGCTCACTGTCTGCCGAAGCAATTTCATCACGTTTTGTTGATTTTGGGATTGCGTTGGGTTTTTTATGGCAATACATCAATGGGTATTGACTGTACATGTGCTTGTTCAGTATGTGTTTTGGATCCCATCATCATTCGGTTCTGTTTCAGAGTTGAAGAGTTTTTGATATCCGTCTGAATTGGGCCAAACGTCTGTTCCAGTAGTAAAACTCCTTTTTGGAAGCAGTACGGGCTTTCCTTGATTTCTCGATCTCCGCATTGAGGGAGGGGGAATGATGATTCTGAGCGTTTTTTAGTCAAAACTGAGCTTTATCGTATTGTCGACCTACGGAGGGTGAAATCATCACATCGTAATACCAGACTGCCAAGAACCGTCGACTACACGATATGCTTCTCAAGCGTGATATTTTGTAGCACTCTTTGATTTTTAGGATGTGCATGTTTCATTTTGTTAAATTAAATTTGAAGAAGTTTTTTGAAAGGAGTGTGTTCATTCAACCCCTAAATGACCTAGGCTTTTTTTGAGCTTCTTGGAAATTGCTTTAAATTGAATAAAATGCCAGCATTTTGATAAGTTTTGTCAATTTTACTTGTATTGTAAGGGTAGAGACTCAAACTAGGCAAATTAGAGATCATATGGGAAAAGAAAAGAAAAAATCATTTATAGATCAAAAGACTATCATAGGGTGTTGAAATTGTGAAAGTGGTTTGAAGTCTCTAGCATTTGTGAGAGTTG
This sequence comes from Thuidium tamariscinum, assembly GCA_947034885.2. Lineage (NCBI taxonomy): Eukaryota > Viridiplantae > Streptophyta > Bryopsida > Hypnales > Thuidiaceae > Thuidium > Thuidium tamariscinum. The sequence goes on along the minus strand of OX344755.2, from coordinate 317,782 downwards.
CAAGGATGGTCTTTAGGAAACCAATTTACACTACTTTCATCATAGCAATATGTAATGGGTTCAAAGCTTTTGTAGAGATTTAACCCCTAATTGCCCAATCGACCATGTATGGTCAATCTGAAATTTCAAGCCTATTTCTGAATGGGTAGTTAAATTTCTTTGACCATTTAAAAAAAAAATTTGGGCAGTTTTTAGGATCAACTATTGAAAACTTTCATTTTTCACTGTAAAAAGTACATATTTGATTATTGAGAGGTCTTTAAAGGCATACATGTACCATGAGTGAAGTGTAAAGCTTGCCAATTTTACTTCATTTCCTAGCTTTATGCAATTTCATTTGATTTGAGATTTAAGAAATTGTACATATCCATTTGCTTTGAGAATGGTTCCAATGGAAAGAAGAAAGTGTTTTCATGATATTCACCATTGAAAATTTAATCATACAACTATTGATTTGGAGTTATTTTCAATTTCTATATATAAAAAATAATTGCATTTCAACAGTTGCAAGGTAGATTGTGTAATGAATTTAATAGCTTTTCATGTGAAATTAAGTTTTTTAGAAATGCATTTTAATAAGCTAACATTCTTTGTAGTTGTTTATGTCACCTCCAATCCTCCAAAAAATTTATATGCAAATTTGAAAAACATTGTGGAAAAGGCAATATATTAAATATAAAAAATGTACTCTTTTCTTGTTATAATCTCACGACTCCTATGCAATTTTGTACTCAAAATTTGTGTACTTACTAATAAACGAGCTCTTTAAACATCTATGTAGTTAGATTTTGGAAAGAAAATCAATTTGCTTCACTAGGGATGACTACAAGCTTATGCTCTTTTTTCATAGTCAAAACATACTTGAAAAAGGCTTGGACATTTAGGGGTTAAGAGTGACAAGAATACTATTTGCTCTAATTCTATTGACTGGCTGCCTCGCAAAATTGAGAGTTTAGATTGGGAGGCTTTTATTGATTATGCCCAGTTTGCCTGGTGAAAAGTTACAAAGCTATTCTAGCTCTACCCCCAACAAAGTCAACACATTCTTCAAGTGTTCTGATAACATATGGTTGCAATTTAGATTCTTTGGCAAACAATATCACATGTCGATCTCGTGGAAATTAGTGTAGCCTAAACCAGATAACTCTTACTAAGTAGCTTTTGTTTCTAATTATGTTCTCGGGTCACTATTTTTTGCTTTCTAGACAAAAAACTAAAAAATATACTGTTGGTCTTGTCTGTCTGGTCTGTGTCTGGTTCTGTGTTTGGTCTCGACTAGGCGCTTGTGGCTAGCAGTTTGTATTTTACCTCTTTGCAATGTAATTCCATTTGTGTAAAAAAATTTAAAAATTATATGTGTGTGTATGTATGCGTGTGTATGTATGTGTATGTATATGTATGTATATATATATATATATATATATATATATATATATATATATATATTTTTTTTTTTTTTTTTTTTGTGTGTGTGTGTACGTGTGTGTATGTGTGTGTATGTATATATGTATCCTTGCTTCAATTGTACTTATTCCTTTATCAATGGAATTTGTCTATTTGTTTCAAAAAAAAAAAAATGATTTGAAGTCTTTTACTCCTATTTTCATATGCCAAATTTTAAGAATTGGTCACCCAAAAATATGAGGTTAAAGGATATAACATGCATAACACCAATCAATTTATGGTTATTCAAAATCTATTCTAAATTTTATTAAATGAAATTCCAAAGTGATTTTTTTTCCCAAGATTTAGTGTATTTGAGGCTCATTTCTAAAAATTGTCAACACAATAAAATCAATATATGCAATGGAAACCCTTGTATAAAATTTTCAATAGAATAATCATTAGTCATTTTCAGAATCAAATTTTTGATGCTTAACCTTGTAACGCCAACGACGCCATTTTGTGGCATTTGGATGACTTTGCAACTCTATAGAGGGAGATTGAAAGCAATTTCTCATCTAGGTGTTTTTTTTTAACTTCATGAAGGATTATAAAGAGTAGCTAATTCACTTTGTAATCTTGTCAATGTTTGTTTATACGTGAATAAGAAATTAGTGAAAGAAATGGATCCTAACTTATACTATTTTCAGTGTATATTGGGAAGTTGCTCAAAATCAGAAATTTCTTCGCAAAAATGATATTTTTTGAATTTGAGCCTAACTAACAAAATGAAGGTCATCTATTGTAGTTTCATCTTTAATTGAAATTTTGAATTTTTTTGTAATATTAGATATTTTATTGCAATCTGAACTTTGAATATATTTTTTATGTCTTCTATATTCTAATTATAGGATGACATGGGATTTGAGTTTACACCATCATGTTTGTTCTAGTAATTTACATCTATGGTGTAATTTTGAAGTACTTTTGTATTTGATATGATTTTTCTTCACTTTTAAAAAAAAATTCTCATAAAAATCAATATTTATCAAAAAAATCTAATTTTTTTGTAAAGTAAAGAAGATATGTAGCTTTATCTCTAAAAAAATTTCCAAAAAAATTACATACATATCTAGTTCTAAAATGGCAATGATATGAGTGATAGGCATTAAGGATTAAGATTTCAACGACAAGTTTAGTGAGTTCCTATGACATAGGTGGATAAAATCCATTTTTTTGTCATATTAGATGCAACTTGGGAATTATTGTGTCACTGGATGGAGTGTTTCAATTACTCCGAGCTTTAGTGTTGCTGTTTGTGCATCCGACCTTGAAGATCCAAATTATAAAAGAGCTTTAACAATCCAAAAAATTTATATTGATGTTGCAAAAGTGATTTATCATTACTTGCCATTGAATTCTAAGAAAGGATGGGCTTGTAGTTTTGAATATCTTATAGAATCTAGTTTGTTTGATTTTTTCTATTTTATGCATTCATAATTTGAAGATGGATATTGTACAATTGTAAAAGTTTCAAAACAAGTTAATTAAAAATTGAGAATTGAGAATTTTTTGAAAGTTATTGTTGGAGTTATTGTAGTGCAAGGGAACGCACTACAAGGGAACATAGTCATTTTTTGTCAATTCGGATGTATTTTTTGTCAATTTTTTTGTCAATTCGGACACTATTTGTCAATTCGGATGTGTCAATTCAAACATTGTTTTCTTGTAGTATACATAGAATTACAAGAATAATCATGTAGAAAATAGAATTTAACTTAAACAAATTAGTGATGAATGTGAATGGTATATTTGTTGATGGAGAACTCATGTAGGATTGAGGTATTTTTTAGCAGTTATCAGTAATTTCCCTTGTAGATCATGAAGTTATCCTATTTCTTAGAACTCTAAGAGTTAGTTTGTTGTTTCATCTCTTAATATCTAAAGAATGTAGTGTTTTTAGACTTCAATTTAGATTTTTGTTTTTGTTTAATTTATTCTTTCCTTTTATAAATTTTCTTTAATCAAAGGCCTATCATTATTTATTTTTTATCTAATGTAAATTGATTATCTAAGGTTGTTATAATATGTAGATGTAAATGCCAATATTTTTGACAATTAATGCAATGCATACAAGATAGAGTAATCAATACTTGCAAATAGTTATTCATAAATTAAAGCAAATCAATATGGACACAGATTGAGAGTGGATTGATTCATATATAACCAATGTTATTAAGAGTTGGTTGACCATGAAGGATTGAGTGAAACCTTAAAGACAACTTGGTCATTGAACAACCAATTGGACACTAAAATAGATTCTAACAAAGTCAATTTGAAATGGATCTTTCTTATCCATTGCAAGATTGTGTGTATATGGGGTGGGATATTGGGGTGGGGTAGGGAGGTTCTAACTAGATGCTTGGATCAAAAGTTAATCTTGCCAATAGTTATGAGAAGTTTACTCTACATAGATTCATTTTTTTTAAAATAGCATATCAAGTACTCATTTTAAAGCTTTGGCTAACTTCTATGGAGTTTTTCAAATCAATGAATATTGACCTACAACTACCAAAAAAGGATTTTAATATTTTCATATAATTGACACTAAAAGATTAAAAAAAAATTCAAAATTTCTTATTATTTGATATTTAAGTATTGAATGAAGTATGTCAAATTGTATGTTAAAGAAATGTTATAATAAGTCTTAAAAAGAGTGTCAAAAAGAGTGTTAAAATGAAGGTCCTATCCTCGTGATAAGAATCATATTTTTTTGAATTATTGAAGTTAAATGAGTAAAAGGAAATTGAAGCAAAACTTAATTTTTTCCTAAACTCAATTGAAGCAAATTTGTTAATAGTTTCAACATTTTGATAGATATTTTCTAATCTTGATGTTAGACAAAACTTAGTCTTTTCATCCATATAAATATTTGTAGATTCCTATTTTAATTCTCTTACATTTGATTGGCATAGATTTTTATAGATCCTATTTTTTCCTCAAGTTTTTTTCAAATATCCTATTGATAAAGGTGTAAATGTGTTTGACTTTGAAAAGATATGTTTTCATTTGGAAAAAAACCCTTAATAATTGACTTGAATAAATAATTCAAATGGAAACATCTAAAATTTCTAAAACTAAGATTCAACACTCTTAAATAAGTGTAAAAAGGTAGCATGTAGGATATCATGCATTTTGTCTTGAAATAATTTTTGATGGAATTTGCAATGTTAGATTTCAAATTTTATTGGAATGTATTGGTTAGTTGAGAAGTTGATCTAATGTATGGATATAATCCATGAAGTTTAAGTTTTACAAATTTTGTTTGAAAATAATTATTAAATTATTTTTAAAATCATATTTTGAAATACATCTTCACAATTTTGGAGGTTTGAATTATCCATAGGTCTTTAAAGGCTTAATCATTAGGTGAAATACATATTTGCATTATCTAATTTTTAAAAATATTTATTATTTTGCCTCACAATTATGTTTGAGGATTTAACTTAAAATTTTTATAAGAAATCTTAGGATGGCCATTAGGCATTAGGCTTAGAAATACATGAAGGCCCAAAGATAAGGTTTGCTTAAAAAATGGAACAAAACTAATTATATCGTATTTTGAACATAAAATATTGTATAAAAATAAGATAGGCCTAACATTGTATTGGACTTATTCATCTTGAGTTATTTGAGTATGCTTCCTTTAACCCCTCAGTGCCTAGGGAGCCCAAAAGTGGCCATAGCAAATTAAAAAAAGGGTCCCTTGCGGCAAGTAGGGGCAAATTTTGTAGCCCTGATTCTGATTCAAGTTAAGGCAGTTGTTAGGGAGAAGCAAGTGTGATTGAGTGCAAGAATTGGAGTACAGTCCGTGAATGGGAGTGCTCCGATTGGAGAGAGGATAAACATTGGACTTGGTCATTTGTTGTGGTTTTCTAAATTTTGAATGTCGGTAGTTGGTCGTAGACTGTTGTGCTTTGGATGCGTTTGGAGAGGAGGGTTTCTATGTTGAACAAAGGAGAAACCAAAGCAACCCTGTGTATAGAATGGTTGCTATGTTTGAGTCCTCTGTCTCCAAAATCCGCTAGTAGAAGTGGACGCAACACTACTAGTTAGCAACAGAGAGGATATAGAGCAACGGAGTTCTCTTCCAACAATAGTAGTTGCAGGATAGAGGTTTGTAGGTAGGCATAAATAACTTGCTTCAATTCCACATTGTGTTTCATCATTTTTGGAGATTTAATTTTTCTAGCTTCTTAGTTTGTAGTGCTCAAATGTAGTTCTAATCTAACCTTACCGCATTGAAAATCCTATCATAACATTTAGTAGCCCATAGAAGGACTGCCTTTTCCTTTGTGAAGTTCCATCACCTAATTTCATCTTACATTTCTTGAAGTTTGCAACTTTAGTTACTGAATGGTGTCAAATATTCCACACCACATCATCCGTTGAGAGGCAATGTACCAGGTTGCTACTGAATGTTATGATGGTTGTAATTTGTCATCAATGCATTTTGTTAGCTCAAAATTGTAAGAGCACTTATTGTGGATCGTTTATGATGAACTTGAATATGATTCTAGTTTCAACAAAATTATAGTGTGTGTGTTCAAATTTGTGTGTGTACTACGGTGCTTTTACCTTTGCAAATTCATTGTTCTCATTCTACTGTCCCTTCTACATTTCAAATGCAAGCTTGGTAGCAAGTTTCTTGTGCAGGTCTTGACTGGCATCCTCGCCACGACCAGGAACTTCTAGTGACATGAGCAAGGTGACGTCAATTTGCTTGTTAGATGAGCGTTAGAACTTGCACATTGCAAGCCAGAATCTTTTGTTTCACTTGTCCATTTGCAACAAAATTTTGTATGCTTCCTTATTACACCTCTACCAAGATACCTTGAAATTTTGGAGCCTTTCCATCATTGATTGTGGTTGGCAAAGATCACGACCTGCCCTAAAGGGCCAACAAAGCCTCCTAATTTTCAATATAGTGTCAAGATTTGTGGAGATTTTAGACAATCTAAGTGGTGTAAAGTGCCTCAAAATTGATTTTCAATCCTACATGGAAGGTATCTACCATTCTATTAAATCACACTTCTGAATTCAACCCAAACTAAAAGTTACAACATAATTTCCATTAGGATCCCAGAATGCTAGTTTAGTAGTGTAGCAGAGCATGGGCGGTGACGGGTTAAAAAAACTAAACTTGATCGCATTGTAGTACATGACCTAGAACTTTAGATACAACTTACATGTCCAAAAATCTCTATTTTAAAATGAAGAAAACATGTCCACCACAATTGACTGAAATGCAACTATGTGTCCTATACAATTGCCTTGCAACTACAATCCTCTGTATTTGCACCAACTTTAATATATAGATTGTTGCAATTGCAATATAGTCACAAAGTAGCCACAAAATGAAGTTTAGGATTATAGGAATGTAACAGAAGAATTGATGTGAGGAATTTTACATCCAATATTCATCACAATTGTCAATGTCAACAACTTTACTTTCTTTAAAGTCCAATGTGTCAAATTACAGTTGATATAATCTAAATTCAACAACAATTCAACTAAAAAGCAACTACAATACACGTAGAGTGCAACTAGAAAACAACTAGAGTTCAATTAGAATGCAACTACACTACAACTATAAAGCAACTAAAAAACATCTATTATGCACAGCTAATTAAAGACAACTAAAATGCAATTAGTATTAAGTCTTTTATTAATTGTCCCATATCAATTGTCAAGAATACTATTAGGTTGGATATATAAGAATTATAAGTTATAGCATTCTTATGTAATGAATTTTGATAATGTTTCTACATTTTATAGATTTTTACACTTTGTAGATTCCTACAATTTATAGATTTCTATAGCCTACTAAATATTTAAAGTTTAAAAAAAATTTGGATTTGGAGGTCTAAGAAAAGAAGAAGATTTGGATTTCTAAATGTACAAATCATTGAGAGAAAAATTTCAAAATCTCAATTTTTTTTAGTTATAGACAAATTGCACCTTAGTCACAAATGAATTACACATCAATTGCAAATAAGTTGCATACAAGTAAATTCCAAATAAGTACACCAAAAGAGTTCATTGATGAACTTCCAAGTAGGTTGTTGGATGAGGAATAACCTTTACAATCTTTGCAATTGCTTTGCAATTAATGCAATTTGTCAATTGCAACTATGGGCTATAAATTGTCACCTAGTTGCAAACGTCTCATACAACTATTAAACCAATTGCAAACAATAGTCACAAACACCCTCATTTTCTTTTAGTGTTTAAACTTCAAATGAAAGTGGAAATCTTCTTGGTTTAGCAAATGAAATGTAGTTCTCACTGGAGGATTATTGTAAAATCCTATCTTTGTCACATTGCCAACATCCATGCACTTTTTAAAAAAAAAAATCAAACTCACTTTTAAGTTTAAAGTTTCAAAGTGAGGTCAACTCAAAATCCAAAATTATTTATTTGATTGTGGACTTTTATATGGGAAGAACAAGAATGCCTAAGTAAATATGAATAGAGGGTCACATTCTTCTAGCAATAGAATCAAACTATATATGAATTTTTGTTCTTTTGAATGTTGTACAAACGGTACATTAGGTAATGGATTTATTATATATTCACCAAGCATAGAAGTATGTTGGTTGTTCTAGATAGACTAATAATTGAAAGACTTTACTTTGTATTTCAAGTTGTAAATAGAGTATCCTATTTATTGTTGATAGTGTGTGTTAATACTGTGTACCTCTACTATATAAGTTTGTAATGTTGTTTTAAAGTTAAATACTTTGCCTTAATGTGAGATTATTACTACTATTAGAATAGCAAAGTTTGCCGATACTTATCTATAGATGTATAGTAGTAAGCTTGTTGTGGCATATTGTATGTTTGTTTTTCTAATTTGGTATAAAGTTCCAATGCTTAACCTCTAAAGGTTTTTGACTATGTTTTCATCAAAAACACTCCAAAATTGCAATTTCTAATACAAGTGCAAAATTTTGGAAAAAAACCATTTTTTGACACATATAACCGTAGGATCTTGTATTAAAGTGGTTTGACAAGATTTGGAAAAAATTTCAAAAATTTCTTGCCAAGTAGATTCGAAGATATTTGACATTTGAATTGACAAAAATCCTTTTTTTATCCCTACAAAAACCTAGGCAATTGTAGTTCACAAGGTCACATTTGTATGAAAAAATGTTTTAAATGGTAGTTACTATTTGAATTCATTCATTAATGGAAGTTGGTTATATGCTTAAAAATTTTCAAATCATTTGGAGTTGTACAACATATAGGAAAAATAATAAGTAGAAAGAAGTAGAAAATTATTTGAAATATTAAATTGTAAAAAACTTATTTGTAGAAATGAAAAATGCCAATCCCAATGGTTTTAATATTATAATGAACAGTCTTCATTCAACATTTAAATATTTTTTTAGAATTTAAAAAAATTGAATTGAATAAAGGATATCAAACTTCTATTATAGAATAGAGATTCTATAACTACCTTCAAACTACCCCAAATTAAAACTTCTCATAACTTTCATCTCATTAGTCAAAATAGAATGATTTAAAGCTACCCTCATAGATATAAATTTAATAAATTAGTTTCAATTTTTTATTTTTTCAAAAAGTGATTTTTAAATAATTTTTTTGAGTTGCCTAGGCTGCCCAAAGATCAAAGAAAATTACATATCATGCAATAACTTTTTAACCATGTAGTCAAAAAATATAAAAATTGTTGGGCCTTAAAGATATCCCTTCAATATATATATATATATATATTGTGTGAAAAATTTGAAGAAAAATAAAATAAAAACTGCATTCATAATGAGCTTCCCAAAATCACTATATTGCTAGAAAAAAAATACAGTTTGGTCCTTTAGGGATTAACAACCATGGTGCAAAAACTAAAATTCTTCAACTAACAAAGTTATATGAAAAATCATTAAAGAAAAACTCAATCAAACAATAGGGCCATCTACAATTTTTAATCTTAACAAATTAGGTGACAATAGATTACCATAAATTGGAAAAAGAAACGTAATATCCCTATAGTATACAATATGGATGCATATATATGGACAAAATTAAATGTAGCACTTCCCCAAGCCAAAAATTCAATTTCAGCTTTTGGCACTTCAATTTTTTTTTATAACTATTCAAAGCTCATAACTATTGTTTCATTTTATTTGAAATATTTGCACAAGATTCATTGATAAGGTATCTACTTTTTAGTTATAGTAAATTGTAAGGGCTTGTTGGTAGTCAAAAGGGGACTTTAGAGTCTCTTAAAATGCATTTTTTTGGACACCGTATGATTAAACTATGACAATTTAAAGCGATGAAAATAGGTGCTTTTAAACCCAACCCTAGACATCATGAATAGTGGAAGTACATCCTAGGCATGAATTTGCATGAATTGATTTTAGAAAGGACTTGAAATTAATCATATTTACCTTAGTATCTTTACTTACTAAATTTCACTTTAGAAAAATGCCTATATATCAACATATGTTTTAAGAGATTGTAAAATTCTTTCTTCTATGGATGACAAATCTTTATACATCCAATCTATGTTAGGAGTGAGAACTTAACCTTAAAATGCATGAAAGGAAGTTTTGCATTCTTCATTGGATTATTTTGGGGAGGCCTATAAAAAATTTATTCAATTTTTTGGAGGGGCTTAATACTTAAGGTCCTAAGTCCTTCTCATCAAAAATCACTAAAAACTATCAAATCCAATGTTCACAAAGAGAAAAAAACTTTAAAGATTTGAATTCGACATATCTAACTATTCGATCTTGCACTAGACTAGCATAAGAACAATTAAACGTGGGGGAGAAATTTAAAGCTTTGACCACATAGATTGCAAAATATTTGCATTCAGCGTGAAAAAAAGGAACAAGTCATTTTGCAGCTGAAGTATATGATTTTGAATCTTCATTGCTTAGTATTTTTGCTGATGGACTGAGGTCAGAGTGAAGTTAGAGAACGGAACTTGTTGCTCATATTCATGTCAAGCTGTTTAGTCATCATAGTTAGGGTTTTTAGGGTTTAGGGTAGAGCAGACGCAGTTGCAAAAAGGTTTGTTGCGTTTCGTTGCGTCTAGATTGAAATCAAGTTTTTGGCAGCTCAGATATTGGGTTTGTTTACGGGGAGATGTTGTGGTTGAAGCATCTTGTTCTTCACGAGTTGCAATCTCAGTAGAATTTTGTGTCTGTACAAGTAGAAGTGTCTGTTGCAGCGTTCTTGCTGGCTATAGTAGAGTGTGTAAGGGATTAGAGAATCTTAGAGATGATACTTTTACATTTGAGCCTTCCCCTGAGTACGTTCCAGTCTAGTTCTCTGAAGCTGAAGTTTCTTCCTCCGTGCTTGGTGGCCTGAGAGCTTAGGGTTGAGCAGTGTGGAGAATTGTGGAGAATTGAACTGACACAGATGAAAGGTCGTATGCTTTATGATAATTTGTTTGACTGAAGCTTAATATTAAGGCTCTATGGCGGTGGTTGTTGATGCAGAGAACTAGTGAGTGGAATTTCTCTCAGAATCCTGAGGGTTTAGCACTTTAGATGGGTTGTAAGAAGCGGAAGGAGTTTGCTTACAGTTAACGGGGAGCGGAAGCTCTCGAGATAGGGATTCATAGGTGGAACTTTTGTGTGTGAACTGAATTGAACTTCTAGTCAATAATTTGGAAACGGCAGACCTTTTAATTATTGGGCTGAAGGCCGAGAAGGAGGTATAAAATCAAACTAGCGATTGAACAGACTTGGAGATATTGCCAGTCATACATGATACTTTGTGTCTCTGCTGATGTCGAGTTTTGAAGTTTTTTGTGTTCACTGGACGTTGTTGATGTTAAGGTTGGGGTTCGTGAACCAAAATAGAATTTCTCTTCCTGCCTGGAGGTTTAGCAATTTGAAGAAGAGAAGGAACTCAGTTGGATGGAGCAGATTGATAATTATATGCTACTTTTTCAACTTTTACTCGAGGTTTCAGTCATTGCCTGGATATGGAGAAGGAGCTCTTTTCAACTGATTGAGGACTTACACTTGAAAGGGGGCCGAGGACTTGAGGAGATTCAGTCCTATGCTTTTTCTAGATGAGAAGTTAGAGTTCTATCTGTGGTGCTACTCCGTTGTTGAAGAGGAATCGTTAGAAATTTGTAGACACTGAGCCACAAAATGTCTGCATTAATGCACCTTTTGTCGCATCATAGGCAGCAGACGAGAAGCTTTTTGGTGCTTGGAGCTGGTACACGGGTGAGTGAGTGTTGACTTATGGCCATACACGTATTCTACGGAAGCAGTTAGATGACTTGTGACTTGTCTGAACTAAACTACCGTGGTCTTGTTAGCAACACATGTGTCCGACACATTTAGGTTCGTCGACAGCAGTATAAATGATCAATACGGTTGACAGGACGTGAACTTGGTTGGTTGGACGTTAAACATTGTACCTTAGTACCGATGACTATCTTATGCTCTAACTACTACCAATTGAATGTTTTTTATGACACACTATCGGGGATTTGTGTGACCAGGATGCCTGTGCGATCACACTCTTGAAGCCTCCATGGCATATACACCCATGTTTATTATTTGTCTCAGCCTCCCATGGAGGAAGGAGCAGCGGATTCATTAGGTGTTCCTCGTCATCAGTTTGGAGAAATCCCTCTGCGAGTACCAATGCTTCAGGTATGTATAAGATGGCCGCTCTCATGGCTAGAAGTGGGTGCTTTTCGTCTCTGAGGAAGAATTTGAACGACGTACATGAAGTATTTAACAATTGAATCAGGCAAAGTACAGACAATTGAGCAAGATTGGGAGGAGTATTTTGCGGATCCTTTGCAGTGGTGGGACAACAGATTATACAAGGTATCACTAGGAATATTGCTTAGGTTGGTAATTAGATGATGTTAGAAATTTGTGAAAAGAAATTGAGAAGGTAATTTATTGCTTGTACAAGGTCTTAGGTGCTTGGTAAACAAGAAGCATATTACATTCTGAGTGGGTTTAGTATTGATTGAAGGTTAAGTAGATCACTCTAATGTTTAAGGACATAAATTTTTTAATTGATTTTCATATTGGATTGTGGGTTGTTGTGGTTACAGATGAGCCCAAAATCACCTGACTATAAACACAAGGTGACAATGCAAGTGCTTTGGGTGGATGGTTGGTCAACCCCTACATGGGCGAAGGCAATGCTCAAATTGTTGACTTCAAGCAAATTGTCTTCTTGCAGTGGTTATCATACCATTGATTCACAAGAGATTGTCCCACCAAATAGGTATTGGCATGAGTATGAGTTGTCTCCCTTTGTGAACACAAAATTGGTGCAATTTACTTGCCACAGATGTTGTCTACACATTGAAGGTGGATGTCAAACTCATTGTTTGTAACTTGATTTGCTTAGGTGTAGCTTGAAATTTGTGGTTTGGGTTAGTTTCAGAATTTGGTTCATGCAACATTCATCTCTTTGTTTGCTTTTTTACTCACTAGGTGCATTTAGAGTGCAATGACTTTGAGATTGTGCATTTAAGAGATATAAAGATTACATAGACGCATCCAAATATTTTTGATGGATTGAGCAAGATTCTTCACAGTACAAAGGGTTTTCTTTCTTATGAAGAGTTTATTGACAGGTTACCCAAGGGCAATTTTCGAAAGAGAATTACTTTACCCGCTAGTGCAAAAACGTCAAAGAAAGCTGTTCAAGTTAGTGGTGGGAGTACGTGCATGCAAAGCGCAACTACCACGAGTGAAGCAATTGATCTTATGAAGTACCGACTACAACAGGGCACTGGAATAGACTCGTACTCCTATGTTGAAATTCTGAAGCGGTGCTTGAAGCAGGAAGACCTTACGGCAGTAAAGGAGGTTCATAAGTGCACCATTGAAAGTGGCATGCAGCAGAATACATATGTGGCAAACAACCTGTTGAGTGGATACATCAGATGTGGGAGACTGGAGGATGCATGCAGAGTGTTTGACGAACTTGTGCAGAAGAATGTTATTAGTTGGAACGTCATGATTGGAGGTTATGCTCAGCACGGTTGTGGGAAAGATGCCATGGAAGTTTTCCATCGCATGCGAAAGGAAGGTATGCAACCTGATGCTGTTACATACTTGAGCATCCTGAAAGCCTGTGCGAGCCCATCAGCTTTAAAGTGGGTCGAGGAAGTTCATGCAAATATCAGAGAGGGTGGGTTCGAATCAGATGTTCGTGTGGGGACTTCGCTCCTTCAAATGTATGCAAAGTGTGGGAACATAGAGGAGGCAAGGAACACTTTTGATAAGTTGGCGAGTCGCAATGTGGTTACCTGGAATGTGATGATTGGAGCATATGCCGAAAGTGGTAATGGTGAGGAAGCATATCGACTTCTTCTCCAAATGAAGCGGGAAGGCTTCAAGCCAGACGCCTTTACGTATGCAAGTATCCTGAATGAATTTGCAAGTGCAGGGGCTTTGGGGTGGGTAAGGGAGGTACATAGCTATGTCCGTGAAGCCGGATTTGAGTCAGATTTGCGTGTGGGCAACGCTCTGGTGCACATGTATGCAAAGTGTGGCAGTATTGATGATGCGCAACTGGCTTTTGGCAAGATGGAGGAACGGGACGTGATTACTTGGAACGTGATGATTGGAGGACTTGTGCAACATGGCTGTGGGTCTGAAGCATATCGACTTCTTCTCCAAATGAAACGGGAAGGCTTCAGACCAGACGCAATCACGTATATGAGCTTCCTGAATGCATGTGCCAGCGCAGGGGCTTTGAGATGGGTGAAGGAGGTTCACAGGCATGCCCGTAAAGACGGATTCGAGTTGGATGTGCGTGTTGGCAACGCACTGGTGCACATGTATGCGAAGTGTGGCAGTATCGAGATTGCTCGATTGGTTTTTGACAGAATGAAGGAACGGACTGTAATTTCATGGAACGTGATGATTGGTGGCCTTGCCGAGCATGGATGTGGGCGTGAGGCATACGAACTGTTTCTTCGAATGCAACTGGAAGGCTTTAGGCCGGATACACTCACGTATGTGAACATTCTAAATCCATGTGCAGGCGCAGGGGGGTTGGAGTGGGTGAAGGAGGTTCACAGGCATGTCCTCGATGCGGGACTTGAGTCTGATTTGCGTGTGGGCAGTGCTCTGGTTCACATGTATGCTAAATGCGGCAGTTTGGATGATGCACGAGTGGTTTTTGACAGAATGGAGAATCGTGATATAGTCACATGGAACGTGATGATTGGTGGACTTGCCGAGCATGGATGTGGGCGTGAGGCATACGAACTGTTTCTTCAAATGCAACTGCGAGGCATTAAACCGGATGCAGTCACTTATGCTATCATTCTGAATCCATGTTCAAGCGCAGGGGCGTTGGAGTGGGTGAAGGAGGTTCACAGGCATGTCCTTGAAGCGGGACTTGAGTCTGATTTACGTGTGGGCAGTGCTCTGGTTCACATGTATGCTAAATGTGGCAGTTTGGATGATGCACGAGTGGTTTTTGACAGAATGGAGGATCGTGATATAGTCACATGGAACGTGATGATTGGTGGACTTGCCGAGCATGGATGTGGGCATGAAGCCCTGGAAGTCTTTAAAACTATGATTGCAGACGGTGTGAAGCCCAATGAGATCTCATTCATTGCAGTGTTGTCAGCTTGTAGTCATTCAGGCCTTGTGGATGAGAGCCGTAGACTTTTTTTGGCTATGACACAAGATTATGGCATTGAACCTAGTGCGGTGCTTTGTACCTGCATGGTGGATGTTCTTGGTCGAGCAGGACACTTGGAGGAAGCAAAGCTCTTGATTGACAACATGCCTGTGGAACCAAATGGAGCAACTTGGGGAGCCTTGCTCGGTGCTTGCAGAACGTACGGTAATGTGGAGTTGGGTAAACTTGTCGCTATTGAGCGTCTCAAGTTGGAACCGAAGAATGCTTCTACATATGTGCTTCTCTCGAATATCTATGCTGCAGCTGGCAAGTGGGAGGAGGTGTTGTGGGTGCGCACTATGATGCAGGAGAGAGGCGTACGCAAGGAGCCAGGGCGTAGCTGGATTGAAGTTGATAACAAGGTCCATGACTTCGTCGTAGGGGATACTTCTCACCCGGAAGCGAAGGAGATCTATGCTGAGCTGAGGAGATTGAGTGAGGCAATTAAGGCCGAAGGCTACATTCCTGATACCCGTTTAGTGTTGCGGAACATTGATGAGGAGGAGAAAGAACTTGCTCTTTGCTCCCATAGTGAGAAGTTGGCTATTGCTTACGGACTCATGCGGACCCCCCGTGGACAGCCAATTCGGGTGTTCAAGAACCTTCGAGTATGTTCAGACTGCCATACAGCAACCAAGTTTATCTCAAAGGTGATTGAACGAGAGATTGTGGTG
This sequence comes from Thuidium tamariscinum, assembly GCA_947034885.2. NCBI lineage: Eukaryota > Viridiplantae > Streptophyta > Bryopsida > Hypnales > Thuidiaceae > Thuidium > Thuidium tamariscinum. Next base: position 302,000 of record OX344755.2, on the reverse strand, counting down.
AGGGATGCTAATCGCTTTCACCACTTCCAAGATGGCGTGTGTTCTTGTGGGGATTACTGGTGACCAAGTTGGCAGTTCTACCAGTTGATCATTATTTGTTTTTAAAATTTTAAATATTTAGTTGCCTCAAGGACTTATAGACTTGTATCTTATATTTAGTAAATGCTTTATGTTTTAGAATAAATTTAGTCAAGATGCAATAATTCTTAAATTTCCATTGTTAACTTCAACATTAACTCACCTTCAATCCAAAGAGATTGAAGACCATATTCAATCAAATAGCATGGCCAATGTTTTGATAGTGGACAAGAATAAAGGTTATTGATGTTTGAACTAAATTAGTCACATTATAACCAAATTTGCATTTCGGCTAAACAATTGTAATTGTATAATTTAGTCTATAATGAATGCCAAGTTATTATGTATCAACATTATTAATGTGTACATGATAGAGAAGATTGAATTTATCTAACATTCAATGCTCAAGTATCTTCAAATGAAAACCAAATCCATTTAAGTAGTAACATGTTTTCCATTTAGGAAAAATTCTTTCACAATAAGTAAAAACAATCTATATTATAAAGATTTAAACCAAACAAGTCAACTTAATTCTATTTTATAGGATTCATGTTATTTAAACCTATGAAATCAATTGTTTGTAAGATGCTATAAGTAACACAAGTACTTTAAGGGTGTTTTGCATGCACCTTGTTTTTAAATTTCTATGATGTTGTAAATAGGTGGTTAAGTTGTTGTCTTTGAAACTTCATTGATATCATGCTTTGCCAATTATTCTTCTTTACAATGCAAATCGTTGAAATTAATTGAGTAAGGAAAAACTTAATTCATGGGATGTATTGTATCAAAACATATGAAATTTAAAGAGTTCAACAAGCTTTTGACCAATAAGTGAAATCCCATTAAAAAGAACTAATCAACTACTTACTTTTGACACCTTTAAAAAATACTTGATTTTAATAGTTGAATTTTAAATATCTATATAATATAAGTTATATTTCAAACTATACTAATGTAGCTTTGTACCATTGCCACAATGCTATAAAAAATCATTTTCTAATCTTTTAATTAATTTAAACTTTGAAATATAGTATCTTTATTGTTGTCGATCAAAAAGTCACAAAACAAAATTTATGCATTCTTCCTTACAGAGGGATTTTTTACAATACAAAGAATATGACCAAAGGATGCTTGATTCTAAAGATCTCATTGTAACAAATAAAAATAAAGAAAACAAAACAAAACAAACAACCTTATTTAGAGATATGCTTTTAATATTTGTTGCAATACATAACATTAGTGTATAGTATTGACAAATTTATAAATTCCTCTCTTTTATCTTCATCTATTAGATTTTCACTCTTCATCATAGTAGCAAGTGAATCTATTCATTACAAAGGGTAGTGCAATAAAGGCCATGATTTTGTGTGAATTTATTTTTTATTTAGGCTTTAGTAGAAAGACTCATATGGTCAATGCTTTACATTCTTTATACTTCTATTGTGTAACAAGATGAGTATGAAAGTACAATACAGAATATAGAAGAGTCAAATAGTCAAATTATATTAACCTGTAAATATCAATACAGATCCCTAGTGTCCAATCAATGATATAGTATCTTTTTGTGTTGGATAGAAGAACAACTATTTATCTTTAGAATTTTGTTTGGAAAGGGAAGATCTTCTATAGTACTTTGACTTCTAATGAGTGCTTTTGGATTTTTGTAAAGTAATAATCTCCACAATATTAAATGAATGATTTCCATAGGTACCAATCCATCCTTTAAGAATTAATTAAATTATTTTGGCTTGACATCATTTTCATTGAATGCACCTATTTCTTGTATAGTTTTACATCCTTGACAATCATGGTCATAGCATTTTACTTTTCAAAATTAGAAAATTAGAAAAAAAAATTGAAATCCCTACTCCATACTCTACACACCATGCTCATGCGGCAACATTCCTTGAAGTAGAATTAGTGTTCTAACATCTCAAAACTCAACTCACACTAGAAAAAAGTGTCTTTAACACTCACACTCAAAATCACCATAGAATGAAGGTTTGAAGTGACAATTAAATATGAAGTAGGAATAGACACTTAGAGAATTTGAAGTTAGATTAGGTGGGAATTGAAGAGAAGGAATTTGAACCATTATAAGTGTCGATTAGGAAATAATTGACTAAATAAGAGAAAGGAGTTTAAAGGTCATGACATTCAAGTATGAAATTCATCGTCATCCATGGTTATAGAGGACATGAGCATGGGTCTCAAATTTTACTTAACAAGATGTGCAGGCCCCAAAGAATCACCCAAAAAACAACTCTACATGTTTAAATTACAATGTAAACATGCTAAATCTATACCTTGAGGAGGTTGTTTTGTTTTGTTTGTTATGTTGAGATCTCCCAGATTATAAGTCTCTCAGTTATGTGCTTGGTACCATCAAAAAGCTCTCGGCAAGGAAGGGTGCATGGACTTTGTTTCGTGGTGTTCCATCCTATGGTGGGAAAGTTATGGATTTTTGAACTATTTTTTATTCTAATAAATTAAAAAATTATTTCTACTTTGATTTTGGTTGTGTACTTGGTACCATTGGAAGGCTCTCAGCGAAGACACATGCGGGAGCTTGGTTTTGTGGCATTCAAGACACACAATATGAAAATTATTGAATTTTAAAGTTTTCATGGATTGAAAAATTAGAAAATTAATTTTATTATGATTTTGATTGTGGCAAAAGCACAAGACACACTAGTAATAACTATAACCTTCTTATGAGAGATTTCTTGCTAAGGGCAAGCCAAAAATAGGCCCTACTTTCAATACACATGTTACTGATAAGATAGCAATTAGAATTTGGTAAATATAACAATGTGACAGTGCTAATAAGTCCAAGATTTATTCATCCTATGAGCAAGGCTTTGAAAATTCTTAACTGATTAATGCAATATCTAAGGAAAACATATTCTCCTATATTGAAATCGACAGCCTATAGAGCTTGCTTGAGTAGAGCATGGCCGCATGCGGTTGCAACATAGACAATGGATCTCCTCACCATAGCTGCTACTTACTATCTCTTAGAAAGAAGAGACAACAGTTGTAGGTAGAAATATAAAATTGCTAATAGTTGTTGTTTTGAACTATGTGCTTGAAAGTTGGGCCTTATGAAATCAATCTACATAACCCACTGCTGCTTAGTCTAATAACTTACTCAAATAACAAGATGTTTCTCATGACTAAAGAAGAAAGATCAGGTGAAGGTATTAGATTGCAAATACATAAATTTAAATCAATACCTAAAGTAATAGGCAAAACAGTACATTATCTCACATTTGTACCAAAAAAATTGTCCACTCATAGAACAAAATTTGCACTACGATGAAAGCCTCATATACCGTCAGATCCTTCGTGCACATGTATACCCTACTTAGAGCGAGCAGTGTTGCACCACTTCCAAATGCTTCATTCCCATAAATACAACCTCATCCCTCACTAAATCCATACAAGGGACGGAAATCTTGCAACCTTCACAAACAGGATCAAATTTAAAACATAAAAACATAAAGAAGAAGAAAAAAAACACCTATTGTGCATCAAACACAATTGGAAATCCAGGGGCAAATTGTCCACAAAAGAGATAGCAATGAGCTCTACTTGACCAAATTGATTGCCAAAACCAAACAACTGTACTTGCGCTACTACATTAAGGTTCAAAGACCCAGCTTGAACCCCATAACCCACTCACTTCACAGCCAAATTTTCCAAATACCAATCCCCTCTCCAATATACATAAGAGGATTTTCAGCTTGTGTAGAAGACTGCGAGTTCCCGGACTGTGGGAACTCACTGAAAGCTGCCACAAAGGCGATCTGATGTGGCCAAGAGACTATCACATCATATATTAATATTGTAATAATATTTATTTATTTTTTTAAATTATTATTTAATCTGACGGGTCACATACTAGTGAACAGGGCTAAAACGGTCTCTTAGAGCCCTGGAAAATCCTCTTATGACGAATTTCAGGCTCCTCAAAATTCCTGCAATGAATAGATAGCGCTCTTGCAAATCAGAAGCCTAATTCCAATCCTTCCTCAATCTCATCCCTAACCCTCTAACTTGAAGTCTCATCACCAATAGCCGCTCATTGTTCAACCAAATTTCTCAAATACCAATACCCTACCCAAACCAAAAATCAGCATCATTAGAAAACCCCTGAAATCAACAAATAACGCTCCTGCAAAGTTAATCCCAATCCCAAAATCTTTCTCGATTACTCACCAAATCCTCAAGGCTGGCACTTTTTCACTACCCCCCACCCATTCCCCTCATAGCTCAATTTCTCAAAACTAACACACTTTCTACAACAAAGTTCCAAGCACGTAGAAACTCCTATAATTAAAAGAAAACGCTCTACCAAATCAACATCATTAGAAAACCCCTGAAATCAACAGATAATGCTCCTGCAAAGTTTATTTCAATCCCAAAATCTTTTTCAATCACTCACCAAATCTTCAAGGCTGGCGCTTTCTCACTACACCGCACAATGCAAGCGTCAAAATTCGAATCAGCAATATGTTGTGCAATTCGAATGTACAATTTTCATTAAAAACCTTCAGCATCTTGAAACTTAAATAGCGATCTACATCAAAATGCTCCTTCAATAACCGAGGAATGATCTGATCTCTCACCTTGTCAAAACCCTAGAATCTGTAACTCTGGAGTTAAATCCGATTGGAAACGACTAAGCCATTCAACACCTCGATCGCATGAAGAAAATTTATCAGAAACCAAGGACTACACCCTACTATTTCAAGGGCATCATTGTTTCCTCTACGATGACCAATTTTTAGAGTTAGGGTACTATTTCTAAAAGCACTTGCAAACTATGAGGGTATAAGAGATGACCAACCGGTAAGATCATAGAAGGATCCCCTTCTTTTGGGTTCCATTTACCGGGGGTCCTATTCTCAGAATTAAGGGTTCCCCGAGTTCCACGACCCTGACATTCCCCACGTTCCCCTCATTGGGAGCATCTCCGTCCCCCAAAGGGACCCTTAATATAAAAAATTCTATTTTTAGAAGAAAATTTTGAAAAAAAATTGGGGGGCAAAAAATTCAAAAATATTTGATTTGGGGGCTCCAAGCTCACAAGTTCTACACTCGTAGCGTGCAAGCTCACTACTCTAAGCTCACCCGCTAATGTCATTGTAGGATTGTATACTAACATTTAATTTGAAACTTCATTTTCATGGTGTGACTTAGACCTTGACCTCATCCCTAATTAATTCTACTAATTTTGAAAAATTAAAGAAAAATTAGAGGGTTTAGCAACATACCTCAATGTCTACTACATTGGTTTGGTGCAAAAAAGTATCTTTCAAGTCTTTTGTTTGGTCCCTCTTGTTGTTCTAATTTACTAATTGCTCACCGCTTAAGTTTTGGAATTTAAAATACAAAGCTTACTATCCTACTTCTACTTCATCTTTCCTTTATCACTCTTGCTTTCTTTTCTAGCTTGAAGTACTAGTCTACTTCAATGTGAGCGTTTATTTATCAACCCTTCATAAATAATAGTCCAAAAACATGTTCTTAGTCATCTTTGGTTCTTAAAGCTAATTAGGTGCCTAGGCATTGGTCTACTTTGCTTTCTAAGAAACAAATCTTTATAGTGCACCTAAGTGTACTCAAATTCCCAAAACAACCAAAAAGTACAACTCAAATGCAACAAAAGAGATTCACTATAAGGAAATGTAGTTCTAGATGACAAGTTTATAACTGAGAATTGTTTATCTTGTCAATTTGTGAGAACTTATCAAGTTGCTATCAAATTCTTAATTGATATTTGATACCCTTCCTTCCTATTTTCAAAACAAAAATTGTCTATAAATGAAATGAGGAAAAACAAATGATTGTAAAGTGATAGATGATTTGCAAAAAATCCAAATTAACAATCCATTGATTAATATACCAATATAATCTTTATCTATTTGGCATCAATATCTTGGTTTGAGTTGTTTATATAGAGGATAAGCTCTCACTATATATACATGAGTGTTAGGAGGTAGAACAACCCATGTGGTTAGAAATTGTAAAAGCTCAACTCCTCATAGTTAAAATTGAAATAGGAATTGTGTAAAAATTGAAATTTCAGACCTCATTTAGGCATAGTAGAATATCTTTTAACAAAAGACTTTGAACTAAAAAAAAAGGTAAGCCATAGAAAGATGTCCAAAGTAGGAAAAAATTCCAATGCAAGCTTTTTCAAAATCCTTCTATTAATAGTCAGTACATGCTACAAGGATCTAGATTAAGCTAGCTAATTAAGGCAAATTATGTATTGCATTAAAAGCACGTGTTTCGAGCATTCAGTATGTAGGATCATTTTGATCTATTATGCATTGGTCATTCTTTGGCTATTAGTAGTATATGTATCATTGAAATTAAATAGTTTGGTATGCTATATTGTTTAGTTTCATCAAACTAGTTTCATATACAATGGGGTCCCAATCAAAATGGCATTTGGGGATCCGCAGCGAAAACAATTTTAGTTTTGCCAACTTTGATAGCCTCTTGAGAGCTCAAAAATTGATATTTTACTACAAAAAAAATTCATAGCATCATGTGTAAGTAAATTAAATGAGTGAAAAGTTTCAAGGTCAAAATATTTACACAAAAAAATATATTCAAAATTTAACAATATGTGTAGTAGTAAAAAAAATTTCACTACTTTCAACTTTGACACCCTCCTAAGGATTGAACTTTTTTTTCCATGAAATTTTTAACATGAAATAAACTTTATGTTCTTAATATGTGTAAAAAATTCAAGTTTAGAAGATTAATTTAAAAAAAGATATCGAAAATCTTCCAACATGTGTAGTTTGAGAAAATTTTCACCATTGCCAACTTTGACACCCTCCCAAGGATTGAAAAATTGGTTTATTACCGTTAATTTTTTTTGTAGAGTCATCTCTATGTTGATAACATGTATTCCAAATTTCAAGTTCAAATGAATTACCAAGAAAAAGATATCTAAAATCTCCCAACATATATAGCTCTAAGAAATTTTTTACTATTGCCAACTTTGACACCCTCCCAAGGGCTAAAATTTGTGTGTTTATCATGAAATTGTTTGCATGAAATAATCTTTATGTTGATAATATATGATCCAAATTTCAAGTTCAAAAGACTTATCCAAAAAAAATTGATTACAATTTTTAAATTCAAATTTTTGTGCAAGGGAATCTATTGCAATCTTGACTTTCTATAGTGTTGAGGCTCTTGGAAATGAGACTCACATACACTAGATCTTGGTGGAAAAAATACATTTGAAATTCATTAAAAAAATTGATGAGTAGATTTTGAGAAGCCATAAATTGATTGGAGTTGTATATATTAGATCCTTTAACCTCATATTTTTTGGGTGATTAGATTTTTAAATTTGACATGTAAAAAGAGGGTTGAAAGACTTCAAGTCACTTTTGTAGTTTCAACATCTTTATGATCAAATGTTATAATCTTTCGATCTATAATCTTTTGAAAAAATATTTTTCTTTGTTTTTTTCTTTCAGAGTGATTTCTAACATGTCTAGTTTGAATTTTCATAATTATTTTTAAAATAAATTGATAAAGCTTATCAAAATCTTGACTTTTAGTTTAATTTAGAGTAAAATCCAAGAAACTTAAAAAAGGTCTTGGGCATTTAGGGGTTAAGTGATGCATGACTATATTGAGTGATTTTAAATATTTTTTTGGTTTATAAAGGCCAACTTTTCATTATCTCCTTAATTTAATTCATGAAGAGTTTCAAAGTACTCTACTTGAAAATCTACCATTACAGTTTATCAATATTGTTGAAAGATTGAAGGATGCTTTAAGGCAAGTTGCTATTGCATTACAAAGACTAGGGACTGAAGACACACACACTTTGGTTGGTGATTTTCATGGCATAACCAAATCAACAAATGCAATCATCTCTCAATGATTCATTGTCGCTATGAAAAGGTAACTTAACCTCTATATATCCAAGGCCTTTTAGATTGGCCAACAAGAAAAAGTTTATTTAAGGTGAAACTTGGTTTCAAAACCCTACATGGCATTTTACAATGTTGTGGTGCTTTTGATTGTTCTCTTGTCTAATTTCACTTAGCAACAAATACTAGATTAAGTAATTGGTATGATTGTGATCATTACTATTCTACAATAATACAAGCCATTGTAGACTATGAGGTTGAATTTGCAAATGTTTTTGTCAAGCCTCCTAGATCTATACATGATTATGGAGTTCTATTCTTGGATCTATTGATGTCAATTTACTTTTTAAAGTGATCGTAAGAAGAGAATTGAATGGATTGACGATTGACATTGAAGGTGTAAATGTGAATTTATTGTCGGTGATGCAAGTCTTATTGGAAATACAAGATTGTTGGTACCTTGGCTTGGAATTCAACCTCTTTGTATTATATAATAAATGCAATTTCAAGCACTCATCTATATGTATGGTATTGGATTGTCCTTTGGAGGTCTTTATAGAAATGTACAAGTTTTCAAAAATCCTATCACAAATCTTGATCTCAAAACTAAGGATTCCAAGTTTGATAGTAGCATGTTTGTATATTCCATCAATCATATTGTCATTAATAGGAGTGCTACCTGTCACAGTCCGAAAATGTCCAAAATATAATGTTAGAATATATTCTGCTAGAATAGTCCGATTCTTCAAATTTTTGAAGTTTAAACACATGAGTAGGACAGATTAGAGTATTTTATCATTTAAGGGGTTCCAAAACCAGAAATTCCAGAATGATGATCCATATTCCGGAAAAATACAGAAAGAATCCGGATTCCGGATTTCTAGGGATTCCGAAAATTTAAGAATTCCGGAATTTTAGGAACAACTAGCTGTGAATGTTCCGGATATGGATTAGCAAACCATAGGGTCTTTTTATTGAGACAAAATGGTTAAGGAGGAAGTTTACACTTTTCATCCTTATCGGAAACCAGAACTCGGATAGTGGTCCAAAAATATTTTCAAAGACTTTTGACACTATCGGCACTGGATCCGGAATCAATCCGGAATGGATTCAGAAATATTTAGGAATAGAAATGTTCCAGAAATATTTAGGTTTCGAATCCGGGAATGATTATGATTCGGAATCAATCCGGAATCAATCCAGATTAAAAGATCCAGAATCCGGAAATTGATCCAGAACGAAAGATTTGGACCTAGGCGGCAAACAAGACTACTCCAGTTCACGAAGGCTTTTGGGAAGACACGAGGGAGTCAAAGTAGAAGTAGTTTGAAGATGGCGCATTGGGAGAGGTAGCTTAATGGCTGTCCCCACTTAGTTAGATTTTATTTCTAGAATCTGAATCCAGTTTTCTAAATGTGGATCCGGATTCCGGATTTCTAGGAGATCCGGATTTTTACGGACAGCTAGTTGTGACGATTTTGGATATCTTGGGGTGTTCATTGGTTGGTTGTCCTAATTTTCGTGGTGCCTTTTTGGCCTATTAGGGCGTTGACTTTGGTTTTGGTTTTTAAGGGCAGGCAAGTTAGTTGGCCTGTCATTCCCTCCTAGTGCATATTCAATTGTATTTTCATTCCTTTCTCTAATCTGAGCCGTCAGACGGATACTTTGGCTCTAACCTTGGTGTTCCGAGTGTACTAGTGTGTTTTGCTTGAAGTGTTGAGAGGTGAAAAGGACGGGTGAGGAGGAATCTAGATGCTTAGGCAACTGAGATCTGAACTGAGTGACCAACTTCTTAGAATTTGGGTTTGGAATTGTGAGTTTGAGCGTGGAGCCTTTAATTTGCCGGAACGGTGATCCGGTGTGAGCCTAGGAGTGGCGTGGAAGAGGTTCCAGAATCACATGGATGGATTTGTACGGCGTTAAGCAGCTGCCAGAGGAAAGTTTCCGTCTAGTGGAAGGTCTGCCAACCACTAAGTCGACCCACGAAACTAGAAAAGTGCGTCCTTTTGGACTCAGGGGTCTTTGCATCTGTCGTTGTAGTAAGGGTAAGTAAATGTGGTCCTAAGTGACCTGCTATCCGGAGCAGCCAAGATCCATCCGAAAAGTTGTGAGGATCCGGATTTGCCTATATTGCAACATCTGATATATTTGAGTGTCTTTGTGTGTTTTCTGTATTTTATTTGAGAGGAGAGAGTGTGAGATTTATGAGTGGTAAGTCCCTACCCCTCTAAAGATCAAGAGAGTACCCCATGAGGGTAAAATAGGGGTATCTAAAACCGGTAATTGAGTAACTGAATCAGATCGGAAAACAAAATCCGGATAGAGTTGAGAGATACGAATAGAGGTGTAATCCAGGACGAAAGGAAGGGAAGCAGAAAGTAACGGATTCAGAACGGAGTTCGGAAACCAAGGGGTATTCCAAAAGAAAGTAGTAACTTGGATGTTTGGGGGTGATAGACCTAGAAACCGGAAATTGCAACTTATAGTAACGTCTGGAGTCTCCTGGGACGACATTCCGTGTCATATTATCACATTTGGGTGTGATAAAGGTGCTTTTTGCTAGACTGCGCGTACGACACTACTATTGATGAGTCAATTGTTTTATGGGGGCATTATATTTTAGAATATACTCTACAAATAACTAATACAAAGTCTATTACAAAATGATGGTGAACATTTACAAATGGCAATTGAAAGACACTTGTACTTGGTAAAAGCAATGTGTTTTTATGTATAAAATGTTATAATGCATTTTTTATTGGGCACCATTATTTGCTTTTGGGACCTTTTTATAGATGTAGAGGATTTCCAAAACAACTATCACAAGAATCCTATTACAGTACAATTATGTCGGTATGTGTAAACAATGTACCCAAAAGTGGCAATAACTATCAATTCTAAAAAATTTAAAATTTTAATTTGGGTTTAGTACACTTGGCATGTTCTTCCAAGCCAAAGAATTTTAAATTAAATTTTTTTTTTGGTGCACGATCACTATGCTCCCCAAAAAAATTTTAAACTTTAAATCTTTAAATCTTCATTTCCCTCCTCCCCTCCTCTTGTAATTTTTTGAAACCAATTGATTGACAAACATTATGGGACAAGTGATCATGTATTGGTATTGGTATTGGTATTGGTATTTATATTCATATTCATATTTGTATCTGGATCTGGACCATATTTAGACCGTATCCATATAATCCATATAATATATGTAGAATATCCGTATTTGTATCCATATTTGAATGGTTTAGATTAAATCTTACACAATCAATGGCTTGGGAATTTTTGAGAAATCAACAGTGATTACAAAGGTAAGTTTGTTTGTTTTTTAAATCAATGGCTTGTAAATTTTTTGAGAGAGGAGGGGGGCTAATTAATTGACTTGGGTGGTATGCCACTTTTTGTCACATTGTGTTGCATTGCAATGCATAATATGCATTAGTATCAAGTATTTGCAAATTGTGAATAAACAAAATCAATTGACAATAATTTATGAAAAATCCTATGAAGTGAATATAAATTGAAACATTGTTTTTTAACTTGTAAATTATAATATGAAATATAAGTTTTTACATTAGACTTTATCTATCCAATTTTTAAACATTAGACCTTTTTACATAAGACCTTCTCTACCTTTCAAATAAAATTGTTTTCATGTATGCCAACCCCTCCAAAAGGCCAAGGGGGGATTGCCCCCCCCCCCCAGCCCCCTTACTCTGCCCATTGCTCCATCATTGGATGATGGAGGAATAGAGGGTGGGTGCATTTTCATCCCCTCCAACCATAACCCAACAACCGCCCGCTATTTTCTTGATTGAGACCTTCTTGCCCTTCTTGCCCTTCTTAGTGTCTTGTCGTTCTTCCATGCAAATCAATTTTTTGACACTTAAATTATAATTCAAAGAGAAGTTTCCAAAAATATAAATTGCTAAAAATAGAAACTTGATTAGGATTGATTTAACTGCAAAGCTTTGCAAAAACTAGATTTTGGTGCCTTCGGCATTTAGGGATTCAATTTTAAATGTAATGTTTTGAGTTTCAAACTCCCCCACAAACTTTATAACAAATTGCCTTGTATTTCAAAATAGTTATAAATATTTCATAGCTCACAATCTTTTAAGTGTACATATTTTTACTCTACACTTCTTTAAAAGTAATTATCCCCCTCCTTCAACTAATGAAGCTTCAATTTCCCAAATCCTAATTTCAATCTAGCTTGTTCATGAATCATGACGTGCCTTCAATACATTTCTTGCATTCTATACTCAAGGATCTTCACAATTATTCTTGTATCATAAGGTAAACTCAAAGGAAAACCTACCTACAACAATCAAACCACCTATAACATACCCTATTGAACTACCCATGACAATTTTTTTACTAATGGGGTTATTTAGGGTTATATTAGATTGATTTGTGGTCATAATGAATGCTTTGGGAGATGGTCATGAAGCTATTAGTGATTGTCATGGGACACTTGCACCTTTCTACTATAAACTTGTTACAAAAAGTCATTTTTGTATTCCTTCATGTAATAGGCTATGTTAGAAAATCTTACAACTTTGTTAGAAAATATTGTAATTGCTCTAAGTGGGAAGGTGGCCATTGTAGAAACACTTTGAGATAATTTGGGGTTGTGTAGGCTCTTTGGGGTCAATTAGATAGCACATTTCAAAAATTCATAATGAAGTTATATTTTATAATTTCAAGAAATTTAATTACAAAAAAATCAATTCTCATTTTTGTCCATGAGTAGAAGGAGGACATTGGGACTCTAGGAGGTAGGAGGTCAGATGGGACTTAGAGGCCATTTCCATTAAGGTCTAGACGTCCAGGCCTGGACGCATTTAGTCACTTATTATTGGGCTTGGACGTCTAGCTAGCCTTCTAACTTCTAGTTTGTGAAGAAGGGATTTGTAAACCTAGAGGGCCCGGATGGGCAACGGGAGGACTAATCTTTAAAAAAAATAGAAAGATTCTAACTACTGGTCCTAAGTTTTCACTTTTATCTCAAAGTGCTCCAACTCCTATAGGTCCCCACTTCCAATTGAAGGTGCTCCAACCCCTATCTGTGTGGAAAACTAGGTTTCAATATTTTCACTCCAACACCCCTCCAATTCCTAAAGATTTAAGCTGTCTATGGAAACTGGCCCTCAATGGAGGTCGAGGGAAGGTTGTTGGGATGGGAGGTCAAGGAAAAGGGAGGGATCCTCTAAATGACCACGAATAGAAGAATATACCCCTTATGCCCTCCATCCATCCAATTGGGGGCAATAAGGGAGCCCATTTGCTATATATTACAACAAAGTATTATGTATACATGCAATTAAGTTAATAGTTATAGTATAGTGATACTCGTTCAAGAGAGCTACATGCCTTCTTTCTTTGTTGGGTATAAACTGTCATCCATTACCTTATATTACCATCACTTTTTCTAAATTATATCCTTCACTATATAAAGTAACCTTACCAATCATCGTACATAGCAAATTCAAATCTTTCTCTATAACTCAATACACTTGCAAGTTCTCAAATTTTACATGATTGTTCAATGCCACATCAAGCTTAGCTTAGACAAAAAATTACAAAAAATGGTTTCTTCTTGCAAATTTTGTTGCAACTTGAAAGCAACATGTAGAAGATGGCAACTCATTTTTGATCAGCCCCCATTTCCAATCAATAGGCTATTTTCTTTTCGTGAAGTTATAGCGCACCCAAAGCAATTGTAGCACATTCATTAGAGGATTTTTGAGCTCCATAGAAGGCCCTCAAAGATTGACATGCACCCCTATTTAATGAGGAACAAAACTAGTAGCTCAAGTACCTATTTGCTTGTTGCTATCTTGTGTGAAGTACAAGTGAGGACTACAATAGATGACAACCAACAAGGTACTATTACCAAATATTAAATTTCGATAGTACAATATTATATTGATGGATGTTGAAGAAGAATCCATTAGTGGAGTGGATGTACAATGCTATATTATTATCTTAATGGTTGTACAATATAATGTTGATGGTTGGGTAGTACTTGTGTCATCCTCATGTCCTAAATCCAAATTTTAAATGACAAAGCTTCATCATGGTCTCCGTGACCCACCCAATGGGAGCTAATGTCCCACAAAAGTACATCAATATTTCTTTTCTTTTCCAATGAGCGGATATAGGGGAATAGTCTTCCTCAAGGACGACATTTAAATACAAAAGCACCCTTCCAAGCACCCCTCTTAGAGGCCCTCTTTAGAGCTCAAAAGTCCTCTAATGACAATTGGTTGCAAGGCTATCATAAATGCAATTAGTCCTTGGTTGGTTTTACAATTAGCCTATATCACCATTATAGGTTGCAAAAAATCTTCTACTAAAAAATTCATAGTAATTACAATTTATGTTATAAAATTTTGAAAAATATGGCATTCTTCTAAATTCTATTTCTATACATGGAAAAAATTGCATTTAAAAAAGTTGCATTCTACATATGTGTAATTGCTTAAATGGCTAGAAATGGGTGAAATACTCTATGAAATCTTCTAGAAAAAATAACATAATCCTTCACCCCGTAGAGTATATGGTGACTATGCGGCAACATTCCAGAACTGGCTAAATTTCGCTTGGTTTCTACCAAAAAAATCCTTGTGTTACTATTACATTGTAAGAAAGGGCCTTTAAAGGAGCCATTTTAGTCAAAATTACAATAATCAATAAAATTTAATAACTAGTGTGTAATTTCTTCTGTAACTTAGAGCATCCCCACCACATGGGTCAGAATTTGACTCAAAATCAACCCCTTTGTAGGGCAGATGATTATGATTCATCTCGGCCAGAGTTGGAGAGCTCCATTGCTGAACAGTGCAAGCAACCCTTTAAATGATATTTTCAGTTTTTTTAATCCAATTTTTCAGTTACTTTGCCTTGAATTAAAATCCAAAAACATTGGCTCTTTTTTTTTTTTTCCTTTGAGGTCTCATTCTCCTTGCTTGAGGAGATCTCAAAATATTTTGAGTTTGCAATGGAACAAGGCTCCTTATATCCCCATGAGGTGGAGAGAGGTGCTCCAACCCATGTGGGATATATGAACTCCAACTAGTTGGAATTCAAAATTTGAATTTTCAATTTTCAAAATCCCCAAAAACTTGGATTTTGAAAATTCGAAATTCAAATTTTTAGTTCCAATTAGTTGGAATTCATATATCCCACATGGGTTGGAGCACCTCCCTCCACCCTATGGGGATATAAGGAGCCTTGCTCCATTGCAAATTCACTTGTTTTGACACTCACATGAAGTGGATGTAGGGAGGCATGAGTTGCCATGAGACATGGAGCTCACTACATCCTCTTTGGGTGGAAGGAAGAGTTCCAATCCATATGGGACTCCTCCCTCCACTCCAAGAGGATATAGTAAGCTCCATTTCTCATTGAAAATTTAAGCCAAGATGGATTTCATTTTTCATCTTTTTTGGGACAAGAAATGTCTCATTTTTTGTACATGAAAGTGCTTGTAAGCATTTCATTTAAAAAAAATTGAAATTGGATGGTCAATAGGGGTTTGTACCTCGATTTTGGGGTCAAAAGTACAGTCAAACTTCCTTCCAGGCCCTCGCTTAAACTCAGCATTTTTCCGTCTGCCCAGTAAATTTGGCCATGCCCGGCCATATCTTAAGTCCTAATTTGCGTGCGGTGGGGTACAGACGATTGGCTAACCCAGTAAAATACCCAGTTTGAGCCATATTTTGAGCTGCAGTGGGGATGGTCTTAGTAGAATTAGCATAAAGTAGGTACATCCAAAATGGCACTTGACCTTAAAGCGCCCTGTACAACGTGCATACATTTTCAAAATCAATCATGTACCCAAACGGTAAATGGCGCTTTCAGAAACACACTTCACTGTTAATAACTTTTGCATACGGTATCCAAATCCACTGTTCTTTGGTGCATTGGAACATGCTTTCACTCACCAACAAGACTGTAAAAAAGTATGAATAACATACTAACAAGAACTAGGCACAGTATGAAAAACTGGTGCTTTTGGGTGTACCTACCTTACATTTAGTTAGTTTTGTCTTACACCACTCCCAATAATCCTCCACAACTTGCAAAATCCTTTCTTTTCTATTTCATTCTGATACTACTCACTGTCATGATAGCCAAAATTGATGCCTGTTTCTCTCCAAAGGTAGCATATTGCATTAAATTTCAAAATCAGTTCTTGGAATTACTGCTGTCAGTGCTGTGCGGTGGTCTGATTTGTAGTTGCATTTATGTGCGGTGATGAATGGTGCTCGATTGGTAATTAATGGTGCTTGTGCGGTGATAAATGGTGCTTGTCAGCGCGCTAGTTAACCGTACTCGTGGGGTAAGTAGCAGTGTCAGCATCCGGTTAACGGCGGGTTTACTATATAACAGTTCGCACATGCTGATTGTCACGGGCTTATCGGGGATGCTCGTGTTGGCATTCGGGTTTGGGTTTCTGTGTCGAAGACGACTCACGGCCGCAGAAGGCGACACTGCTCACTCGCAACTGCTTGCTCAGTCGTGAAAGTGAAGGCTGAGGCTTGAATCGGCAGTGAGAGGTGTGAAAATGTGGAGGTTGAAGAATGCGGAGGGCGAGGGGCCGTGGTTGCGGAGTTTGAACAAGTTTCAAGGGCGCCATGTGTGGGAGTATGATGCCCAGGCTGGCGACTCGGCAGAGCGCGCGGCAGTGGATAAGGCACGCATTGCGTTTGCGGAAAATCGCTTTGAGCAGCCTCACAGCAGCGACTTGCTCATGCGCATGCAGGTTTGTATCGATCGGAGTTTAATTTCGTCTGTTCGCACGGAGTCTTTCTAACTTATCTGGTTTCGTCCGATTGAAGGACAGTACATTGGCTGGGGAAGGGGGTGGGGTGGGGGTGGGGTAGCAGAGTTTTTCGGAGTAAAATGAGCGCACAAAGAATGCGATCATGTGCTATATGCTATGGAGGCCGTTCATTGTGTGTCGTGGTTGTCACGAAGTCTAAGGTGCAACTCAAGATTTGCCGAGCTAGCTAGTCGAGCATCTAATTTCGAAAGACTATGAGAAATTTCATGACCTTGCGATATGATCCTCGATCATGAAGTAAAACAGTAATATAAGATCGTCATCGGCTTTTGATTCTGTAGACGAGTCGAGAGTCTTCTCTGGTTTTGGAAATCGTGAAAGAAGGTTGTTTCTTCTTTTGGTACATTAATCAAGCGCCCGGAAATCTAAAGAATCGTAGAGTCAGTTCGTTTGCATGTCTTTGCAAAGCCTTTGGCTCCAGTGTTGCAAATCCTGTCGTGCGAGCTTCATCTTTCTTTGAAGAAAGTGAATGTCCAGATCTATATCGTTGTGATGCTCTCGGTATGTCGTAACACGAGTATTTTGGATCCAGTTAGCGAAGGAGAATCCACTTCCGGAGCTCCCAGCACAGTTGAAGATCGAGAACCGCGCTGATCTCACTGAAGAGGCTGTCACCACGACGCTCCGTCGAGCCTTGCGATTCTACTCGACTATCCAAGCGCATGATGGCCACTGGCCTGGTGATTTTGGGGGTCCGATGCTCCTCATGCCTGGCCTGGTAGTGCACATGTCACCATGTTCAGCGATCTCACCTTCTTTGCTGTTTGATCATATCATTCAACCTCTGTAGGACCAGGAAGGGTTTTGAATGTGTCTTTTTAGCAGTTTTGAGTGAGGCATGTGGGGACATTCTTCTGCAAGGACGCGGGGGGTCCCTGTGGAATTCAGCATTTCTAAAACCGTGGGAATCATTGATAATAAAATATTAAAAAAAAAATCATTTGAAGTCAAAGAAAGAACTGTAGAAGATCTCCACTTTGCACTCCTAAAACCGAGGATAAATGATTGCATTTCTGTCCTACATGGTAGAATCCCTTGTCATTCATCGGACCATTCTGGTCCGCGGCGTCCTTACAGGGTTTTTGTTTTATGTATTGATCAGCACGGGTTCTGTTGTGATATAGAATTCGACCGCATCTGAATTTTAGTTTTCAAGACTTGGTCAATCTACTTGGTGATACTAAAACCATGATTCCTTTTTCTTTTAGAGGCTTAATGCAGGTTCATTTATCTCGCTTGCAGTTGTAGCGTAGCTTTTACTCAGGGCAATCAACAGACATTGTCGTCTTGTGAGGAACCAATCACACCCCAGGTCTAGACGCGGTGGTGATGTTCTTATTTCGGCTACTGACGAATTGATTTCCATTTGATTCAGTTCACAATTTGACTCATGCATCCAAATTGATACTGAAATTGTGTGGCAGGTTATTGCTCTATACGTCACGGGGTCACTTAACACTATCCTAACTCCAGCCCATCAGAGTGAAATGCGCCGATACCTTTACAATCATCAGGTACTTGATCTTTTCCAACATTCTTAAAATTTCGTACTGTTTGCAGCTGTCCTCCCTGTCCTGATTTACCTGGCAAGCCTTTTTCCTTACTGAAGTTGAAAACATCAGGGAAGTCTGAAGCTGTAGTAGTTTTGTTGTTTGATAAATTTCTTTGATTCTCTGGCAGTGGTACATGCGTTGTAGGGCTCTTTCTGACCGAGTTAGAGCCTCAGTTTACTGACATTCTCAGGTAATCGAATTGCAGAATAAGGATGGAGGTTGGGGATTGCACATAGAGGGACACAGTACCATGTTCGGCTCTGCACTGACGTATGTCACATTGCGGATTCTTGGTGATGGGCCTGAAGGGGGCGAATTTAATGCCCTCCAGCGAGGGCGGAACTGGATCCACGAGCATGGCGGTGCTACTTACATCACTTCCTGGGGCAAGTTTTGGCTCTCCGTAATGTCCAACCTTGAATTTTGTATTCCTGTACCATGCTCATTTCAAGTGTTCTTCATCATGTGTTTGACTCCAGAAACTAACAGATGTAGTCACATGAACTTATCCTCTATTTATAGCTGACATTGGCGTCAGTTATCGACCCGGAATCTCAGGTAATGAATTGCTTGTAACCTTTGCCCTCTCTGATGGCAGGTTCTGGGTGTATTTGATTGGTCAGGCATCAATCCTGTGCCTCCTGAATTTTGGATGCTCCCTTATTTTCTTCCCTTACATCCAGGTACATAACAGGGTTTTAAGGATTTTCCTGTCTTTTCAGTGCACTGAGGTTCACTTGTATTTTGCTGTGCTGTCTTCTCTTAGTTTACAATTTGTCTCTCCTAAGTGAGATTTGAATGCCGATCAGAGTAATTAAGGTAGTCAACGAGCGTCCTCATTATTAAAATGAGATCCAGGAAACTGCCAATTGCTTCCACGTTTCTCATGTTGATATTCGTGGTTGCAGGTCGAATGTGGTGCCTTTGCCGCGGGGTCTATCTCCCGATGAGCTATGTTTATGGCAAGCGGTTTACTGGTAAAATCACTGAACTTGTGAAGGCACTCCGGGAAGAGCTATTTGTGCAGAAGTATTCAGAGATAAATTGGGACATGGCGCGGAATCAATGCGCAAAGGTATTTGCACAAGCGTTTTCACCAGGATGGGGCAAGTGTCTTCATGGCCGTCGATGAATCTTCCATGTTGTGGATACAAGACACAGGGCGGAGTTCAGTTGTTTCTGGGACCATGTAATAGACACGAGAGTGGGATCGGCGATACTGTCCTAGCTAATCGACACTCTCCTCAATACACATCAAGTATCTGATGTAGTTCAGTACAAGCGCATCTTGATCGTGTGAACTTTGCGTGCAGGAGGATCTGTATTGCCCTCATCCGTGGGTACAAGACTTGTTGTGGGGAACATTGCATAAAGTAGTTGAGCCAATCTTGACTCGGTGGCCTGGCTCCCTCATCCGGAAAAAAGCGTTGGCTCGCACGATGGAGCACATCCAGTACGAGGATGAGAATTCTCGCTACATATGTATTGGTGCTGTCATTAAGGTCAGTATATGAACAGTTTCTAGCAGACTTCTGGTCATGTCCAGGCTCTCCAGCATATGATTGGTCTAGGCCATTGTCCTGGTTATGAGCATCTTCCTACTGGGCTCTTATGAAATTGTGATCTGCAGGTTGGACCTGCGAAATGAAAATCCTTGTTTTCTTAATTTAGAAATCCAAATCAAAAACATTTTTTTGCTGTGAAAAATTATTTCATCCTTCCAATGCCTGCACAGGCCATGAATATGCTGGCCCGCTGGATAGAGGATCCGAACTCAGAAGCCTTCAAGTTGCATTTGGCGCGGGTGGTTGATTATCTGTGGGTGGCTGAAGATGGCATGAGGATGCAGGTACTTGTATTTATTGTCAATCTCCATTTGCATATTATGCCTGAAATTACCAATTTATAAGTCCTTGCCTTGAAATTACTGAACTTTGCCGATTTATTGAATCTTCCTTCTTTTCTTCCATGTCCTGTGAACGACTCGACACTGTAGTTTTTGGATTAGTGCATTTCCTGACACATGGCTGAAAGCAACTACCAATATCTTATGGTTTTGCACTGGAACTTCATGGCAGGCTTACGATGGAAGTCAATCTTGGGACATATCGTTCGCAGTGCAGGCTCTGGTCTCCACAAATCTTCCAGATGAATGTGGGAGTATGCTCAAGAAAGCTAGCTCTTTCATCGATAATAATCAGGTTTGCATCTTGCCATTCTGTATCTAGCTTAAATTAAGTCTGTCTTCTTTGCATCTGAACTGGCGGTTGACTCGATTGACATTCCAGATACGACCAGAATGATCCTCGCCGGTTGATACAGGACTGCTTGATGCTCATCCATGTCTGCGTTTCTTTTGTTACTCATTCAGTTCGATACTTCCAATCAGGGCTAAAGCTCTTCATGTCGGCGCTTGCTTACCATTGTATAGGCTGAATCATTTGTTGATGAAGTTGGTTGGATCCCCGGCCCTTCGACATGTATCTCACCTCGAACAGAAGAAGAGGCCTTCAAATAGAATGTTTGCTTACTTTTTAAAAGGTTTATTTACTGTGTTTTAGGCTCACTTGTGTGTAATCATTCTCCGCGCATATAGAGACTGAATCTATGGGCTGTGAAGGTGAGAGAAGATTATCCAGGGGATATGACCCACTGGCACCGTCATGTCTCCAAAGGTGGCTGGACTCTCTCTGCGAGGGACAACGGATGGGTGGTCTCTGACTGCACGGCTGAGGGCCTGAAGGTTTGCAGTGTACCCGGTCTTTTGTTTCCGATGATGTCAAGTAGCTCTATACTTGTGATATGGATGTAACAGTTTTAGTTTCTGCTTATTGAAGTAAATATCTCTCAGCGAGCAAACTAGTGATATTATCCCTTTTAATCGTCGTATAACTGTGCAAATGACTGCCTGATCATGAGCCCACATATTTGATAATGCGGGCATTGTATGCAGGCTATGCTGAGCTTGGCAAAACTGCCAAGAGAGTTAGTTGGGGATCCGCTCTCTACAGAGCGCTTGTATGACGCTGTGAACGTCGTCCTGTCTTATCAAGTAAGTTGTTTATCCACGAGCTCTTACCTAATCTGATTACTCTGACGTTTGGAAGTGTAATTTCAATTTTGTGCTATGACCTCCCTGGATGTGTTTTCTTGGATTTACCCCTCGTGATTTTTGGATACCAGCAGCAAAGAACAGAGTCATTTAGAAAGAGTCAGTTGTGAAGCTTGCAATTTTGCTTACATGTGAAGTCATTCTCAGAATGCAGATGGAGGGTCAGCCACTTATGAAACCACAAGATCTTATCCTTGGCTTGAGGTAATTCTTATGCCCTATCAATCCTACTCTTCTCGGGTGTCGCTAGTGATGCTTAGCTTGTCGTTCGCAGTTTCCATGCAGTTTCCGTGATGTGATTTTCTCAAACCAATAGAAGCAAGTGCACAACACTAATTGCACATTTTTCTGATTTTTCTTTCAGTACTTCAACCCTTCTGAGACCTTTGAAAATATTACTATTGACTACTCGTAAGTTCTCGTCTTACTTTTCTATAATTAATTTCACCCTCAATGGCTTTTTCATAATCACTTGGCATCTGTGCTGTTGTCTCGACTTCGGCATGCAATCGAATTTCCAACGATATCCTGAAACTGTTGCTTGTTCACAGGTATGTCGAATGCACTTCAGCCTGTATTCAAGCACTAGCTGCTTTTCAGAAACAGTATCCTCACCACCGAACTCAGGAAATTGCCTTGTCCATCTTTCGAGCTCGCAAATTTATAGAAAGCATTCAGAAGGATGACGGCTCCTGGTACGTAATCTTTCTGGTTTTGGAGTAACCTATGGGTGTGACTTTTTTGCCATATGCAATGCTGTGCACTGATGTTTTCATGCCCCTCGTCACAATTCTGAACTGAAGTGGGTATAATTGTTCGGTGTACGACATTAGAGCTCAGCTAACTTGTGATTGATAAATTATTTTGCACGTACATCGATCTGCAAGCCTCTTAACATGAATGGGAGGGCTATATTGATGTAGGTATGGTTCTTGGGGAGTTTGTTTCATATACGGAATATGGTTTGGTGTGTTGGGGTTGGTCGCTGCCGGTCAAACTTATGAAACATCTCTCCACATTCGAATGGCTTGCAAGTTCCTCCTATCAAAGCAGCTTCCTAATGGTGGGTGGGGAGAGAGCTACCTATCTTCCCAGGATAAGGTAACGACACTCCCAACTCTATAAGTCATGGTGGAAGAGGAGAAGGCTTGTGTACATGCATTTGATATTGAGAGCCTCTCTAACTTGTGCATTGGATCGGATTATTGGATGATAGTTGTTGAGCCGAGTTACTGTCGTAGAACACCATCTTCTATTGTCATATTATACGGTCTGTTCTCGATAGACTTCTTGACTTCGAGGTCCCTTAATGCGGAGTGCCTACATGCTTTTCTGTTGTCAGTGCTTTACTGTTCGGGTTGTATTGGAAATCTAACCGGAACAGACGATGGAGGATTATACTTTATGACATCAAAATGAGCCGGTGGTGCATCTTCAAATAACTGGGATCTGAAGGGCTTTCATATTTGATGATGCAGGTCTACTCACACTTGCCCGGAGGAAAATCACATACTGTGTCTACATCATTGGCTATGTTGGCCCTCATCGCTGCTGGACAGGTACAAGGACGATTGAAGCTCCTTTTGCAACATGCTGATGCATATCCTTCACTGCCTATCTCGAAAATGCTGTGTTCGTTGCAAGAATTGATTTATCTGTTTGGAGTTCCTGGACCTGACTGAGTCTCAGTACTGTTGTTTTTGTCATCTGTGGTAAGGTGCATATTGAATTTTCTTGATTTTCTTTTACCAGATGAATGGCTTCGATCGCTATTGACTTTTTTTTCGTACTTCTGACTTCACAGTGGGAGCGAAATCCTGAACCATTGCATACAGCAGCCGCCTCACTCATTAATAAGCAAATGGAATCTGGAGATTTTCCTCAACAGGTATTTGAATGTTTGTTGGAAATGGGAATGACGCTAAGGTGATGCTCTCTTTGTTGCAGTTGTGACTCTGTTAGCATGGCTTGCTTCCAAGGTCGATCAAGTTCCCAAGCTTGTATTCATTGAGTAGTGGGTAGTGTGCTGGTTTGTTTTGTAATCGATTGACAATAACCTCATTTGTGTGCAGGAAATCATAGGCGCATTCTGTAGTAACTGTACGCTCACTTACGCTAATTATCGGAACATTTTCCCTATATGGGCTCTCGGTGAATACCGCCAGAGATTAATGGCCTAAGGCTGCTGCTCAGCTTTCTAATCACGTGCTGCTCCATCCTCTAAAAGATGATCCCATGCATCTCCTGTATTGACCCATGTTACTGCCGGCAACTACCCATCTGTTCATTCAGTAGGGTGGACTCATTGGCAGGAGTGGTTCTTCTCTGAATGCCTATGGGCACTGATCTTCGATCTTTCAATATGCTTTGGTTGTAGAAATGAGGAATTTGAGCACCAAACATTACATTAGTAGTGTTACAAGGTAGTCCCTAAGGTTTGGGCAGTTAGGGACCTTTGCACACTAAGCTCAAACACAATTGCTTTATATGCTTAAATACCTACTTTCTAATAGTGTTAGTTCAATGTCTAGTCATGGTTTATATGTGAATGGAAATGGGATTGCCTCAAATTACCTTCATTTATTTACAATCAAATTTACTTCTTGCTATCAGATTCTACAAGAAATTCATAATTTGAACCATTGTTTGGTTGTCCCAA
The DNA here is from genome assembly GCA_947034885.2 of Thuidium tamariscinum. Taxonomy (NCBI): domain Eukaryota; kingdom Viridiplantae; phylum Streptophyta; class Bryopsida; order Hypnales; family Thuidiaceae; genus Thuidium; species Thuidium tamariscinum. Next base: position 277,828 of record OX344755.2, on the reverse strand, counting down.
GACTAAAGAATGTACTCCAATATGGGAGATTTCTTATTCTCCAACATTTAACTAATACACTTGAATGAACATCACTATGATTGAAAATTGGCACTTGCTTTCAAGAGCAACCAAGTTAAAGAATTCTCTAGGGCAAACCAATGGAATCAAGGTATGTTGTACTTTGAATGGGTGATTGCAAGAAACATCTGTACTATTTGTCACGTTTGGTTGATTTTCTTGGGAGTACTTTTAAATTAGAAAATTAATTTGAAAAAAATTTGAAAAATATGAATAATGTATACACCTCTAAGACGAAGGTTTTCATTAAAGGAAATGGATAGAAAAATTCTTTAAGTAGGACTTGAAAAGTGCCAAACCTCAAGAAAATACATACTTTCATGTTTTAATTAGGAAAAAATAGTAAAAATAAGTATCTTCAAAAAATAAAAAGTATTCATTTGTAACAACTTTATGGTGATGATCATTCACCAAAAAAACTACCAAAATAATATTTTATATGTTTCAAAATACAAGTAGAAAAGAGCTTACTTTGTAGACCTCTACACCACATAAAAATCCTTACGTGGAGAGCTAGAAGTCTATTAGAAGACTATCTCATCCAAATTTCATCTTAAAATAATTAAAAAAAGGTACTCCATAGTACTAAAAAACCCTAAACTGCAAAGTGTGACATCCAATTGCAGTCTATTTTTGAATAGTAAATTATTTTTTTAAATTATGAAAAAAGTTAGGGAATCTTTATGATAGTTATGAGTACCTTCTCTAGAAATATTGAGTCAATTAGAGCCAAAATACAAAAGTTATGGCCAAGAAACACATCAGCATGCAATGTGTGACACAAAATAGGACAAGTGTTTCTTACAAAACTCCAAATATAGAATTGAAAATCTATTTGTTCCTATGTTCATTTTTTCTTTGAATGCAAGGTAATAACACCTAAAAGCAAGCTCTTTACAAGTCCCACTAATTCAAAGGTTGAATGAATAATAAACTTTGATGAGGTTATTTGTGAACTCAAGAGAAATGCAACCCTTGGTGTTTTACAATTGTGAATGTTCTAGTAACATTTTACAAATTTACAAATTTACATGAAGTTGCCTATACCTAATGCTAAACTCACGTTCAATAAATAGTTGAGTACTCTTGAAGGCCAAAATGTCTCAACTTTCATTGGTGTTTTAGAGATTCTTTACTTCACCTAAGTTTCATTGATGACTTTTGAAAATTTTGGGTCATAGTGTTCATTCAAGGCCAATTTTAAGTGTTGAAGAACAAAAGTATTACAATTAGGTAATGCTAGCTCAATAATTTTACTTTAAGCTTTAAATGTTAACATGAATGTTTGGCCTCCACAATGAATGACAAAGAATCTTTGTTTTTTGGATAATGGTGCAATTATTCATCCTTGAAATTTTAAGTGAAAAGGAGAGATCTTCTACAATATTTTGACTTCCAATGAATGTTTTTGAATTATTTTAAACCATTTATTTTCATACTAGGGCAGTGGTTTGATATGGATATCATTTCCAAGACTCTTTTGACTTTTGAATAATGCCCTTCCAAAATGAAAACAATATTAAAAAATTACAAAAAATACATTGTGTAATAGAAGGCATGTTGGTACACCATAATCATGTACTATATAGGTCTAATTCAACAATTGAATTTTTTCATAATTTAATATATTCAACATCTGATCACATTATAGTAGTGAAAGGATTGCATATTTAAGATTTTCAACTAGGCATGCACCTTATTAAGTTTGTATTCAAGTAGATCATACGGTTTTGAGAAGAAGAGAATAATTATCCTATACAAAAAGTAATTTATCATTCTTGGATGAACCTGTTGGACCCCTTTTTTTTTATTCTAGGATTTAAAATGTGGTTTGAAGTTGCTAATGTATAAAGGAAGACATCCAAGTGGAGTATATGATGGGAGTTTTCTATCAAGGAAAGGTGTTCTTAGTATGTCAAGTTGGTAAATACAGACTAACTTGACCTTAGGTAGAAGCTACATACCTCAATGGAGACACTAAGCAAAGAGGGGTCTTGATTAGGTCTTGACCAAGAAGCTTATTGAGCTTCAATAGTCTCTCATAGAACCAAACAAAATAACTAAACCTCTTTATTATGATATTTTCTATTTCTTGGAAATCTTGCATATTTGTTCTCATAGTCAACCTACCAAATCAAAGGTATTAATTGACAATAAATTGTAGCTAGTAGCTTTTCTCAAAGGTATTTTTGGTGACATTGGAGAGGGACTATAGTGTGTAGTTGATAAAGGATGTATGAATTATCAAGCTTTTATTACCTCTTCATTTATCAACAATCTTTGTTTGCTTTCTAATAGAGGAAACCCTTAACCATTATAACTACACCATCAACTAGTACCACAATACCACTACTAATTGAATATGAAATTAAAACCTAATAGACAAGTAAAGTGGTAAGCAACCTAAATTTTAAATCGCAACATCAAAGAAACAATAAACATAGTGATGTACTGCAGTGTTGATACAATACAAGTTGAACGCTTGCATTCATATTCCCATTTGCACAAGTCTTGTAAAAGGAACATTGGCAACCTAACTTAGAGCATGAGGAGTTTGAGATTGATATGCATACAAATGGATTGGATGATGCACCAGTCAAGAACCCTCGAAAAAATACCCATAAATCTTGAGATCGAACATAAGGTTTTCCTCATGAAAGGGTGTGCAAGCGTTCCTCATGGAATCATTGCCTAAAAACAATCCAATTATGGCATGAGCAACTTAGAGATAAAGCAAACCAAGCATGGATCAACAATTGGAGTTGGGGTTGCAACAACAGATTGAGACATTCACGTGAAAATTGTTTACCACTGAATCTAAAAATTAGGTGCCTTGGAAGGGGGAGTGGGGAAGGGTGCATTGTTGGATGTGGTCCATGAACTGTTCTTGTCATCACCTAAAGCAGAGCTCAGTATGTGCTTTCTCAAAACATTGAGTGTATTCTTGAAGGGCGCATTACCCGGTGTGATCCCTTTGAAAAAAGGATCAAAGTGCATTTAGGCATTCTTGCTTGTCCAATCTTCCTAACCTTGTTATGCCTACTTCCTCTGTGTAATCCTTTGAAATCCCCATTGTTTAATTTATCAGCTTATTGCCCTTCAGTTACACATATATATTACTTGGCGTACCTCTTGCATCTAGTATTGTTGTTGCGTCTTTGTGGATGCCTGCCATCACCATGTCCACCATAGCTATTTAACTTGTTGCTTTTGATTTGCCAACTACTTTGCACTTTTGTTCTTAACCCTTAAATGCCCAAGGCACCCAAATGTGGTTTCAAAGAAACTTTGAAGTTAAATAAAACCTTATCAAATTTTTATTTATAGTAGTTTATATTTTTAGAAGATTCTTTTTGAAGTCTAGTTTTAGCATCAATAATCCAATTTTGAAAATGAATAATTATGATTTTTCTATTCAAGATTTAATGCAAGGGTACCCATTGCAATCTTGACATTCTATAATTTTAAGGACTTTTGAAAATGAGCCTCAAATACATTAAATCTAAGAAAAAATCACACGAAAAGTTCATTTTAAATAATTATAAACTAGATTTTGAAAAGCCATAAATTGATTGGGATTATACTTATTAGGCCCTTCAACTTCATATTTTTTTGGTGACCAACTTTTTAGATTTGACATGCAAAAAGAGAGCTCAAAGATTTCCATAATTTTTATACCCTCATAATCAAACATTATAATCTTTCAATCCATAAATGATATCATTGTGTTTTCTTTTCCTATCTACATGTCTACTTTGAATTTATATAGTTACAACTCAAAAAAAATTAATTCAACTTATCAAAATGTTAAATTTTTGTTCAATTTAGAGCAAATTCCAAGAAGCTCAAAACAAGCCTTGGACATTTAGGGGTTAAATTCGCCTCTCTAAAATTGTGTTTGTTGATGGTGTCCACTTGAGGCCATTTTTGTCTTCGTTGCTACCGTCCTTTTCAGTTCATTTTTGTCATTTACACTGTCATCCACACGAAGGCACTATATAGCATTCTAATCTCCGTTAAGTCTACAACTCTACATGTCTCCCTAAACCCTAACCCATACAAACTGAACAAAACAACTCAGCGTGCAGAGACCATTATCTAATGACACCAGTTTCCTGACACATTGGACTCTCCAAGTCAAAGTGTCACAGAATCACCACATCACATTATGTCCTGGCCACCTCATGCAAGCCCACTTTTCCATTGCCCAACACCGTCAAAGGCTGCACTTCCACCCTCGGTTTGATACTTGGGCCAACCACAAGCATTTCAGTGATACGTGAGAATGTAAAGTCGCATCATTTGAGTCCTCTTGCGTAGTATGGGGCGTCCTCATCTAATGGGGATTCCACATTTTATGGGGAGACCCACAAACGTAATCTGGTGCATCTCCCCTCAAGCCACTTAGTAGTAATAAGAATGCCCAACAGTGAATTTCGCGGGGGGGGGGGGGGGGGGGGGGGGGGGACTAGTAATCTAGGGTCTCTTCATCTAAAGTTTGCAGGGCGTACACCCCATTTGAAAAAGTGCACAATGCTGCACTGTAGCCTGATCACCAACCTCAGATTAAACTGTGTACAGTTCACATGCGAGATTTCTGTGAGAAGTATGCTCAATCCTCAGTCAGACGTTGGTATCAGTAGGTTTGCTCGTCTCCAATCTTCGTCATCGAACTGAAACGATACATGAAGTTACGAGTCTTTCAAACTCTTGACGATACCTTGTTGTTGCCACTGCCCATTGAAATTTGACTGCCAAAGTCTAACGGTACCATCACTACCAGAAGTAGCCAATGTCATGCCTGTCATGTCCCAGTCCATGTGAAATACCTGTCATGGATACAAACAATCTCCAGCATCCGTCACTTTGCCCAAAAAACTTAAACAGTATCAAATCTAAGATAACTTCAGCTTCAGTCTCTGCGCTGAGTTGTAATCAGTTTCAGGGTCTATCAATTGAAAGGCCTACAGAGCTTCAATAATCGTGCCAATAATACCCAGTTAGGTGCGGAACCCTAAATCGCACTCTCAAATCATTCACTGAGCTTCGGTGTGAATCTACAACAGTACGCATCGCTTCCCCAAATGTAAGAGAAAAAGCGAAACGCATCTGAAGTTCAGGCAAGAACCTCTCCACCGTGCTCCGTAAGGCGAGCTGACCGTGTCAGCACTAGTCTTCCCTGAGAATCCAAAGGGAACTCGAGTCTCCATATTGAAACTGATTTTTCGGAAGCCACGGCGATCAGCTCAAACGGCCTGCACAGGAATGGAAAACAAGGGACATTTTAATCCTCTCAATTGTAAAACGCAAAAGACTCACCAGATGAAGGAAGTCCTCGAAGAACTAGGGAAGGCAACCTAGCTTCTCAAATCCAAGGTCCCAAAGAATAATCAAGAAACAAATTGCCACCTGCCCACGTTTGGTGCCCAAGAAATGTAATGAACAGGCTCGGGTTTCTCGTGTGACTCTCGCAATTCGGCTATCATCTGCCAACGTTGATATGCCTCCGTGAATTCCCAAACCTGACGATTAACCAAATTTCCGTCCACCAATAAGGTCCATGCGTTGATACTTAAATGGCCAACCGTGAACCAAAAAACATCAAAGGAAATCCCCATCTTGATCTGCTGCCCTCCTCTTACCTTGGTAGTGCTGAAGTGTTGAGAAGAGGTGCAATAGCCCAGGGCAAACACCGGTCTCTGGGCGGAATTTACTGGAGGCCTCCAGGAGATGCAAGCGGAGGTGCATGTAATCCGACCAGTGCCCTCTTTTAAATTAGCTACATTCGGGAATTCGGCCTGTGTGACATGGCGAATTGCACAAGATTTACAATCCCGGGAGCTCCGTCTCTAACCAAACTGTAAATAATTTTAAATTAGCCGTCAGGCGGGTGGTAACCAAAACCATTACAGCTGATACAGCTACAGAAAATTCAGTTATTCTCATCTTTAAAACCATTGCACACTTAAACCCTAAACCCTAAATCCAAATCCTAAAGGCATTGCAAATCTTTTGAAGGAATGCTACATCAAGGCACTAAGCGGCAGTGGTACCGCAGAACTATGCTTGAAACAGACCATGAGAGACCGGGTACCGTACGCCTGAAGTGAGGGTTCAGATAAACGAAGCAATTAGAAAGCAGAAAACAAAAGTCCAGCCCGATACATCATCTGGAAACGACTGAAATAAAGGAAGCGAACCTGCAATTGCCATTTCCTCAGCTCCAATGAACTCGCAGTCTCATAGATCTTAATGTATCCATCTGCTCCAGCTATGACCTGTGGCAAAGTGTTAATCAACTGATCAGAATGCTCCATACTGAAAATCCTCACCATATTTTCAGCATGCAAAACCTGCACGTTTGATGCTGAATTGTGGAGTAAGAGACCCTAGAGCATAGCTAGTTAGAGGATGTAGGAGTAGGGGAAACTGAGGCCAGAGCAGCATGTGATCAAACCCAACAGTTGTGGTAATAGTATGAGGAGCCCTTGGATATCGCTAAATGAAGAGGGGAACGATGCTTACAATCTTCAGTCCAGAGAGGCAGTTTCCAAACTCAAGGTCCAGAACAGGGGTTTGCTTATCCTGAAGCTGGCACACCAATGTCCACTCGTTTCCGGCGTCCTCTGCACGAGACAGCAGTCGCTTCGAGGGCATAAGAAGTGGGGTCAATAAACTCGAAAATCCATAAAGATTCGTAGGTGGAAAACCAGGGAAGGGTGCTTACTGGAGCACAGCTCTTCCCACAGAGAGACGCATCCATCGGCGGTGCAGGTGGCCAGTACGAAGCCGAATTCGGGAGGAGCCCAGACAACTTTGAGGATGGGAGCAGAGTGAGCCTGCCATTGAGTAGTAGGAGAGGTATGTGGAGGGTCCCAGAGCTGAAGGGTACCGTTGTGCAAGGCAACAGCGAGGCGGCCTGTGGAGTTCCAAGCCGTGTGAGACGCAGCTGGTGGCAACACAAGCATGCTGCCGGGGCAGCTGGAGTGCTTCGGCATGACTCAATGCACCTGTGAACGCAACAAAACCTTCAAAATCAGAGAAGCAGAACCTAGACACCGAAACCCTAAGACATAAGGCCCAATCCTGGCCTGTATACCCGTAATACGGAAACACACATTAAATCATATTTTCATCTCTTTATAATATCAACCATGAAGATTGCTCAAAAAAAAATTCATCAAAAACATCAATGAAGAATATACAATCACAAAAAATTTAACGCTCCTGACAATCCAAAGTATAGTTCGTTTAATCAGCGCACTCCATGACGCCCGTAGTGACGTTAATAAAATTTCTAAACCACAACAAAACCTTCAAAACACAAGCCCCGCGAACCAGACCCTAGAGACCGAAACCCTAAAGCTAGGGAACCCCGGCTAGGCCTCATCTGCACACAGCTCCGCATACATTACTTGATAAAATAATGATTTCGTAACATGTATCTCTCGGTGGAGATCACTTATGACAATTCCATCAAGACTCTGACCAAGTCGACAACTTTTTTATCTCTCCCTGTTATCTACACGATAATTCGTTAAGAATAGGGTTAATCAGAGCACTTTTAAATGACGTCAACAAGAGCAATTCGCACATAGTATCAAAAAGAAATTCCGGCTACAAACAAATCATTTAAAAATCCTTCATCACTTACCTCACCTCTTCCTCTTCTTAAGCGGTATCACCCGAATATAGCCCGCAAAGTGACTAACAGCCGAGAGCAGAAAGCTAAACAGAGCTCCACATCACAAACTGGCCAGAAGTGAAAAAAAAAATCCAATTTCCTCAGCGTCTAAATTCGAATGTACAAAGTTCTGCGACCTGAATGCGACGAAACCAAACTTTACGAAATCAGAGAGAACCGGAACCTCGGGCTCCTTAAACTACGAGAGAGAAAAACATGCAAATTAAGATGGGGCAAGGGAAGCGTGAATCAAGTAAAAGCTCGACCCGGCAATGCTGCAATCGAAAACCCCAGCGAAATTAGTGAAATCAGACCTTTCAATTCACAAGGTATCGATTGAAAGGCGCCGGTGCCGCTGTTGTTGAGCTCCACTGTGAGGAAGCAAGAGGAGTCCGTGCCTGCAGACGTCACTTGTGGCGATTGGCCTGGGAGTACGTTACTGTGATCTAGGGTTTGCATGAATGCATTGACCTAAAAAGGGCTTCTTCAGGAAGCAGCTTGATAAGTTTGAGAGCCGTTTTGCTCAACTGTAAGTTATGCGAGAGAGGGGTAGAGGTTTTTATGGCACAATCTACGGTATAACTTACGTTAAATTCATTGATACTTTAGGGGTTGTCACGGCATTTCCGATGGCCTCCATTTTCCCTTGACAATAGACACGTGTCGAGTGGGGGGTGGAATGAGAGCGGAAGGCAGAGCTGAAATTTCCAGAGAATTTCAAGTGTTGTTTCTTCTCCTCCGAAGGTGAAGAAACGACACTTGCTCCCAACTTTCTTCAAGAAATTCTTATCTAACATTCATCCCAATTCGTTTTTCACTCCTCGCTAATTTCATGTTGGCTACAAAGCTCATTAGGTGAAAGTAACCACGATTCAAGTAACTCATTCTCTGGGAAATGATTCTCATGCTAGATGCACCCAAAAGGGGGATCATGGCTCCTCCATTCTAAACCAGTTTTCATTGGCTCCAAATTTAATTCACCAACTTCGGTTTCCCTGAGAATATGAATTTCTCTGAGGAGCCGTGACAACCCCTATTGAGTTCTGTAAGGTGGAAGCACCCAAACCATCAATACAACCAATTCAGCATAGTTGAAGGCACCTTTTCTTGAAAGTAATATTTTTGTAGTACTAGTGAGTGAAAATCATGAATATTTGAAAAAAAATTAGATTTTTTGGATGTTATATGTAATTTCGAAGAATTATACTCTTTAACCCCTAAAAGCCCAAGGGGTTAGGACAAAACACAAATGTGCTATAAAATATAAGAATTACAACTTTTTTGAAGTTAGTATCAAAGAAGATAATGTAAAGCACAACAAGTAGAAAGTATCTATACAGTCAAAATTAAAAAAATGTTTTTAGATTATTTTTAAATGAATTTTGAAGATATAACTTCAAAAATTTACCAAAAATACAATTTCTATTTTTAAGATTTGAAATTTTTTTTGATTGGTCAAAATTGTGTTTTTTATTGATTTATAGAAAAATGCAAAATATTCAACCTCTAAAAGCCCAAGGGATTAAGACAAAATACAAATGTATTATAAAATATAAGCTTTACAACTTTTTTGAAGTTAGCATCAAAGAAGATAATGTAAAGTACAAAAAGTAGAAAGTATACATATGATCAAAATTTTAAAAATATTTATAGATTCTCTTCAAATGAATTTTGAAGATATAACTTCAAAAATTCACCAAAAATACAATTTCTATTTTTATGATTTGAAAATTCTTTTGATTGGTCAAAATTATTTTTTTTATTGACTTGTAAAAAAATAAAAAGTATTTACTAATGAGAGCATCAGTAATTCCCCCAAATAGTAAGTTTTTCAACACTAAGCAATTTTAGACACTTTGTACTATTTCTCCTTTTTTTTGCTATAACTTTTGTTTGACTGTACTGATCTTAGTTTTGAATATCAATGTTGAAAGAAAACCCAATTTTTTCAAAACTGGAAAAAAAAAAATTTGAAAAAAGTTTTTTTTTTGCTCGAAAATTCTGCCCGAAGTCAGGCAGCGACCAGAAAATGGTCGCTTGAGCGCTTAGGGGTTAAATAGAACTTGAATAAATTATTACAATTTTTTGTAATTTTTTATTTGTAATTTTTTATTTGCATTTTGAATTGAGAAGAAAAAACTTTTATATACACAAGGAGGAGGAGGAGGACGTAAGACAAACAATGTGGGATACAATTATAAATTAATTAACCTCTAAAGGACCAAACTGCATTTTTTGGCAACATAGAGATTTTAGGCAGCCCATTACAAATGGAGTTTTTGTTTTTTTGCTTTGAAATTTTTACACAACATGTGCTCAAGGAGTAGCTTTAAGACCCAAAAAATTTCATAACTTTTGACTACATGGTTAAAAAGTTATGACATGATATGTTGTTTTCTCTACTTGGTGGGTAGCTCGGGCAGAAAAAAAAACTTCTTAAATTTTCTTTTTTTTAAGAAATTAAAATTTGAATTTGGTTTCTTTGATTTTAATCTAAGTGGAAAGCTTTAAATCATTCCATTATGATTAATGAGTCAAAGTTATGACGATTTTTAGTTTGAGGTAGTTTTGGCTAATTATAGAATCTCTATACTACAAAAAAAGTTTGAAATTCTTTATTCAATTCAATTTTTATTATTTTTGAAGAAAAATAAAAACATTGGGTATATATTATTTAAGACAACATTACAACCATTGGAATTGTCTTCTTTTAACTCTATAAATAAATTATTAATAATTTAGTACTTTGGCTCATTTTCTACTTCTTTCTACTTACTATTTTTTTCCTATATATTGCACAATTTCAAATGATTTGAAAATTTTCAAGCATGTAGCCAACTTCACTTGAAAAATGAATCCAAAGAGTTACAATCATTTTGGACATTTTTACATACAAATATGGTCTTCTGAAGTGCAGCTGCTTATATTTCCGCAATGGTAAAAAAATGATTTTTGTCACTTCAAACACTAATATCTTGCAATCTACATAGCGGAAATTGCTGAAATTTTTTCCACATCTTCTTAAACTTGTGCTCTAAAAGATCCTATGGTTAGTTTTTTCCAAAATTTTTTGTTTTTTAAAATTTGGTAGTTGTCTATAAAATGATAGTTTTGAAGCATTTTTGGTGAAAACATAATAAAAAACCTTTAGGGGTTAATAGTTGAAAAAAACACCTTGAATCCCAACCTACCATCCTAAACCCTGAAATTGTTGAGTCCATTTTATGTAGGACTCATAGAACAATGAAATTGTATTATGGTCCTACACTTTTTATTGGTCGTGCAATCATGTAGTTGTGCCCCAACCACCTACAATTTTGATTGCATTTTATCTTACATATTAGATTAGCTTGACATGTGGTCCATTCTGTAGGCTTGATTTAATGTCCTTCCTTTAAATTTTTTTTTTCTTTTTTCTTTTTGTTGTGAAGTTTGGAACCATGCATCCCATGGTTACATTCTTGGTGTCGTCAAAAGCGCTATGTGAAGAAAGTTGCACAAGTTTTGGCAAGGAGGAAGAGTTCAATGTAGCATTTGGTACTTTGGTGTGAAAGTTATTGAATTTGAAAGTTTTCATGAATTTGAAAATTGGGTAAAATTATCTTTTACCTATGAAAAAATCATAACTTTTGCATTCATTTGTATGTCGAAATTCTACAAAACAAAAGCCCAGCCTTACATTCCTTTGTGCATAGAATTTTCTCTCTGTTCTAGTTTTATGGTATTTGGACCTAAAAGAGAGCTTTATCCCCTAAAGGACCAAAGTACTTTTTTGGCAACATAGCGATTTTGGGCAGGTACATGTGACTAGAGATTTCTATATTTTGGAACCAAAATTTAATAGAAGGTGTGGACGAGGAGTATCTTTCAAGCCCAACAATTTTCATGACTTTTGACTACATGGTTGAAAAGTTATTGCATAATATGTTGTTTGTTTCTCAACTCGGGCAGTTCGGGCAGATTAGAAAAAATCACTTTTTTTGGAAACCAAAATTTGAAATTGGTTTTATAGATTTATATATACGTGGAAAGCTTTGAATCATTCCATTTGGATTAATGAGTCAAAAGTTATGAAGAATTTTAGTTTGCGGGTAGTTATGGATTCTCTACTCTAAAATAAACTTTGAAGTCCTTTATTTTACTCAATTTTCAATATTTTTGAAAAAAACAAAAAACATTGGGTGTAGAATGTTTATTACAACATTTGAACCATTGAGATTGGCATTTTTCAATTCAATAAATAAATTGTTAAGCATTTAGTGTTTTGAATCATTCTCTACTTCTCTCTACTTACTATTTTTTTTGTACATGTTGTACAATTCGAAATGATTTGAAATTTTTTGAGCATGTAGCCAACTTGAATTGAAGAATGAATCCAAAGAGTAACAACCATTTTGAATATTTTTTCATACAAATGTGGCCTTCTGAAGTGCAGCTGCCCGGATTTCCGCAGTGATAAAAATGGGATTTTTGTAACTTCAAACACTATTCTCTTACAATCTACACGGCGGAATTTTCTGAAATTTTTTGTACATGCTCTCAAACTAGTGTAATCTAAGATCCTATGGTTACATTATTCTAAAAATGTTTTTTTTCTAAAATTTGATAGTTATCCTAAAAATGACAGTTTTGGAGCAATTTTGGTGAAAACATAGTCAAAAACCTTTAGGGGTTACTATAGTACTAAGATTGAAGACCTATGAGAGACAATTTCTATAAAACTCATTGTAACAAAACAAATAAATTAACTAATTTGATTTATGGATTAGTGTGCCTTCTACCATTGTTACAATATAGAATAAAATAAAAGTGAAAGTAATTCTTAATTTATTATTTGTAAATGAAAACTATGAAGTTCAATAAATTTTTCTACTGTGAGTCTAAAAGCCATGAAACAAAGTCCATTCATCCCTCCTTGCTTAGGGCTTTTTGAATGGTACCAAAAATGCAGTCAGGGGACTCATGATTCTAGAAATCTCACTCTAATAAACACAAAAAAGAAACTTAATTCAATGTATCCATATACATAACAATCCATATCCATATCTTTAACTCCTAAAGGTGCAAACACCATTTTTTGGCAACATAGCAATTTTAGACAACTCACTACAAATGAATTTTTTTTTTCATTGAAATTTTTACACAACATGTGCCCAAAAAGTATCTTTAAGGCCCTACAATTTGTGTAGCTACATGGTTAAAAAGTTATTGCATGATATGTCATTTTCATCATTTGGTAGGCAGCGAAGGCAACTCATAAAACTTCTTTAAAAAATACTTTCTTTTAAGAAATAAAAATTTGAAATTGATTTTCTAGATTTATATATACGTTGGAAGATTTGAATCATTCCATTTTGAATGATGATATGAAAGTTATGAGGAGTTTTAGTTTGCGGGTAGCCATGGTTTTTATAGACTTCATACCTACCTATAAACTAAAACTCTTTATAATTTTCGTTTCATCAATCAAAATGGAATGATTAAAATCTTCTAATGTACATATAAATTTAGAAAATCAATTTCAAATTTTAACTATTTTTGAAATGTGATCTTTAAAGAAGTTCTGTGAGCTACCTAAGGTCAAGAGTTTAGGGCTACACTAACTTAGTGCAGATTGAAGAAAAACAAATTAGATAAATTCACTTGTTTGTAATTAGCTTGGAATTATGGTTGTTCCACAGTTCCACTGGATCATTCAACTGTTCAACAGATACGATAAACTTAACAAGAATTTTCACCCTTGTCAAACAAAAAAGTCAAATTTTCTTTGATTTAAAAAAAAAATTGACCTATCCGTTGGCCATGTAGGTGCCATGTGACAAAAGAGGGGCGCATGTGGATAGGGGCGACCTTGGCTATAGGTGACTGCGAATTTGAGTGACCACAGGTGTTAGCAATTGCGTAAGAATTTGTAGTCATCCAAAGATTTTGTGGTCGTTTGTGAGTATTTGATTACCCACCTATAGTAAACAAGTTAACACAACCGAGTTATTGGCTTAAGAATTTGGAATGGGTTTCTATACGCTAGTCCACTGTGCCTTCCAAACAATGAATCTTTGTATAGTTTTTAAATATTTAGGAGTCAAAATAACCCTAAGTTACTCTAAATTAGGTTTTTATTGGCCTTATTAGCCTCTAATTAAACCGCTCTGATTTTCTAGTTAAATATTGTTGAGACCAAATCTTAGTATAGATTCTTATAGTTTATTTTTTACTCATTTTAGAATGGTAAGATTCAAGTTATTTGGACCATCCTATCAAAATTATGAGTAGATGAAGTTTGACCGCTAATCAATACATTAAACTTCATCTACGTTTTTCTACTATGCGCTAGACCTAAATTATGAATTTCTTTCACTCAAAGTTTTGTTATTTTTTTCTCTCTTAAATTCACTCAACTTATTCTACTTTTATTTTTCCTAACTACTTTTCATTTATTCTAATGACTAAACTTCATCCAGCCCTATCTTGTTTGTTTTAAATCTGAATTTTAAGTTTAATATGTTTTTGGAAAGCTAAAAGAGAGTTCTATACTATTATTATTTTGTATCTAAGAAAAATTTGTATCTTCAACTACTAAATCAGACTTCTAATTCGGATTCACTAATATAATTGTCCTACTTTAAAATTGCTTAAGTTACAAACAAATTAGGCTCTTACCTCGATAGGTAGAGCATTTTGAAGGTTGTTGTAGACTTGCTCCTATCTTTTCTCATTCGTCATGTTTGAATGTTGTTTAATAATTTTCCTCACCGCTTGAAAGTAGAATTTTATTATAGCTTGTGGTTCCAATTTCTTATTTCTTTTCCTTAACTTTTCTTCTTTTTCTTTCTACACTATTGAAATTATTCTTTTTTGAACTTCGCACACAGACTAGAAAAGACTTATCCTAATCTATCCTATCCTCAGATATTTATTGTATGATTGGGAGGAAACCTCTAAAATTTCTTCCTCTTCCTTCTTCGTCAACCAATTTTTGCACTTTATCAAAACTCTCAATCACAATTCCATCATTCTTCAACTTGAGTCTTTGAACTTAATTGCCTCTTCTATCGTAGTATAGGCTAATGAGTGAAAGAATGGTGAAATAAGAGTTGCTAATTTCTACATTTTGAATTATTAATCTTCTATACCTAACTTCTAATTCTCTATTTCTTCTTTTCTAAATACTTTAACTCTCGGTTTGACTTTTGACAAATTATTATTTTAGACTTTTAATATGTTTTTCTTGTAGAGGCTAAAATCAATTTTCCAATTTGATGTAAAACTCCAAATTAGACTTTCTTAGTAGAAGTTATACATGGATGAAGTTTTGATCACTAATTAGTGATTGAAACTTCATCCACTTATAATTCCTTCAATTCAACTCGGATTTTTTTATACTTTATATTGTTGAAAAGCTCTTAACTTCTACTATTAGATTTTTAGCTCAAATCTATACTTTTACCTCCTTCTAATGGTCTAACTTTGCTTTTAGCCTCAGCTCTACTTACATTCTAACTCTCAATTGACTTTTAATGAATTACTATTTTAAGACTTTGAGTGATTTTTCCTTACAAAAGTTAAGATTAACTTTCTAGATTGATGTGGCACATGTAATTTGAATTTTTTTTAGTAGAAATTATACATGGATGAAGTTTTATTGGCTAATTGATGTTTAAGATTTCATCCGCTTATATCTTACTCAATTTAGCTCGAATTTCTTTGTATTTTATGTTTTTGAAAAGCTTTTGACCTCTTTTATGAGAGTATAAACTCAAACCTGGACTTGCACCTAATTTTAGTAGTCAAAATACACTTTTGATCTCGACCCTAAAGAAAGACTACTAAAAATTAACACACTTGACCAAATTTAATCAAACTAAGGCCAAAAGGCTTAATTTTATCATCAAAAGAAAGAGGGAGGTTCAAATCTTCTTCGTCAAAATGAGAATAAACAAAATTTCAAAACTTATGAAGTTAAAGTTTTGGCGTAGTTTTGAAATAAGAAAAAACACTTAATAAATCAAGATCCTACAAAGTCAAAGCTTTGCCGTTCCAAATGAGACAAGAAAAATGATTAATACAAAAACAACAAAATAGATGTTAGTGTACAACTATAGATGTTAGTATAATCACAAAAAAAATATTCAAAAGAAGTTAAAACTCAAAACACACAACTAGTTAGTGGCTAGAGGCTCCCTTAAGCAACATCGCCAATCACAAAGGAATAGGCTTTAGGATTAGTACAAAAACACTTCAAAAATAGTACTAAAGTTCTCCCCTAAGTAGCATCGCCAATCACAAGGGGAGGTAGGTAGCTCTTGGATTAGTACAAGATTCTCCAAAATACTTTAAAACTTCAACAAAATCAACAAAACTCTTTCAAAATCACAACAAATGTTAAGAAACCTTAAAGGGACCCCAATGTCCTTCAAAGTTCAATACAAAACACACCAAGAAGGAGCTTAAAATGTTTGAAAACATACATTTGCAACTTTGGCTCAAACTTGGCCAAAAACTCCAAATTCTTGAATCAACATGTATTATACCAAAATCTTGGTCTCAAATGGTTGAAGGAGGTGAGTTGAGAGAAAAATGGGTGCCCTTTTATACTCTTCTAAAGACACCCACCTCCTCTCAATTTCGCGGGTAAACTTATCATCTAAGATTTTCATCCTAATCCAACCATTTTTTACTTTTTATGCTGAACCATGTGCTATCCGAGTGTCCGTCGGATCTTAGGATTATATTACAAGTCCTTTTTATTTGGTCGAGGTGAATTGACCTCTTGCTCGGCCATTCGAAGAAACGCCAAATTTTTTTTATTATTGTAAATAATTTAATTTGAAAATTTTGAATTTAGATTTGCAACAAGAAGCCCCAAATTAGGTTGGTGATATAGTGCGGTAATTTGATAAGCACAAAAAAGGGGGCTTTTTGTTTTACTTACACTCCTAGAATTATTTGGAGAGTTGGAGACTTCAAGTAGCAGAGTAGGGACCTAGTTCACCCCGACCTTTTTTTTGGGAATGATGGTGCCATAGTTCATAATTTTTAAAAAATAGGCTACTACTTGCTGTGAGCGCTCCTAACTCCACCCTCGAGCTAAGAGTTTTTCACACAGGTCCTATGTCTAATTGAGTTTTCTTTCTAATTGGGTTTTAAAAGAAAGCCTTCCAAGCAATGAACTCTTTTAATCACGTCTTTAAGTGTTTTTAATCTAATTTTGTGGTTATAATTCTGTCTATTCTATTCTAGAAGTCAACCAAGCGATCCTATTCTGCTTTATTCTATCAAATGATTTTGTGCCTAAATCTAATTCCAAGCATTTGGTAAAAAGAAACTTAACAGTAAAACAATGAGAATGAAAATCAAATGTGAGCGGTTTACCTCTTTTGCGTAAATCTCCATAGTCCCGTCGTCAAACATCATCATGTGCAAATACTCTCCTACAACTTCGCCATCAAAATCATCCCAGCTCTCCATCTAATCCATAATAATTCTCACATTGTTGGTCAATTAATTTTATCCTGCTTAAAAAGAAACTAAATGTTATGTAGTGTTAATTGAATTGCGTAATTCCTTTAATTCCAAAGTCCCCGGTAATTAGGAAATACTGCAATTTAATTAGTCTACCTAAATTGTTAAGGTTCTAAAGAAATCAATGGAAATCTAATGATTCACTATTCGTTGTTTTTAGTTTTTATTTTAATTCTAAATTAATGTTATAAAATTCCAATTGAATTAAAATAATTTGGATGGAAATTCCCTTCAAATCTTTTCAAATCCAATTGATTTTCGAAATTATTTTAATTCTAACGAAATTGGTTGTCAATTTGTTTGTTTCCTTTTTGGCTCATTAGAATATTTTAATCGAAAAACTATCATCAAATTTTTTCAAATCTAATTAATTTTAAATTTGCGTTAGTTTGTAAGGAAATTAGTTGTCAATTTGTTTGTTTCCTTTTTGGCTTATTAGGCCTAATAAAACAAAGCCAACAAAATCCAAACCTTCTAAGAATCTAATTAAGAACTACCGACCAAAGAATGTAGAACATACTCCCTAGAATAAGTGCCGATTCAATACTAAGATTCTAAAACAATTAGTTTTAAAAGGGCGTGGGGTCAATGTTGAGAATAAAGAATTAGTTTTCAATAGTAAGATTCTTAAGAAATTGATTTTTTAATGGGTAATCCTTCACAAATCCGTTCTCAACCTTCTTCCTTCCACTCTTGCGCTCTCATTTCATTTTAATTCTTTGTTGCAAGTTTTGTAGAGAGTTTTGGCTATGGCGGTTGAGAGATGCTTATGAAGGTGATGAAGAATTCTTGGTACCCCAAGAATAGATTTTTATCAAAATTTGACAAAATGGTTTGTGGCTCCAACTGCCAAACCAACTGGATTTTGAAAAAAATCAATTTTTTGAGTATCGGTTACTTATTATCTGCCTGCTCTCCGAACTGGCTTACTGCCTAGCTCTCCGAGCTGGCTGCTGCCTGGGCTCCCTAGCACGGCCCCTTCCCCCCACCGTGGCCGTGCCACGTGGCGAGGCGCGGTTGGGGGGACCCCTCCCCGGGCTGCCTCGTCACCCCCGTTGCTTGGGCTCTCCGACTGGCTGCTGCCTGGCTCTCCGAACTGGCTTACTACCTGGCCCTTTTGGCCTTTAAAGGCGGGTGTTGGGCTTCCCTTATTTTCTAATTTTTTGTCAAATATTTGGTATATTTGATAAAATTATGCTACCCACTTAGTGGGTGAAGGAAAGTACTTAGTTCAATGGGAGTTTAAACGCACTTGGTACTAACTTTATTTGTTCAAGGTTTTATACTTTAACGATTCCCAGTTTTCAGAGGGTCAAAGCTTCGCCGTATGATCTTGTTGGTTCCGTGACACGGAGCCCTTCAATGGTATTTTGGGGATTTTATTCGCAAAAGGAGGTACACATGACAGTGTTTAACCGAACTTTCACTTTAAATCCTCAAAATTTCTTAGTATTTCAAAATCTTGCTGCCTAAGGAGGTACACATGACAGTGTTTAAACCGAACTTTGGTGCTTAATGTTGAAATTTCACACACGTTATCTAAGCGAAATGTTGATGCTAAGTTCCTAATGCCAAGTGAGAAATGAAAGAAAGATAGTTGAAGGGGCCCTAAGCCTTCAAAACTTCAAAACAATACAAAACTTGGCCAAAGTCTTTTGGTCCAAGTGGTGCTCCAACTATGTCGGTAGCACATGGAAAGAACAAAGTGTCAGTACGAGAAATAAGGGTACTGGCAACCTCGAGGGGGGCCCTTATATACCCGTGGCTGGGTCCCTCTCAATAATTACTAGTGAAAATACTTTGTTACTTCCTACCCTAAACTATCCTAATGTAATTCCAAAATATTAGTTGTTTAATGGTGGAAATTTTTAAAAACATCCCCATTTGGCAAACAAAATCTTGGCCAAATCAAATCCAAGATCTTAACCCAAAATATTTTGGAATTAACCCTAATTTACGTAGATATTTTGCAAATTAACCAAAAGTCATTTTGAAAATTGTCTTTCTTTAGCCCAAAGATGGCTTTTTACGCAAGAAAGAGATCTTGACCAAATCCAATCTTTGATTTTCCAAGAGATATTTCCAAAATCACGTCTAATTAACCGCAATTAACGATTAAAAAGTCAAACTAAGAGCTGACCCTCTCTATCTTTTAGAGAACTACTCGAAACGGAAAACCGTCTGTGCCATTGTCTTCAGAAGACCCCAATTAGCCCAAGGGATCCCTTACCCCTCGCTCCTAGGCCATTTGCGCACCCAAATTGGAATTACGGTAACTCCAATTAAAAGTCAAAAATCTAACTTCTAGGATTTGCGCATTTCGATGAATCTGTCAGGCCAGGGTCGTTAGGAATGTCTGTGAGAGTAAGGAATGACTCCTTATTTGCGACAATCGGACATCATTCGCTCCTGATACGCCGGTCAACCCGCCGCCAACTTGTAACTTCTAGTGAAATTCGATGTCGATGCCGGTTTTGGTAGTTGAGAATGTCGGAATGTCTTCAAACTTGACCGGGCGCTTATTAAGCACAAAAAAACTTATCCTAATTTTTAGTGAGATTTTACCGCATCATACATAATTTCTATGAATTTACGAACATTTCTATGTGCGGTTGACTTCCCATGGAGTCCACGTGGAATTTCGGAAAAATCCGAAATAAATTGGGTAACATCTAGGGCATTTCTAGATTCTTGGTGTAAGTCTCACGCAACCTTGCACCTTTCTAATTTTAGTAATTTGGAATTACTTTGCCCAATTGGACAATTTAATTCCCGATGCCCGGGAATCTTGGACAATTGTTTGATTCTTGTTCGCTCCTGGCATGCTCCTACCCTTGGAACACCTCTCTGTAGTCTTCAATCTCCAATCCTCCATCTTTTATCTCGTGAAGTTCGAATTCTCCAAATCCATTGTGGTGGTTTTACTTTTAAATTCAATTTGTTCCAAAATTGAACTTAAGCCCTGGTAACTCTTCTAGGCTCGTAGTAGACTCTTTTAGCTTAGTCAGTATGTCATGTGCATCCTTAAAAGGTTGACTTTGTACAGACAAGTACTAGGACTGACTAACTCTCGATTCCTTATTTCTTTCGGAATTACTAAATCTTCACATAAACTTACTTTGGAGACTTAGAATGATTCTAATTTCTAGGATTAGGAATTTTCCACCTTCTAAGTTGGTTTTCCACCATTTTGGCATAGACTGACACCAAAACTCCCTCAACACTCTTTTTATGTCTTTTTCTTGAATATTTTGGCTAATTTTCGCTATTTAATCGTGAAAAATGGACCCAGAGTCCTGAGTGCCATCTCGAGGGCTCACACTTGCCATATCAAAGGAACCTTCATAATTTTTTATGCAATAAATTTCTCATTTTCCTTCCAAATATAGATGAATGCACGAGATTTATATGTAAAGTTGTGTGGATATGATTGAAACATGTTTCCAGTTTAAAAGATGGATGTATGTACAAATAAAGAAGTATTTCATCAAGTGTGCTACAAGAGAAATTGATATAATGATTGAATTTATTAATCTTGAAGCAAATTCTAGATTAATTTCAAGCCCCAGATGTACTACTTCGGAAGGAATGACCTAATCTAAAATAAATAGTACAAAGGATTCAATGTCCTTTGTGACTAACCACACTAATCTCAAAAATCGAGGTTGGTACTATTATTGATGCAAAGCACATTGGAAAAAAGAAGTTTTTTGTCATTAACCATACTAAACCACATAATTGAGGTTAGTATGGTTAGTGACATATTCATATTGTGGAAAAAACATCCTTTGTCACTAACCACACTAAGCCCCCAAATCAAGGTTAGTATGGTTAGTAACAAATTCATATTATGGAAAAAAAATTCATTTGCCACTAATTGCACTAACCCAATTTTGACCCGAAATCCATTAAGTTTTGGCCTAAAATTCACCGAAATTTGGGTCTTAAATCCTAAAAAAGTAAAAGTGTGTTGAAGTTTACTTGAAGTCTATCTCAAATACACATCCATACACTTTTACTTTTTTTTATTGAACATACTATTTCTAAAGTTTATTTTGCTTCTAATTTAATGAGAGGATTAAAAATGTACTTGAGATGTGCTTCTGTGGCATTTTTACATTTTTCATTGAACACATTATTTTTAAATTTTATTTTGCTTTAAATTCAATGAGAAGATTAAAAATGTGTTTGAGGTGTGCTTGAGGTCTACTTCAAGTACACTTGAAGCACACTTTTACTTTCTTCTTTAAAACATCATTTTGAATATTTATTTTGCTTCAAATTGAATGAGAGGATTCAAAATGTGCTTAAGGTGTGCTTCAAATCTATCTCAAGCACACCTCAAGTACATATGAAGTTCAATTGCTCGTCTACCACTCCACCCAATCGCTTGTATTTGACAGCTCATTTGATTTACTTCTCGGCCGTCCGCTTGTTTGCCCATCTGCCTAACCATTCATCTACCACTTCACTCAACTACTTCTAATCCTTCTATGTATCTATGTGACTACTCACTTGATCACTCGTCCGCCTGTCCGCGCATTCATGCATTCACCAAAACGCTTATCGCTTTGTTCACTATGTATTTAGTGTTTTAGAATTTTGAAAGTCCTTGAGTGCAAGAACATTGGATTATGAGAAAGACCAATTCACTTCCATTCTTTAATTGACAACTATTGAATGGTAGAAGTATCCAATGTAGTATGAATGCATAAAATGGTAATTCAAGTTATTTCTCCACACATTGACATTCTAAACCCTAAACCCTAAACCCTATCCAAACTTCAAATTGTATATTACTTACTAAAAACATTGGCGCAATGTGTACAATATATTTGACTTCCAATTCTTTTTAAATGTCATTATTAAAATGTAGTACATATGTAGACCTCACTAACTCATTTATTTTGTTTTTTGAATGTTTTGTGGGATTTAGGGCATAATTCTTGTTTGGCTTTGAAGTATTCTACATTACTACTACTTATACAAAAGTGAAACATTCAAATATGACTTAAAGATTGAAGTGTTTCTTTTGGTTTTGTACTTATATTGTAAAATGCATTGATAGTTGAAGGCACCGAAGTATACATCCTACAAGAAATCAATCAATCATTTCTATTATATTATTTTGTTATTCTATTAGAAGATATTGTTGAAAACAATTGAAACACTTTAATGTAATTTAATGTGATATACTATAATAGGTCAAGGTTAAATATTATATTCATACAACAAAATATAATTGAGGTTTTTATTGTATATTCTTTTACCTATATGTATATCCTAAGTTATAAGCCATCAACAATATATTGCATTTCAAAAATATTATTGTTGAGGGAGTAAAAAATGAGATTGACTTTCAAATGTAATAACCAATTTTAGTCATGTACAATAATAAATCAATATTAGACCTCATACATATACATTTGCCACGTATTTCTACATTAAAAATGATGTCGTGATATTATTCTATAATAATATAGAAGTGTCAAATATATATATAAATATATATGGTGATTTGAAAGATTTTCCTAAATGTAGGTTTAGGCCTTAGACCGAAGGGTGCATGCCAAATTGAAAGAATCAATGTTGTTGTACTGTAATTGTACAAGCTATTTCATTAGATGTTAGATGAGATCATGAGATGGTGTTGTATTAGAGAAAATGAAAAATAGAATATGACCTATGTCCTCATAAGCTCCTAAAGTATTACAAAAGCCAAACATAGAATTTGTGTAGTATTAATGTTTGAAGGACCATTTGTCCCTTGGAGAGACACCTTGGATTTTGAGAAGGTACCAATAGTTTGAATTTTTTATTTTTTGTCATGATATTTAGAAACTCTTTTTGAAGATAGAAAAATTGATTGTCTTTATAGGAATAATTTTTTTCCTCAATTGATGGGCAAGAATACAAAGTATGTCTACAAATAAAAGTTCTTCTCAAAATTAGGGAGAATGGACAACAAAAAGGAATTTCAAAAACCATCATTTTTATTTTTATTTTTATTTTTATTTTCTCACACATTAAATTTTTGTCTTCATAGCTAGAAAGCTTAGATTCATTTTATTTGGACAAGTGATGTAAAAATTATGGACAATCTTCTTTATTGGGCATTGTAAGCACGTTTTTAAAAATAAACATGCTTGTATGAGTCATTTGTAAATGCAATTTTCTAGATTTTTTTCAAGAATAAAAATTGTACATAGTTTAGTTTCTTTGCTAGAAGAATCTCACCAACTTGATGTTAATAAGCTCTTATTCCATGTTAAATATGTTAAATAATTTAAATTTTCCTATCATACCAAATCATTAGAGGAGATTTGAGGGCAACGGGAGACTTTGAGTTCCCGAAGCTGTGAACGCAGGAATCTGCCGTAGGAATGCGGAACTGTCCTCTGCTGACATGGTCGAGAGTGTGCCATGTCACCGATTTCTTTTTGAAATTTTTTTTTTGGACTTCTTTTCGCATTTCAGGACGAACTTTTTAAAAAAAAAAAATTAATTAATTAATTACTGATCGGGAACAATTCAGGGAACAAGGCTTTCGCAGTCTCCTGTTGCCCCCGAATCTCCTCTAATGCTACTAGTTCCAATTAGCTATTTTTTAGAAAATCACAATTAATTTTTTTCTTTAAATATTTTTTCTTAGAATCTCATCTGTATTTTTCACTATCAAGATTCAAAGCTCAAAACTTTGAAGCGCAAAAAAATTTTAGTTGAAAAGGTTTAAAGCTAAATATTGTAGTTCCACCATTAATAATTTGTATATAACATTTTTCTTTTTTTCTAAACCCATAATTCTTGCAATTAGTGTTGTCGAGATTTATGAAATTCATTTCAAGCATTTTAGGTGTAAGATCCTACTATTACTTCAAAAAGCACAAGGATTTGGTTGGGATAACTTAAGAAATAATATTTAACATTCAAAGAAGAATGCTCTCTTAGATCTGATTTAATCAATCTTGGATACCTTAATTCCTTCAACTATCAATGCATTTTACAATATAAGTACAAAACCAAAAGAAACACTTCAATCTTTAAGTCATATTTGAATGTTTCACTTTTGTATAAGTAGTAGTAATGTAGAATACTTCAAAGCCAAACAAGAATTATGCCCTAAATCCCACAAAACATTCAAAAAACAAAATAAATGAGTTAGTGAGGTCTACATATGTACTACATTTTAATAATGACATTTAAAAAGAATTGGAAGTCAAATATATTGTACACATTGCGCCAATGTTTTTAGTAAGTAATATACAATTTGAAGTTTGGATAGGGTTTAGGGTTTAGGGTTTAGAATGTCAATGTGTGGAGAAATAACTTGAATTACCATTTTATGCATTCATACTACATTGGATACTTCTACCATTCAATAGTTGTCAATTAAAGAATGGAAGTGAATTGGTCTTTCTCATAATCCAATGTTCTTGCACTCAAGGACTTTCAAAATTCTAAAACACTAAATACATAGTGAACAAAGCGATAAGCGTTTTGGTGAATGCATGAATGCGCGGACAGGCGGACGAGTGATCAAGTGAGTAGTCACATAGATACATAGAAGGATTAGAAGTAGTTGAGTGAAGTGGTAGATGAATGGTTAGGCAGATGGGCAAACAAGCGGACGGCCGAGAAGTAAATCAAATGAGCTGTCAAATACAAGCGATTGGGTGGAGTGGTAGACGAGCAATTGAACTTCATATGTACTTGAGGTGTGCTTGAGATAGATTTGAAGCACACCTTAAGCACATTTTGAATCCTCTCATTCAATTTGAAGCAAAATAAATATTCAAAATGATGTTTTAAAGAAGAAAGTAAAAGTGTGCTTCAAGTGTACTTGAAGTAGACCTCAAGCACACCTCAAACACATTTTTAATCTTCTCATTGAATTTAAAGCAAAATAAAATTTAAAAATAATGTGTTCAATGAAAAATGTAAAAATGCCACAGAAGCACATCTCAAGTACATTTTTAATCCTCTCATTAAATTAGAAGCAAAATAAACTTTAGAAATAGTATGTTCAATAAAAAAAAGTAAAAGTGTATGGATGTGTATTTGAGATAGACTTCAAGTAAACTTCAACACACTTTTACTTTTTTAGGATTTAAGACCCAAATTTCGGCGAATTTTAGGCCAAAACTTAATGGATTTCAGGTCAAAATTGGGTTAGTGCAATTAGTGGCAAATGAATTTTTTTTCCATAATATGAATTTGTTACTAACCATACTAACCTTGATTTGGGGGCTTAGTGTGGTTAGTGACAAAGGATGTTTTTTCCACAATATGAATATGTCACTAACCATATTAACCTCAATTATGTGGTTTAGTGTGGTTAATGACAAAAGATTTTTTTACTACAATATGAATATGTCACTAACCATACTAACCTCAATTTTGGGGCTTAGTGTGTTTAGTGACAAAGAATTTTTTTTCCACAATGTGACAATATGAGTATGTCGCAAACCATGCTAACCTCAATTTTGAGGCTTAGTGTGATTAGTGACAAAGAATTGTTTTTCCACAATATGAATATGTCACAAACCATACTAACCTCAATTTTGGGGCTTAGTATGGTTAGTGATAAAGGAATTTTTTTCTCAATGTGCCATGCATCACTAATAGTACTAACTTCAATTTGTGATATTAGTGTGGTTAGTCACAAAGAAAATTAAATCCCTCGTACTATTTATTTTTGATTGGGTGATTGTCCTCCACCTCATCATTGGAGTAATCGGATTAGAAGCCTAATCAATTGATCATCGGAATACTCGTTCAAAAGCTTATTGAAGAGCTGATTGTGTGTCCGCCTATCTGCCACATCTTGGCCATCCGCGGCCACCCGCCCTTCCACACGTCCAACAAGCCATCCAACACTGCGACCTCAGGACGGCATCCACGGTCCGGTAGGCAATGCATCTGCTACACATGGACGTCTGGACGTCCAGATTTTGGATGTGATTTTGCTCTAAATGTAACAATTCGTCAACCTTGGTCTACATGTGCCCACACCCGTTGTTGACCAATATTTTGGACTCATAGTCACTCCACCTAGATGCATCCACATCCAATGCCGCCATTGCCAACGTGGCTTACGTTTTTCACATAGAATTGCCCACCGGGCAGAAAATTTTGAAAATTTAGGCATCTGTGGGTGGGACAACAACAAAAGTGTCATAAATGACAAATACTTGTCATATACGACATGTGGCGTCAGACAGACAATTCAACAACAAAACCCAAAAACCTGTTCGACAGAACAATCATGCTAGGAATTTGTTTTATTGTTGTATCTTGATTTTTTTCTTGAGTCCTATCATCATAAGCCCCTCACATGTGTGACTGCTAAGTAATTTTTTGTCATCCATATTGTAGAGACGGAATGGAGGAAAATCACAAGATTTGTGTGGCTTGGGAGGTCTCTAGTTGCAGCACTATGTGTTCACAAATGGGGGCATCAAGAAGGCCAATGCCAAGCCTCCAAGGCTTGGTAACTCCTCTCTTTTGTTTTTCTGAAGTCAAGGGCTATATTAATAGGCTCAACATGTGTTATTGAGCATTAATGACATGGCTTAAAAATCTTAAAATTTTCTAATTATACTTTTAAGGCCACCTTTAATTCCTATTCTTGCCACATATAATATTTGATATTTTAGAAATGTCAATAAAAATCTCAACAAATATCTAATTAAAAATTGAACTAAAAATCCTAAATATATGCAATTTTAATTGTTTTCACATCATGGTTGAGACTCAAAGGGACCTTCCACTAATGATAGATCTTTTAGAATTGACTACAAGTATAGTTGCATTGCCTTTTCTAGTTGCTACATCATGGTTATGACAATTTGACAGATGTTTTTGGTGGATTGAATTCCACCAATACATGTATTATGATGTCATAGAAGATAATATGTAACATACATGGACGGGGAGAATACTCTCACTACATTTGGGGGATCCACATGCGGCGGAAGGGTATTTTTTGAGGGCCTATTTACCTCCTAAGCAACATTAAAAAGGCCCCTATCATTACCAAATGCAAAAAAAATTCCTATATAATCATCCATATCATTAATTATAATATGTAGGTCAATGCAATTTTTTGTAGCCTATATTTTTTGTAAGTGAAAAAAATAAATAAAAAACTAATGAGAAAGTAAAAAAGACAAGGAAAAAATTCATAGAAAAAAAGATTCAATTTTTCAACACAAATTAGTATGAATGAATCAAACACAAAACATTAGAATTGAAAGCAGTATTCAACAATTAGAAGTCATATGAAGAATGTGTTCAAAAACACAAAGCCAAAGTCAATGAAAGTACTAAATGTATGAAGTGCTGAAAATGTGCCTCAATATCAAAATGTAGACAAGAAGAAATGTCTACTAGCAAATGAAAAAACTGCAATAGCAACATCCTGATACATTTTTGATACACTTGTACATTTGAAAGAAATTAAATCTACCATTTGCCACTGAAAATCTTGTGTTTAGAAACGCACCCGGACTTGCCACACTTGATTGGATTAGCACCTACCAATCAAAATGCAAGAAATAAGAAAATGTGAATAGTACTATTGTAAGTTCCAATCACACAATTTGAAGTTAATTGTTTAGTTTTGACAAGATTAAAACCTTGTCAATTCTGTAGGGGATACCTTCATCGACTAATTTCAAGTTTCATCCTGTAATTCTGACCTATAAGTAGTCAAGTACTATACTATAAGTCTAATGTATTACTGTATACTAAGTCTGACGTAGTACTATACTATAATTTTGATGTAGTACAAATAGATCCTACTAATACAATTTCTTAGATCCAATTTTTTTGCCCCTACATTATATGTACCTAAAAATTAATGGGCCATATTTTTTGGCTACCTACATTACTTATAATGGACTTGCCACTTTTAAGTGAAACCATATTTGATTAATGATTCAGTTTATCTGAGCCATCCATTCGAAGTATTTAAGTGAAACCATATTTGATTAGTGATTTAGTTTTTCTGAGCCATCCATACGTGTTGAAGGACTGCAAGTCAACAAATCTTGCATGATTCTAAGATTGAAAGAAGTTTGATGCTTCTTTCAATAGAAGCACAATTGTTATTAAGCATTCATTTGGCGCTTTGAATTGGTGGAAAATTTGAAGAGATTTAGTGGCAATGTTGACAAGTATGCAATTGTTACAATTGCTTGATGTGTATTGTATAACTATTGCAAGTTGAATAGAGAGAGACTTTCAACACCAAATGTTCCTGAGAAAATAGCTAATCTTTGCACTGGAAAACATAATGTTTGCCAAATGATGGCAATGAAACAAAACTTGTTGGGGAATGTATGTGGAGGGCTTTCTATGGAGTTTGGTTTTATAGTTCTATATTCATTTTATGTTATGGAGTATATATACTTTCTTGTTCTTTTGGTTCTAAGCTTCATTTGTATTTTATATATACAAATTGTTTTAGTTAAACTTGTTAGTACAAAATAATGGAATCTAATTATATATGCAAATGTGTCATTAAAGTCCTAACTTATTCCTTCATGTAAACAACACAAAATAATTTTGTGTTTTGTTTAGATTGGTTCTTCATTTTTTAAATAATAAATGGTGGTACAACTTTACTCACAAAAAAATCTAAATTTTTTATCAAAAAAATAAAAATTTGTATAACATCTCAACTATACATTTTAGCTTAATATCAAAAAAGCATCCATGGCTTAATAGGTTGTGGTCAACAAGAATCGAATCTAGACCAACAACAACACAATAATAAGTCTCTTACACCACTTCTTGCAATATACTCTTTAATTAAATAGGGTGATTGGCTACTCAAAAAATAGACATATGAACAAATAATGGCTACTATTCAATGGTTTTGAGTTCATATTCTTAAGTTTATTTTAAGAATGATGCATGCATGATAACATTCACTACCTTTGCTTATATGACGTAGGTAGTAGAATTATCCCCAATATGCCATTCATTTACAATGGTCATTTTTGTGACTAAAGTTACTTTTTTATTCTACTTTGGAGCATCTATTCCATTGGAAATGTATGTTAAAAATGAAGTAATCATTGTTGGTGACAAATGTATGAATACAATATGAAATAGAAAGGAATACAAACATTGCAATAAATATACATATTTATTTATTTACTTAAAAAATCATATAATTTTTTCACTTAATTAACTACATGGTCCTTTCTAGTCCGCTGGCTACAAATAACATATACAAAGAGAGTTGCTATGCATTTTTCAAAAGATTGTGTTGCTTGGAGAACATCCAATTAAAATTTTTTGTTGTCTCTTACAAGCTAAATAGCAATCTCCACCTTCCTCTTCTCAATACAAGTAAAGGACTTAGCAAAGCAATCTAATGTAATAGCCATATTGCTATTGAGCTTTTGACACTTTACAACTCTTCCACAAACTCTCGGCAAACAACCAACATGAACTATTGCATCAAAAACTACAACTTCCTCAAGAGCAACCTCAGTGCCAATGACAAGTGTCCATTGATCATTTGCACCAGAAATGACATTGGCCTTCACTATCTCATTTAATATGGCATCCATGACATTATTCCCCATCCACCGTGTAAGCCCAAAGTTGTCCCCCAAAACATTGTAGATCCTCTTCTGTCAAAAACATTGCTTCTGCATTTTGGTCCACTTACTATAAGAAACCCCCATTTTAGGTAACGAGCCCTAATTTTTTATAACGGATTTTGGGTGATGTCAATGTTGACAACTCAAAATTTTTATGTCGACAAAACTGTCCAATGTAACATCAATGTTGACATAAAAACATTGAACTATTGACATTGATGTTACATTGGGCAGTTTTGTCGACATAAAAATTTTGAGTTGTCAACATTGACATCACCCAAAATCCGTTATAAAAAATTAGGGCTCGTTACCTAAAACGGGGGTTTCTTATAGTGACTTGTCCTTGAGATGCACCCCTTTATGATTGGCCTCCAATGAAAATTGTGCAACCAAACGCTTACACATAGAAGCCTAATCTTTGGCCCCAAATGGATTGCCACTTCAATTTTACAATGCGCTCATGCAAAATGTCTAGAAAATATTCTGTTTGGGCATTGCTCTACTCACGATGTGCAAAAAAAAGAGCACTCATGACTAATGTCAAGGTTGGCATGGAGTTAGAGGTTGGAGGCTTTACCATTAGAATATCTAAAGTTTCCTCAAAGCTATCCCCTTCAAACTATGACTAACAAATTGTTTGCACTTTTGTCATTTTCAAACATTATGTTTGCCAAGAATCCTAGATTTGCCATCTAAATCGTCAAAAAAAGTACAAATAAAAATTCCAAACTAACACTAAACTTGACTTAGTACTAATTCTAAGCTTCACTCTACTATAAGACCACTACAATCCCCAAAGTGCATAAGCACTGGAATCCCTCGAGTGTTGAAGCATTGGACGGACGCCTAAAGTATATTTTCTATGACTTGGAATTTGTATTTTGTAGCCACAAAAGTATGAGGAGGTGAACTTGTGAAGTGAACAGTGTGTGTGAATAATGCGCATTTCTTACCTAATTCGGGTGCAACAAATAGTGGCTATGATATTCTAGTAACTTTGAGTGAAACTGCCTAGAGCGGCTCTTGTGGATGAGTTTCATCTTGAAAAGTAACACCAAATGGCTCCGAAGCTTCATGTGCAAGAGACTATTGGAATGAATGTACGAGAGACTATAAATTTTGATTAATTTTGTCAATTTCAAGTGTTTTGGATGAACTATATGCATCATAAACTTTAGTCTTTGTAGATAAAAATTGAACTAGCTAAAAATGCATTATATAATTGTAAATTATAAAGTGAAGATATTGCCTAATTCAACATTTGTTTTTAATGCAAGGGCATATAACAACGTTCCATATTGCAATATGGCTAATGTACTCCCATGCTCTTAATTCCCAAATATAAAAATTCAAATATTATAAACACCAACATCATTTGCATGTTTGTTAAATTGTTAATTTTTGAATTCTATAAATGTGAATTCCTTCAATTTTTATGTACAATAATTTGAAATGATATATGTACCAATATGCCGAGGTACAAAAAATATTTTAGAGTTCTAAGAAAAGATAAGAGAGAAGCACTAGCAAAAAAACACGCACAAAAACAAACTTGAAGGTTGGACTATTTCCAACTTGAAGGTTGAAATTAAGTTGTGAATGTTTTTATTTTATTTTTAGCATTAGATATTTTTTAGGCATTTAGAAGACTATGGATTCCCAAGTTGCAGGAACTTTGGGACCACTGCCACATAGGCAATCCAACAAGGTTGAGAGACTACTACATCAGATAATACTAATTAATTATTATTGTTAAATTAATAATTTTATTATTTTTAAATTGAGACTTTAAAAAAATCGTTTTTCAGTACTTATATATTTTATTAATTTTATTTCAAAAATTCAAACCAGTAGTCATTGGTTCATAATATAGGGAATAACTTTGCGGAACAACGTACCTCCAAATAGTCTTCTATAGGGTTGAAAAACATCTAATGTTAGAACTAATAAGATTATGACATATGTTTAGAAGAAGTGAATGGAAAGGCAGTTCTAGATTGATCAAAATTAGGAAACTCTAAACATTGGTTTTTTGTACAATGCACTTTATGGCTCTAAAGATTCACAATAAGTTAAGTTTTTGCAAAAAAATTCTAAATTTTTTTGTATCTCTATATCTCTTGTCTCCTTACTTGGGAAAGATTTTCACCAACTATTATTCCTCACCATTTCTTTTGTATGAGCTTATTTTATTAGTCACTTGTGCTTCTCTCTCATACAAAAGATTAAGCAATTCCAAATGATGTTGAACAAAATTGAGTTTTAGACATGGCTAACTTTGTAATTAATTTTCTTTTAATTTACAATTAGTTTTTTCTTCAAACTTCTATAAGTATTGTAGAATATCTTACACTCACAATACATCTTTTTTATTTATACTTTCTCACTTTGTCCATCAATGCTTATGATGTGATAAGTTGCTTGAATGTATATGTTTCACATTTGTACTAAGTTCCATTTGTCACTATAATAAAAGCTTTCTAATTTTAGATTTTATTTTTTCCTTTATTTTCCTATTTCTAAGGGATGGTTCTAAAATTTGGATACGACTACAACTAGAAGTTTGCATATTATTCTTATTGTATTGGTAGCTTGAATATACTTTGCTTAGGACATTGAGGCCCAAAAGTGGTGAATGGAAGGCTTTCATGATTGCTGTATAAACAAAGAATGCATTGGTCCAAAAATTGGATCACGTCTGGCAAAGTAACTTGGAGATAGGTGTCATCCTTGTAAGGTTTATGGTAATTTACAACAAAATTTAGCAAGAGTTCTCTCTACAATTTTGTTTATTTTCCTCCTTGAGTTTCCTATACTGAAAACATTTGTTGAAATCTGGCTACACATAGCCAGAAAAAGAACTAGGTGAAATATTTCTGCTGTAGTTTAGCTTGGTGACGCCAGCTGAGAACATCTGTTGGGGGAAAACCATCTGGTTGGTGTCCCCGAAGATGAGACTCACCGCAGTGCTGGGAAGGCCTGAATTTGCTGCGCTTGATCCCCAAAATGTGTCTTAACTGCATCCCTTCTATCGTGGGGACAAAAATGTGGACCCTACGGCCAACTATTTTTTTGACACCAAAAATCCAAGTTGGAATCTGAGGGTTGTGAAAGACTGCTGGGGTCTTCAAAGTTTAAAGAAGAGAGAGAAGTTGAAAACATAACTTTCTGACTCTTGATGAGCTGTAGAGAGGTCAAAATAAGAGCCTTCCCTTTATCATCGGATGCCTTGAATTTAAAAGAAGCTTTGCTTTAATGAGACCACATCCACCACCGACTCTCCATTGCAGCAGGAATAACAGACTTTCGAGCTAGAGTTCTTACCCTGTAAGTGGTCTACAAGGCGCACTGACAACTTTGCAGCATATGCAGTAACCAGCTAGACTGTGAGCTCGAGAATCAATTAGGAGGTCTTCTTCGCTCCGCCAGTGAGCTGCGCGATTGTCAATGAACTTACAACATTTCGGTCTGAGCGCAAGTGGTTTCGTCAAGTCTTGCCCCCAGCAATCCGCAATCGAGACACTTGGGCATTCTCCAACAGTCATTTTAGGGGCACCTCTGGTAATGCCGACATTTTCTGTATCAATAACCGCAACCTTGTTTTCCAGATCACTTGAAAACCAGTCAGAAAAGCAGAAAAAGATTGCCAAACGAACGCAGAGTGAACACTTACGGATACGCTGAGCACAAAAAGAAAGAATGAAATGCTAAACATCTGCATACAAATTCTCGTTTTCTGCCGGAAGAAAGGGAGCACAGTGCTCTCTTCCGACCCAGAAGTATGAAAAAGTAGGTGTCATATTCAAGTATTACTATAAGCGTCCAGTTTGCTGATTATTCTTTACATAACCAAGACACGCTGGGTATTACCGGTACCCAGCAGTGCATCACAGTTAACGGTAAAAGAACCGTAAATACGATTTTGTCAAGGCCCAAAGGTGCAATTATTGCACCTTCTTTACATAATATTTTGAGAAAGCTCAATCTGCAAAATTCTTACACTCTACAATTCATGGCATGCTTGAGATCCTTTTAAAGCGTACATAAAAGTAGTCATACAAAGGAAAAACACTACCTACTCCAGCTGGGAGAAACAGTCCGTATGCTCAGCCCTAAATATGTCTAATCTCTAACGATTAGAAAAAGCGAAGAACGGGGCCCTGGCATTGTCAATACTGGTGCCAAGAAACTCAATGCTTCTGTATCAATCTACTTCCTCCTCTCCTTCACTAGTGAGAAATAGTGAGAAGGCATTAACATTCAAGAAGCTCAGAGCAAGGATTAATTCATGGACAACAAACCCGGTTCTGTAGCACAGGACATCATACCTCAGTCTGCATATGTGATGGCACATACCTGGTTCCCAAGTAATTAATGTTACCTTGGTCTGGTGTTGGAAACGCAGCTCTAGAAGTTGGTTGCAGTTGAGTGATCTGATGAATTGTGTTCACACAATTGCGAAACATGTAAGATAAGCACATATCAACTGTCGAAAGACACCATGAGAAGAAAGAAGGAATAATTAGAGATACTCCAATTATAACGACATCTTGGTAGATGGAAACATTGCCCAATCATTTTTAAACTCAAGAGTGACCAATAAAATAGAAAGATAAAGTGCAAAAATAATTGAAATTAGAAATATAGTAGTACCGAAAATGGTGAGTCAGAATGTTCCGTGAAGCTCATGTGTGTTGAGACTTGCTCGTGTACCCCACCCCCACGCCAAGAAAAAACCCAGGAAAGCAGGAATGCCGACCACAAACTGCAAAACCAGCAAATAAAGAAACTTGTGTCACCAATAGGTAATGCAAAATGTAATCTGCCCCAGGACTAGAGGGATCTGTTATATTCGAATGAATGTTCATCTTTAATCAGCTAGAGTATTGGCAATACCTGCCTTGAACAACAGAACAATAGACTTCATGGTAAAGACGGCCTCTCACTGGACGTAGGTTGTTATATCATGCACTAGGAGAACGGTGCTTCAACGCGACCAAAGATACCACCGGATTCAAAGCTCAGCACCCACATAACCTCCCAGACCACGCCTTCAAGTTCTGGAAGCTGCAGCAGGGCCATCCACAGTGTCTACCATACTATAGCACAAAATCAAGACCTCACTTCGGAATTTCACCTCGAAAATTCAATCACTACATATCCAAACGTAAAACCAACAGATCGAAGGAGATAGACTATCAGATCATACTATTGTCTTGCCTCTGTCAATTACGAATGCAGCGACTTGATGCGGTCAAAACCTGAGCAAAGCCTAACCCCATCATGCCACAATGCTCAGATAATCCTGAAAAGCCCGATTCCTTGGTCCCTAGAGTTCCGAGGGGCACGTCGGTGCTAATCATAAGGAAACATATACCCAGGTGCTCTCAACAACATTGTAATCCTGCATGCAAACTAATTTCTTTCACCTTCTTCGAACCGAAAACAAATTTAAAGCAGATACGACAGGCCGAGAAGGTAACGGTATCGACTTATTAACTTGTCGAAGCCCAGGCATCTACAACTCTTTTCTGGACAACTCCATTGACGTACATGAGTAGCATGATCGATAAAAACTCCTGATAATAAGAAAAGAGACAAAACCCTGGGACCACATATTCCCAGCACCACCATGGAGTAAAACGACACTAGATGCATGCTCAAGCACTACTGGACTCACATGTTGAAACGGTGAAGTGTAAAATCAAGTGATAATCTTAACCCCATTCAAATAAAACCCAGGTACACATGTAGCAAAATTGGGATCCTACAATATATGATAGGTTACACCGTACTACAGATTGATTCAGGAAGGCAAAAGTAATCATATACTAAACTCTCCTATTTTGTCCCACAATTAGCATTAACTAGCTTCCAGTCTGCTACAGGAGAAAGTATAGTCGGTTATCCTAGGCAACATACAAAAATCTGTAAGAGAGCTTCCCAGATTTTTTTATCAGAACAATCTTCCTAGACTTAAGCATCTGGAAATCTTTGAACTGATAACAGAAGCTAAAGCATTTGCAAACATTGATTCTTTACGCCACCGCTACTGCGAACTCTAGTATAGAAAGGATTTTGGATCGTCTGTCCTTCGTCACCCTCAACAACACTTGAAGGGATGAAGCATGTATGTTAGTGGCTGCCCTTTGCCATGCTCTTTAACCTAGCATGTAAGCTAGGCGTTAATAAAGGCACTGCAAGGTACAGCCACAACTATTACATGTATCAAATAATACAACAAGCCATGGCATTTGGATTTGCCAATATGAACATCTTCTCTTACACAAAAACTCTTCCCTTCAGCCTTCACCATGTACTTCACTCGTATAGATATTCCACAGCAACCACAAGGTTCAATTCTCCAGTTGCCTGCCTATGGCGAGCACAGGCATCTGGCACCCTGAGGCGCTGCCTTGTATCTTGAGGGCATGGGTTTGGGCCAGCTTAACACTGAAGTCAAACCCATCCCAACAAAGCAACAATCTGTATCAAGAATACGCATAGGTGAGGCACTTGTTCAGAGTAAGGTTACTGTTTACGCTTAGCGATCAGTAGATTGGCATGGGAAGAGCAACCAAAAAGGTAGTGCTTCCCCCTCACATATTGGATACGGACGGCAAAGACATACTTAAACAAGAAAATATGAAGTTGTCGTTCTCTCTCTGGAACGTCTCATTACCGCAAACACTTTATGCCACTAAGAGGAGATTACGTGGTTGTGATTTCAGATCAAACAACGATGCGTCAATGGAAATACACATACGTGGATTTCTAGTAGTAAGCCTGCTGGTGCTGCGTCGCTCCCTGAAGCGGATACCCCACACGTTGTTGAGGCACTTGCTGCTGCTGCTGCTGCTGCAGTTGCTGGTGCTGTTGTTGTTGTTGTTGTTGCTGTTGTTGTTGTTGTTGTTGCTGCTGCTGCTGCTGCATCACACCATACTGAGCTCCATATGCCGGTTGCGCTGGATATGAGTTCGCCTGGGTCATCAGCTCAGTGCTCCAGTATTAGGAAACATCAATTAAACGGAAAAAACAGGTACTAAATAAGTGCAACAAGTAAATCATCATTCAAAGGGCATAATGACATAAAATCTACTCAACCTAAGCCGGGCTGCATCTCACCTCTTGAGCCGGAACAGCACTGTTCACAACATATTCCTGATTTATGGCATAACCACCATAACTGTGTGTAGCAGGAGCATACTGATGACTGTAGGTATGATTAGCAGCCTGTCCTGTTCCTGTTTGTTCAAGCATACACATCACAGACAAAAAAAGCCGACGAAATCGATAAACGCATCCACCGAAGTATACGGAAACCACCAAAAGAGATATCAACTGAGGAAATATAAAGCAAAACAGCTGATCTCAAGAACAAGGGGGCCTGAAGCACATCAAATGGAATCTTAGGTTGGCCGCTGCATAGCATATAACACTGTTGAGTTAAAGTGTAGTGTACAAATCCGGACAATATGGATATACTAAGACAACAAAGACCTAGCAAATAGAGATGGAATGCAGGGAAACAAGATCTAACCAGCTGTTACTCCAACAGTGGACTGAGGAGCTGCGTCATATATAGAATACGGAGTTCCTCCTTGACCTGGTCCACCAACCATAGAAATCGGCATGGTCGCCTGTTGTGCATGCACATGCTGCGTTTGAATATGTTGCGTCTGAGCATGCTGAGAGGGTGCATGTTGGGTCTGAACCTGCTGTGCAGGGATATGTTGCACGGATACATGTTGTGAGGGCAAATGCTGAGAGGGCACATGTTGAACAGAAAGATGCTGTGTAGGCATCTGTGGTCCCTGGCCAATATTATGAGGCACAGGTAGCCCTTGAGATTGTTGTCCATACGCATTATACTGGGGCTGTTCTTGTGGGCGAACAACGGGCGCCCTATTTCACAAAGAATACACTATCAGACATACTCATCTACTCTTAAGTATGACGATACAAAGTCGATGCTGACAGTTACTGTCGATTTGAACGGAAATAACTAATCATAATGATATGATTTGCAACTACGCTATTGTGCAATCAACACAATCGATAACATGAAAAAATCACAAGGGCGAACCTGGATGCGTCAGTGTACATAGGCAGCTGAACAATTGCGACCCTTTTTTTAATCATGAAACAACAATACCAAAGGTTCATGTCTTACGTCAACGTCCAAATAATATTTTTTTGGTAACGGTAGAAAGTAAAATCTACCAGTAATCAGATTTCGAAACACAACAAAACTACTCAAAGTAGAAAACGTTCGATCAGAAGGTAAGATCAGAATAAGGTTTTTTTTGTACATTTTACTTGTATCACGTTTGGCATCAGCATTCTGTAAAGTCCACGGCCTGGGGAAGCAAAATTTACAACTAACCTGGCCGCATCCGAAAACATGGACTGTGCGCCATAGCCCTGCACCCCCGTGCTCTGCTGAATAGGAACGGGTTCCAGAGCTTCCAAGCGCTGTCGGGGAAGGCCTCTTGGGGCATCCAGATAACGAGCATCTTCATCCTGCTTACTCAAACAAGATCAGCATAAATCTTAAGAATCCAGAAGTCATGTTTTTGAGACCGAAGTCAAAACTATAACGAGAATTCAGAATCAAGATCATGGCATCAATGGGACCAACAGGTAACCAGGTAGATGGAGAGGCAGTACCATAGAAGCAAAAGGTCGCTTGATTCCCGCTCCCTCATATTCGCGATTTGGTACACCATATCCTCCAACAGGATGTAACTCACGACCACCATAACCAAGAGCGGCAGGAAGTTCCCTACCACCGTACCCAATTCCACCCACATCCCGAACACCATAGCTATTACCAACTCCAACTCCTACTCCCCCCAAATACTCCCGTCCACCATAGCCACTACCTCCATAACCCCTGCCACCTTGAATTCTATCATAACGCTCAGCATAAGTTTCTGAATGGCTTGGATTCCCACCACGCCCTCCCCGTAGCGACACATTATAGCCTGTTCCACCTCGTCCAGCATATCTATCTATATAACTACTACGGCTACCTGCACGAGGAAAGTCGTTCCTGTAGCCAGTGATAGGTATTGCATTCGGATTACTGGGATAACTGCCTCCGCCTCCACCACCGCCTCCACCTCCGCCTCCCATATAAAGATTGTTCCCATCAGGTCGTCGACTTCGTCCCCCACCTACTCCACCAAGTCTTGGAGCTCCAGATACATTAGTGCTAGTCAGCGTAGGCCTCCAATCATTATTCGGTCGTTCGCGTGGATTACGATACCCACTACTTCCACCCCCACCAACACCAACACCTCTGCCACTACCAACACTGCCACCAGGGTTCCCTCCACCACCACCCTTTCCTTTCCGGCCTGGACGATCCCGATCACTAAAACGTTGTCTAGATTGGCCCGGTTTTGTGAACTCAAACTCTGGAACCTTCTCCATGATTTTCTCGAGAGCATCAGCAGCTGCCATTTGTTTAGCTCGGGCTTTGTTACGACCAGCACCTAACCCCTTGGTAGGAGGACCTGTAGTTCCACCAGCAGCTCCCCCAATAATTGCAGTAACTTCAAACGGACCATTAGTTTCAGCTTTTGTCTCGTAGTTCACTTCACAGTGGTTACGTGAAGCATACTCATGCAGGAGCGAAAGAGGTGTCTTGTTATGTAGCTTCTGGTCCTTGCGTAGCTCTTCAATAACTCTATGTACCTTTGTTTTCTTATGAGCCTCATAATCATCAGGAGCGTCTGAACCAAACCCACACATTGCACACTCAAATTTGTCAAGAGAAGGCTTTATAACTATCTCTCCAGCCGTAAAAGATGGTTTTTCGATTTCTGCTGAAATACCAGCACCTGTAACTCCTGGTACGCCATCAGTTTGCTCTAGTTCTATGCTCTTTTTGTCCTCCTCGGTTTCCAGCAGAAACCTATCTATAGCTGCTGGATCCTGCATAGATTGCAAAACCTGGCCATTGGAATCCATTTCATCATAATTACGTTTCTCCTTCTTAATCTTGTTATCTGCTTCAATCTCTCTTACTGCGCCCAATGTTCCTTGGTTTTCAGAACGACCAATGTTGCTCCAGGATGGAGCTGCAGAAAACCAAAAAAACGGTGATAAGTATCATTGTTAATATAGGGTTAGAACTACATCATTCTGCATTCAGATAATGCATATATCAAAAGAGAAACTGCATAAGATGCGAGGAGCTGACTCCCATTTGACATAGCCGAAAATCTTACGATCACTACCTGAATAGCATGTACTATCATTAAATCCTGTTCCAATCCCACTGCTGCATCCCCTTCCAGCACGGCCTGGACTTGTTCCCACCCGATGGTCTCCTCGGAACCCTACAGGATATCCTCCTCTTATCCCCTTTCCAAACTTGCTTTTGACCTGTGGCTTCGCAAGCACCACCTTCACCTTCAGCTGCAGAATATGAAGCCAGTCAGAGACAGAACGCAGGATGATCGATCTAGAACTCGAAATTGAAATTTGAATTTGAATAAGAACGCAAAAATGAAGTACCTTGACATCTCCATCGATAATTTCAGTGTTGTTTAAAGCGTCGATACACACCAACGCAGCATCCCGTTCCACATAATTCACAAAACCAAAGTCCTTTCGCTTGGCAGATAACATATTGCGGGCTAATACAATGCGCTCTATCTCGCCAAACTTGCCAAAATGCTCCCTAATCTTCTCTTCCTCCCAAGTAGAAGGTATTCCATCCACAAATACGGATTTCACCTGCCACGATTTATTTGATTTCAACAAGTACCTGAAAATATGAAATCTGCAGAGAAGACCCCATACTAAATGAAGGCCCAACAAAGCAGGTAAAGTAAAGATCATAAAGGAATCATGTACAATACTTACTTGAGACATCGTGTCTTCGTCTGGCTCATAAAGAGGTTGTGCCCATCTCACTTTCGCTGAGCGATCAGTTCCGAAGATCGCATCTGGCTGCTGCAATTTTCGAAAAGCCTCCAAAGCATCCTTGTGCGTGCCAAACTCGATAAAAGCAAAGCCACGGTTGACACCCTCCACCTGTGCGTCGTCCATCAAAGTCAATTCCTCTATATTCTCGATACTCAAGCTCTTCAAGGTCTCCAATACCTGAAATCAAGATCCGCGCAAGGTCAATGCTCACATAATCCATAAATAAAGTGTCCTACAAGCCCTAAGGCATCAAGCTCTTCTCTCAAACTTTATTGTGATTGTACAGAGGCCACAATTTTACACAGCACCGCGATGAACACTAGTTCTTTGCATACAATTCATGCATCAATGCTTGCACTCACCATCTCTTTTTTCCACGACTTGTTGATATTGCCAAGATGTAAGGTATCATTTTCCTCGCTAGGTTTAGCTGTGCATTCTCGTCCCCGAATCTGTGCACAAGAACAGATTCTAAGCCATAATGGGACATGATAATGCAAGAGAAGTTCGAGATGCTACTAATTCAAAGTCACCAAGTAGTCATACACAAATCAGTTCATAAGCAGGTAAAACTACTCGCTATCCTTCACAGGACTTCAGTCCTCAACATCTGACTTCGGTAAATTGGACAGACAAAATACACAAGCCCAGAAACAAGTATATGACTTCATACGTCTGTTGCATTCATATGTCAACCCAGGAATCTTGCAGCCTTGCTGCTGTCAGATATTTCTCGTGATGATAGACGGACCTCAATAATTCCCAACTCTTCTGCAGCACGCTTAGCCATGACAGCAGAGGCGTAGCGAATAAACGCATAGCCTTTGTTCTTGCCAGTCTGAGAGTTTCTCATCAGTCGAACCTGAACCACCTCCCCAGCTTTCTCAAACAAGGATTTCAGCTCTTCTTCAGTTGTATCCTTGTCAAGTCCACCGACATAGACCTCCAGTCTTTTGTGCTGCCGTCTCTCTGATAACGGTACCGACTGCTGTGCCTCAGAGTCATATTCCGCCCCCTCCCCGCTCAACTCCTTGGAATCCTCAAAGTCTCCGTCCCTGTCTTCATCTTGTTCCTGATACTTCTTCTCAATACCATCTGTCATATAAGTCATTCGGCTACTTTCAGTCACTCGGGCACTCAGGGTAGATATTACATGGTTCTCAGACTCGCTAAAAACACATGGCATCCCTAAAGAGAACAGAAAAAGCGAGGCAGTACGCCCCCCTATGCCTCCCTGACAGTAACGTGATACTTCCTCAACCCTCTAAAAAGCCAGATAAACAATGGAGCCACAATAGGTTGGCTCACCTTATATGGGATTGAGAAATTTATCAGGATTTATGCGTGTTAAGAAGAATTTGGAAGATTGGATGGATATAGATCAAGGTGTACCAGACACATTCCCTTCCTTGCACTGTAGAATGATTATGCAGACATTATGATTTATCAAGATAAGGACATCGAGAAAACACGGAGAAACGTTCAATTCTTTAGCTCAGCCGCAATCGTCGAAGCAACAGAGATAGATATCTTACAGAAAGAAATACGTAGAACACGGACTTGGAGGAACTAAGGAAAAATTGACTGGACTCGTTTAGTTTCTTGACATGACCATACAAGACCCTTAGAGCGTACTCCCTTAATCTGAGATGTTGCTTGCCCCATGTGACAATGAAGCACATCTTCAGATTGTTCGATAATTGCACAATATCAATACGGACGGAAGTCAAACAAAGTGTTTCTGAGCTTACTGAGAGAAGCAATGCACAAAGAACCCCAAAACTAGGTCAGACAAGTCTTCATGTATCTACTCACCTAGAGTATAATCCGTTTGCCATTCAAAAGTCTTTTCGACTTGGTCCCGGGCACTTCCAGCATTCTCCAGCGGAGCTTCTTCACCTTCGTTCAACCTGTCAACTGAAAACTCGGCGTTCATTTCCTCATCTCCAACTTCCATTTTCACAGATCCTACATCCGCAGATGCATGATTTTCGTTCTGTAAGTAGGTTTCAGAGTCCAATTCTACAACGCCCGCTTCCAACTTTGCAGGGTTCTCCTCCACGACACCCTTCACATCAAAAATATTAGAAGAACTGGGCTCCACAACTGAAGGCCCTGTCGATGACCTTTCAAACGTAGTTATCATACGTGTTGCTGAAAGCAACTGCGATCCAGACGCATTAGAAACCATTTCTGCTTGCTCCTTATTCATAGTTTCAAGTGCAGCACTCACATTTTCCTCCTGTTTGTGAAGCTCAACATCTTTCACTATGCCATGTGGTATAACGAGAGATATTTTCTCTTGAGACTTAACAAGAGAGGTTTCAACTGTTGAGAAGTTCACATAGGAAGGAGCCTCAATCACCTCTTGGGAAACATTAACTTCAGATTCTACAGTTTCTAAAACAATTCCAACATCATGAGCCATTTTCTCGTCGCCGTTAGCAGAAGCAGTCATCCCTATCTCAGCTGGTACCTTCTCCAATTCCTCGAGCCCTGCAACAGAGAATTCCATCCGTGCACCAGTACCATTTCCAGCAACATTACCAGAAGTATCACCCAATCCTACGAATTCACCACCTCGCGGCTCCTCTATAGTCCTCCTCTCGGAAATCAAATGCCTCTCACTAATCACTTCCACACTTGACTCCGGTTCAGTAACCGTCCCGTCTACCGCTTCGGTTGTCTCCATTAAAACCAAAGTTTCAGTCTCAGTAACGGGCACAAGATTGGAAGGGCTAGTGGCTTTCACAGGCGTGGAAAGTGGTGAGTCTTGCTCCGGCACTTGCTCTTGCGCTTCAAGCTCCACTTCAGCAACAGCAGCTGCAACTGGCTCAGCTCCCCGTCCACGACCTCTACCCCGAAACCTTCCTCTTCCTCTGCTAGGACCCCGCCCCATCCCGCTAACCTCCCGAGAACGGTCGTGCTCGGCTTCCGCAAGAGTTAGACTCCAAACCTTCTCTTCAAAACCTAAGGCTCGCAGAGCCACAAAAAGAATCAAATACCTAAAAAGTTTGAATGACGCATGAGAAAGATTTGTCATTTTTCAAAAAACAGAGAAAAGGAAACAGCTCTTCCGAACAGCCGCCATAACGCGAAAAGCGCACCTGAGGATCGATCTTAGAGATCATCCGCAACGAACCTACACTTCGAAGCCAGAGACGCGCGAAGCAGCAGACGCTGGACTGTTACAATGATCCCATGGCGACAGGGACAGTCCCAAGACTGAATGAGAAGGGACAAGGATCTAGCCTAAGTGGAAACGAACAAAAAAGGTTAGAATGGGGCAAACCCACATCCCGTCGTGATCAGAAATGCTGTGCTATTCTGATATCCTACAATGACAATGACAATGAGCATCAAAGAGGTGCAGCGCAGCAGAGATGAAAAAGAGCGCTAGGGTTTGATGATGCTCACTGGTGTCAGAGAGGAGACATGGGAAAATACACGGAGGGTCGGGGACTCGGGGTCGTAACTGGACTCCACTCCGGACCGGTACCCTTTCAGTTTCAGTTGGAACCAGTTGGAAAAGCATGGAGAGAGAGAAAAACTGGCCATAGCCACTGATTTCAAGGCCTGAACTCCCATCACTCTATTCTGCGTCTACATGTGAATGAAATAATTATTGGTTATTTTGAGAGATGAAGTCATGTGCTACTACAATGTATAAATGAAGATTTCAACTTTTTGGAAAAAGCTGAAAGTGTTATGACTTTTTAAAGAAAAGTATGACGAAAATTCATATCAAATACAAATTAAATATACTTAAAAAACATGAAGTTTTTACCATGGATGTCTATTATAGTGCAAAATATCATGTTATAGACCAAAGTTGTTGTGTCACTTTAAGTTTGAAAATTAACAAACTACGGTTGTAGGATCAAAGTTCATATTGCTATAAAATATTGAATTTTTTGAATTTTTTGAAATTTTCAATTGGTAAAGATACTATACTTGATAAGGTTCATTTCATTAGGTGGTATCGAATTC
Source organism: Thuidium tamariscinum (assembly GCA_947034885.2). Taxonomy (NCBI): domain Eukaryota; kingdom Viridiplantae; phylum Streptophyta; class Bryopsida; order Hypnales; family Thuidiaceae; genus Thuidium; species Thuidium tamariscinum. The sequence continues at coordinate 233,014 of OX344755.2, read as the reverse complement.
AAAAAACATCATTTTTATGATTAAAATTCACATGAAGTGATATTATCGAGAAATGGCTAAAATATAGTGCAAGGATAATTAGTAGATTGAGAATCTTCTTTTTTAGAAAAGTCAACAAGACCATAATGAGGGACTTTGCAATACTAGTCACAACAAAAACTCCAAAATAGATGATAAACATTTTTTCCATCCAAGAGTGCCAAGTAAAGTTGTCCACTAGACCACTTTGGTCCACACACTATAAGAAAACAGGAAATTCTGGGACGTCAAAAAAAACGCGATTTTCGTGTCAAACATGATGTCTCCTAAAATCCGTCAAAATGGACAAGCAAAAAACATGGTGGAAAAAACGGAAAACACGTTCTTTTTTTTGGACATCCTTCAAGACAGGGTAATTTGAAGGACCCAAATAGTGCCATTTGGCAATGCAAAAAGGTCCACATCAGCAACTTTTTGGCGGGCAGTGCCACCTATGATTTTTTTCATCCATTACCTCATCCATGTTTTTTGTGACGTGGACCCCAAATTATGCTGACCTGGACTCCAAATTATACTGACGTGGACTCCAAGTTATGCTGATGTGGCATGCTTTGTCAGCACACTTTTGGGTCACTTGAAAATTGTAATGGTGTTTTTTAAGACGTCAAATTAAACGTTAGTTAGTACACTGTATCTACAAATCCAAGTCAGAAAATAAAGAATATTAAAATAAAGAATAAAATAAAACAAATAAATAAAATTAAAAAACTAAAAAAATTAAAAAACTTACCACTTACCTTTTTGAGAACTTTTGATGGTGAAATGAAAAGATTTCTTCATTTAAAGTTAATGAAAATGAAGGAGAAAAAGCCTATACTTATATCCTTTCTCAGCCTTAGGTGAGACAAAGGATATGGGATTTGAGAAAATGGCAACTTGACAATTGAATATGTTGATGTCATTTGAAACATGTCACGTCATTTCAGACATGTCATGTCATTTCAAACATCAAGATGTTTCCTTGAACATGTCAACATTATTTTTGCATATCCCATATTGATTGTCTCTCCTCCCACCACTGAACTAGTATAAAGACCACTTGTTTTCATCCATATTATGCATTCAAATCATCCATCCATTCCCTTTTTTTTTGCAAAACATGCCACGTGGCTGCCCTTTCTCTAAATTTTTCACTTGTGATCAATTTTTACTACAGACCATAAATTTTTTAATTAATTTAAAAAAAATTAGAATGAACTCTTTGCTGACGTGGCCATCTATGTTTTTTTGGATGTTTGAAAAAATCTTACCATGTTCTATGTGATGTCCAAAAAAACATCCCTGTCTCAGTGGACATATCAAAAAACATGCAATGTTTCCAGTGACATCTAATAAAATCCTGCGAGCACTGTCGTGTTTTTAAAAAACATGACGTGTTTTTGTTTTGACGACACAGAAAACACGAGTTTTTTATAGTGACAATGTCCTTAGAAGGTTAAATCATTGGTATAAATGAAGAGTGGAGAGAGAAAGAAAGAAATTGATTCTATTAGGCTAGTGTAATTAAAAATCCATCTATCATATCTACGGTAAGTTCATAAATAGACCATCTAAGGGTTGTAATTGAATTCTAGGGAGGTGAAACGTCTTGAAATGTTTTTTAATAAATTTTCCTTGAAAGGCAAATGGAAAATGTAACCCAAGTTGTTTTATATTTTTCAAAGCTTTTTGGAATTAGTTATAAAAATTTGAAGTTGACATGGCATAGGGCTCTAAAGTTATCCACGTCCTAACATGTACACCATTTGTACATTGTTGAGGGCTATGAAAGAACAACATATACAAATAGAACACGCTCTTAAAGAGCTAGGCCATTTTAGAGCTTGAGCACTTTTTTAACTTGTTGGCCTTTTAGAATTATTTTTTGTTGGAGATGCTTTGAGGCCAATTAAAGAAGCAACATTGTAGCCAAAGATGAAACAATTTGGTAGGATTTCTTTTTCTAATATTGAAGGCCAATCAAAGTATTGGAACATCTTGCAATTGCAACCTAGCCATGAATAGACATTTTTCTTTCTTGAAAGGACCAAAAATCAGCCTAAATGTGACAAAGTTGAAGAAGCTAAAGTGCACAATTTATTATCTAATGTATTGAAGCAAATTGAGTACTTCAAGTAGGAGGGGCACTTACTATCACTAAAGGACATAATCTAGTTCATTTAGCTCACAAAATCACAAACATGAAGACGCACATCAAAAATAAATATACTTAGCAATTGAAACTTAACCCCTAATTACCCAGTTGACCATATATGGTCAATCCGAAATTTCAGGCCTTTTTGAGCGGGCAGTTAAATTGCTTTGACCATTTAAAAAAAAAATTGGGCAATTTTAAGGATTAACTATTGAAAATTTTTGCTTTTCACTAAAAAAAAGTATATATTTGATTATTGAGAGGTCTTCGAAGGCATACATGTACCAAAAGTGAAGAGTAAAGCTTACCAATTTTTCTTCATTTCCTAGCATTTAGCAATTTCACTTGATTTGAGATTTTAAAAATTGTACATATCTATTTGCTTCAAGAATGGTTCAAATGTAAAGTGTAAAGTGTTTTCATGATATTCACCATTGAAAATTTTAACATACAACTATTGATTTGGAGCTATTTGCAATTTCTACCTATAAAAAATAATTGCATTTCAACAATTACAAGGTGGATTGTGTAATGAGTTTAATAGCTTTTCATGTGAAATCAAGTTTCTTAGAAATGCATTTTAGTGTGCTAACACTCTATGTAGTTGTTTATGTTACCTCCAATCTCCAAAAAAATTTATATACAAATTTGAGAAACATTAAGGAAAAAGGCAACATACTAAATATAGAAAATGTAATCTTCTCTCTTTATAATCTCACAACTCCTATACAATTTTGCACTCAAAATTTGAGTACTTACTAAAAAAAATTCTTTAAACATCTATACAGTTAGATTTTGAAAAAAATCAACTTGCTTCATTAGAGATGACTACAAGCCAATGCACTTTTTCCATAGTCAAAACACACTCGAAAAGGCTTGGGCATTTAGGGGTTAAGATACAAGAAAAAATCAAAGTAAAAGGCTACAAAATGGAGGCTAGTAAGAAGCACAAACAAATTCTCTCTTCTTCCATCACAACTTACTTAGTAAATTTTAATCCTATACAAAGAACATTATATAACAATAATAGTTCATTGAAGACCTTTATTTGTTTATTGCCAAGGCTTATAAGTCATTGTTCATTGTAGAGAGCTAGCCCTTGCTTATGAAGTGTTAACCTAAAATTACTTTGTCTTGAAGTTGTTGTAGCTCCCCACTTTACCTTCAAGAATGTGATTACTTAAAATTGTCAATCACCTCTAGTTATGTTTTTTAAGTCATAAAATACTACAATTATTGCAATAGAAATATATGTTCATAAAACAACTCCAATGTTGTATTTGTACAACAATTCTTCTTGAAAATTTCTTTGAAGAATTTGTTCTTAGAATTTCAATGTTTATTTTAAATTTTGATATATTATCATTCACCAATATACTCCCTTTGTTCCACTAAAAACCTCTAATAATCTTCTCCTTAAAAAATTAACCATATTTTTAGTTACAGTAGTATTAGCAATACATGCATTAGATGAAATTTGAGGCCTCTAGAGGGCCATTTCAGGTCTACTCCCTAAACTAAATTCCCGATATCATTGGTTGTTGTCAGGCCAACATTTACCAAAATAAAATGGGAGGATGTCATGAAATGTGAAAAAAAGTCCTCCAAAAAATCAATGACGTGGCAGTCTATAAACCACATAACTTTCCTTCAATTCTGCATTCCCATGGCAATTTTTGCATTCCCATAGTTCAAAAACTTGCAGTCTTCTAGAGGCGTCAAATTTCATCTAATGCATTCAAAAACAATAAATCCATCCCTTATATCTATGCAAAATGTTTAGTTTAGGTGCCATTGTTTAGACATCCCAAATCCATATACAAAGTATGATTTTTGAGCATAGTTTGTAAATGATGCTAGTTCTATCATTTTAGATTATCTAAAGGGTGGTGGTAACACTAGGATTCTAGAAGCATGTTTGCTAACCTAAAAATCCACAATAAGGAAATCTAGTTGGCTTTATAATCAAATTTTCATGGCAATGAAGTCATCACTAAACATATTGTCAACACTGGTGTTTGAAGGAGCATTTCATACAATAAGCTTTAAAGAAGCAAGGCCAAACTTGCACATCTGAAGGTATCCTCCAACATTCTTTCACTTGGCCACACAAGGCCATTCAATACCAAAAAACCTCTTACTAAATGGTCAAAATCAAGAGATGGAGGTCTTTAGTGAAAAAAAGATTCTCCTTGATTTGGAGGCTTTTAGTAGAAAAGAGGGAGTATATTCTAGTTTATTGTTACTTACAATATTTTGTCATCTTCTTGATTCTTACACTCAAGGTTTGTTTGGTATGTCACATTACTATGTATTGCCAATATAGAGTCTTGGAAACTAAAGTATCTTCTTCAAGTGGTAAGTGCCAAACACACGTCTAAATCCTTCTACTTTATTATAGTTGGATTAGTCTTTCACATAATTTGAAGCACACAAGGAGATTTATGAGTCAAATTAAATAAATTAGCAAACATTTCCATCATCTACAAACATACTAATCACTATTTTCCATCACTAAGAATTCGTAAAATCTTCATATACAAGAATTAAAGAGAATTAAAAAGGAAGGAGGGTCAACCCTAAATAAAGGATTTCAATTACCTTTCTCGCCTCCAAATTATTAGTTGAGATTTGAGGCCATAGAAATATTGTTTCAAGGTTGTTCATCAAGGTAGATGCATGGTTTGGTGTCTCAATAACCATGTTACAAGGTCAAGGTCAATGTAAATGTAAATGTAAATGTTTCAGGGAGGTGTATGCATTTCAATGTAAATATCTCACAAAGTATTATAGTTTTTAATGCTATTTTTGGATTAAAAACATAATAATTTGGATAAAAAAACATCCATATATTAATTTTGACAACCAATGTCTATCAACATTGAATTATTGACTCTCAAAGATAAATATATGGATTGTCACAACAATTAATTGTATACATCTGGACTTTTCTTAAAACACAAACATATGGAAATGGTTTATAGTTACTAAAGTATGAGTAAATAAAAACATTCTTCATCTAAAAATGAAATCTTTGGTACCAATATCATTGTATTTCATATGGTTACAATTGTTTATAGCATGAAATTAGGTCCAATTTTTGGAAGTCATTTTCTTATAGATTTTTATTTTTTTATTTTTTTGCATAGTATATTTGAAGTTCAAAATAGGTGTGTTTTTCAATTGACCATTTATAAAATCTATCTTTAGATATGTATATTAGTGTTGGATTTTTTTCATTTCTTGTAAAGTCTCAAAGTGGCAATACTTCATTTTATTGTGGTGCTCCAAATTTCAACATTCATTCATATATTAGATGGAAAATATAATATTAGTACATAATACATATCCATCATCCTATTTTCATCCATAATCTGGTGATTTCATCCAATGGTTTAAGAAAATTTATTGGCAATTTCATTCAAAATTTTATTGTTTACTTTCTACAAGTGTGGTGCTAGGCAAAAAAAATAAGTGCAATTTTGCTCCAAATTGAAAAAAACAAAACATTGATGTATGTGTAGATTTATGAAGGCTATCTTTAGATGGTTTTTGTTTGTTGAGTAGTAAATCAACTAGTGACAAATAGTGAGATACCAAACCATGCATCCACCCTCTAAATTGTAAACTAACTACTAGTTAAAATATTGAATAATAATTTTTTATAAAAATTATTCAAAGTTTAAAGTTAATTTAATTTAATTTAATTTTTTTAATTATTCAAAAATTATTCAAATTTTGAATTAAAAAATAATATTTGATGATATAATCTTCTGACTACATTAGATATCTAATATAGCAAAGTTCCTAAACTTCCCATTATCTAGAAACTTATGATTTTGAAAAGGCCTAAAATTTTATGCACTTTTTTTTAATTCATACTTTTAAATAACCTCAAACTTTGTCTCATTGGACCTTAATTCTAGTCTCACTAGAGTGACTAGACCTTTACCAAATCTTAATTCATTAGAGGGGATTCGAGGCCAACAAGAGACTGTGAGTTACCAGTGCAATGAATGTAGGAATTTGCCACAGAAATGCAAAATTGGCCTCTACTGATGTGGTCGAGAGTGTGCCACATCACCGATTTTTTTTTGAAAATAAAAAATAAAAAATTTGGACTTCTTTTTGCATTTCAAGACGAACTTTAAAAAAAATAATTAATTAATTAATTGCTGACCTGACAGTATTGGGAACAATTTTGGGAACAGGGCTTTCGCAGTCTCTTGTTGGCCTCAAATCCCCTCTAATGGGAATGTCATTCTATCTCCTAAGTTCCTAATTAATTGGCTAGCCTAAGCTTCTCTACTAGCTTACTTAGGCTTCAAAGTAATCATTGGATGAAATTTGAGGGTAATTGCAAGTTCCTAGAGTGTGGAAACTTTAGAAACAGTGCCACATTAGTAGTTTGACATGGCCAAGATTGTGCCACGTTACTTATTAATTTAATTAATTAATTTTTTAATTTAGATTTTAGTTTCTTAATACTTTTTGAAACTTTTGAAAAAAAAAAAAAAATTTCTTCAAAAATTCTAAACATCAGGTATTTAAGGTTGGTTTGCAGTTTTTGCACAACATATGGAATTGCCAAGGAAACAACCCTACAATAGTCTCTTCTTGCCTTCAAAATTTCGTCCTATATGTACCAATATGTATTCACTATCACCTAAGGTAGGAAGGACAAAAACTACTTATCCAAAACCTAAAACTGAACTTAAAGGAGGTAAAACTTTATAAAACATTATTAACAAATTTTCCTTAAAAGAAAAGTTGAATTGGCATCTAAGCCAAGTCATTTCATATTTTGGGAAGCTTTTCTAAACTTTCTTATAGAATTTTGAAGTCAAATGTGCTAAGGTTTAAAAACTGCCTACCTCTTTAAAATGTACAGGACTTCACTATTTATATATTCTTTCAAACTCTTTTAAAGATGAAAAAGTAACATGTACAATGAATGTACATTTTAGGAGGTAGGCAATCTAAAAGTACAAGCAAATTTCAAACCTCCTGCTTTAATATGTGTCACAAATGTCACATCACTCCATATTGCCAACATATAGTGTCATGGAGTAGACTCACAAGTACAAATTGTATGAATGTCCAAAGGCAAATGCACTTGTAGGGCTGAATGAGTGGAAAATAATTCTGAAAGTAAATGCTAAAAGTTTAGGAAATTTATTTTTTAGAAAATAAAAAAATTATATGGTTGAAAAATGAATATTACAAAAAATTATATTTTTAGCATCCATCAAGCCTTATTTTTAGAAACAAATAAATATTAGGCTAAAAAAGGGGATTCTATCTTTCACTTACAATAATTAGGCATGAAAGAACAACCATTTAATGGCCCCTCCAATTGACCTTGGAAGATGCACTCCCCTTTTTTTTATGTCAACGAGCGAACAAATGAAGGATAATTTTAATTGCCTTGGATCTTAATTTTAGACAATTATTCAAAGTAATCAAGCATTCACATAATGGGCTAGTAGATGCTATAAATAATGAAGGATATAAAATAATACTAAATTTTATTCAAATTTTATTCTAAACTAAGGTAGCCTTGTCATAAATCCTCTCCAAAAATTTAAACTTTCTAGTAGTATACTTAGTACAATATAAATCCCATGTGTTGTACAAATTGACAGTGGTTTAAAGTGTAGATGAATTTAGGGTGGAATCCAACATCAAGATACACTCCAACGCAACAATATTGACACAATTATTAGACTAAACAATACTACTGCAATTATATTGTTATTATACTAATTCAATATTCTAGAAGAGAGTATATTTGTTGAATTGCATAGTTAGAAATTGTTGCATTATTGATAAAGACATTGATATTGTAACACAACTGACGACATTATACCTATGTGTAAACAATCTTGAACGTATATTGTAGACAAGAAAATGGAATTTTGATTTTGTGTTGAGGCATTATTGCAAAATTATTGGAGAGTTTAGTTACTGCAGCTTTTTACAAGGAAGAATTAGGCAGTGGCCTGTGTACTTCAGTAACTTATATAAATGTTTTATATTAATCTTCAATCAAAACAGAATGATGTTTTTAAATTGTGATTTCCAAATGCTATAGGGCTATAACTACATTATATAACCTAACCCCTAAATGCCCAAAGCTTTTTTCAAGCTTCTTAGAATTTACTCTAAAGTGAACAAAAAGTTAACTTTATGATGAACTTTATCAATTTCTTTAAAATGTAACCATACAAATTCAAACTACACATGTTAGAGATTACTTTGAAAAGGAAAACACAACAACATCAATTATGGATTGAAAGATTACAATGTTTGATGATGAGGGTGTTAAAATTGCAATGAAGTCTACCATTCTTCTTTTCACAAGTCAAACCTAAAAAGTTGGTGAAAAAAAAATTTTAGGTGAAAGGGCCTAATATGCACATCTCCAATCAATTTATAGCTTTTCAAAATCTACTCTATAATTTTTAAATTAAATGAATTTTTAATGTAATTTTTTCTTCAAGATCTAGTATATTTGAAATATCATTGATTTTATAAAAGAAACTTATATATTCAATATTGTTGCAATAAACAAAATGTATGTTGTCATTAAAAACTAATATGAAACATAATTGTTGCTAAATGCATTAAATATTGTAGCAATATAGGAAAGTTTAGTTTCAATATTAGCAAATAGCAATTTGCATATATATAGAGAGATTGATTGATTGAAGAATTTTGCACAATTGCGGTAGTACTATATATTTTTCAAAATATGAGTTTTCATTTTAGACACAAACAATATTGTAATCTTAGGTGTACATTTATACACTGCGTTGATATTGCATTAGTATTGTCTTGTTAATCCATTGAGGCAATATTGAAAGTGATGCTTAACAATATTGAAGAGAGCATCCTTTTTTTCCAATGCATGTACTTTACAAATTGACAACAGTTTAAATAGTAGATGAAACTATGGATGAAATTGTGGTTGAAATTGTAGATGAATCGACAACAATTTAAACTTTGGATTCCTTGTTTGAGAGTTTGTGAAAATTTGAGGAATTCTCTTTGGTATTGAGTCCAACCAAAGCTCTATCTAGATTTGTCCATCCTTGTTGATTATTCCTTCCCTTCTATTTCAACGGTTCTTTCAAGTATTTGTAATTAGCATGCATTTTTCTTTCTCCTTTTATGTGTGCCTCCTTCATGCAAATTCATTGATGTTGTGTTGTGCAAATATGTAGGTCACAAGCATCACATTTTTCCTAACCAAAATGTTGTAGGCCTTAATTTGGAGTTGTTGAATGTCCAAGATCCATGTATCTAGTTGAAGATTTGCTTTACTATTGTATTTGGAAATTGAACCTTGGACATGGCATAGTGTAGTCTTTATTTTTTGAAACTTGTTGTTAATGGTGTATGTTATGTGTTTGTTAACACCTACACTACAATTTTGTGCATTACCTTGAACCCTTAAGACCTGAACTCGTATAGTAAAGTGTGTATTATTTTGTTCAAGGTACTAGTTTTTGCTTCAAAGTTGTGGTTGTTTCATTGCAATTGGTGTGATTCTATATTATTATTATTATGAATATTGTTCACAAAGATACCATTCAGGGTTATCTACGGAGTATATTTTAATGTCTATGCAAACATTTGAGCAAAAATATCCCTGCCAACATTTTCCACTATTTGTATGAAATATTTTTCTATGTTGCATTTATAATGAACATAGGTGTTAAAAAATTTGCATCCAAAAAAATTCCAACTAAAAGATAGGATATATGGAATAAGCAAACTTTAAAAATTTAGATAAAGTAAGCCCCCCATAAATTCAAAAAAATCACCTACATCGTCCCCAAATAATAAGGGCTTGTTCACACATGATCAATGAACTTCTTATATAGTGCATCCTCGGGCAATTGACTAAAGATCCTTTGCAATGCAATCAGCAATAGGAGTTGAATCAATTAATTTTAACTATATTTACAATACTATATAGTCTACATATTAAAGAAGATAGATAGTAGGCCCCATTTATTTTTGGATTTATATCATTCATAAATGAAAAGATAAGTTGGTTGTATTTGAACTTTGTTCTCAATCATTTCCAATATTGAAGTTAGATTTTACAAAATCTCCATCTAAATTCAATATTAAGAGCCACCACCTATACTCCAATATGGAATGTCAAGAAATTTTTTTATCTTCTATTAATAAGATAAAATATCAATAACAACTTGAAAAAATAGTACCAATTCATCACCTTCTATAGCAAAGATATGCAATCAATAGTGGTTAAGGACATTTTAGATGCCAATCTTACAAATAAACATGACATAGCCACCCAACCAAAAATTAGGTTTAATCATCCAACCAATTGATCTAGTAGGAACCAATCAAACCAACAGAATCAATTAGTCCAATAGATGGACGGAGTGGTGACCGTAACTAACCACATTGTGCCACATGTCAATGCCACAGAGAGCTAGAGTCTATGAGCACGGAGAGCTAGAGATTGTGAGTGGGGGAATTAGAGATTGTGAATTTGGATGAGCCAAAGACTATGAGTTTATGGGAGCCAAAGATTGTGGGTTTGAAGAGCAAGAAAGTGCAAGAACAAAGTTAAGAAAGCATACATGATAACTTAGTTAATTAAGACTTCAAAATTGCATACAAAACTAAATTGTGGAAGTTGAAAGTAGGATGAACTACTTAAAACTTTAGGTTCCATTATCTCAAAGTAGGTGCAAATCTTAGAAATCCAATATCAAAGTTGCAAATATCACACCACTCACATTAAAGGTTTCACATCCTACTGCCAAATGAAACACACAACTTGGAAAGACAACTAAGAATTCTTAGAAGTTGGAAAGGGGGAGAATTGGAAGAATATTTGTATTGAAAGGTAAGCCCATACAACTAGATTTTATTCTTTTCCTATTCATTGAACTATTTCATAGTCATCTATTAATACTCTTAGGAACTAGGGACTTTGTTGTTTTTGATAAGTTTTGTTTTCTTAGGCCTAATAAGCCAAATAAAAACAAAAAAAATTTACCGCTAAATGTTCAAGGCACCAAAATTTGGTGTTTGTAAAACTTTGAAGTTAAAGAAAATTTAACCAAATTTCTATTTTTAGTAGTTTGTATTTTTGGAGAATTCTTTACAAAATCTACTTTAAGTATCAAAAAAATGATTTTCAAAACGATAGACTATGATTTTTCTACTCAAGATTTTGTGCATGACTATCGATTGCAATCTTGACTTTCTTTAGAGTTGAGGGCTCTTGAATATGAACCTCAAATACACTAATACTACAAAAAAATGGGGGTATAAATGACTTATCCACAATGACTGCATCAACAACAATGACTACAAAACGACTACAAAATGAGCGTTTTGGAGTCATTGTTGTGAATGTAGTCATTGTAGACAAGTCATTTATACCTCCATTTTTTTGTAGTGTAAATCTTGGAGAAAAAATCACATTAAAATTTATTTAAAAAAATTATAGAGTAGATTTTAAGAAGCCATATAATGATTGGAGTTATGTATATTAGGCCCTTTTACTTCATATTTGTTTTAGTTGCCAGGTTTTTAGATTTGACTTGTGAAAAGACAATTGAAAGGAGCCTTCACATTACTTTTGCAATTTTGACAACCTCATGATCAAATATTATAATCTTTCAATCAATAAGTGATATTGTCATATTTTCTTTTCCTAAATGATCTCTAACATGTCTAATTTGAATTTGTACAATTATATTTCAAAGAAATTGATAAAGCTCATCATAAAGTTGATTTTTTTTTCACTTTAGTTTAAATTCCTAGAAGCTCAAGAGAGGCCTTGGGAATTTAGGGGTTAAAGAAATATTTTGGAAATTATTAAAAATTTACAAAAGAAAGAAAGAAATTTGATTTGATTTGATTATTTAGACTTATTAAGAGTTTTGACTATGTAAATAATTCTAAAAGTCATTATAACAATTTAGACATATTGAAAATTCTAATAAATATTTTTACAAATTAGCATGGAACTAGGGTTGGAAGAAAATATATTGATTTTGAATTTTTCCATGAATTAGCAAAGTGGAAAGAGAGGATTATTACAAACATTCATTTGGTGGTTCTTGATGAGAGCTCAATAGAGTCTTTTTAGGGAGTAGTATGCTACATTAACTCTTTAGTCTCAATTTATTTTTATTTTTATATATTAAAGTCTTAATTAAAAATCAACCTTTAGGTCAAAGTCTTAAATTTAGAATGATAATTTAGAATAGTGTAAGATTTCAGGTGATAAAGGTTTCCAAAAATAGATTACATTCAAAAAATCACCAAAAAATCAAGAAGTGTTAAATAAACAAACTTTGCACATTAATTTGGATGAAAAGTTAAAACTTCATCCAAAAAATCCCAAAAGAAATCTAAGAATCTAGGTTGGATTTAGAATTTTTAGATCTAACCAAAAGTCAAATTTTTTGGTTCAATCAAATGTAATACTAGTAGATGAGGTTAAATCACTAAAATTTTAAACAAACTTCATTCATTGATATCTTTTGCTAAGAAAGTCAAAATTCAAGTTGCTATACCATTTTAGAAATGGAAAATTGAATTTCATATATTGCTTAAGGTAGAATTTTAGATTGAATTAGAATTTAGTTTGTTCTCAAGATTGAGAGTGATATCTAAGAATTGAGGTTTTAACCAAGAAGTGTGTTACAAAGTTGATTTAGACTAATCAAGTTAATATAAACTAAGTGTGAAGTGTCTATTACTTGGAAGGTGCTTATTTAGACCACCCTAACATTTATTTCATCAATTGCCATTAGAACTTGTGTGCTAAGGTTCTAAGTTAAGGACTCGGTTAAGGAGGAAGTTAAAATTGCCCACAAGCTTGTCAACTAAAATGCAGGTTTCTTGTAGTGTTTAATCCTTTGAAATAAATTGTTAGAAATGATGATCTTCCAATTTTAGAGGGATTCCTTGATAAAGATAAACATTCACATGATGAAGAAGTTTAAGACTACAACAACTAATAAGAACAATACCATGAAAGTCATAAAGGACTTGACTCATTGCATAAGCATATTGATGAGAGTTTTTTCTTTTGTTCATAAAATTTTTAATCTCACTTATATAATATGATTTTCAAGTACATTTCATTCTCAAAAACGAATATATATATTGGTTATCTACACTAACCTGCATTTAAAATACATTATTTTATTCTCTCTCACACATACACATATATAGGCATGAAAAAGAATAAATATATTGCAATTACAAAAGTTTTTACAAATGATACACAACATACAATCATACATACACATTGGGATGCACAATAAAGGATATACAAAAAATAAGTTCATTAAAATATCCTTGTAAAATCAATGATATGCCATGCAATAACTTATTCAATTTATGTAAAAATTTCTAAATAAGGTGTAATCCTAAAATACACAGCTTAATCAAAAGTCATGAAAAAAATGTACATATGTAAGATTGTTAGATGAAAGACTTATTAATTTGGACTAAATAGAGGCCAAATTGTGATTAAATATGTGCTTTTGGAAAAAGAATTATATATTATGGAGTATATGATTTAAAGTGGAGATGCACGGCACTAGTATGAGGTCAAAGTAGGAGATGACCTCAATTGCTCATTTCATTGATACCAATTATGAAATAGAATGTGACTTAGACACAATGAACAACTTGCTTTGAAACCATTCGTAAATTGGTTATATTAGAAAAAAATATGATTGATACATATTTAGTCAAAGTTTCAAAACAATTCATTTGTAATTCTTCTAAACTCATTGTTCATATATTGCTTCAAATCCAAACAAAAAATAAGAATAACCCTATAAGTTGTAAAATTATCAGAATTTACTTTGAATTTAATTGAAAATACGTGTTTTTGATTGAAAAAAATTGTAAGTTGTACAATTAAGTAACAACAATATGGAGAAAATTTCAAAATAAACTTTACACCACCTCCTTTGTTATCCACCAATAAGAAGTAGAAATCTGCTCTTGAATCTACATCTCTAATAAAAATCTATTAACTTTCACGTTGATGTCTATAAATACAAAAACAAATATTTATTTTTATATATTTAAATATAATACAATTGTATAAATATTAAAATATTTTATTCTCTTATAAACCCAATAAATATTATGTACAATTGAAATGTGGCATGCTAGTATATGACTATTGTATATTGACGTGCATCTCTCCACCTACTAATGCATCTCATTTAGTATAAGTATATTTTTTAGTTGCTTATTCATTGATCTTAAATTTAAAAATTTAATATGTGAATTTGTACAATTCCTTATATTGTATAAAATAATTATTGAAATAGACATAAATATCCATTCTAAAAAGGCTTATAAAAATTTATAACCTTCACAAGAACTTTCTTAAATTATTTATGAAATGCAAACTTTTAAATATGCATGTCAAAGTTTCCTAATGGAGTGTGTACATTTTTCATTTGAAATCTAACTAGGTAATCTCATTAACAGTTTATTTATAATGCATGACTAATTGAATGGATCAATCTATGAAAATGAATGGAGTTTTGCAATCTATTGTCTATTGTGATATAATATTTATAATGTTATAAGACTATTATAGGGTGTTTTAAGAAAATTAGAATTTATATATAATATCTTGATTTAACATCAAATATTTTTATAAATATATTAATTTTTTTATAGGATGCCAAAATATTCAATTTAGTATGACATGGGAGTAAATTTATTTAGGGCAGGCACTCCTTTTTTTATGAATAGATGCTTATAAGACTTATTTATTTCCAAAAATTAAAGAAGTTGGTGGTTAGGGTTAGCATAAAATATTATTAAAAATAAATGATATTAATTTGGACAAATATATAGAGAAAAGTATTTGATTTTTTGGCATTTGCCAAATCACATTTGTAAACTTTAATTATTTGGTAGGAAATGTTGAATTTGACCAATGGGGCAATGGGCATGGTATTCCCAAAATTATATTAGTCAATTGATAAATTTAATTATTAAAAAATATCCAAATATTATTTTAAATATTTAAATTTTGCTATATTTGAATGCATTGGTTTATTGTATTTTGAAATGACTTTAATGGCAATGCAACTTTAAGCATCAACAAAAAAATTGTGTATAAGTAATTTAGATTTATCTCACCATTTTATATACTTTTGTTTTATCTTCATTGTTGTTGCAACCATGTAAGAAGTCTTCAACAAAATCTATTTACAAACTGGAAGACAAAAACATATCCATTGTCACTATATATATTCAAACTTTATCATTGAATTTAATTATTCCATATAAATGAATCATTCAATTGGGGTATCTAATTTGGGTATTGTTAAAAAATTAAAACTATAAAATGCCTAAGGAGTAAGGAATCCTGGCTAGACAAAACATAATTATGCTTCAAAAATATGCTTTTCAAAATTTTTATTGAAAATTGAAGAATGAATTAAATATATCTTCATATTCTTTTTAAATCAAGTATACATGATTTGGAATTTGATGATGTACTAAAATTTGATTTTTTGTTTTGAAATTTGAATTTTGTAATTGTTTAATTTTTTTCTTCATTGAGTAATGAAAAAAGGGACAAATTTCATATTGGTTGTCAATCATTTTACTTAATAGAAATTTTAGCAATATATTATACTTTACTTTAATTATATCATACCTTGCTTACAATTGAAGAAAAAACTAAGAAAACTAATCTATATCTATTGAAATCATTAATCATACCTATCCAGTATGTACAAATTTGAAAAGATAATTAGAACATTATGTTTATGAGATACTAAAAAGGAAGAGATGGCTCAGTCTACAACAATTGCAATAAGATATTTGAGTTCCTAAAAGACTCAAGGTTGCAAATTTTGCTCCTCTTGCAATGGAGTGAAAAGTGAATGTATTAAGAGTGCCTAACAACCAAAATAATGAACACTAACTATTGTCAATAATGCTCATTATTTTTCACTTAATTTAATTTCAATAGATCCACAAGCAAAAGGCTGAAATTGAAAAGTTCAATATCTTTGCCCTTGTATTCATTCTTCATCTTTATGTATATGCAAATGATTTTTTAAAAATTACATCAATATTACAATAGTTTACG
Organism: Thuidium tamariscinum; assembly: GCA_947034885.2. NCBI lineage: Eukaryota > Viridiplantae > Streptophyta > Bryopsida > Hypnales > Thuidiaceae > Thuidium > Thuidium tamariscinum. Next base: position 216,698 of record OX344755.2, on the reverse strand, counting down.
TTGAAAGAAGCCTTTTTTAAAATTATGTCTATTTTCTATCCAAAAAAACATTTGATATTCAACATCAATTGGAAAATGAATTTTTAAAAGCTAAAGATGAGAATCATACTTTTAGATTGAATAGTTGTTATAATAAGACAAATAATGACCTTTTCAAAATAATAGCAATATGATTTGTATAAAAAAAATCTTAATCATCAGAAAATTATGCTAAGTACATTTGTCCTTTGTAATAGTATAATCACTAAGTTTACAATAGTATATGTAGTTGTGCACCAAAATATAACCTCCCGTAAATTCAAGTACTTATTAATATAGATGTAGAAAATTAATTGACTTCAGAGATTGAAATATAAAATTTATGAAAATAATTTGAGTGCCTAATCCAAATAGAAAATTATAATATGGTATCAATTGGTATAGTTATTTGAATACATTTACATTTGCTTTGGTGATGTCAATTGAGAAGTTTGGACTCATGGCTTTATATGTGTTGTTAAAAGTAATTTATCATTAAAAAATATAAAAGATTGTGGTTGGTATAATGCCTCATTAGATTGATCTGCACAATGTTGGGACAAGCCCCTTCTTACTCCTTGACTACCTAAGGACTCTGCAACCATGACCTTCAATGACTCCAATAGACCCTTTGGACCCAATCTCTCAGATGTTGATACTTGGACAGCCACTGTTTCTCTATTTGGTGCCTCTGATATTGTTTTGTGGATCGGTTCTTCTATTGGTAATCCAACCCATTCTATAGACAAGAAAATTTGCACATTATTGCCTTAGTCATTCATTACCTATAATCACAATTTCATGCCAATTTCAATACATGCATTCAATAATGTATACATATTTATTGGAAGATTTTGAAGTAATTTCACTTTTATTTGTATTTACCATTGAAAAAATCACATTCAATATATTCTTAATAAATTTTAAATTTAAAGTATGATAGAATGATTTAATCATCAATGGTTTTTTAATATAAGTAGGTATAATGAAGAACTTTAATATTTTGCAAATTTCATTTTTTACAATATAATATATATACAATGTTGTAATTACCAGGGCCACGTTCATCTTGGAAATAAAATCCATGGACCTCTTGTTGTACCTTTCCTACTATTGTAGACATTGTCTCAGTAAAACCTATGCCTCCACCTTTTAGCCGACCTCCCTAAAAAATGACATCAATTCCATCCAAACAATACTTGAACAATAAACACAATCTTTAAAATCATTTGGACACATTTTAAAGATTTTCCTTAATTGACAATGCAACTTTTTCAAGTAAAAATAGGACTACTAAAATTACCTTTTTGCTACCTTTGGTCATCAATTCAGGTCTAAAAGTACACTCAGCCATTTCTTGGTCTTGCTTTTCTTTTCTAAGTTCTTCTACCCTTTGCTGCCTTTTTTCTTTATCTATACATATTATTTTGTACCATTGTCGACTTGTACTGTGTATAACATTATTATAGAAATAATTAGTTAATTTACATGTAAATTAAAAACTATAAAGTTAACTAAATGAAGTTTAAGATGAAAGTAGATATTAGACCTCCCTATCATATTTACAAAATATAGATGAAAACCAATCAACTCATTTATGTCAAATGAAAAATTACTTGAATTTTCTCCTCCTACAAGCAAGATTGCGAGATAACCGATCCATTTTAAATTGTTGATTAATATTGGTGTGGTCAACATGAAGCTTGTGCTTGAGGACCAAATTAATAGTCGCTCTATGACATTTTTTCTACAACACTTAAAGTCAACAATCTTCATTATCAATTCAAATTTAAGAAGTAATATTAAAAAACATATGAAATCTTACAAAGTCTAATGAAATAATCAATTAAAAAAAAATTAAAAGCAATATATAATACCTCAGCACCTAGCATCAATTCAATAAATTGAGAACAAGTGAGAGATTTTTCAGCTAAAGTTTGGTCTTTTATCACCTCCATAATGTCTTGAATAACATCAACACTCAACTTATCATAATTTGAGGTTGCAAGGACAATCTTGCCATCCTATTAGAAGTTATTAATTCAATGATGAATAGTATTAAAGTAGTTACTTGAATTTCCAATATTATTAATATTTTTTTGTTACAAATATGGAATTTTTTAAATAATAAAATAATATTTTTTATTATTGTAAAAAATACCCATAATAAAAAATGGTATTCAATGGCCTTACTAATGAGATACCTTGTCTTCATCCAAACACTCAAATATTTTTTTGAAACCTCGTTCTTCAAGACGTCCTAGTAGTTTTTGAGAAGTAGGTCCAACATAGTGGCAACTAGCTTGTTCTTTTTTTATTTTTGTATCACGTGCAGTAAGGCTTTCTTTTTTGCTATCAAAAGCAAATTTTAATTTATAGAGGTATTCTCCAATTGGCAAACGAATAGGGTTCCTCTATTAAAGCAAAAAATACTTAAGTTGTTAATAATCATTTTTTACTATAGTGAGCTTAGCATTACAAACAATAGTGAAAATAGATGAAGTGAATATAGATTTTAAAATTAAATAAAGCTTACATCTATTTGGGGTTTTCGTCCTGTAAGGGGTTTAAAAAACCTCCTTCCTGTTGTTGGATCAACTGGTCTATGAACTAAGTGCTCTTGCATTTGTTTTTTCTCTGTTAATTTTGAAGCATATTGCAAAAGTCTATCAAAGACAGTTCCTTCTTGTATGCTACAATATTCTCCATCACTATCCATTCCATCCATATGCACCCTATTGATGGCTGGTCGAAATGTCACTCTACACAATATTTTTTGAGAAAATTAATATTAGTGGTGCAATATTTGAATTACTATTTGAACCAATACAATTTGTATTCAACAAAAGCATTCAAACTCTACATTACAATAGAAATTTATAATTTATTTTTATATACTAACCCTTCAGGATACCATTGTATATATTCTGCTTGTCGTCGCCTTCTACTCTCAGCATCAAGAAAAAGTTGTTCAAATCGATTACAAGAGCCATTTTTTTCATCATAAGAGTCATCTTTTTGATGGTTGATTTGAGGCTTGAAAGTACATTCCATAAATTGAGCCTCCCACATCTAATGTACAACCTAAAATAAGTGAGTAAAATTTATTGTGTTCAAAATTTGTAAAAAATATTGTTTGAATGTCTTTTTTATTATTGAAGTAGAAGTATCGAAACTATATAGTATGGTAGTTCCTGCCAATTTTGAGTGCTTAGGCATAGAAACACTTTTGTCACTATACCCTCGAATTTTTAATTAATCAATTTTTTAATTTTTAAACTCCTTTAGATCTTCTTTCCCTTGGATTTAAAAGAATTTACTAATTAAAATTAATTCTTTATCCTCCAACCCCCTCCCCCCACTTTTAATTTTTTGGACCAAGTTAAGTGGACAATCAATATGGGACAATCAAAATCCCAAATCTCGTATCCCATATTTGTATATACTTATTTATCTTTTTACATATCCATATTCCCATTTGAAGTATCCATATCCATATTTTAATATTGTATCTACATTTTGTAATTATACAATATTTGTATCTATATTTTAGTATCGTACTTGTGTTTTGTATTCATACAATATCTATATCTATATTTTGAATTTTTATTTGGATGGCTTAGATTAAATCTCACAAAGATCAATGGCTTGTGATTTTTTGAAAAAATCAATGACATTTTGGAAGAGAAGCATTTAAAAAAAAAAAATCAACAATTTGTGATTTTTGAAAGAAAGGTGGGGGGAAACTAATGGCAAACCACACTAGAAGAAAAGTATGTTGCATTCTATAAAACAACATCAAGTAGATTTTGTAGAGTTCCTTGTTGAAAATGCAAAATCTATTTTTTCAAACATAAATTTTGCGCTTTCAAATACAAATCTGCATTTTCAAAGGAGAAGTGGGGAACTCAACAAATTTATTTGATGCTATTTTGTAGAATGCAATACACTTTTCTTCTAGTGTCAGGATGTGTGCCGCCTCTTTTGGGGCCATAGCAAAAGTACCTCATTTCGAAGTTCCTGCAATTGGTCTTGCCTTGGCTTGTCTTCAATTTGATTGAGTCTTTTCCAAACCTTGCCATGCTCCCTTCTCAAATTTTTAGCTCGCTTACTACAGACAACAAGTGTTGGGACTACTTTGAGATATAAATCTACAATAATCCAAAATTCAAAAAAGATAAAAGTCTCCTAACATTTATATGTGTCACAATATATGTATATTTCAAATTAGACATTGAAAACATATGTTTTCCAAAAAAATTCAAATTCATTTTTGGTATTTTAGATTCAATAACAAAAAATGAACCATCAATTTAATTGAAAGTCAATTGCAAACAAGACTTGAAACTTATCTAATAGTCATGAAATATTGTCCTTATTTTAGAATGGATTTGTATTTTTGAATTTAAATGTATTGTATTTTTTAGAATGACAACAAGACATGGTTGTAAATGTGAAATCTAATCACACAACCTTTCTTTCCCCTTAAATAACATTTGGATCTTTAAGCCTTAAAGAAGTGTTAAAAACATTTTGCATTTCAAATGGTGTTTATAATGTCTTGATCCCTTTTTGCACTTTAAAGTGGAAACAATAGAAAAAATCTCTAATTAGGGAGATGTCTTTTAATCAATGCGATTAAAGTTTATACAACTATGTAGTATTGTTAAAAAAAATGGAAAAGCTCTTATGCAATATTGAATAAAAATTAATAGAAGGACCAAGTTAATGGTGAAATTTTATAATATAGTAAAATTCTTTTGTTTTGGAAATTAGCTATACTTAATCAAAATGTTAATTTTTCTTAGCATTGTGTAATATACATAATCAACTATAATATTTTAATGGCAATAGCACTATGCAACAAAAGTTGTAAGAAGAAACAAATATTTCATATACATCAAAGTGAAAATTTGACATTGAGGTAGAATTATTTGTAATTTTTCTATAAATACAAATGAAGAATTTAATTCACTAATGAACTCACCTGATTTCTGGTATTCCAGTTAATTCAGACAATTCTTTAACTTCATCATCTTTTCTTTTCTTTTCAATGAGCTTTTCTTGATTTTTTTTCTTGGTTAATCCCTCTATGTATAAGAGCTCTCCATAATTTCTATATTGTTTTGCAATCCTCCCTCGCATCAACATTATTCTCCAAGATTTCTAAAATTAGATCCAACAAATTTATAGAAAACTTATATTGATCCACTTGTATAATAGTCTTAGCATATGTAACTTGTTTTGTTATTCATTTTTATAAACATAACATAGAGAATATTACAGTATAAATAAAAAAGTGTGATTTTTATAGAAGATACCCTTTTTATATTCAAATATCTTTGAATGGAATAACAATTTTAAAACATTTGTAAGCTTATTATTAATTACATCTTTTGGAAACTAACAATTATAAACTATATGTCTAAAACAATGGCATGATATCAACCTCTCTTATGAAATATTTGTATTATTTATTCAATCTCTAACCTTTGGAATGTTCATTCTATTATTTTCAATCTTTTCTTGATATCTTTCAAAGCTACGTTTCTTTTCCTGTTCTTGTTTGTCTTTTTGTCTTATGTATTCAGTGTATAAGCGCATGTATACAGCCTTCTATTCAAAAAAACAAAGTTTCAATTTGTAACGTATATAGCCTTCTATTGAAAAAAAATCTTTAATTTGTGATGTTATTAGTCTCTAATTTGTTTGAATACCTTATTAAAGTAGGATGGTATTTATGAAATTTGTTCAATAAATTGAACTCAACAATAAAATTCAAAGGATATTTATAAATCTTACTGCTTGTTCCGGACTGGGCCTTGGAATATTTGGCTTTGGCTTCTCTTTGACATCCAAATATCCACTTTTGGCTAAACTTGTAACTGTAGGAGAAATAAGACGGTCTGAATTTTTTTTTTGTAATACGTTAGATTTTGTTTTTTCTATTAAAGGAGGCTTTTGACCTTTTTGAAAGTAATTATTTTCTTTCTCGGATATTGCAAATCGCTTTTTTGCAATTCGATTGTTGCTACCAAGTAACCTAGAAGATTGTTGTTCATATTGAGTGTTCTGATGTTCTTGAGAGTTAATTTCTTCTTTACATGTCCAATTATCTTCATACGAAGCGCATTCATCTTTAGAACAAAATACAATGTCTTTGTCTTCCTTACTACAATGACATTGATTAGTTTATTTTCAATGATGATTTTTAATTTTTTTTCATTGAAAATACCATTAATTTAAAAGTATTATATTTCTTAAGGCAAAATTTCTATGTCTTGAATTATAATAGAAACAAATTTATTCACAATTTGTATGGTATATAGCTTAAAACATTTATATCTATATGGATGTTTGTACATTAGGACACACAATTTTTATTTGTGCAAGTATTTGTCAAAATGCACCAATGTGCATCTACATTCAAGACTTGAAAAATTTATCTTGGAATGTACGAATCAAATTTTTTTAAATTGTTATCAATGCTCCTACTTTGGATACACAATCTTTCCTACATTCAATTTTGACAAACCAAGGCAAATTTTTCAAAGTTTTAAATTTTGATGTACATTTGTACATTGTGACAAAAAAAATAGTTTGTACTACAAGATGCAATCACTTATTTATTGTTTTCTAAAATTCTTCATGAAAAATTCATACCTAATACTAATGATATTGCTAACAATATGTTCTGTAAGTGGAGCCACAAATTGATCAGGAAGATTGTGGGCTTGACAAAATTTCACAGCTACCGCTTCGGCAGAATCACCTTCTTTCATTTCAATATGTTCAATACATCCATCTTCAATCTCCACAGTTATTGCTAATAAAACTCTTCGATCATCAATTTTATTTTCTGTCAAAGTGAAAGTAATAGATAATGTTTTAGATTTCTAAGATTGAAAATTTGAAATATATACATTTATTAATAGCAAAGGCAAAATCCTAAATCCATAGTATGAGAGACTTTTTAAACTTTGAAGTTGTAATGTAATGAAGATTATGTGCTTCGTTATCACCTTTATTTCCTTCATAGCCATTGTTGAATGTAGAATTGGTCTTGTACACCCCCTTCACATATTCATCATACTTCATTAAAAAAAATTGCATGATTTGGACTTTTTAATTTGGACATTTTTTGTAATCAAACTAGCCTAGAATATAAATGAATGCTCTATAAAATAATCATTTGTTTTTTTATTAATGCTCACTTGATAAATGGGAGTGCCTTGACTATTTATAGAATTTTTTTTGGTATCTTCACTTTGTATTTGATAGGTTGGCTTCAAAATTTCATTGTTGCACTTAATCTTTGATTCTTTCAATGTCCTTTCGTGTGACATGGTTACATGTGTTGAAAGCTATGCATTAAGTTGTTGTCACTTCCAACACTTTTCAATCTCAATAGCATAATAATTTCCTTCCAAAAGTAAGCATATAATTTTTTTTATGGAGAATAGATATACATATGTTCTCTACAACAATCAAAATCAAGATTTTACAAATGAACATTATTAGGATTTTTTTATTGTAATTTAAAATTACAATATTATTTTATATCTTCATTGAAACCAATATATAATTCATGCATGGAAACATGGTATTCTATATTTTAAATGTATGTTAGAAAAATCAATATTAAAATTCAAAGATGAAAAATAATTAACACAAAATTTCAATAAATAAACAATTTTCAAGAAGGTATCTTTACATTAAACTACAATAAATATAATGAACATTCACTATTTATTTTGAATAATATATTAGTTTTGAAGCAAAATGAAACAATATATCTTTTAATTTTTAATTTTTGACAACCATTACTTATATATGAAACCATTGGCATTATATCTTGTTATTTTCTAGGTATCACAATGTATAATGTTGGTAAATTAATAAAAAAATATCTTGTTAAAGGCAATTTAAAAGTTATTCCTATTTCTTTGTCCTATGGGCTTTCTTTGCAACAAGCAAGTTTTAAGGTGCCCTAACCTTTGAAAAGGTTAGAGTTCTTTCTTGCTCTAATTTTTGGCACATTTTTAAGGACATTTAATAGTGGGCCATGAAAGCTATAGATTCTACTAAATGAAAAATGATTTTTTCTTTTTCAAGTCTAAAACATCTATTAATCCACATAAGAGAGTTACATTAAGCTATTTTTTCAATTGTTTGACCTACATCCTATCCTCAAAATTTAAAAACAAAACTAGTATTTTCATATCATATAAGATGCATTAAGCAAGTGTGATATAATAAACTTTGGCAAATTGCAACTTTGTGGCATCTTTTTCAAGTTCAAATCTAATATTCAAATTCTTCATTGTCAATATAGTTTTTTCAATGCAAGGCATCTTTTTATTTGGTCAAGAGCCAATAACTCAAATTATTTTATATATTGATTAAACTATTGTATATTCAATTAGTTTGTATGTGAATATAGCTTTCATTAAGTAATGTTTTTTAAACCACTTTTCAAGCCCAAAAATGTCTAGTTCAATTTAACTTCAAATAGTATGAAGTGATATATATCTTTCAATTTAGAGAACTAAAAAAATTGACTAGACAAAGATTGAAATTAAAATGTTTTTGACTTATATTAATGAACTTAACTATAAATGTTGAAATTCATATTTTTTGCAAACTACTTAGAGCAATGTTATTGCAATCTAGATACTCAAAATTGCAAAAACTCTTGTCCAATTGTTGTTTTATATGCATGTGTACATGTCCATTCAATTAAAAATGGAGAGTGCAATTTTTAGCTTTTACTAAGCTAATTTCTTCATTTTTTGAAGTATTTTCTATATTTGTAGGTTTATACACCTCTTCATTTTTGGTGAAACTTAAGAAAAAGAAGATATGTTTGCAAAACATTCTTGTATATGTTGTATAAAAGCATAGGCAATAATACAAATCGTTCATCAATACAAATGTCAAAAGTAAAGAAGAAAATGGACTCAAAGTACTTTAGAGTGCTAAAAAAAACAAAAAACAAACAGGAAAAAAAGACCAAAAGATACATTAAAAAGATTTGGCATTGCAACAAAGAAATCAATAATCAAGAAGTAAGATGTAAAGCTACAAATTATTATTTTTGTTTGAATTGCAATTAAATTATAGCATAAGAAGGAAAGATTACTTACATCCAATTCAAACCTTCAGCAATGTGTAAGACTTCCACTTTTTATTGAATAGAAAAGAACCCTAAGAGATAATTTAGGTCAAAGTGATCTCCTAAGATAGAAGAAAATTGCTTGATTTTTACAAAACAACTAAAAAGAAAGAAAGATTAGGGTTTCCATAACTAAATTCTATATACTTATGACAACTTTAGCATATGTGAATGATTATTCTTCTATTGCATTCTACCTAGTCTTTATATGCAAATAACAATAAATTTATTAAAAAAAACTACTATTACCTATAGAAAAAATGGACAATGTCATATTAACCATGGGCTATAACATGGAAAAAAAGTGTTGCAATCCATTACTACCAATGACATACAATTGTTTAATGATAGGCTATTGAAATAACCCTTGCAATTATCCTAATGACATGAAAGGAAAGAACAATTGAAACACAAACAAAACTATGAAGGCCTACAAATTGAAAGAAATAGTCAATAATAATAAAGATATAGTGAAATAGATGAAAGATGGGCAAAAACCAAGAAGAAGCTTCAATTACATGTTTTATGAGGGGTAGACATTGGAAGATGGAAAGATGAGAAAAATAGAAAAATATGGAGTAGAAAATAGGGGTCATTGACAAATTATAAATTCATTGACTATATAACCAATGAAAATGCCTAGTAATGCAAATAAAGGGGACATTTTTCCTCTAACTTTCTCCTATTATATGTTCTACCTTACATTCAACTATTTTGTATTGTATCTTATATTATAATGTTTAAATTTTCTTTATTTCAATCAACTCTACAAGTGACTTCTAAATTTTTTTAATTATTGTTGTAGATTTAGCCTACAAGGAATGTTTCATTTGAGTAAAAAAATTCTATATTTTTCAATCATGATTTCTTAATCCCTAAATGACTAAGTGATATTTTGAAGGAATTTATCAATTTAGATTGAGCAATTACAATCCCAATTTTTTGATCATGTGGTTGGAATTTTGCATATAGATATACTAAAGGATTGTGTTGAATACAAGACAAATTTCAAAGAACTTAGATTAGTGGTTACAAAGTTATATTCAATTTAGTCTTTTTATTTATAATTTAGGCAAGTCAAATATCAACAAAACCTTATTGTATTCAATTTTTATTTTTTAAAGTTAAAAAAATTTAACTAAAATTTAAAAAAATTCTTTATCTTCTACAAAATGTGATTATGTGAGACACAAAAGTTTTGTTAGAAGTTTTTTGGAAGATGAACTACTCAAGTATAAAGTCATGAGAGATTATTTCTTCAAAATTTCATCATAAATATGAGTGAGTTTAATGAGTTAGATATATTAAATTATAGTTAGATGAAAGAGTTATTCAAAACAAAAAAAATACAAATGAATGTATTCTAAAAGAGGCAATGAATTCAACAAGGAAGTGAATCATATATAGAAAATCATTCAAAACATCATAATTAGAAGAGTGAAATAAATAGTTATGTAGGAAGCAGTGATTTAAAGACACAATTAACAAAAAGAATCGGCATATACCTTTGAAGAAAGTGGTCAAAATGAATATGCACTTTCTAATTGAAAACCAAATTAATATAATTATGAAGCCTATACTTGAGCCTATGAATGGTCTCCATCATTGATTTGCCAATTGCAAAACCACGAGTAACACTATCTATTCAAAGTCTTAATAGGTTGGTACTTTGCAAGTCTTAGATTGCAATTCATTAAATCATGGGAGTGGAATTAACTGGTCCTCTTGTTCTTAAGTTTGCCATGAAGCTATTGTACAGTGGGGTCACAATCAAAATGGCATTTTGGGACTTGCAGTGAAAACAATTCCAACTCTATCAACTTTGACAGCCTCTCGAGAGCTCAAAAATTGATATTTTACTATGAAATGTTTTTTACAACATCATCTATAATTTAATAAGATGCATATCAAACCCCAAATCCAAAAGACTTGCACAAAAAAAGATATTCAATATCTACCAGCATGTGTAGATGTGAGAAACATTTCATTACTTTCAACTTTGACACCCTCCCAAGGATTGAATTTTTTTTTCATGAGATTTTTTTCATGAAATAATCTCTATATTTTTAATATGTGTGAAAAAATTCAAGGTCCAAAAAAAAGATATTCCAAATCTCTTAACATGTGTAGTTTTGAGAATCTTTTTACAATTGCCAATTTCGACACCCTCCCAAGGGCTGAAAAATCGGTTTTTTACTATGAATTCTCTTCCGTAAAATCATTTCTATGTTGATAATATGTGTTCCAAATTTCAAGTTCAAATGAATTACTAAAAAAGAATATACAAAATCTCTCAACATGTGTAGTTGTAAGGAGGAGTTTTTGAGCCCTTAGCATAGTGTTATTTTGTGGAGCAAAGTTTGACATAGATGTAAAAACTCCTCCTCACAACTTCACATGTTAGGAGATTTTGAATATCTTTTTTGGGTAATTCTCTTGAACTTGAAGTTTAGAACATATATAATCAATATAGAGGTGATCTTATGCAAAAAAAATAATGTGAAATAGACAAATTTTCAGCCCTTGGGAAGGTGTCAAAGTTGGCAATAGTGAAAATTTTCTTACAACTACACAGGTTGGAAGATTTTGTATATCTTTTTTTTGATAATTTATTTGAACTTGAAATTTAGAGAAAATGTTATTAAAATAGATATGACTTCACCAAAAATAAATTCATGGTAAGGAACCAATTTTTCAGCCCTTGGGAGGGTGTCAAAGTTGACAATTATGAAAATTTTCTCAAAACTACACATGTTGGGAGATTTCAAATATCTTTTTTTAAATTAATATTTTGACCTTGAAATTTCTCATGCATATTAAAAACATAGATTTTATTTCATGACAAAAATTTCATGCAAAAAAAACAAAAACTCAATCCTTGGGAGGGTATCAAAGTTGAAAGTAGTGAAATGTTTCTCACCACTTTACATGTTGGTAGATTTTGAATATCTTTTTTTCTGTAAGTCTTTTGGCCTTCAAATTTGGCATGCATATTATTAACTTACAGATGATGCCATTAAAGAAATTTCATAGTAAAATATCAATTTTTGACCTCTTGAGACACTGGTAAAGTTGGCAAAGCTGAAATTGTTTTCACTTCTGATCCCAAAACACCATTTTGATTGTGACCCCACTCTACTGTACACTCTGCTTCATGAACATTACATTCAGTAGCAACCTGTCACATTGCCTCCCAACGGATGAAATGGTGTGGAATATCCCACACCATTCCATCCAGCACCAATGGTATTCCACACCATTCAGTAACTAGTGTTGCAACTCTAAGAAATGTCAGATGAAATTAAGTGATGGGGACTTCACCAAGGGGAAGGCAGTCCTTCCATGGGCTACTGAATGTTATGAATCAAGTTCTATGAGCTTTGGTTCATTTTGATTTTGACCCCACTCTACTGTACACTTTGCTTCATGAATCAAGTTCTCTGAGCTTTGGTTCATTGTTGCACCTAATGATGAAATGTGTGCAAGACCAAAAATTAATACTATAGCTTATATTTTCTTTATTTTTTCACTTACGCACTAACAATAATTCTTAGTACACAAATACCACAAGTAAGTATATTAACTCAAAGGTGAAGTATGCCTATTAACTCCTAAATGCCCAAGGCACCATTATCTGGTGTTTGGAAAATTTTGAAGGTGAATAAAACTTAATAAAATTGCTATTTTTAGTAGTCTTTATTTTTAAAATCTCCTTTTTGAAGTCTACTTTTAGCAACAAAGATCTAATCGATTGTGATTTTTCTATTTAGGATTTGTGCAAGGGTGTCCATTGCAATCCTAACTTTCCGTATTCTTTAGGGCTATTAGAGATGAGCCTCAAATTCACTACCTTTTGGAGAGAAAATCACATCAAAGATTCATTAAAAAAATTTGTAAAGTAGATTTTGGAAAGCAATAAATTGATTGGGATTATACATGTTAGATCCTTTAACCCTTAAGCGGACGGAGTCATTCACAAGTGCAAAAGTAGTGCAAGATGGGCGAAATGTTTGAGGATGTTGAATGAGTGCATGAGAGCAGGCGCAGACACTTGAGCCGATAAATCTTGCAGGTTGGCAATAGAAGAGTGCCTCAGACAAAGAAATTGAAGAAAATGATGTGCCGATGCTAAGATCATGAGGTTTGACTAGTTTCGTGGGCACGTTGACTAGGGCGGGCAGGTGGCCCATTTGAAGTGGAAGTGCATTTCAGTGGACAACAGAGTTTGAAGACATTCTGGAAAAATGCATGTATCCATGAGTTTTATGTCTTCTTCAATTTGTGAGTGACAAATCTGGATTTCATGCAGCAATTTGCGGAAGAGAGGCCTTGCAATGAGTGCCATTTGGTGCAAGGAGGAGGAGAAGCCTTGTGTGGGCAATTCCGAAACTTTTTCCGGACAGAGCTGACACTAGCCTCTGTGCTTTCTGTGAGAGTGCCCCATTGCCCGTTCGTCATGTTCGCCACTGCTACGGCATGCATAAGACAAAACTAGTGATGTCAGCGTCGTTTTAAGAATTGGTTGTTATCTTTTTTTAATTAGTCCGTCATGACAAGGAATGTGTCAATTAGATTCAGTCATTCTTTGCTCCCTTCGAGAGAATGTGCAGACGCATATGTCAACGTAGTGTTAGTTATGGCTACAGACGTTCAGCCTTTCAACATTGGGGTGCTTGCCATGTATGGAATCGGATTTCCAAATTGGTGTGATCATGACGCAGGAATGAAGCATTTTTACATACCAAAAACGGACATTGCATTCCTTGATTTATAAACATAGGAGGCTCTATAGCCGACGGCCTGAAGTAGTGCCACTATTTACTACCATGCACAAAAAGTACGTGAGGTCTCTCTGTACCCACAAGATCCCACGTTCACATCGGATGAACAAGAGCTCGAAAATTGTTCCGTCCCTGCCATGGATACTTAGCGCATACTAATAAAGAAAATGTGGAACTTGGGAAGCCAGTTTCAGTATTCACTACACTACTTCGACTAAATGTGGCCTCCCACTTCACAGTAAAACCTTTGAGCCACTAGCCGTACATGCTGAGCATGGAGACATTCCCCAGTGACTGCTGGAATGAGCTCCCTCCCAAATCATAACTACTGTACAAGTCTTCAAAAACCCTAGCCTTCTTGTAGCTGCAGCGTCACGATGACCTCAGAGGTTTTCATCTTCTCAGAGTGTAATGGCTCCTTTGAAAGCACTCCCCGAGATGAAGGAAGACTCCTCCACACTACGGACAAAGTAGATTGGTTCTAGTTGTACTCATGTAGAATCGACACTTTCTACGACGGGTACTTCGAACGAGTCCGTGTACACCTAGAGCGGCCAAACGGAATTGAGACACTGCTCCTCTTTGCATCGACCAAGGGCGGCTCAATTCATCTACAAGCTGCAGCTGAAATTGAAGGTGTGATTGTGGTCCTTTACCCAACTGATCAACAGCCACCTTATGCAGAATGTACGAATTGACAACAGATGTATCCACAAGATACCACAGAATTTTGTGCCACCACTTGTGACTGCGCATTTGGCAACTGTAGGACCCTCGTAAATGATCACCAACGTCAACTCCTTGCATGTAATCACAATAAGCCTTGTGTACTGGTGAAGTTTGTAAATCAATGATTTCACCTGCTACTCATCATGGTACTGTCGGCCACGGTTCCTGAGCACCTGACATAGGAGGATAATAAGTGGATAATATAAGAACCGCCTTCCTGTCAACAAATGCTACACAAGACACGTCGTGACTGGAATGCATGCGCCAACGAAGCATTCCCTGCGGTTCTTTGGAAAGCGCTCTGACGTCAATGAGACTCTTTGGTAAACCCAATCTGTTACTTCAAACTGTTCCAACGCCATAAGTACCAGCAGATCTTAGCTCCATGAGTAATTTCACCGATGTGAAATAGTTATCGGTGCAGACTATGTGAGTACGTCCATGTAGAGCACTCATCAACTACAACACCACTTCATGAGGGGTCTTTGCATCTCCTGCTAAAGTTTCAGGTGTTGTTCGTCAGAAGATAGAACCTGTGTACACTTAAAAGTCGTAGACATACTTATGTTAGGCATCCGCCAAACACTAGATCTTCACGCCCCAACGCGTCGACTTGCATGGCATGTACTGTCACACTGGACAGTATTTGCCCTTGTATGGAATCATCGTCTCATCTATCGTCACCTCTTGATAAAGATTCCAGCAACTTTTGAATCGGCTTTGCATCTCTTGAAGCAACCACCGCATTTTCTTTATCTTGTCTAACTCGGCAGCTTCTTCAGGACCATTTAGAACTCGATTGTCTGTGACATGAATGGGTTGTTCCAAGAAACACTTACCGGTTTTGGCTCAAAATGGCTCAAAATCAATTAGTCCTGTGAGTCCTATGACCCTTTGAAATAAATTTTTTTTAAATTAAAAAAAAAAAATGGATAATTTGAAGAGCAATGAGAATATTATGTCTCTTGAAATTCAGACCTAAGAAATTTTTTCTCTAAATGTTATAGACAATTATGGAAAATACAATGAAAATAGCTCTTTTTCACTAATTTGGTAAAAATAGTAAAAAAATTCAAAAAATGAAAATGAAAAATTTGTTTTTTCTTCAAGTAAAGGTCTTTCTTTTCCAACAAATTTCATCTTTGAAAAAAATAAATTATATTCTCTACACTTGCTCAAAGTCAGCCACTTTGACGACATGTGGAGGTTGAACAATATAGTATTTTCAATAAGTCTCTTCGTGGTCTTGTGTAACTGTAGGTGAGGTCCTTGCATGCCAATTTTCAGCTCAAAATTTGCATTTTTGGGTCAAAAATAGGACTAAAACCCCCTAAAATGGCCAAGGTAGACAGCCAATTGGGGGCAGTTTAAAAATAGTAAAATAATTTTTAAGAAATTGAAAAAATTACACAACATATAAAACTTTTGTGTGCACCTTCATTCCAAATTTCAGGTTGATAGGGCAAACTATTCAAAAGTTGTGAGCAAAAAACTACTTGTTGGAGGTCAAGGGGACAAAAAATAGGACAAGTGTTTCTTGCAATCACCCGAATACATTGTGTTATGTCTTCATATCATCGACACGTCATGATAGTAGCGATGCTTGGGCAGTAGAGAAAATAATTACTACGTTGCCAATAGCAACATTCGATGATTCGTCAATCTCTTGATTCCCATTAGGAGAATGATAGCGGTATATGCCTTCAGTTCGATCCACTCCAAGCGCCACCATCCTCCTCCGCCTAGTGGTAAGTGTATTCCATGATGCATTTCAGTAGCTTAACGATTAGTTTCATCGCAAATTTGTTGAAGAGTGACCTTAGACCAGAATTGACTGAATAACACTGTCTTTGTTGGCATTTGCAAGAACGGAAACGTTGGACCTCCACTTGGACCACTGAATCTTTCATTCATGACTGTGTATGTTGAGTGTTGTCTTGTCCATTTCTCGTTAGCATAGGATGCTAGAAAAGCTAATCTCGCTACAGCTGTTGATAATGGACGACGTCGCCCTCTCTACTGTACTACAGCCGTGCTATTGTCGTCACCAACATCGACGCCAACAGAGGTAGTAGTTGGCATAGAAGTCTTGTCCATGGGAATGTTGGAAGTGGCCCTGGTACATCGCGAGGTTGTGCTCGCTTTTAACGGCACTACAAAGCTCTCTCTTATCAAGAGGAGGGCTGCAGTGACTAACGTACCTGCCGCATCTTGAAGGAGCGTAGCAAGTGATGATGGGCCAACGACGTGCTTAGCACCTTGGAAGTGGAAACTGTCAGTTTCGTGCATGGTTGGCAACGTCAATTGCGGAACACGTGATCCGCCATGAGGGCTTCGAAATGTACTGGCATTGTTCTAGCGTCAGTCGAAGTCTCCAGCGGAAGTCAAGGAAAAAGTCTTCGCCAGAGCGCTTGTCTCTTTCATGATAGAGCCTCCTGTCAAGTTAACTTTATTTGTACTACGGCCATCAACTGCATCGATTGTGGCATTTGCTATAGCAGTTGCTCTTGGGAATCGTGGACTTCTGTTGATCGGTAAATGCCATCATGATGTCGATCAGTTTTGTCATTCCTCTGTCTTAGAGCCTCCCTATTCTCTTTGCAATTGATCGTCGACAGCGGCTGTGGTGTTGTGAAGGCCTCCTCTTTGGTGGGTGCAGCGTTGTGCAAAGTTGAAGCGCTAGCGCTTTCAGCAAGGGCGTGACAACGCTCTCCATAGTCAACATTAGTGGAAATAGGAAGCATATGTATGGAGAGAAGGTTTTGACTGTCTAGTAGCCCAACTGCTCCACTGTCTTCGGCAAAGCCTAACAAGTCATACCACAAATGCCAAGAGTCATCTTCTGCAGCCACCGTCGTTGTGCCTTCAAGGGTTCATGTCATTGCGGAAGACATGTGACTAGTACCAAGTGAGGAAATACTTTGTCCTTTTGCTTCAATATCTAGAAATGGACCACCATATATGGTTGCCATGTAGTTCTCAGTGTCAAATGGATGCAGGTCTGGAGGGCGGCTTCCTTCAAGAAGAAGGGGTTCGACCTCTCCATAGGGGACAATAATGCGACTACCATCACCAAGGAGAACAACATACATGAGGTGACCACTGTGGATGTTGACGAAAGACTATACAGCAAGTCTAAGCATCCATGGTGATAGATTGTTACGAGAGAGTGTACCTCCAGCGTGTAGGACTAGCGATGCAGGTAGACGGATAGGAATGGGTGCCGCTGATGTAGGCGTATGCATAGTGAGCACGTGGTCAACGTCTTTGACGTTGGGCATGTGTGATGGCACACGTAAAGACAGATGCACTATCGGAACCCAAGCGGATGCTTGGACATTGGTCACCGCAATAGCAGTAGATGGTGTTGACATGAGAGGAGTTTCCACGTTTCGCACACCCCCATCCAACAGTGGCCCCTTCTGTCGGTCATCTTCAACGTTATCAACAGTATTTGCTGTCATCTCATGCTTCCGTTTTCAACAATAGTGTCACTTCACCAAAAGATGCTGCGCTGCATGTTACCATTGGTAAGCGACAGAATTGCCGCGTAGCATATGGTGATGAGCGTTGTGTGCTGGAGGTCTTCCTAGTTTTTGGCATGATGGCTGCATTGCTTTGTATAGGTCACTAAAGGTATGCACAAAAGAGAAATGTTTTATTATGGGGTCGACACCCTATTGCACACACGGCAGATGCAGGGAGTGCAGCACCAGCGTCTGGCCACAGCAAAACTCAAAGAGCGTGATTAACTTCTTCGGAGAAGCCCAATGGGTGGCCTTCAGGAATCCGGTCCCTCCACCCTAAGATTCTGGAGCAATGGTGTCGAAACAAGAAGCTCAAGCCTCGTGGGGTGTCAATGCATTTGACTCTACGCTTAACAGAACGACGCAGCAGTTGTCGTCGATCGAGGAGTCCAAGTATCTAGCGAGTTTGACTTCCGTTCGCACCTATGGAAGATGACCATGTCTTGATAGTTTTACGGATCTGCGGTAAAGCTATTGGTTGTGGGTCAGTAGAAGTCATAACAGATTTGTTCATCAATGTCGATCATCCTTGCATCATGACGTTCTGCTTCACAGGGCAAAGAACAACTCATTCCAACAATTCCGAAATGCTAGAAGATGAATGTATGACACAGATGAATGCAGTACATATACGACTGACTTGTAGGTCATGAAAGCAATCTGAAACAGGAATATACAAAACGAGAAATGCTCTTAGTCATACCGCTTCTTTGAATGTCGTTCCAACTGAAGTGCAAGAGGACGACAAAAACTGATACAAGCGTCGGAATAAAGTTGGGCTGCAGTCAACATTTGTAGTCGACAAAGCTGATCAACTCCGATGATCGAGAGCTACAATACTTGCATACGAGATTGAAAGTACAGAAACTATTATGACCTGCAAGAAAATGCCTCAAACTTGAGGATCTACAAAGGCATAAGAGAAGACACTACAAGGGGAAAATTCAACAACATTCGTGAAAGTGAGTCCTCCACAGCAAGAAATCAAATAACATCGATGCATGAGCTGAGTGAACGGAGTGCAAGGACTACTCATGAATAGCTACTCTGGCTATGACTGAAAGTTGCGACAAAGTATTGGATACATGAAACATGAAATGACTGGAGATTGGGGTGCTTGTTATCGGCTATTGTAATTCACTCTTATTCTTTAGTGAAGAGTGCTCTGCAAGGAGATGAATCAGTTGCTCATGAAAATATGAGGCAGCTGTATAGAAAGATCTCATTAGTAAATTCATTGTAGCAATTTGACGGCAGCATTAGCTTCTCTACTAACATAGGCAAGGAAATGTACATAAAGCTTGACATGTTCCTCATTTCTTCATGGAACTATACATGTGGATCCTCTTCAATTTTTCTAAAAATACAGACACCATCTTCTCAGGACAGCTTCAGCTAGCGCTAAGCAAAAGTCTTCCACTCATCTGTGAAAAATAGAAACGGATGAAAGAGCGACTTTCACAACAAGATACACCACTTTTTCTTTGTCCATCGTCCAGAATATGGACGTCGGCCCAGTTAAGGGTTAACCTCATATTTTTTTGGTGACCAAATTTTTAGATTTGATATGTAAAAAGATGACTAAAAGACTTCAAATCACTTTTGCAATTTTAATACCTTCATGATCAAACATTATAATCTTCCAAATGAATCTACAAGTAGTGTTTTTTTTCTAAGTTGTTACGTTTCTAATTTTAATTTGTAAGATTAAAATTAAAAGTAAAATAGTAAATTTTTTTCAAAATGGTAATTTTTTGTTCAATTTAGAGCAAATTCCTAGAAGCCCAAAAAAGACCTTGGGCATTTAGTAGTTAAGATGTCAAAATGGGGCTTGGAACTTTAAAAAAATCTTACTCAAAACTTTAGAACAAAAACTAGTGCACAATAATAGCCAAAATCCAATAAATAGAAGCACCTGATTAAATTAGTAAGATATCCAATCAAAACATCGATCTACATGGATAATAACCCTCTATCCCCCACCCCCACCCCTTGTGCATACAATTTATTAGCTAGAAACCTTCAAAATGTAATTTGAAGTAAATGTGGTTCATTGCCAAAACTAGCATATTCTGAATAGGTCTTAGATTACAAAGTCATACAAAATAATTTATAAGTTAGCCAATATAAAAAAATGAATACATTATTCTTAGATGAAATTCTATTTCAAAAAGAAAAGTGACAAAATCAAGTAATCAAAGGCCAAAAAAATCCATCTTCAACTATAGAACACTCCAAAAGTCTAAAGGTGTATTTAGAGTACTAAGATTTCTAATCAAGTGACAAATGTCATACAACTTATCAAAAGCAAGGTAAACATTGATGAGCATCTTTGTTTAAAAAATACAAAGTAAGAAAATGAACTTTCATTCATATATGTAAAGTCTTCCCGGGGAGGACACTTCTTGTGTATTTGGGGGACCCATGTGCAGCGGTGGGGTATTTTTAGGGGGGCTATCAATTACTCGTAATCATTACTTGGCAACATTAAAAGAGCCCCTATTTTACCATAAAGCAGGAAAATCAGCCATATTATCATCTTTATTTTATTTTTAAAACACTTTGCCTTTTAAATGTCCCCTAATTTATATGTAAATGTTTTATAAATTTTACCTGAGATTATTTAAATGTATCCTATATTCCGACGCATGTAGGTTATTAAAAAACGGGAAGTGTCTTCCCCTAGAAAGTCTTTTGGATGCTACATAAAATGTTTCATGATGCATTTTAGGATTTATTGGATTGCCTAGGTTAGTCTTCTTAGAAGTAATTATTGCAACCAACTATGATAAAATCTTAGAAAGTACCTAAAGTTGTAGGAAAATCTTCAAAAAAATAATATAGAAGTTTTGAGTGATAATGATACCCCGAGTCCCCGACAAGTTTTACAAGGTTCCAATAGCAACAAGGACCCCAACAAACAACTTTGATAGTTAACCCTTGAGCGCTTAGAGCAAATTCATTGAAATCTAAACCTTTCCAAACTCATTCCACTCAAACTTTCTTCTAAAGTAATGCCCTTTGGGGCATTAGTCACATTAGTCACAATTTAGTAAATTAGCCACAACTTTTGCATGGGAAACTAAAATTTTCTAAATTTTTTTATACATGCTTGTCATAATGTGGGACACCTACTTGAAAATTTTCAAAAGCAAAGGACATTTTTAGAATTTTGTGCAATTTTTTGATGGTTTTGACTTACAACCCAAAAATAAATAAAATTCGAGGTCACTTATCCAACTTCAAATGTCAATATGCTCTATTAGGATGCATTGGAAGTATTTGGGGATTTTCAAGAAAAATTGAAATAGAAAAGGCAAGGAATATGGGAGATATGTTTAATTGTGACTAATGTGACTAATGCTCTTTGGGGCATTAGTCTTATTAGTCACAATTTAGTAAATTAGCCACAATTTTTGTATGGGCAACTTAAATTTTAAAATTTTTTTTATACATGCTTGGCATGATGTAGGACACCTACTTGCAAATTTTCAAAAGCAAAGAACACTTTTAGAATTTTGCGCAATTTTTTGATGGTTTTAACTTCTTACTAATAAATAAATAAATAAAGAGTTGATTTTTTGATTTCATTCATTAGTATGCTTATTTAGGATTTTTTTACAATTTTCTTGAATGTCTTATGCATTTTTTGAGATGATGAGGTAGAATTATGGAAAGTTTGTCAGATTTTAAGTAATGTGAATAATGCTTAAAATGGGCATCAATCCCATCAATTACAATGTACAAAATCTTTGACAATTTCCTAGTCAAGGGATTTACATTATAATATGAGTTTGTTTGTTGATGTTGAAAATATCCCTTCTTCAAGTTTAATTTATTCATTTTTATGAATTGATTTTTTCAAGTTTTATAGCATTCTATTTTACTCCATAAAACACCTTGTAGGCCCATCTGTCCACCTAACCTTCTAGCCTTTGCCTCCAAATCCTATGTCTCCTACAATGCTCATCCATCTGCTTATTTATTTGATTAACAACCGTCAATCCGCCCGTATGCTCGATCGCCAGTCCCCCCGACCAGTGGACGTACAAAACTGCAAATGTCAAATGACGTTTGGGGGCCCTTGGACGTTGCTGCGGGACGTCCGGGCATCCTGTCAACCTTGCTACAAGGTGGAAATTTTTGAAATTTTTTCCACATTTTTTTAAACCACCTAACTATAAGATCCTATGGTTAAATATGTCAAAAAATGTTTCTTTTCAAGAAAATTGCATTTGTATTAGAAATCACAGTTTTGGAGTGATTTTGGTAGAAACGTAGTCAAAAACCTTTAGGGGTTAATATCCAAGTTTGACTTCAATGTCTTTGTTGAGGTTTGTTTTGAATGTGAAAAAAAAACTAATTGAAAAATTTTCACACTAATATTCATTGCTGCTTACATTTCTTGAGAAGATTTCAATTACTTTGTATTTTTTATTTATTTTTAGTTTAAAAAAAAATTTACAATGAAAATGATAGCATTCACAATTTTTTACAAAACCAATTGAAAATCCTCATAGTGATATACAATTCATAGTTTTAAGAAATAAAAAAATAGGATTGATGTCCAAACACAATCATATAGGCTACATTTAGCTCATATATGATGTTTCACCAATTGGCAATGGATCTAGTGATTAATTCCTAAATGCCCAAGGTACCAAATTTTGGTATTGACAAAATTTTGAAGTTAAATATAACGTAACCAAGTTTTCATTTATAATTATTTATATATTTTTTAAATTCTTTTTGAGTCTCATTTTAGACTTCTAGCATCAAAAATTTGATTTTGAAAAATTAATGATTGATTGTGATTTTCTATTCAAGATTTTATGTAAGGTTTTTATTACAATCTTGACTTATTTTTAGTGTTGAAGGCTCTTAGAAATGAGCCTAAAAAATAATAGATTTTGGAGAAAAAATCACATTGAGATTTCTTTGAAGAAAGTTGTAAATGAGATTTTAACAAACCATAAATTGATTGGATTTATGCATGTTAGGCCATTTAACCTCATGTTTTTGTGCCCAATTGTTTAGATTTAACATGTAAAAAGAAAACTGAAAGACTTCAAATCACTTTAGTAGTTTTAACATCTTGATGATCAAAGTATCAAACATTACAATCTTTCAATTAAGAAGTGATATGATTGTGTTTTTTCTTTTCTTATGATTGTGAGTACTAACATGTCTAGTAATCTAGTTTGAATTTGTATACTTACAATTAAAATCAAAATTGAATTTGTATACTTATCAGATTGGTGACTTTTTTTTCAATGTAGAACAAATTCCTAGAAGCTCAAAAACGCCTTGGACATTTAGGGGTTAAGGAGTTAAAGGAATTTGAATCACAAGATAATAGTTAGTGTGAAGGGAGCTAACAAATAGCTATAGTAGTGTACTCTTAGATTGATCTTCTTTAAGATCTTGTTGTCTAAGAAGCTCTAAAATGGATATATGTTGATTGGAGAATGGACTAATGATTATATTAGAACATAATAAGGTTGGGTTCATACTTCTTCAATGATAAATTTAAGAGCCATAGATCCATAGTTGGTCACTTGGTCCATAACTAATTAAGCAAATAGGTGTCCATTAAATTTAAGAATTGGTAGTTAGTCCAACTACCTTTATACATATGCTAAAAAATATGAAATAATAATTGACTCTTGAAAGCTTCCATTTAAGTTTTAGAAAAATAGGGTTGCATTTAGGAACCTTCTCTAGTTAGTTCTTCATTACTTTATGCATGTTGTAATACTTGTTTTTAAAAAAGTCATATCTTTTCTCAGACCATGTATGTGGGTTTTCCAAAGGTTGCAAGAGAAGAATAGATCCGTATAGTATATTTCTTTGAAAATTCATAACTAATTCATATATGCTACAGAAAAATAAAAAACAACTTATGTTATCTAGATTTTGCATCAAGTGAAAAATGAGGGAAAATACTCGTAAGCATTGGAAACCTATAAAAAAGGCCGACCAGCCCTTAAAAAATCACTTTAAGAGCACCGACTACCTTTTTAGAGCTGGCAAGCTAAGCGACCCATGATCATAAAGTATCGGTTGGATCGGGTCATCAGCTCGGGAAAGCCCGAGTCAAAACTGCCCATCAGTGAATGGAAGAATTCTACAGGAGAATAAGCTTAGTAAGGCGGATCGGAACAATTATACAGGATGCAACGGTAACAACTGGACGTTTAAATTGCTGCTGCAGGCAGAAAACAGGTCAGGCAGTTACGTTTCGCAAATGCTTCCCTTCCCGGCCCGATCTTGAACATGCGACCGCAAGGTGGGCCGGGTGGATGCGTGCACAGCATATAGATGCCGAGGGGAGGCCCGGCCCGAGAGGGCAACATATATATATGCACGTCCGAGGAGTATTTAACACCCTTCAAATAATGTCCTTACTATAGAATTTTAGGAAAAATTCCAAGAATATTTCATGAATATGCTCGTGTATGAATTTGAGATTCTGTGTTACGTCCAAAAATATAAAATATAATTGTTAATCCCAAGAATTTCACGTCGTCACGTTGTTTTCGACTTTTTTCTGGACTTTATATCGCCAGCACGTACCGCTTCTCCGTCGATCGGAGACATCGATCTGTGCTGCATGACAGGTCTCTCAATCATCAAGTCCTTGAATGTACTGCACAAGCGTCACTTGATCGATCGATCAAGTGTATGGACTATGGGCAGATTCGCACTTGGAGGCTGCAGCTGCTGCAGTCGCCGACCCAATGGCGGGTCGCCCTGGCGTTCCATACCTTCTCCCTACTGGAGAGAAATCCCGAAATCTCGACCTGAGATGAGCCTGTGGCGGCGGTCGTCTTTGCCCTGTCGCCTCCATTGTTCCTTCCGCCACTGGCAACACCACTTTCCGTGGCTGCCCCGCGGAGTTGATTACCCTTTGCACCACCACCGATCCCCCCCGCGACTGCATCAGCTCCGCCGGCTGCTGCTGCCCTGTGGCGTTCCGGAGAATGCCTGCATGCCACTCCCGGCCACCCTAGGTTATACAGTACGTCGATTAATCTCCGATCCACCACCTGTTCGGTTCCACTAGACGCCATTCTGCACAATGCAGGTCTGTAAGGCTCGACCTAGTCTGTCTCACACACGCGCAAGCACATCTGCTCCTCGCATCAGAACTTGCCCGAACCTATTCACTGCATGCATGCATAATACGAATGATGCCTTTAGATAAGGTGTGTGCAACAGTCCTCCAGGGATCGAGATCTCACAGACACAGCACGTAGGAATCCGAGGTCAGTGAAATTTATGACGACAGACACATGCACTTGACTCAGCTAGCTCGCGCATTCGTCACGCACCCAGATTGTCCCCGAAACCCGAATTCTGAGAATTCGTTGGTAAGCGGCTCGAATTTATTGCGCCTCTACTTCTGAGAGGAGAAATACGAAAGAATTTTTTGGCGCTGGATGATGAGCCAGAAGACTCCGCGTCATTCACAGTGAGTCTCCCCATAGCACTAGCAATGCTGCTGCACCCGAAGGATTGAACATGACCAGTGGGCACAAGTGACACGCCTACTTGCTGATGCCGGAGGCTCCCAGATCCTTCATCCTGCACCAACTCACACAGGTGATTCAATCCATTTGGCTCACCGACCTCGTTGTATAGTTTCATGAAACTGAAAATCAGGGAGAATTACTGAAGCTCATCATATCATTTGTCATTAGGTTCCTCAGGTCGTTGCAGATGCTTAGACTTGTCGGTTTCACAATTTTTTTCCAAAGAACGTTCGACAAATCAAGGGAGATTCTACGAGTACTTTAATCGACTTATTAAACTATAGAAAGAGAAGAAATATGATACAGTGGGTCGGAATAATACAGTACAACTTTTACAGTTTTATATACGACTTCGATCTTTACAAAATACAATATAGTATAGTATTCCACGATATACACTACTCAAAGTATAGTACAATATCTTATATTAGTAGCCTTCGCTTCTACTACTGAAGCATAAGTTGTTTGTTTGATCAAGAGAGACAAGCATTTTATACTTCATGGGAGCCTCACCAAGGACAATGCTTATGGGATATTGTGGGTATTGCAACAGTGTTGCAAGTATAGTGCAATATACTAAAATAAAACCATTGCAAAGTTAATTAAACAAAAATTGTAGGCATTGCAAAAGCATTGCAAATGAACTTCAATACTCTACTTAAAACTATTGCAAAGTTATTCAAACTACTATTGTGGACCTTATAATTTAGTACAAAACCATTGCAAATACAGTGCAACACCCTATGTGAAGCCAATGCAAAACTATTAAAACAATAATTGTAGGCATTGCAAAACCATTGCAAAAACTGTTGCTAACTCTATACTCTCTTGTAGTGGAATAGAGAAGAAACATGACTGTAACTTTCTACTGTGAATAAACGTGCATGGGGACTATAGCTAATGATTGTAAGCACGTGCCTCCGCTAATTCCCTTCGGCACTGCATGCACCAATGATAATCCAAAAACGTCACTAGCTTAAGCTTGCAGAGAAACAAGATCCCTTTGCCATGCGTTATTTAAAGAGTCACATTAGTGGATGTCAGAGTTTTTTCGCTCGGAGGTAACCCAGGTTTTACCTGGAAGTGAGGAGAGCCACCAAAAGGGGCCTCCAACTTCCAGGTTTTGTCAAAATCCTGCCTCCATTCAATTCACAAAATTGTCAGCCCAATTGTAACTCCTACAGACTAGGTCCTTTATCAACACTGAGACTGAATTTGGAACTTAAGCAGTTAATCCTGATTGCAACGCTGTTGAAAGAGGAAGTGAAACGCCCTTCCGAAGACTTGAACATCAAAGACTCAATAGGATGGAAAAAAATGTACTTTCATGTGATTTTTAATTGAAGAACTTGCTTGAGGGTCCATGTTTTCAGTGACTAGCATTGCAAATTCCCTCATTATGGTGTTATTGACTTTTCTAAAGAAGATGTATAATCCATGAATCATCTTTGTAGTGTATTTTGGTCATTTTTTGCTCTTTACTAATTTACTCTTGATGTGAATTTAAACCTTAAAATGATATTTTCTGAATAAGAGTCCCACTAACAAAATGAAGATCATCAAATTTAGTTACAGTCAATTTCATTTGGCGGTATTCCAAATGTTATTTTTCAAACCACATAGTTTGAATTGAAAATTGGTATCTAGGGCCGGTATACATTTTCAGACATCTACAATATATATAGATTTCCAAAATCTATGACAAATTTAGATTTCAAACCGCACGATTTGAAACATCTTGGACAGGTATGGATTTCAAACATCTACAACATGTATATAGATTTCAAAAATCTATGACTATTGTAGATTTCAGACCATGCGGTCTGAATTGTCAAAAGTGTCAAATTAATGGAATACCACCATTTTAATGAAATTTGCTATAGTTTCTCCTACAATTGAAAAATTTGAAAAATTTGCACACTTCAATATTCACTTTGAACTTATAATCATGATTGTTGGTTTTCTAATTTTTAAATGACATGGTTAATTTGGTTTGTACCATGATTTTATGCACTTTAATATACATCTATGATGAAAACTTTAAGTTTTTTGAGTATATTATGCATTTGATATAAATATATGGAAATGCTTGAGGAGGAGATTCTCCCCCCCCCCCAAAAAAAAAGCATCAACGATGGAGGCAGATTCTAATGAGGGGGCACTTTCTTATGCAAAATTCCCAATGATGAGCAGCAGCACCATGTAGACAATGGATCCTTTGTTAGGATGAAAAAAACGTGATGAGCTAAACATGATTCATTTGGATGAAAAAAGTGTAAATAATGCCTGATTTTGCAGACAAAATCGTGCAATCGATCAAGAAACACTAATTACAGGTAGAACCCATCCGAAAAACGCATAAGACATTTCCCACCCAGCCGTGATTTATGACTCGGAGTAGGCATACGATTTTGTCTCTGAAAAATAATTATAAAAGTTTTTATGCATATCTAGTTGCATGATGGAAGCAAACAAACAGAGTGATGGACACTGAGGCTTGAAATCAGTGGTCATGGACCGGTCCTTCCACGGTTAAGACAATTTGGAATAAAATTGAATGCAGTAGGAGGATTGTAGGAATTGGAATTTCTGGGTTCGCCTATTGGGCTATTTTACCTCACATCCACAGTGATATTGAACCACTCACTCAAATCATTTGGCATCCCAGTATTAATTAATTAAAGAGAAGAAAATTCACTTCTCGGGCCCGGCCCCAAATTGTGATGCGACCTTCTGGGTCCAGAAGTTAGACGGAATTGCCCATCGGCAACGTCAATTGCTCACCCGAGATTCCATTTCCTGAGGTATAAAATTCTTAAGAAATCTACATCTAGGTGCACTGAGGGATGAATCTGCCAGTCGATCGAGCATGGGCATGAAGTATATAGCCACAGACGCACTTAATAACAAGCTCGATCGCCGTATGGTTTGGTTTGAATTCCATATGCAAACTAAAGGTCTTGCGGACTGCATAATACTTTGAGTAAAACATGACGCGAAGACAGACTCAGAAAGGCATATACAGTGTGCATACCTGCGACGCCCCGCCTTTGAATGCTCCTGTTCCGTTAATGCCAGTTGCTTTCCTCCTGACTCGTTGCGGAGATACTGTCGCTTCCAGAGACCGTGCTGGGGAGGACCTGTCCGCAGCAGCTCCGGCTTGGACTGCTCCACCATCATCCTGAGACACATTGAGGCCTCGAATCCCGATTAATTGCAAGATTTAATGCTGAAACACAAGCTCCCTACCGCACTAAGTCTTCGTTCGAACAACCCTTTTCACAAGATGTAGTACTGTGTCTGTTCGAGAATCGAATACGAAAGCAGCAGCAGCGTCAGCATCAATTCATCAGCATCAGCATCATAGTTCACTACTAGAAAAACGGGGGTACGTGGGTACGTGGGTGGGTGCAACATATTTCTAACTTTTTGAGCAACATTTTGTAACATGAATTTGCAGCTGTTGTGTACATGTACGCACAGTTTACGTATACACAGAAGACGTTGCAAATTCATGTTCCAAAACGTTGCTAAAAAAACGTTTCAAACCCCCTTCAGTTTTTTCAGTAGTGTTTATAATTCATAAACCCCTGCGTGTGTATAAATAAAATTTATGTATCACTGTCTGCTAGGTTCTCGTATGAACTTTCAAAGCAAGCTCCTCTCACCCGATCTCGCAAGCTTCCTCGTCTCAAGATGGGGTTCACAGAGAATCTTCTTGAGCTCATATACTTCGTGTTGGGTTGCGTCCACCCACTCCCAGCTGCTACTACAGCAGCAGCAGTGTTGGGCACTGGTGCTTGTTCCGTGGCCCAAAATTTACATGGCTGACTGTTTGCGTTCGTTTGGGACAGCTGATGCCTCATCAGATCACCCTGCACTCGCACACCTAGTTCAATTCAGCAGTTCCCCGGCCTGTCCATCATCAGAAAATTAATTTTCCATTATATATATGGTGAGCTGCAATTAAAATCGAGCCACGGCCGAGTCACAGTATATTAGATGCTACCGATTTGAATCTTCGATCTACAGAAGTAAGTTCTGTCGTCAGCAAGTAGGCGCGCACTTACAGCTTTCCACATTCGGTATTGCATCTCTTTCAGGTAGTGTTGTTGAGGTCCAATTACACTTCCAGGACGCACGATGCGCAGGTAACCCAATGTCTGGACGTAGATAGCATGCATGAAAGCCATGAATCAAGTCACCACATTCAGAAAACTTGGTGACGACAACATAAAAAAGAAAATTCTAAATAAATAAGGAAACATTATAGAGTTTGAAAATTAATGACAACAGCGTTCATTATCCAAGATACGGAAACAGAGGAATATGATTGGTCACCCCAACAGTTAAACAACAGTTGGACTTCACCCCACATGACTATCAGAATTTAGAAACATTTTTGGGTATATCTTAAATTCTTAGTATCTCAGTATTTGCTCAAAAATGAAACCACCTAAGCTTCTCAAAAACAATCACACCTGTAGACTGATTTTATTGCCGAAGAACATCTAATCCGTGAACAAGTTTGAGAAAGACTACTTCAAGCTTAAGGACAAGTTTAAGATAGAGGCACCTCATTGCATGTGAACCGGTAGTGTTTCATGATATAACAACCCATAAGAGCGCCCGTTCGTCCTAGTCCTGCCTGCGCACGAACATGAGCATCATCAAATAGAACCAGTTATTCTCTTTTTATTTTCGTTTCCTCAGTCAGCAATAAATTGGCCACTTTCATAGAGACCTAATATCTAATCATTCTCACAGGGTTCTCAAAGTCTGATGGCACAAATTATA
Organism: Thuidium tamariscinum; assembly: GCA_947034885.2. NCBI lineage: Eukaryota > Viridiplantae > Streptophyta > Bryopsida > Hypnales > Thuidiaceae > Thuidium > Thuidium tamariscinum. Next base: position 186,136 of record OX344755.2, on the reverse strand, counting down.
ATGTAAACAATCTGACAGATCAGGACAGCACATCTCGTCCAATATGTACAGTAGTCCACCGTACTGATATGAACTCTTCTCAAGAGTGTAGGAGATCTAGGATGATATCAACAGTTGAAAGTTAAAAACCCAGTAGCCGTAAGAAGTGGTCCCCGGCATTTGTAGTACTCACAATACAAACGTCAGATTTTGCCCGAATACAACAAATAGCGCATGCTCTCACCCTATTCTCAGCACGATCAGCCTAACAAATTGAGGAACATGAGCGTACTTTACAATGCACAGCTAAAGCACCAGCTGTCTCCTCAACAACCTCCAAAAAGCGCCGCAAAATTTTGTCAGGCGGGCAGCTGCATAGAATTTCAAAACCACGTCCATCAGATATTCAGATTTCTAATTCAAAGCGGCACATCACTTTTCATCCTGGTCACTTTTTGAGGACAAATTAAATCTCAAGATTCGGTTGCTACTTTTAACTTCAAGTTGTGCCAGAAGTTAGGGAAGAAGTTACTGCAATCTGGACAAATCTGAAGATCAGCATTCTATACGGTTGTATCAATGATTTACACTTCGGTATCAATGCAAAATACTGGGTGATATGACCTATGAGCGAGAGGCTACGACATTAATTTTAATAAGAAAGTCGTTTCGAACGACCTCAGGTGGGGATCCACACGGTGATTATTTTAATGAAAATTAATACGCTCTGTAAGTCGTTGAATGCAATAGACAAATAAAAAGAAATCAGGAGTGAAAATCTGACCTTCCATCCGGGAAATACAAATCATAATGGTAGAGCCCGTGATCGGTGAATCGCCTTCTATCGTACGCTTTTCGATTGAGCCTTACCACTCCTGTAATTCCTACCTGTCATACTCCCACTTCAGTTCAATTGTGCTTGATTGTGATGATATTGCTCAATGGATAATTTGGGTCATTACTGTAAACCTTCTCTATGTTTCACTAATCATGCATGCATGCATTGCAGCGTCGACGTTTGACGACAACCGTACGTTCAAGGTCACTTAGACTAGAAGTTGTATGTGAACCTCAAGGGAAGAGGCAAACCCGATGAAAATACTCGACATAATCCTCTGGCACCAGCGTCCTATATCCATAAATCTACAAAACGTAACAACAATCACAGGCTCAGCTTTGATCAATACTACATGTGCATAGTGGCAATTATATACTGCTACTCGGATGATTCAGAATCGGCACTCGAGAATCTAGTATATGCAGTGGACAGTATTCTTCGTCAACCACGTTGGAAGAATCTCCGCCACTCTTGATAATTATTGCCTCTGTTCACAAGAGTGATGGCCAATCACAAGGTGTCACATCTTGAAACCAAGAATTAAGTTTGTTACAGAGGCTTCAGTTGTTTTGTTCGGGAGACGGACTAGTTCAGTAAAATAATGTTGGAAAATATTGTGCCCACCAGATCGACGTAGTCAACATCCGATTCTGGAAAGCACCGGTAACAGGTGCAGTGGTTCCTGCTTTCTGTGCTAGAGTTCAAGGTCCGTAAGGTCTTATATTGTAAGACAACCTTCCCTAGCCTTCCCTTCCCAACATTTGTCTGTACCTTCTTGATCACCACAGCAGGGTGCAATTGAAGTGTAGCAACTAATTAAAGATACAAGCCCGAATTTCTGCAAACGAACAGGATTTTGCTGTATTAATACTGTATACTCGAACTCAAGGGGCATGCGACTGGAATGCTGGGTCGAGAAAGTCTTTTCAGACGACCACAGAAATAGCTGAGAATTTTGATAACCGACATGAAAGATATTTGCTGCTCATAGGCTTCAAGCAAGTAATCATGTCAATTCCGTCAAATTGGCTCTATTCCATGCGCAATTTTGAAAAACGGGGAGGACTTTAAGCCCACAAGATTTCCAGATTTCATCACAATTCTGTATTTTCATTCACAGTATTATGCACAGCTAAGCCAGGATTCCCACCCTCTTCACCCTTCGATCTGGGTCCCTAATTCGTTTCATCTTCCTCAGTGCTTGGGGATCAACCGTATCGTTAAAGGAAATTTCGCCATTTTAACCAAATTGATATTTAAGTGCTTCCTTAGGGCATTCAACACGTGAAGATCGAGTTGAGGACAACGCCACATTCACTGAAATCTAAAATTAAACTCTACAAGGTTCTATTCTGTAATATTGATTCTTCTGAACGCCTTCATGCCACATGATATATTTCAACTCCATCTTGTATTTCAAGATGATGAAAATACAAGTGAGCACGGATACAATCATTCTTTTATATAAAATAGAATACTCAAAACAAAATGAGAGAGGGCAACCTCTAGGCGCTTCGCAGATGGTCCACTAAAGGCCAGAAGCTTGTTGGGAACAATCCAATTCAGGTCCCCGTTTTCAACCTGTTGAGTTCAGAGACAAAATCCGTCAAACACATGAGGCAAACAATCATTCATAACTCAAAATGGTTCAAGTAATTCAGGCTTCATAATATGTCGTCACGTATCACGTACTAAAGAAGAAATTGAAACTGACAAGTACATTTAAGATAAATAAATCTTCCTAAAACGGTATCAGTATGTGACAACCTTCAACAGTTCGATCTAAGCCTGGACGCTGTGCTCGTGTCCGATCGAAATGAGATAAGATTGCACACCTGCTCGAAATACTCATACTCCTCCAAGTTGAAGTTATTGAAGTCGACCCAACCAACCCTGCTCGCCCTCAAAATTGCCTGAAAAACATTCACCAAAATTCACAAGCGTTCTAATGTCTCTCTGACGAAACACACAACCAGCACTTACATCCGATCAAGAAACAGGAACGCAACGATTCCAGATTCCCAGTCCTCTCGAGCACTGAACTCGTATTTGTAGCGGCTTGAAGAAATCACCCAGGGCTTCAAATTTTTCGTACCCGAATACAGTCTAGGACTGTGAGTCGGTACGTTGAGATGCCACATGTGGGATCTCGGAAAGCCAAAAAGGGCTCGAACATAGAGAGAGTTGAATATGCTGCATCCGACTCAGCACCACAAAACAGCACCAAGTATGCACCAAGCTGCACCAATACAACTGGATTCACATCAAGCCTCTCTTGTATCCCTCTCCAATCGAATTCGAATTCAAAGACAACATACAGTATATGGAATCAACAGACACCCATATTATCATCACATTTCGCAAGTACTGGGCATCTAAGTACTAGCTGACTCGCAACAAGCAACGTGATTGGTCGAAGTCCTATAACTCTTTGGTCAGAGGGTATGCGAAAGCAATATAAACCGTAAAAATTTAATCATCGACCCAAGCTCCATGTTTTATCACAAAATTATCGGTGATATATGCAGTCGATCGTCACGATGTTAAAATGATCACAACAAGGTGATCGAATCATATCCTGCGCAAAAATTGTGCCTACCGAGGAAAGGACGCTAAAAATTCCTTGACAATCGAGTGTAGCGACTCAGAGTTTCAGACTTCAGTTGCACCCGAAGAAGCTTGGGACAACAGGTAATACTGAAAATACACAGACGCGGATAGCTGCCACAGCCTCTATGATGCAAAGTAAGTAATGATAATCGAGATAGGCAGGTGATCACTCACCAAAACCGCAGCGTTGGACTTCTTCTTTGGGTCGGCGCTGCAACAGAAAAGCACGCACTGGTCTTGTTCATCTGCTTCCTGACAAATACCAATGCATCAGCTAACCGACGTTCAGAAGTCCTTCGCCTCCGCTACCAACTCAATTCACAGCATGTTGACGACGCATGCAAGCTAAGGCCAGAGAGATATAATTTAATTAGGCATTGTGAGAAAAGGAGAGAGGGAAAGAGAACCGTCAGTGTTGTATTTGCTAGTCCTCGTGCATCATATATGCACCGTTTGCAACTGTAAAAGGCTCTCGAAGGAGGGACGTAGCACCCAAGTTTTCAATGAGAGCAATACCTTAAGTAGGTGATGAAGTTTCCAGCAAAACCGGTATGTGCACGCAAGGTTCAGAGGTCCAAAATCGGCAAAAAACGGTTCATATACCTGCACGAGCATGTTCACGCCTTACCCGATCACAAAAAGTGCTTGTCGAACTGACAGAGACTCTATCTACGGGATGGAATTAAGGGACAGATCGAAGAAGGACACATATATATTAATACCAATTCCGACTCAATGTTGTAGCTGACGGTGTGCTTGGGGAGACACTGCACGACAGCTGATGTATCCTCCACCCGTTGCAATGGTGCAAAGTAAAGCTTCTCCTTCAGAATCTCGCTCAAGTCAACACGTTCTTCTCCTCGAGCTTCCGAACCCACCCCCATGGATGGTGGAAACAGAATATATGTGTAGAGTCCTGTCAAAACTCCTTCCGCAATTCACCCAAATTTCATGAAACGGCAGTCATGTATTGCTCTAGTCTGGATCACGCATACTGAAACGTGGGATCGATCCATGTTCCTGGGCTGGCTGGCAAGTGACGGCCGTCCAGGTCTCACGCACAATTTCATTGATCGAGTTTTGTCATTCCTTGGTCTCCCATGTCATTCAGTACGTCGAGTCGGGTTCGTTCTGTCATTTCAAGGAGCCCAGTAGTAGTCACAGCAGATTAATGCCGTGCAATTTGAACGGATCATCGATGTCCATGTTTGAAGAGGAAGGAAACCACTTCCGCCTTTTGAAAAACATCTTCCATCATCACCCTACTAGAATAAGGGATGTTTGTAACGTTTGTAAGCGGCAACGTTTGAGAGCCGGGTTGCGGACGGAGCAACGACTTTCATTGATGGTGCAACGAACTGGATGTACAGTAGTCCGCTCTCGAGGGACATTGGTTGCGTTCGGAGCTCTTAGTTCGCTCTGCCGTTCCCAGGGTAATTACATGGATAATTATCCATTTCTGAAATACCAGTAGAAGTTTTTGAATTTTGAATAATTATGCATCGCAAAAAACTCTTCATCAACTCTCTTGTGATGTAGTTATAAAAGTAATACATTTGACATTTGACTGTGGATGAACTGACTTACAAGAAATGGCACAAAAGAATCTGGTAACTTGTGAAAGCCCGTCCAAATTTTTGTTGTGGCTTGACTGGCTTCACTTGTCTTACATTTCTATGTCATGGCTTTCACTTCATTGCTTTGGTCATATAGATTCAATCAAGGCTTCACTTTTGAGGGTTCATTTCATGGCCTCGGTTGTATTCTTTCCTACTGCACCTAATATTTGTCAATTATATAGAAATGGATTATAGATATAGGGAATGTAAGATTTGAATTATAAAATATTGCCTTAAACAATTCCAATCTATAGGTTATGAGTAGAATAAATCTAACTATGAAAATATAAAAATAATTTCATTTTTCATTTTTTTAAATTAAAAATGAATTAAAATAATGGTCAATATTGGCCTAAGTTCTTAAAGTGTCTCTTATTTTATATAGGCCATTATATTATAAAAACTATTAGTATTACAAAGGGCTTGCCATCACTATTTTGGCTACATCTTTTGGCATGTTTTATCACTTACATGAACTATATTGTAGTCTGCCTTTCAAAATATAGTATCATTACAAATTTGGATAGCCATTTGAAATTTAGATATCCATTCAAATTTTGACATTTGGATTCCATAAGACCATAACATTAATATTTTAAAACTTTCAAATTTCAAATTACTTGTAGTTTCCAATTTTTGACTAGTAGTATCATTGGTATGGAATCTTAGGTAATATTCATATCCATATTTTGGTATTCATTGAGAATTTCTTAGAGGTGCCTCTTTATCCCCTAAGCTCTCCAATGTCCATTTTTTAAATGATGTATAGATTGTTCAAATGTCAGATTTCTTTCTCATTACAGCTTGAATGAAAGTCATTCTAATTTTTAGGGATACATTATAAAGTTGTTGTCCTATCCAAGGGTTGGATTTGTTGTTACTAGAGTACATATTTTCTTGAAATTATAAATGTAGAAGACTTATGTCAAGTTGTTGACTAAGCCAAAATTGCATTGACTTTAGTTCAAATCTAAAATTGCAAAAATGAGGTCATAGGATCAAAAACACAAAAATTCCAAAAAATCACCATGCCAAAAGAACCTCATTTCAAAATCATTATAGCAAAATATACTCAAAAAATAAAAATATTTTGCTTGTCATTGAATTTTGAGGGTGATTGCAAGAAACACTTGTACCATTTGCCTTGCGTTTTGAATAATATTCATGATTTTTTCTGGAGGACTTTAAAATTAGAAAGAAATTTTAAAAAAAAAATATGATTAATGTATACATCTCTAAGATGAAGGTTTTCAGCAAAGGAAATGGATAAAAAAATTCTCTAAGTAGGAGAACTTGAAAAGTGCCAAATCTTTAGAAAATAGATACTTTGATTCAAAACGAGTTTAAAATAGTATAAATAAGTAAATAAAAAAAATAAAATTTGTCCATTTGTAACAAATTTATGGAGATGGTCAATAAAAAAAAAACCATGAAAATAATATTTTATATGTAAGTTTCAAAATGCAAGTAGAAAGAAGCTTACTTTGTAGACTTCCACACTACATAGAATTAATTACTTTTAAAATTCCTTTAGTGGAAAGTTGTATTTCTATAGTACAAAGCACCCTACAAAATTTCACAAGGTAACTTTTCAAAAAGGTACTTGATAATACCAAAAACGTCCAAATTGGAAAGTGTGACATACATTTCAGGCCTATTTTTGGATAGTAAATTATTTTTGAAAATTACCAAAAAATGTAGAAAGTTTTTTGATAGTGATCAGTACCTTTCTATAAATTTTAAGTCATTTGGAGTTAAAACACAAAAGTTATGGCCAAAAAATAGATTAGCACACACAATGTGATACAAAATAAGACTTGAAGTGTTTCTTGCAATCACCCTTGAATGAATTTTGAATTTTTTTTTCAATATTTATAGAAAAATATTGGTGATAGCATTGGTGAATTAAACCATATAGATAGAATCTAGAATTCAAACCCTACAACTTTTGTTTGCATCTCTATACCAAAATATTCTTTCAAATAGTACTTTATGATGATTTTTCTAGAATTCTCATTTTTAAAGATGAGTCTAAACACTTAGGGATTAATGGATTATAGAGTGTATTCAAAAGACATTAGGAAAAAACAAAAAACATAAAGTCAAAGTCATTGAGCATTTGGTCTTGAAAAGATAATTGGAAAACAAAACAAATTTTGACATCAATATATTATGCTATTATTGTCAAATTGTTTTATATGAAATTGTAGATCTCAATGATAAGAAAATTATATAGGCAGCAACTCAAAAATTGATTCAAAGATCATGTATACACTATCAATGCCCTAAACTTTTGAATGTGTACATTGTCTTTGATTTAGAAAGATCATGATCATTAAAATTTGAATATTCCAAATATAATAAATTTTAGTGAATAAAATCACTCTGAATGGTTAATTAGAATTAAAAGAATACTTTAATGCAAAGGAAATTATTTTTACAATTTATGTGGTCAAACTTCATAAAATTCTTACAAAATAATTTCAAATAAATAAAGTACAATATTTTTGGAAATTTGTATGAAAAATTTAATAGTCATATCAAATACTACATCACTAATAACAATCTTTTGCAACATTTGCCAACTTGCTTTGGCACCAAAGCCAAAAACTTTCTTTGAAATTTTCTCAATGCCACACTCTCTACAACCTTCTATTCTTACTATCAACCTCAACACTATTTTGTTTTCCACAATTCTCATCTTCATTTTGTCTCTAACTCTCTACTATTAATATTTTACTATTTTAAATTTTACTAACAATTGCAAAAACAAAATAAAACAAATCCATAGTAGTTATACCACTCCAATAAAGTATAATTTATTTGTGACTTTAGAGCATGAGAAGGTATAGCTACATGTGCTTTAATTACTTCAACAATCCATCCTAATTTTTATCTTTAACACTTTTTACAACTTATGTTATTTGAGGTTTATTGGCAATATGACAAATATATTGTACAAATCATTTTGGACAAGATTTACATAAATCATAGTTAATTTCCTCATTTATTTGCAGATATCATTTGAAATGAATAATCAATTTTTATGTCTTGAATTTGCAATCATTATTTAAAATATAATTCCTATTAATTACTTCAATCACTATTAAAAAAAGCAACAATTGGATAACTAAGGTTATGACTATATAAAATAGACACTCATTGTAGATTTGTAGACTACACCCCAATTTTAAAAAATCATTCAAGTTGCGCATTTATAAAGAGCTTATGTCTAGGCTTATATAATTATAGGGTGCAAAATTTCTAAATAGAGACATCCATATACATATTCAAGGTCTAAAAGGTCATTGATGTGTTGGATATGACATTGTCTTGAAGTAGAGACCTCTTATAGTAAAATCTATTCTAATTTTGTCAACTTTGACTTCAATTCCTTAGAGTCACACATGCATTTAGATATTTTGTTTATAATTATGTTACTATTTATGGTAATTGACAAAAATGTCCCCTCCCCTCTCCCCTCCCAAAAAATAAAAATGGGAAAAAAATATTAGTCGTCCATTTGGATGTTTCCATGTACAGTGGGGTACCAATCAAAATGTCATTTTTGACTTTTGAGTTCGTAGTGAGAAAAATTTCAATACTGCCAACTTTGAAAGCCTCCCGAGAGCTCAAAAATTGGTATTTTACCACGAAATTTTTACCACAAAATCATATTTAAGTTGATTATATGTATGCCAAGTTTCAAGGCCAAAAAATTCACCAAAAAAAAGTTATTCAAAATCTACCAACATTGGTAGTTGTGGAAATTTTTTCACTGCTGCCAACTTTGACAGCCTCCCAAAGATTGAATTATTTTTTTTTTGCCATGAAATTTTTGTCATGAAACAATATATATGTTTTTAATATGTATAAAAAATTTCAAGGTAAAATTTTTTTTCTTAAGAAGATATTTGAAATCTCCTAACAAGTGTAGTTTTGAGAAATGTTTCACAATTGCCAACTTTGACACCCTCCCAAGAGCTGAAAAATTGGTTTCTTACTATGAATTTTTTTTTGTAAAGTCATCTCTATGTTGATAATATGTGCTCTAAATTTCAAGGTCAAATGAATTAACAAAAAAAAATATGCAAAATCTCCCAACATGTGTAGTTGTGAGAAAATTTTCACTATTGCCAACCTTGACACCCTCCCAAGGGCTGAAAATTTGTCTATTCAACATGAATTTTTTTAATAAGATCAACTTTATGTTGATAATATATGTTCCAAATTTCAAGTTCAAAACACTTATCCAAAAAAAGATATTCAAAATCTCTCAACATGTGTAGTTGTGGGGTTGAGTTTTTACATTCGTGTCAAACTTAGCTCCACAAAATAACATTATACTAAGGGCTCAAAAACTCCTCCTCACAACTACACATGTTGGGAGATTTTGTATATCTTTTTTTTCTTAATTCATTTGACCTTGAAATGTAGAGCACATATTATCAACATAGAGATGACTTCACAAAAAAAAATTCATAGTAAGAAACCAATTTTTCAGCTCTTGGGAGGGTGTCAAAGTTGGCAATTGTGAAAAATTTCTCAAAACTACACTTGTTGGGAGATTTCAAATATCTTCTTAAGAAAAAAAAAATTTTACCTTGAAAATTTTTATACATATTAAAAACATAGATATTGTTTCATGACAAAAATTTCATGGCAAAAAAAGAAAATTCAATATTTGGGAGGCTGTCAAAATTGGCAGCAGTGAAAAAATTTCCACAGCTACCAATGTTGGTAGATTTTGAATAACTTTTTTTTGGTTAATGTTTTGGCCTTGAAATTTGGCATATATATAATCAACTTAAAGATAATGTTGTGGTAAAAATTTCGTGGTAAAATACCAATTTTTGAGCTCTCGAGAGGCTTTCAAAGTTGGCAGTACTGAAATTTTTCTCACTGCGGATTCAAAAACGACATTTTGATTGGTACCCCACTGTACATGGCAATCATCTAGGACAAAGGAGACCATTTCGCAATTGCCCCTCACATAATACTCCTTGTCTTCCCACCCTCTTCACCAAAGTTCTACAAACCTTCTCTTTTAGTCCAATGACTAATGTTTTGACATATTAAAATTGGAGAAACGGATCCTATGATAATCTCTAATGTGGTTGTCCAAATAGAAGCCTTTCAAGTAACACATGTGCTAGTTTTGGTGGAGGTTAATTTCTTTTTTGATATTTTGTTGTTTAGTGTGGAACATTGACTTGCAATTTATGACACCATATGCTTTTAAACAACAAATGTTCAAGAATTTCAAGAACCCTACCGCACAAGAATTCATAGATGAGTATTCCAAAGTTCATGGAAATGTTGAAATATGGCAAAAATCATGAACTCAAGACAATACTTTTAATAACCTGAATTGTTGGTCATTATATCAGTATCCAAATTCATGTGGGTTGGGTGTTGAAGTTTTATTAAAGGCGCCAATTTGCAAGAGTGGTGCAATATCTTTATAATATTCCACCTTGGAAGAACAATGATTTTCATGGAGGTATAAGAACCACAATTAAGATGCCATCTTAGGGAGCTTTGGTTGTCAGCAATGATTCTTTTCCTGCAACTAAATAGCTGCCTTGTTTTTATGTTTCTCGTCAAATTATACTGTTAGTGTATGAGTTGTAACATTCTTACAATAATCTCTTGTGTAGCATGTGATTGTATTGTACATCTGATAGGTGCCTAGTTCAAGTAGCATTTGCCATTGTACATAAGTACAAATCATTGCCTGTGTGGGCCATACTTGGTGCACCATTATGTATTTGTCACATTATTTCCTGTGTCATGAAGTCCCTATGTTGTCAACCTTGGCAGATGTTGCTAAATTATATGATGTTCATGTTTACAAAGATGAATCCTCCATTGTCTCAAATCATGAAAAGTGAAGCCAAAAGAAGAAAACCGTATGTGCATGAAGAAGATCAACATTCACCAGTTCACACTTCAGTTGAGAAAAAGATGACATAAAAAAAAGTATTTGTCCAAAAAATCATACACTAAACCAATTATGCAAACACCAATTTTATTTTGTAGTATAGTTCCATGAGTCAGAGGGAAATTCCATTTCATAGCAATGCATTAGTTGATAGACAAAGTGCATTAAGAAAATACCTTTGCCAAAGATATGAATATTCATGGAAAACTTTAACAACGAATAATAAAATGACACGCATGCCACTTTAAGTATTGAATGCATAATTTCGTGAAACTTGCACTTGTGACACTATCCACTCTATGTACACACACTACACTATTATAATTATGTTACTATTATGTATATTTGATATTTCCACTTGACAAATATTGCATTGACTTTTAGTCAATTTTGTTCGAAAAATAGCTTTTCAATTACTTTTCTTTGAATATTAAGTGACCTACATTTTGTATGGATATTCCAACATTTTTTGGGGTTATTCAAGGATCAAACATGAGCCAAAGACCTTTCATTTTGAATCCTCAATCTAGTCTTTAAACCTATAAAAATAATTCTATAGTTATTTGTCTCAATTCCTTCAAAAGTAAAAAATTTTATAGGCTCACAAACTCATGGTCATAGATTCACACTCCTAAGCTCACTTATTAATAGCAACCCTCACTCACATTCTAACAATTTTGCAACCATTGCAAATCCTAGTGTACAACACAATGTATTTTGAGTAGTTTGAGCCAACATTCATGTTCACCAACAAGCACCTTCAAGTCCATGGCAAATATATTGTGATCCACTCAAACTCCATTGATTTTATTGAGGTGACTATTGAAGGCCTTTGTGAAACTTGTTCCTTTGAGGTGAAGGAGTGGTTGGGAATGGCTTCATACTACACTTGACTTTGCATTTTGATCCTTTTAGCATAATAAGTATACTAATTTATAAAACATGATGACCTTTACTATTTCTAAAAATTCTAAAAATTTATGTTTCTATTATTCAAAAAAATATGAAAATCAATTTAATTTTTTTTGTTGCATATTTAACTATAGTATCTTGCATTAGAATAGTAGAAAAATGTATGGAATAAAAATCTCAAAAGCTTTGTCTATATAGATTGCAAGATATCTATGTTTAAAGTGAAAATAAACAAATTTGACTTTGAACCTCTCTAACTTCACTTTTTTGCACTATAGAGTTCAAACTAAAAAAAAAATAATCTTGAAAATTGAAATTGAGGGTAAAGAAAAAAAATTTACTTAATTTTTATTCTTAAATTTTTTGTTAAGCAGATGTAGATATACAATAGATAGAAAAACTAAATTGTTGATATCTCTAAGATGAAATTAGAATACATTAATTCCAGTAGTAAGACTGCTTTAGAATAAGAGGAGTTTTTGGCTTGTGGGAGATTGTGTTGGAGCTGTTCCTTGAAATTGTTCCCAATGTTGTAAACCAGGGTTGCTATTTTGTGAGCCTGTGAGCATGAGCTTGTGAGCCTGTGAGCCTAGGATTTTTTTGGTGAAAATTTGATAATTATTTTATAATTGTGAATTTTGATGCCATGGAAAATTTGGTTGGAATTTGATGGGGAACCTATAACCGTGGACTTCATGAAATTAGAAGAGTAAGATGTAAAGTCCAAAAAATGGGAATCTTTTTGCAATATTCTATATTTTAAAAAAATTGCATCAACAACTGATAAATATAAGAAAGAAAAGGAATCTACAACTTAAGAATTCTAGATCTATATGGTAGAACCACCTATTTCTGTCCAAGGATCCATATCTAACCTATAGGATGTGGCTATTTCCAACCAAGGCTAGAAGAAGTTTACAATCAAAGTTTGGAATGTACTATTCCTCTATTTTCAAGGTTGGGACTACTAAATCATGACACATGTCTCAAAGTATCATAAAGTGTAAGAGAAGTACCAATTAGGAAAGTAGTCTTGATTATAATCCAAATTAGAAGACTCTAGACATTGTCTATGCATTCAAATCACTTTTTGGCTTCCGAAAATCATAGTAATTTCAATTTTAGAAATAAAATTATGGAAAATTCGCAATCTCCATCCCTCCTATCTTGCTAACTGGAAAAAATTTGCATACCTTCATATTCCTCATGATCTGTTCTAGAATTTCTTACATGATTGAATATAGAAAAACAAAAACAAATAAAATATAAGAAGAAAAATCATGTAGATGATGTAGACATAGATTGAGAAAGGTCACTACTGTCAGTCGATGATGTGGTTGCTCACTCTACAGTTGTAACATCTACATATTGTAGAACTCTAGGGTCTAAAGTGCTATACTTTTCCTTTATAGGAATATCTTCCTCTAAAGCCAAAGCTGACGCTAAAGCCGTTGCATATGGAGGCAATATGTATGACTTCTCTGGACTTGGAAAAAATCCCAGTAAAGTGAAGAATGGCCGATTAGTGGTTTGCTTAGAAATCATGCTGCCAATAGAAAAACATAAAATTAGAAATGAACAAAGTGTATTATGCATTTATATACAAAGATGTAACAAGTATGTAATTGTAATGGTTTAGATGACATTTTACAACCTCAAATAAATATGCAAGATAAATATAGACTTACTTACTGAAACGTGATTTCTTCACAATGTGAGGAACTAGAACATTCTCTGCATCTGGATCATCTGCAAGTACTGGAACTGCCGCAGATGATGGTGAAGCAAGGGGCCCTACTCGAATCATTGGAGCTAAAACCGAATTGAAGATTGCTTTGTCCTCTTCAAGGGCAATGATGTGTCTGCTTAGGATACGGCAAGCATTGATAGATGCCCCTAAGAAATAGATAAATGAAAAAAAATTTATTAGAAATTTCAGGTAGGAAAGAAGAAACTCTTCAAGTCAACTTAAAAAATTATATACATATAAGGTTTTGAAACCAACTAGTTGCAGCTGTGCAGTCGATGACAATATCGCTTGGAAGTGATGAGGCTTCAATTAGCATTTGAAGGAAACGAGGGTCCTTCTCCCGAGCCCCTCTCCAAGGCCTACCGGTGTTATCCATCGTCAAAGTTTCTTTTTTGATGTAGTTTTGAAGAATGTCGTCCACCGCAAGATCCACCCCTAGCTCCCTTAGTTTAGGGCATGATTGGAATTGGAACTTAGAAGGTCCGACATTGGTGAAGTTCCTAACAAACAAAACAATTCCAAATCTTTGTGTCTGCAAAATCAAATAAGTTCCAAGACATTAGAAAGGACTTCAGAAAACCTTTTAAATTTCAATCAAATAAAAATACAAAAAGATTTCATAACATTACTTTGACAACAAATCATTTTCAATGCTTACTCTAAAGAATAAAAAAAAATAACATACACGGTTTACACTCATAAGACATTACATTTATGTACATCAAATAATATAAAGAACCATTGTAAGTTGATAATAGCATACCGTGGAAGTAGAGGAAGTAGATGAGGCAAGATGAAGGCGGTTCATTCCCCACCAATCCTTCTTCTTCTAAAAGCTATAAGATGCTGCATGCCCTAAGATGTTGGCTCTAATCTTGGGATTCCGAGAGTGAATGATGATAAGAGCTCCATCATCGTGAATGTGACCATCTGCATATTCAAAAACCTCTCCAAGCCAAGTAGGTGAATCTGTATTCCACTTAAGAATATCAGTAGGGGGTAAAGACAAGTTTGGAACTCACAAACCCTCAGGCATGTCTGCAATCATCAAGTCCAAGCAAGGCTTCACACTTATAACTCCTTTAAAGAATTTCTCCTTAGACCCTTTGTTCTGCAAGAAATTTCACACATTTAGTAAAGAAAAGAATGAAAGAATGAAATGAAACTCAAGAATTAAATATAAGTGATAGTATATTACAAACCTGGTCAATGAAGTGTAGAATATCATGGTACGCTTGAGGTAAAGGATCATCTAGTACATCTGCAAGGGAAGAGTTCACAATAAACTCTTTGATAGTAATCTCTGAGTCATCAAGAAACTCTACTGCTGAAGGGCCATGTATCATGCCATCTTCACCCAAAGACATATACTCAACATCACGTTTAGTGCCTCGAGAACTAGACCGTTGGTGCTGTGAGCCCTCATCAATTGTAGATGGAGGTGGAGGTTGATGCTTAGAACCCTTTCCCTTTGATTTGGTAGTTGAAGTTGCCTTCCTTGAGTCATCCTGTTTCTTACCCTTCTTCACCACTCTCTTCTTCGCCTTCTCTACTGCCTCTGAGTTCTTTAGAGCTATCTTTTTATCTAACTCATCCCGCTTCTTCATGGCAATGGCTTTGGCATCAGCATCCAAACCTGCAAACTCATCAAATTCAGGCACAAGCTGATGAGAGTTGATGGATCGTTTGAAGTGCTCCTCTGGCATTGGTGTGAATTCCGGTGGACAATCAAGGTACCATGCACCCGACTTCAAATGAGCACTTGTCCACCACTTCAGTTGAGGAACTAAGAACATACAATGATCGGAATTCACATCCAACCAAGTCTCTAGAAATGGCGGAAGATCTCGCTTCGCTATAGTTCCTTTGGGCAGCAACTCAAATTTAAAGTACCTATAAAAAAAGAAATCAACCATGTTCCAAAATCAGTATCACATAGCTTAAATACAATTTCAGTCCAGAAAACAACAAAGGCAAATATTAATTGGATTCTTACCGATAGACAACACGTTTGACAGCAAGGTCAGAGCCCTTATGCTTCCTAAAATCATCAGACTTCTTGAATACATCATGTCCCCGAAAATACATCAAAAAGGCATAATCCCAAACTCGAATCCTTTAGCCCTCTATGTACTCAACAATGGACTCAGGCTCTTGTGGAGAATCCATATTCACCATCAGGTAGTCCTTCTTCACAAAGTTGTCGAACATTTCAGATTCCACCTCTTCAATCTGCAAAGGAAACAAAATCAATATGAAAAAAGAATATCATACATAGTACTACTTGTAAGACCAATCGGGACAACAATCGTCATATTAAGAACTCATTTTTTATACAATATATAGTTGCACGTACCCCAACATACCAACATGCCTTTCCTAGAAAGGATTTCAACTCGTTCTCTCCAACTGGTTTCATTGGAAACCTTCGTGCCTCTCTAGTCTGAATTGATGAATTCCACCATCGAAGCCACTTGACCTTTTGCTCTGCCTTCACATTGCACGTTGCAATTAATTGAAGCTTCTCCAACGTCATTTCTGGATTGATGTTGGAGCTCCAATGACGTTCAATCTATATAATGAGGAAGTAAAAAAATTAGACCTAATCAAATACTTGAAAAAGAAGAACTAAGAGTTCAAAGCTATATTTTTCATACCTCTTGTAGCCACTCGGCACCAAGACTTGGATTAGCAACAGCCACAAGCTTTCCCATCTTCTGGATCAATTCAGAGGCCTTGTCTTTACTGCCAATCCTCATTGCTTCGCAGATGTCATCCAATGACTGTTCTTCCTCTGGTGTTTCTTCTTTATAAACACGCGTTGCAGTATCAGCTGCCGTTGATATCTCATATTGCCAAAGAAAAATATCAGAGAATTAAAAAAGATGACAACAATATAAAGATAATGATAAGAGCAAGTACAAACAATAAGGAAAAAAGTTAATCAAGCAAAAGAATGAAAAGAAAAATTACCTGAAAAATGAAGGAAGTAAAAACCTCAATCGACATTGAGTACCAACTCTTCCGAAGGTTTTGCTTACATTGTGCAATTTCAGAGCGGCTTAAGTGCTCTGAGAACTTTTCTATCGGTTGAACTCCGTATTTGCGAACACGGTATAATGTATGAACCAAACTCGTCTTGATAAATGAGTTCTCAGTCTGCCTGAAATCAAACATTAAACATAATCAGTGAATACAAAGAATATAAGAAAACAATCAAATAACTTTTCAAAAAAGAAAAGGACTTGGGATTAAACATACTTATTTATATCATACATTGCGTGCATGGCAATTCCAATTTTTCCCTTGATCTTGAGTATGATAGAATCCACCGAATAATGCCACTCCATTTCAGTATTGTGGTGCCATGAAATGTAAGATCTCCAAGCGAGAAGTCGATGGTTCCCATCACATACAAAAAACTTTGAGTTCTGAAGATGTTGCAAACTAGGAGTACTATTTAAATAAACGTTGAATAGGTCATTTTTGGCATTCCACAGTGGACCCCAAGATTGTTTCTCTGCGTCTGTATATTGCTCTTCTTCACCTTGCTCATTAGTAACGGACACATAAAAGACAGCTGAACCATCCATGTAACCATTTACAAACTGTTCTCCAATTTTGTAAGATCACACTGCAATACTGGCCTGACCATTGGCATAACAACCATTCGACACAAGGGAATTGTCTGGCGTGAAATGGAATGGGGCTTCAATCGCAAATCAGAAATGGATGAAACAGAGTTCACTTTCTGCGATTTCCTAAGAGTATCTTTAGTGATACTTTCAATGACTTCAGCTATCGCAACTTGAGCCAAGCTCCCCTCCATTTCTTCAATCTCGGAAACATCAGTTCTCTCCAACTCTTGAGTTTCCAATGGATTTGTCACAACAATTGGAATCTATACAGGAATCAAAACAAAATGTTGTAATCATATGACCGAATTGCAAAACACTAATGAAACAACATAACTTCGGTAACACCCCTCGACCCCGAATGGTAGATATTGGCTAATAATGGGTGTTCAGCATAGCCCAAATTTTTTTATTTGGTTTAAAAAATGAATACTAAAATAATCAAAAGAAGACTAATGAGAAGTGATCTCCCGTATTACAACATAAAAAATCAACAATTAACCCCTAAAGGACCAAGGTCATTTTTCTGTCAAAAACCACTCAAAACTGTCATTTCTGCTGCAATCATCCAAGAAACTAAAAAAAATACTTGTTTCTAAATGTTACCGTAGAATCTTGTACTTTACTTTTTTGAGATCATGTGGTAAAAATTTCATGAAGTTTGACCGTACGGATTAGAAGATATTACCATTCAAAGTTGGAAAAAAAGTTTTTTTGGATGCTGCCCTGTAATTTCAGCTGACTTTGACCATTGCTATAGGAAAAAATTTGCTCTACACAGAGTTGAGGTTTAATTCTTCTATATAGGAAAACATGTTAGGTATGTGTGGAACAATTTTCAAATGAATTAAAGATGTATAGCATATCAAAAAAATTTGTAGAATGCAAGAAGGTCCAGAAAAGTGCATATGCACTAGTTCAAATTCAAATTTTTTTTTACACTTCAAAAATTCAAAATCTGGAAATCTGATCGGTGAATACCAAGACATATCATTTTTATACAGAACCGAAATTTTGTAAAAAATTTAAAAATTAGTTAAGGCTACAAAAAGGAAAAATGAGTGCACAACTCAAAATTTGGCTTGGTCTGTTGGAGAGGATGGGTGCAAGGTGGGTAGCCCGGGTCCCTCCCATGGACAAGGGGTGACTAAGCTATGTTAGATGGCGTCTGACTAGCTTGTGGCCCTCCTCTTCCAATCACGTAGGACTGCTCCCCTCTCTCTGACTATGTTGTCAGCACCGGTCAAGATCTCCACCCGCACCTTTGCAGCCCCAACTCCTGCCCACTCACATTGCCCTCCAAGTATGCAACAGGCTGTGAGTGGCCAGAGGCCTTGCCCAAACTGCCCCTCCTCCCCCATTTTATACAAAAAAGTTCATAACTTCTCACTCATAGATCGAAATGACTAAAAAATTATATTCCCATGTAGCTCTCTTGATTCTTCACCTTCCATAAATTTTTTAGAAAATCTTACATACTTGTACATCCGCAAGTACATGCCCGAAATCCCATTTGTCCCCCGAAGGGACAATGGTCCTTTAGGGGTTAAGGGGAGAGAGAGTATTGGAAATTCTAAATCCACAAGCTAAAATTCAATAGTTAACTTGGTGTATTTCACAATGGTAGAATTTCTTGTGATCAATTCATAGTCTTACAATTCTAGCCTCGACGCCGAGAGTAAGGTACAGTTCACTAATTTAGAAAGAGAAATATGAACCTAAGCAATGGAATCATAGTTGGACATTCCTATATGATTACAACTCTAACTGTTCAGTATAACAAAAATAGAAATGTTGCAAATATCAAGCACACTGTGTTAAGTAACATAGTTTTGAAAAATGAGAAATTTACATATTAGTCCTCTGGATTTGGGAACATAAACTTTGTATACTACTATAATTACTAACTTGTTGGATCACACTTCACACCTACATTCGTCATTGAGAGGAAGTTTTCACTGTATCCACAATGAAAAAAAGAATCAAATTGATCTATGAAACTACAAAATTAAGAAAATATTGACACCAATAACACAAACAAAATATCAAAACTATAGATGTTCAAGCCTACCCTCGGCCCCGAGAGAAAGTTTTCAGTGTACTTGCGTTGATGAAAAAAATGAAATTGAATTGTGACAACTAGAAAAACAAAGTCACTTTAAAACTAATTATATAACGAGCTTATCAAGTCCGCAGAGGCTCATGCCTTCCCTCGGCGCCGAAGGCGCTTATTGCCTAAACTTTAGGTAATGATAATCCTGATACAATATATCAAATCCTAATTAGCTTCATCAGATTATAGGCTGAAAAGCAAAATTAGCGTCGTAATATTGATTATCTTTATGATTCGTTGTAATTTCAGCACTAAAGGAGGTATTTGCACACCGATAATTAGAAATTATATTCAAAATTCACGATAAGGAGTCAGGTTCTAAGCGAAATACATTTGAATCGATCTCCTATACCTAATGAAAAAAGCTGCTTCTAGATGAAGAAAATTTCCATGACTATTTCCACATGGATCAAGTCTTCACTATTGAGACTACCGAGAGAATGATTTGACCCTACAGGACTGATTAATCCGTGCAAAGTAAGGGATCTGGGGAGAGTGCATAGGTACTAAAATTCTAACGCAAAGAATCAATGATCTAATCCATAGATCCCAGAGATCATGCTCTTGCAATCTAGTGTTCACCTGCTCGTCAGACGCTTCAAGCATTTGGTGCTGAAGGTAGTTCTGGGATGGCACCACTGAGCCCAAGTCCAAAAGTACACTCTTGCACGTTCTTAGATTTTACATCGACATGAAGTATCTAAGCATCATTCTCACCTTGTTAAGTGTAGGCAAAGATGGAAATCTTGCATTTACGTGTGCTACCTCTGGCTGCCATCGAAATTTCCACCAACGCATTGTACTATTCGAGGGGGAGGAGCAATAGCTCGCGATTCAAGCAAAACGAGAGAAAGAAGAAGGAGGTATCAATTACTACACGCAAATCAGACTGTCCGCAAGAAGGGTCCTCTTCCTCATATTCGAGCCCTGTCATTGCAAATCAGACTGTCCGCAAGAAGGGCCCTCTTCTTCAGATTCGAGCCCTGTCATCACTGTGGAGAAACGAGAAATTCAATCCTGATTAGCTGACTCCTTCACAAGCACGCCCATTTGGTGCCATCGGTAACCAGCCCTTGAAAAACTCAATCACCCTATATTCAGATGCTTGTGCGATGCATATCTGTGCCTCTGTGGTAGTGCTCCGAGGAAACTATACGAGCATCCCAAGATCATGCAATCCCGAGTTCACCTGGTCGTCCTAGGCTGCATGCATTCGGTGCTGAGGGTGAGGTGGTAGCCACCGAAGTCTCGCCAGGTTTGCATGTACTCGGCGCTGAGAGTGGGGTGGCACTGACTCAAGTCTCGCCAGAAACGCAATGCAAGTATCCTGGATTTTCCAATTCGGTGAAACATGATCTGAATCGATCAGGGACGACTAAAGCGTTACTCATACTTCTGTTCTTCAGGAACCTGATTGGGCTATTCAAGTTCCTGGATCATTATCTGGCTTCCGATGCATCGGCTTACTGGATCGTCCTCTGGCTTCGGGCAGGTACAAATCGAAATCTGGGGAATATTCTCAATCAAGCACGAGCCTGATCTGGTCTAGCCTGATCTAGTTGACATCGAACTAGGACTCTAATCGGCGCCGAGGGCCACCCACCGCAAATCCAGGAGTGAAAAACCAGATTGTCGGTCCATCAGAATCTACTGCGCCGCACCACCTGTACTAATAAGATTTCATGAACTTATCGTGATTTGGTTGAACTACTGAACGGACTGATCTATATTTCGAAGGACCACAGTACATCGATCCAAACCTACAACGCCTCAAGGCGGGAGACATCAAAACTTATGAACTTAGCATCCAGGCCAGGAAGCGTGTGGAGACGAAGATGTTTAGCCCTGGGGATCCAGGAAAATCTCGAGAAGCACGCACGCAGGGAGGAACGTTCATACTCTAAAACCTGTAATCGACAGGAATTACGGCATGGCGTCACATCAGTGGCATGGCGTCAGGTATCGATCTGTGTGCGACCTACACTACTCGAATTGAGGCCTCTCCATCCTACAGTACAACTTCGAATCCAAGTGTGAGTATCCTTCGGTGCCGAAGGTACCCTCGACCGGATTGGAGCGGGAGAAAAATCTGTTTTGAGCTACTCAATTTCAGCTCAAGCATATCAAAATCTCTTCATTACGAAAGCATGATTAAATGAAAAATACAGGAGCCGAACCCATTGTGTCAAGCGGGGCCTCAGATTATGAGATTTGAGAAGGAACGCACCTGCTGACTAGCGGCAGCTTCAGGTGATGCATTCTTAGCCGGAATTTCAACCTCAGCTATCCCTTCACCACGCTCCTCACTCCCGCTCCCATCGCCCTCAGTAGCTTGTCCAACGGTTGTTGCACTTCGAGTTACCTGCCGCTTCTTCATCGCAAGCTCTTCTGGTACAAGCGTGGAGAAAAAACTCAGAGCTAAGTCAAGATGAACCAGTTGGTTTTGAATAACCCGGAGATATTAAGGTTAGGGTCTCCATACCTTCGATCTGTTGAAGTTTCAGCCCAAGACTAGCTACTACGAAGTGAAGAGAGCTGTCGACGAAGATAACAAATATAGTATAAACGAAACAAAACAGCCTGAACGAATCGTAGGTAGTAACCCTAGGGAGATTAGTTTTAGGGTTTCTACACTAGGATTCCTAATGCCTATTATGTTCTACTAAGAAAGTACATGCTTTGTTGTAATTCTAGTTTTGGTTGTGTATAGGTGAGAATGATTATTTCTTTACATAAATTTATATCACATGAAACACTATTAAATTAGTTAGAAGTTTTGAGTAATGTGGAAAATTCATTCTAGTGGAGTTTTGATTGACAAGTTCCTAATAGGACAAGTTGAGAGCTCTTAGTGTGTTATAAGGAGGTGAAGTAAAATGGGCAATTTTGCAATATGTGTTGTTTTGATGACTAGTGAATTTAATATTTTACCATTTAGTTTTAATTCTGGGGAGCTCTAGGACATTATTTAAGAAATATAGAAGTTCAGATGATAAAGGCCTTCAGAATTGCCTACGTCTTTAACTGTCTAATTTTTCTAAATTTGATTAGGATTAGGGAGAAGAAACATGATTAAATCTCTGGACATAGGCTCTAGAAAGGATTGCATTTACCACAGTCAATCTTATATTTTGATTATTTATACAAATTTTGCATACTATATTATATATTATTATATATTAACCCTTGAAATGTATACCATTTATTAATTAAGGATAAACGTTTGTTACAATATTCTTATATATGTATAGTTCATTTAGGATGACCTATTCATACTCTATGTTTTGTGTACTACTAGAATATACAACTTCAATTTAGTTTAAGTGGGGTAATTCTAGCAAATAGATCATCCAATTGCAACTAGTTTTTTTCTTTTTGGAACAAACGAAATGAAATTTCATGCAAAGGGAAAATAACATACGCAAGCGGCCTGGCGGAGCTCACAACACAATTGCAACTAGTTTGATATCCCAGTGAGGTGGCCTATATTCTTAATGTCAATTAGCCATACACAAGTTTTTAATATAGCTAAAGTAATCGAGGATAATACTTAGTGTCTACAAGTACATCAGTCACTTGCTATTGGAACATAGATCCTAATCCTAAAATGAAGTCCCTTTCTTATGTCCTAATCTCTATTGAATGAAACAAATATAAAGATAGAATATAATCAAAATAGATTCAATTGAGATGGTTTACTTACAAAAGAATACATGATAGCTCTTGGATTGTATAGACTTAAGTCTATCTCCTTTTCAAGCAAGTGCAATGTCTCTAGATTCTCCGTGATGTACTCTTTTTCTTCGATATCTTCGACTTCCTCCAAGTTGCTAGCACTTCCTACTAAACCTACAATCATATTCGTTGAGGCATTGAGTGCTCTCAACCGAGAGCGCTGTAACTTTTTCTGTGAAGAAAAGAAAAGTTTCTTCCTCCTCTTCCTTCTCCTCTTCACTGTGATCAATGAACTACCCTCACATGTCTCCTTTGTTGCTAGCATGAGACTAATACTATCATTTCACAATTCTATTGTAATAGAAATAGAATTCCAATATATCTATCACAGGACTTATAAGGTAATGCTAATGCTCTTGGTGGAACAAGTGCATATAAGAGATAAGTCACTTGCCTACTGAACGACACTACGACAATAAGAATTAACGGACTCAAAATTTAAATGAAGACCCAACACTCCAACAGATCTGTAAAATCTTCTTTTAGGTCTTATTTGAAATTTGCCAATCTTGGACATAATGAATATAATCGTTCGTTGTCTTTATTTATGAAATTAGAAGATGATTTTGACCTCATTAAAGGCAGATTGGATTTGGATTGTACATGAAATATAATCTAATACAATATACAACAATTTTAGGAATGACATGGTCGTTGGTTTTCAAATTATCCTTTGTTATTTGGTGAACACTCTTGATTTCACAATCAAATCAAATCCCTTAGAAAGAGTTGGGCGGTTATTTCAAATATACTAAATATAAGGTTATTAACTATGTTTTTTCCTGACAACCACCTACATTTTGGCGACTCTATGTACTACCTTTCTCATAATGATGTACAAGACAATTTCTTGCCCTTATATTATTTCCTTTTTCTACTTCTTTGTTGTCCCTGGTTGATCTAGTTTGTTTCATCTGCCTTTGATTTTTACTTCTAGTTTGTTTGTCAATGGCTTCTATCCGAGCGGATGGCCATGAAATACCTTTAGTCCTCCCTCTTGGAGAAGGGGGATTTGCCGTAATATCTTCACATCTCCTTCATGTTAGATTTGGTTTTGTTCAGTCTAGTGTCTATGTTGAAGAGGAGATTATGTCTGACTCTGGAATTTTGAAGGAGTCTCTTCATGTCCTTAAGTTAGTTGTCGATGATGGTCACGTTTGGCACCTTCCTGTGGGACAGTACAGAGCTTATGGCTTGCTTTCTCCTTTAATGGATGCCTCTAATGATGTCGTTCCTCGTCAATCGGATTATTCTACTGTCAACATGCCTCTTGTTCGACGGGATGTTAAGAATTCAGAGGAACATGACCACACTATTTTTACTACAACACTTGTTCCACTTGTACGTGTTAAACAGGAATTTGTGTCTCCTATCATAGATTTATCTAGTGAATCTGAAGGAGAGTCCCCTAGCCAACTGAGTGTACAAGAAACACATCTTCATAGAGTCCCAGACAATGTCTTGAATCCATCTCTTTATCAACATAGCACACCAAATACTAGTCCTGTTGTATCTTCTTTCTCTCGCCCGCCAATTTGTCCAAGAAGTTCAGTGCCAGTCAGTATCGTTGGTTGTCTTTGTAAGCTCTCATCTGTTCGTGGATCTAGGAACAAAATTGCTACTATAGACTTTTATTCAATTACGCATGAGAAAGTTCAATATCTTCCTCCAATCTTTGATGGAGACATCGTGTTTGAGTTGCCTTCTCTTCGACCTTCATCTTCTTCAACTGCTGCTGGAAACCTTCATAGCATGGACAAACAATATGACAGTCATGCATGGTGTCGAACAATGACATCCAATATTCACAACGAAGATGGTTTGAAGTTCCGGAAATCCTCTTGCGCGGGCCATTTGGTGTGTAACAATGCTAACTGTGACTACTTCAAGAGATCGTCAAAACGCAATGAAAGTGAGTGGTGTGGTTATACTTCTATCCCTTTCAATGTTGGTGCCAGCCCTCCGAAGGATTCTACTCTTCTTTGTAATATTTGTAAGGTTCCACTACATTGCGTTAGTATCTGTGATGCTAGAGTATATTATGTTTTTAGCGACACTATTGTCATGACCAAGGCATGCATACATTTTGGAAACCACTTGCATCCTGTGGCTTGTGGAATATGTAGAGAGTCTTTAGATACTATCATAGAGCTAATTGCTGGCGAGGTCTCTAAAACCCCGAGTGCCACTAACTCAGCCATCGTTCTAGCAGCTAATAAGTAGTTTCTAGAGAACCATCTGATACATAATGGGAATGGGCCAAAAGAGATGCTACGAGGGAAGTCCCTAGAGGATGTCATGGACAAGTTTCAAAAATTAAGTTCCTCGAACATCCGAAATACTATTTCTTCTTTTCGTAGCACTAGCAGTGGTGGGATCATAGATAGCATTATGAATATGAAACGTAATTTAAAGTTTGAATATATTCATAATAGTGTTTTTCCTGGGCAAGGAAAAGAAAAAGTATATTTGTTCAAGATGTTGGTAGAAGGATTTGGTAATGGAGTGGACCTCGTGAAGCGCATGCAACCTGGAGGAGATTTGGAGAACGCGTGGCTTATGTTTGATCACGTGAAACGCATTCAGAATTGGACAACCATGGGTTGCCACGTGTATGATACAGGATGTCAAAAGGTCATGACTATTGCAGTTTGTGACATGCAATCTGAAGACACAGAAGTACAATGCATTATGTGGAGGTCACTGAACGATGTGATGAAACGCAATGAAGTGGAAAATCCAAACTTTAAGGGCTTTATGGCTGACAGTGCACAAGCCAATTGGAATGCCGTTCGTATCCTATACGAGTCAGGAAATCCCAAGACGGAGATGGTTAATTGTGAACGCACATATCTCTTGCATTGGAGTACTTCAATGCATTGACATACATAGAAGCTCATTCAACCAGATATGCAACACCAACATACTCGTCTATGCCAACAATACAAGGAGTCCAAGACAATGGAGGAAGCGGAGACATGGTACTTAGCTATTCGATCTTGGTGGCTATCATCTAGTGCAGCCTCAGAAGATGCATTACGAGAATTGGAGTTGTGGCTAGCCTTTTGGCATTTTTGATGTCCCCAATGGGGTTGCGCCGCACAAATGGTGAGTCTTAATTTATATCCCTAATTTTCATGTTAGTTAGGAAAAGCACATTTGAATTGAAATTGTTTTGTACAAATTATAAGTAATCATTACTTGTTATAGATTTAGAGATCAAATTCTGAATGCTGTAATGTACCCCTCGGAGCCAAGGGGAAAAATGGATGCCTAGAATTGCATGTTGAGATCACTAGTTCTGGTAGTATGTGATTTATAGACTGATTCTTGAACTGAATTAAGTAGGTGTTGAACCATTGTTTGGAGCCGAGGCTTGCCTTGATGGCTTGTTATAAGATAAAAGAAACTTTAGCGTTTAGGCAATGTCTCTAAAGTTTTCATTTGTAGATGTCCAAATACTACATTGTAGGTCTCACTACAATTTTTTTCTTGTAGGGGCTGTCTGTGGAGGAAATGGCAGACTTGCCATCATGCAACTTATCTGAAACCATACATAACAAATGGTTGCAGCAATCGGATAATCGAGGTAATGATTTGTTTGTTGCCACATGTGATGACTGCATTCGAGCCTTCATGCAAATGACAAATTATCGAGCATTTTTTAAGGGCACTAGATCAAGGTTAAGGCCATCAAAGGAAGAACTCAAGTTAACAAGTGCAAGACGTAGTGGTGATCCAAAAAAGATTGCAAAGGCATTGAATGTCCTTCCTGGAGCAATTGATGTTGCCACTCGTATTCCACACTTGGAGGGAGAGGAGGTTTTTGGTAGTAGTAAGCGGAAGCTTGACCTTCCCATTGGTTCAGATGGCGACTCTCATCGTTTAGATAAGGTCAATTTCTCTCAACCTCGAGTCATGTTGAGATCAACACGTACACCAACAGAGGCCTTCAACGAAGCAAATACATTGGCTTCCCCTGAGCATTTACCACATGTGACTACCGCATTGGAGAGTGATTGCAATACTTCTGAATGGCATATTGCAAGACTATCCCACAAGTCAAGCTGCAAATGTCATGCCCAACAGCGAGGATCAAACATTCGATGTGTTGCCAAAATTGCAAAGGGCTCCAAAGGTACTCCAGCTCCAACATACCATGGTAGAAAGAAGCAATATGGTGGAAACAAGGAAATCATGACAAATTTTTGGTTCTGCCCAGATGATATTCATCAATGTGTTAAGGGCTTGAAACGTGCTTGGGTAATTGATTGGCCTCAAGTTCCAGATGTATGGCCTGTACTGACCAGTACAAATTTGACTCGCCAAGAAACACTTCTATTGCAAGAAGCAGGATTTCAGCTTCAAGATCGACCACCTATGTCACCTTGACGTTTATTTACAATGTCTAATGTTTTTGAAGCGGTCTTCTATGACCAACCCATTCTTTTACACGTTGATAGCTATCCATCTACTCGAAAAAACAAACCTATTAGACGTATTGCAAACGCTCCTACTATAGAGCATTGCAATAAATGGAAAAGTGCTGGGAATGTGAAAAGAACTATTTTGGGAGTTACTATGCTCCCCTTTCCTGGACTAGAAGCCATTATATCTCTTCAGTTTGGAACAGAACCCAAGCAAAAAGTTTACCGAATCACACTTGGTATGTACTCGGAGTACACAAGTCCTAATTTTGTGGACATGGCTGTCTCTGCAATCGGTGGGCGCCATCAGTATGTGAATTGCAAACATCTTTATTATTTATTTCGCTATTTCTGCAAAATGAACCTTGTGGAAGACAAGTTCATTCATTCTCCAAGTTTCAGTTTCAATGAAGTGAAGTGCCTCCTCATTAAGGCGGGTATCATCAACATTCCAGATGCGAATCTTCATCACACTTAGAAGTCGAAGAATCTAGGGGAGCTGAGAATTTTAGTATGAAATACTTTAGCTTTACCTTATATGTATTTAATTAGGTCTACTATTATTTTTTTATTTTTAGACAAATATTGATGTTTGACAGAATTTTCTATATGGCCTTATTTTTGTTACTATTCATCATGTAAACTTTTTCAAACCTTTTATACAATGCAATCTTACGATTCTATACACATTTTCAAAAATATCAACACTAACATAGATAATATAGTTCCATGATCATAGGTCCATGGTCATAGGTCTATAGAAATACATTATGTGATATTTAAATAAATTTAAAAAGCTGCAAAAATTGTATGGATATTTGATTTTTTTACTTAAAAATTGAGTTCAATATTGTATTTTCTATTTACTGGGCTCTCTGCTCACAGAATCCCTGCTCTACGCTCACAGGCTCACAAAATAGCACCGCTGTGTTGTAGACTAGGTTAACTACCTATTATTGCTTTGAATTTTCAAAACTAAAAAAAATTAAAAAGAATTCCAAAAATTTCAGAATTTATTAAATTAAAAAATGATTTAATAACAAATAAATAAATATTTTTTAGTTATTTAATAACTAATGAAAATTAATAATTATTTAATATTATCTAATATAGTAGTTGCTCAAGCATGTCAAATTGTTAATGTGGCAACATTCCAAGCATTTCCACAATGTTTTCAACATTTAGGAACTTGTAGCCTTCCAAAGGCTCAAGTCTCTCCTAAATCCTAATGCAAGAATATAGTTAAACCCTTTAAAAAATTTTGGAAAAATTATAAAAGTTGAGTTCGAAAATAAATTCAATATATTATTTTTTCAAGAAAATACTATGTTCACCTAAAAAATAAGATACTCTATTATTTTCACATCACCAATTCAAAAGAAATGAATAATAAATTACTATGTAGACAAATATGCAATCAATAAAGAAAAATCTGATTTAATTTCAAACTTTTGTACATTCTTTTATGCTTTAGAAGGTTGAAATTGTACATAGATTTTTCTCCTAAGCACCAATTAAATGAAATTTATATTTACAAAAAACTAATTTTTTTTATCTTGAATAAATTTCAAAAAATTACTACAAAAGTTGAAAATGTAAGTGCCTATACAAAATCCATTTTATCCTCAAAGAGCCAATGGTCCTCTTAGAATTAATATTTTGATTTGAATTTTAGAATTTTATTTGTTTTATATTGTGTTTGTACGAATTTTTATTTTCATATTGGGTGGAGAGATTCAAACTTAGAAATTCAAAGTAATTTTGATGGTGAAGAATCTTAGTAGCAAGAGGTATTAAAAATTTGCCTTCACACAATCTTTGACAATGTTTGAAAAAAATGTATAGATATTGGCCCAAACGCTATTTTGATGAACTTCAACAATATAGACAATTTTTCTATGAAAAAAAAATAAAGACACTAAATGAGAAAATGTTATAGTGAAGTGGTTAGTACAAAGATCATTGTTTTTTTTATAATAGCTTAGGGGTCCTTGCAAGAAACACCTATACTATTTGTTGCGTTTCGTCACGCCCTAGTTTTTGATTTTTTTTTTGGGCCACAAATTTTGTGTTTTAGGTCCAAATGACTCAAAATTTATAAGGAAGCTACACATAGCTATTATGTATCTAAAATGAATTTAAGAGATTTTTCAAAAATAATTTATTATTTTTAAATAGCCCCAAAAACTTCTCACAGTATTTGATTTAAGGGTTTTTAAGCACCCCATATCTCCAAAAAAAAGAATTTTGACCTAAAATTTGGAGAAGATGGTCTCTTAATAGACTTATAGCTATTATCCAAAGTAATTCTAAAAATATTTATTTTTATGTGTTGTAGAAGTCCACAAAAAGAGCTTCATTCTGCATTTTTTTCCAAAGGATAAAGCATTATTTTGGTGAATTTTTTGGTCAAATCTCATCACCAAATTTTTTTTTCAAATTTTGTATTTTTATGTATTTTTTTAAGAAAAATCCTATTTTTTACAAATTAAAATGCCCGGGGAGGACACTTCTTGTGTATTTGGGGGACCCACGTGCGGCGGTGGGAGATTTTTAGGGGGGCTATCAATTACTTGTAATCATTACTTGGCAACATTAAAAGAGCCCCTATTTTACCATAAAGCGGAAAAATCAGCCATATTATCATCCTTATTTTATTTTTAAAACACTTTGCCTTTTTAATGTCCCCTATTTTATATATAAATTTCTTATAAATTTTACCCAAGATTATTTAAATGTACCCTATCTTCCGCCGCACGTAGGTTATTAAAAAATAGGAAGTGTCCTCCCCTAGTTAAAATGTCACAAGGTGTATTTTCTTCATCAGAATTCTATGATAATCCTATGTTCAAAGTTCTAGCGAAGAAAATACACCTAGTAACATTTTAATTTGTAGGATTTTTTTATTTAAAATACATAAAAATATATAATTTGAAAAAACTTTTTGGTGATGAGATTTGACCAAAAAACTCACCAAAATAATGTTTTATACCTTTGGAAAAAAATGCAGAATGAAGCTCTTTTTGTAGACTTCTACAACACATAAAAATAAATATTTTTATAATAACTTTGGATAGTAGCTCTCAGTCATTAAGAAACCATCCTCTCCAAATTTTAGGTCAAAATTCTTTTTTTTGGAGATACGGGGTGCTGAAAACCCTTAAATCAAGTATTATGAGAAATTTTCGGGGCTATTTAAAAATAATAAATTATTTTTGAAAAATCTCTAAAATTCATTTTAGATACATAATAGCTATGAGTAGCTTCTCTATATGTTTTGAGTCATTTGGAGCTAAAACACAAAAGTTATAGCCAAAAAAAATTAAAAACTACAGTGTGACAAAAGGCTTTAAGTGTTTCGTGCAATGACCCTTAGCTAATTATACTTAATATTTGAATTTAATTTGACATTCAATTAATCTTAAATAAATAATAAGAATCTTAGATTTATATCTTTGACTTATATCTTCAAATTATTTTCTTCATAACTTTCTCCATACCCTAAAGTAATATATATTTGAGCATTGTTATATAATCTTTTCAAGCTTGTAGGCATTGGCTACACACACAAATATAAATATAAATATAAATGTATATAAATATAAATATATATAAATATAAATATATATAAATATAAATATATATAAATATAAATATATATAAATATAAATATATATAAATATAAATATATATAAATATAAATATATATAAATATAAATATATATAAATATAAATATATATAAATATAAATATATATAAATATAAATATATATAAATATAAATATATATAAATATAAATATATATAAATATAAATATATATAAATATAAATATATATAAATATAAATATATATAAATATAAATATATATAAATATAAATATATATAAATATAAATATATATAAATATATATATATATATAAATATAAATATATATAAATATATATATATAAATATATATATATAAATATATATAAATATATATAAATATAAATATATAAATATATATAAATATATATAAATATAAATATATATATATATAAATATATATAAATATAAATATATATAAATATATAAATATATATAAATATAAATATATATATATATATAAATATATATAAATATAAATATATATAAATATATAAATATATATAAATATAAATATATATAAATATATAAATATATATAAATATAAATATATATAAATATATAAATATATATAAATATAAATATATATAAATATATAAATATATATAAATATAAATATATATAAATATATATATATATATAAATATAAATATATATAAATATATATATATATATAAATATAAATATATATAAATATAAATATATATAAATATAAATATATATAAATATAAATATATATAAATATAAATATATATAAATATAAATATATATAAATATAAATATATATAAATATAAATATATATAAATATATATATATATATAAATATAAATATATATAAATATAAATATATATAAATATAAATATATATAAATATAAATATATATAAATATAAATATATATAAATATAAATATATATAAATATAAATATATATAAATATAAATATATATAAATATAAATATATATAAATATATATATATATATAAATATAAATATATATAAATATAAATATATATAAATATAAATATATATAAATATAAATATATATAAATATAAATATATATAAATATAAATATATATAAATATAAATATATATAAATATAAATATATATAAATATAAATATATATAAATATAAATATATATAAATATAAATATATATAAATATAAATATATATAAATATAAATATATATAAATATATATATATAAATATATATAAATATATATAAATATAAATATATAAATATATATAAATATATATAAATATAAATATATATATATATAAATATATATAAATATAAATATATATATATATATAAATATATATAAATATAAATATATATAAATATATAAATATATATAAATATAAATATATATAAATATATAAATATATATAAATATAAATATATATAAATATATAAATATATATAAATATAAATATATATAAATATATAAATATATATAAATATATAAATATATATAAATATAAATATATATAAATATATAAATATATATAAATATAAATATATATAAATATATAAATATATATAAATATAAATATATATAAATATATAAATATATATAAATATAAATATATATAAATATATATATATATATAAATATATATATATATATATATATATATAAATATATATAAATATAAATATATATAAATATAAATATATATAAATATAAATATATATAAATATAAATATATATAAATATAAATATATATAAATATAAATATATATAAATATAAATATATATAAATATAAATATATATAAATATAAATATATATAAATATAAATATATATAAATATAAATATATATAAATATAAATATATATAAATATAAATATATATAAATATAAATATATATAAATATATATATATATAAATATAAATATATATAAATATAAATATATATAAATATAAATATATATAAATATAAATATATATAAATATAAATATATATAAATATAAATATATATAAATATAAATATATATAAATATAAATATATATAAATATAAATATATATAAATATAAATATATATAAATATAAATATATATAAATATAAATATATATAAATATAAATATATATAAATATAAATATATATAAATATAAATATATATAAATATATATATATAAATATATATAAATATATATAAATATAAATATATAAATATATATAAATATAAATATATAAATATATATAAATATATATAAATATAAATATATAAATATATATAAATATATATAAATATAAATATATAAATATATATATATATATATATAAATATATATAAATATATATATATATATATATAAATATAAATATATATATATATATATATATAAATATAAATATATATATATATATATAAATATATATATATATATATAATTAAAAAAATTTGATGTGAAGAAAGATCAAACTAATGATCTGGACTATAATAAAACAATTACTAATTAATGCTGTATACCATCTCTTTGAGGTCATTAGAGATTAATCAAAGAACCAATGGAAATTTATTTTTAATAAAAATCAAACAAAGAAAGTAGAGTTGGATCTATGATCTCATAGAAGATAGGACATTCTTTTATTTTGAGTACCTCTTGTACTAATGTACCATGTATTGAATTAGTTTTACTAAACAACATTAGAACATTTTCATATTCTTCTAGTTAAATCTCAAAAAAGACTTAACCCCTAAAGGACTGAAGTCCCCTCGGGGGACACTTGGAATTTCGGGCAGACTTGTGTGACCTGAATTTTTGCTATGATTTTTTGAAACTTCTTTTTAAGATAGGAAATCAGGTTAGCTTTCCAAAAATATAATTTTTATTTCAATTGGTGCTTGGAAGCAAAAGTTATGCCATTCTAAGTCCAAAAAGCAGTTAGTGGGGCAGAAAAAAAAAAACACAAAAAAAATTATTTTTTTATTTTTTATTTTTTTTCCAGAAAGATTATGTTTTGTTCTACATTTGAAGCTTGGGTTCATTTTATTTGGACAAATAATGAGAAAGTTACGGACAATCTTGTATTTCGGGCAATTTAAGCACCTTCTTCAAAAAACAACTTATAGAATTCATTTTTGAATGCAATTTTTCAAATTTTTCAAATTTTCTTTTTTGATAGGGTTTAGGATGTTTTCAACAACAAGCTCACCTTTG
Organism: Thuidium tamariscinum; assembly: GCA_947034885.2. Taxonomy (NCBI): domain Eukaryota; kingdom Viridiplantae; phylum Streptophyta; class Bryopsida; order Hypnales; family Thuidiaceae; genus Thuidium; species Thuidium tamariscinum. The sequence goes on along the minus strand of OX344755.2, from coordinate 151,753 downwards.
GGATCATGGTTTTTCAATTACATCTTAAAGTTATTAACAACTTAGTGTTTTGTTCAATCTTGGACCTACTTCTACTTAACATTTTTTTAATGAATATAAATCAAGTAGTATTTTTTTGAAATTTTTTCCCCTAATTCTCAACTCAAATATTAAACATAAAAAATTTTAACTTTATGGTCCATAGTGCAAAAAAACTCAACAAATGGCAGTCAAAGTCATCTGAAATTGCAAGTCATAGTTCAAAATTTATTTTTTTCCAACTTTGAATGCTAATATCTTCAAATCCGTACGGTCAAACTTCATGAAATTTTTACCACATGATTTCAGACAAGTAATTTACAAGATCCTACGGTTAGATTTGAAGAAAATTGTTTTCTTTTGTTTTTTTGGGAAGAAGTAGCAAACATGGCAGTTTTGAGTGGTTTTCAAGCCAGAAAATGCCTCAGTCCTTTAGGGGTTAAATTGTATTAACTTCTAATCACCAAAAAACTTACAATCATTGGATGAAATTTGAATCTTCTGGACAATCTTGAGGGCCGTTTTGAGTATGTTCCCAAAATTGTTCTTGATATCACTAGTTGTTGTCATGCTAGCATTTACCAAAAAAATAAACAAATTAAAAAAAAATTGTAGGGGTCTTAAATGTGAAAAAAATCAAAAATCAAATTTATTACTGTGGTAGTCTCTCGACCATGTAGGATTCCTAAGATTCTATGTTCCCACGGCAATTTCTACATTCCGACGATCCAATAATTCATAGTCTTTTGGATGCCCCAAATTTCATCTAATGAAGATGGTTATCAATCAATGAAAGAACCAGTAAAAAAAATAATGAAGAAATACAAATAAAATAGAATCAATCCTAGGATTCTAGAATAGAATATGAGAATTTTTAAAAATTTAGCACCTTTTGTATTATACCTTGGATTAATCCTAAAGGACCAAACTTTGTTTTTTGACAACATAGAAATTTTAGGCAAGTATATGTAATGGAAAAGAGAATTATTAGAAATTTATTTTTTTTGAAATTTTTTGGCATAAAATGTGGATAAGGATTATCCTTCAGGCCTAAAAATTTTCATAACTTTTGACTGTGTAGTTAAAAAGGTTTTGTATGATATATTATATCTTTTTCAACTTGGGTAGTTTAGGCAGATTCAAAAAATCACTTTTTTTAGAAATAAAGATTTGAAATGGATTCTTTAGATTTATATATATATATATATATATATATAGAGAGAGAGAGAGAGAGAGAACAGATCTTTACGTTACATCTCATTTCTGAGCATTTTCTAACTCCACCATATCATCTATTATCTTGCACAAGTTTCCCTGTGTTGTCCTATGATCGTTACCCGGTTGCAAGCAGTTTAGCTGCGTATATCGACATCCAAAGTTTTGAAAAATCACACATCTGTATATCCGATCATGGAGGTGTTATTATACTCTCCATATTCCTTGCAATATAGAATCCATTCAATATGAGTTATCATTAGGTAGATCTCGTAAGAAAGCATCCACTCCTTAGAATAATACTATCCAAAATTGAGAAACTGAAAACCACCTACACAAGTGCTAGAAAACCTATATTTTATGAGGAGCTGGTCCTTGCATAACTCGTGGTAATCTAACTTAGCATAGTCTCAGATCATGTTGTGAGACCCTAGATGCTATTGATCAGTGTAGATTCAACCTGTGGCTCACGCTGTAGTTGAACCGTCATTGGTTCCGACATACACGAGTACGCTAATTTTGAGTAGAAAGTCATTCAAACCTCAAGTAGAATCTATTCATTGACATCGTTCCAGCAGAGACAAAGCAGGTTTCGCGACATATAAGGAGAACCATCCAATCGATACAAAGCAAATGTTTGAGGGAGCTGCCTCATTTGCACCCATGGCCACAAAACGAACACAAAGTCAGTTTCCGGTCGTGTGCGAGGTGTCTACAGCAGTACTCCAGTTGTCATCCTTGTCACAAACATAAGCATGAGAGCGTTAGAATGGTTTTTGTATGTATCGCTATCTTCTCTCATTGCATTCCCTCGCTGAAACAACTGAACACCTTGTTATCCATGATCGTCGAGGTGAAGTCCTCGCTCAGTTTGTCACGTAGAGCAATTTGATCGACGAGTCTTGCAGGTCGAGATGCTTCTCTTCACTAGTCCCAAGCATGAGAGAGTTCTAACTGGAGTCACGATACTGATGTTCCAGCCTAATTTCACTCCACTAGTCCCAAGCATGAGAGAGTTCTAACTGAAATCACGATACAGATGTTCCAGCCTGGTTTCACTCGTCTAGTATCTACATGCGATAAGAGCATTTGACTGATGGTTGGTAAAAACCCAAAGGTTTGTGTATGGCTTTGAGTTAGGACCCTATTCGTTAGGGTACCCTAAGTCTTCAAATTTAGTCGGAAACCGTCAGTTGGTGAAGCCCGATGAGTACCAGGCTGTGGTTACCGTTATTCTGCCACACCGCCATAAAGCTCGCCAGTGGTGCTTTATGATCCATAATAGCATCAGGGCATGTTCTACGGCATATTAATGCATTTGTAGTAATTGTATCAATGTTGGCGGATCTGGTTTAGGATCCTCCATTTTGAATTCTCTTAGATACTGATTCAGGACAAATGCTTGTCAGTGGTTGCTTCTACATGACAGCCTTGGTTTGTTCAGTGTTGCACCATGGTCATATCCACTTCCTTGGTATGGACCAATTTTCAGTATGGTGCATGTAGCTTTGAGATAGTATTTAACAAAGCGAGGAGAACTGTCTGTAATTAATCTCAATAATACTATGTCAGAGAGAGAGTAGACAGTTCGTTACACCCCAAGACTGGGCATGTTCTAACAGTGCTCAGTTACTTCGTGGTTTTCACAAGCCAGTAACTCAACTCCAATATCCAATCTATGAAGCGAGTCCTCTATTTGACTGGACATGTTTGAAACAGTCATTTGTAATCCTATTCTGTTCCTTATGATCAGGTGGGCTACAGATCAGAGAAGTATCGACAAAAAACTACATTGGTGAGGATGAGTATGCATTGCGTACTATGCAAACTAGTATAACGTGTCGATTTAAAACACATACTAGTATATCGTTTGAGGTTCCGAGTGGGTCCTCAGTCCGTATGGAGATTTCATGGTGCCAGAGCATTTTGGAGAAAATATTGAGCTTTATAACACGCAGTTATCGATGTGCTCAGACACTAAAACCAGGTAGCCTTACACACACTCACGAACGAAGCTAAACCATGACTAAGTAATCAGCAACCTAACCACTTTACAAGCCAGTTTTTGCTACTCATAAGCAATTTGAGCATAAGCAATCTCGTTTGTAGTCTCTGGAGCCATTCATTGAAGGAACTGCCTCACCTACGCCCATGCAAACAAACAAACGAAACGTGTGTTAGTTTACGTGCGTGAGGTGTTTTCAGCAGATTCCAGTTGTTATCCATGTCGCAACTCAAGCAAAAGAAAGTAAAACGAGCCTAGTTAGTAAAATGGTGTGATCCTATCCATCCTCACTTCCATCTCTCATCACGCAAAAAATCAGACCTTATTTGCCATTGGAGTGATCGTGGTGTTCGAACGCTACAGTGTTCGTGGTCCCCAACTCAAAGATGGGAAATCACGAATGTCGATCCCTTCTCGCCTGCCTTGAGTTCAGTCGTGGGATACTGCTTCAGCCAGTACCAAATGGTCTGGGTGTTCCACCAGAGTCTCCGTGTGCCATCAACCTACTACCAGAGACTGCTCAGTACTTGGTGTAGTGAGTAGAATGATAATCGATCAGGTAGCTTCGAAGTCCCTTGAGCTTCCTGAGTTTCAGGCCTAGGGCCGCCACTTCGCAAGTTGGACAGTATCCAGCTGTGCTCATAACAGCATGTAGTATCCGTTAGAGGGATACTGACCGAAGCAATAATGCTTGTCTTTGGTACTGTATGGTGCTAGCTGTAGCTATGTGTATAGCTTCTTAATGGTTGTATCGTAATGCCTTATGATCTGGTAAAGATCTGCTTTATCGCAATCCTAATGGGGGCTTTGGTTTGATTCTACCCCAGGATATAATTCCTCACTGGCAATTTCTGAACTGGCAGATCTTTGTGTTTTCATCTGACACAAAAGGTCAGTCGAGTCATGGCTCCACATGCCAAGTTTGAATTTCAGCATGTTGGTTATAGCTTAAGAGTCTGAAGAAATGCAGATGATCAAAATTGTGATCATTTTGAGGATTGTAAAAAACTATCCACAAATTTACGATTTCAGAGAGAGAGAGAGAGAGAGAGAGAGCTTTTAATCATTCCATTTTGATTAATGAGATGAAACTTACGAGGAGTTTTAGTTTGGGGGTAGTTATAGATTCCCTATTATAAAATAAACTTTGAAGTCCTTTATTTAATTCAATTCTAAATATTTTTGAAAAACAACAACATTGGATGCAAATTCTTTATTACAACATTACAATCATTGGGGTTGATATTTTTCAATTCCATAATTGAATTTTTAACAATTTAGTATTTTGAATCATTTTCTATTTCTTTCTACATACTATTTTTTCCTTATATGTTGTATGATTGAAAATGATTTGAAAATTTTCAAGCATATAACCAACTTGCCTTGAAGATTGAATCCAAAGAAGCACCACCATTTTGAAAAGAATTTCATACATATGAAATCTTGTGAAGTACAGTTGCTTGATTTGGAATAGCCAAAAGTAGGATTTTGAGCAATTCAAATATCTTATGCTAATATTTTGCAATCCTCATGGTATAAATCTAAAAGAAATTTTCAACATCATATTTAAACCACTATACTATAAGATTCTACGCTTATAATGTTATATGTGTCAAAAATGTTCTTTTTTCTAAAGTTTTGCCTTTGTATTAGAAATGACAGTTTTAGAGTGTTTTGGATAAAACATAGTCCAAGAACTTTAGATGTTAATTTAGAACAACACTATAATATTTTCATATTGTTCTAGGTAAATCTCCAAAAAGACCAAAATTATATTGCAGTCATTATTAGTGTAGACACATAAAAGTCATGATTAAATTTACATCAATCAAATGAGTAGGCCTAGAATAATCCATAAACTCATGGTTTTATTCTTCAGAGATGAAATAACATGTTTGATATTTGTCATATAACTTTCAAACTTTTTGTGAAAGAGTACAAATTATTATGGATTTCATAAGAGAAAATGCAAGAGAATTCTTAGCTATTGTGTATCATGTTTAAAAATCCTCAAAATAGAAGTAAATCATATTATAGATCATTGTAAATCATAGTCATAGTATAGATCATTATAGAATATAGAAAATTCATTTCATTCCATATATAGAAATAAAGTCATTAATTGTCAGCTTCAACCTTCACTAAAATTTTGATTTTTTTGAATTTTTCAAATTTTTGAATTTCAATAAAAACTACAGTTTTGAAGCTTGATTTAGTCAACTTTGCTCAAAACCAAAAGAAATTGTTGCATATATCAAGGGAAAAAAGTTAGAATTGTACCACTTTTTTAATAAACTATCCCTTTGGAGTCCAAATTCATGTCAAGAATTAACTATTTCATAAAAATCAACACAAAATACTATTTAGAAAAATATTTTGGAATTGAGATGCAAATGAAAGTTGTAGAGTTTGATTTCTAAAGACTCTATGCATAATTATAGTTAAATTCACCAATACTATCACCAATGCTTTTCAATAAATTTTAGAAGGAAAATTCAAAATTTCTTCTAAATTCAATTACAAGCAAAATATTGTCATTTTTTGAGTAAATTTTGTTGGAATGGATTTGAAATGAGATTATCTTGATATGATGATTTTTGGAAATTTTTGTGTCCTTTGATTAGACCTATGATATCATTTTTGCAATTCTAAGTTTGAAGTAAAGGGAATGTAATTTTGATTTCATCATCTACTTGATATACTTCCACATTTGTAATTTTGTAAAAATATGTATTCTAATAATACCAAATCCAGCCTTTGGAGAGAACAAAAATTCTATTAAACATTTCTATAAATTAAAATGACTTTCATTCAAGCTATAATGAGAAAGAAATTTCAATTTCAATCTATACAATGTTTAGAAATTGGATGTTGAAGTGCTTCAGGGCTATACCAAGTAAAATTCCCAGTAAAATTAAAATTGAAATGTCTTGAATTTGACCTCTAATTTCTAATCAACCATATACAATTGATCTAAAACTTCTCACTCATTTCTATATAGGTAGTTTAATACCTTCAACCACTTAAAAAGAAATTATTAGCAATTTTGACGATCAACTATTGAAAACTTTCATTTTTCACTAAAAAAGAAAGCTAATCATACAGTTGATTTTTGAGAGGTATTCAAAGGCATACATGTACTCTTAGTAGAAGAGTAAAGCTTGACAATTTTACATCATTTCCTAGCTTGAGTAAAGTTTGTCAATTTCACTTGATTTGAGATCAAATAAGTTACTTTTGTCCATATGCCTTGAAAATGTTTCCAATAGAAAGAGTAAAGTTTTTTTTCTAGGTTTTACCATTGAAAATTTAAACACATAAGTATTGAGTTAGAGTTATTTGCAATTTTAATGTATTAAAAAAATTTGAATTTCAATAATTGTAATGTGGATTCTATAATGTGTTTGATAGCTTTTCATGTGAAATTGAGTTACTTTTTGGAAGTGCTCCTAGTGTGTTCACACTCTCTCTAGTTGCTCATGTCACCTTCAATTCCAAAAATCTCTTATATGCAAATTTTTGAAACATTATGGGAAAAAAATAGCATACTAAAAGAAATGTACATTTCTATTGTTATAGTCTCAAAAATCTTATGCAAATTTGCACTCAAAATTGTTGTATGTACAATTAAGCAAGCTCTTTAAACATCTATATTGATAGATTTTGGGAAAAAAATTGCTTTATTGGAGAAAAATACAAACCAATGCTCTTTTTTCATAGTCAAAACACACTTGGAAAGACTTGAGTATTAGGGATTAACCCTATGACGAGGATATAACATAAATTAATTTTTGCACAAAATTAGATGAAAATCATCCATTCATCAATATACACAAAGTCTAATTGACCATCTAAAGGACACAAAACAATATTCTAAATGTCCTTCTAAAATTAACATTTCTAAGGGCTTAGCTTTATGACCTAAATGCAATGATTCTAAAAACTAAGTCTACATATTATTTAGTTTTAATGTACCATTTGTAATAAATGACCAGACCAAGTTCAAATGGGAGAACACAAATTTTTCAATATATTATGTATACTACAATCCTATGTAGATTTAAATACAAAAAACAATTTTAATTTGGAAGTAAGTGAATTATAAAGCTAACCGTCTATATAGACTAATTAAATTATTTCACCAATTTTCATAGTCCTTGAAAAAATCATCTATGCTTCATCTTTGAACCACTATGACTTCAAAATTTTATTCCATGTTGTTGTACATCATGCAACTTTAAAACAACTAGAACTATCACTTAATAATTTTTTTAAATGATTTGATTTTTGGACTGATAGGTAAATTTTTCATTCTAAAAGTCATCCATTTTATACGTTTTGGCCTCAACATCCTTGTAAGGTAAAGACCTACCTCCATTGGTATTGTAAAATGTCCAAATATATATTCTTCAAAAAAAAAGAATTTTTTTAATCTAATATCAATTTCAAAAGGAATTTGAATAATCTAAGAGAATCAAAGACTTGAAGCTTCATTTATTATTGTAGATGATTTACTAGTAGCAATTTCAAATGTAATTGCATTCACTTTGAATAGATTTGAAGATATTTGTCCTATTACATGATTAACAAAAATCATTGTAGTTTGTATTTAGTAACCAAACATATTTTCACTACAACCTTTTTGAATTCATTATATTTGATTGTAAGGGCATTTATATAGTACATTATTTAGATCATATATAGGTCATTTAATATAATATGACAAGAACTATGTGATATCAAATTTCAAAAATATGTCATAATTTTGTCTTTATCATTTACATATTTCAATTTAGTCAAATGAAAATTCCAAAAATTATAAAATGAACTTCCAATGGTTTTACATCCATAGTAAATATTTCTAGTCATTTTTATTTTATGACAATGTATGTAGGGGGGTAGAAGATATTTTCAAACATGGTCTTTGGGTACAACATTGAATGCACCTCTCGAAAAGGGGATGAAGTTATGTATTGAAGTCTATGGGGAGGTTCATCAATTACACTTCCTTTGTAGCAATTCAAAGAATAGTACAATGTAATACTAGGTAGAAAACTAGTTGCAATGTTGTTTTGGCTTTTTGTACTTTAGATATTTCAGAATTATCTTGTTGACATGGAAATAATAGTAAATTCATCTTGTGAAAACAAAGCAATTAAAGAGACCATCCAACCACATTCTTTGGAATACTAGTAGTGACACCTTTGTATCCTTCATAGTATTCCAAAGAATGTACTAATACAAAGGTGTTTTGAACCAATTTTAAATGTATAAAGGATTATATCCTATAATTTTTCTACATGACTTAGAACTTGAATTTTATGAAATGGGAGGTTTGAGTTTTTAATAGTTGATCACTATGAGGGAATGTAAGAAAACTTTTGATAATATAATAGGTGGAATAGACAAACAATATCACAATATCATATCCACATCATCAAATTGTATGATTACACAAGTGAAGAGGAATAGGGCCTATGTACACCGTCAAAGGACTTCAAAAGATCAAGGAATATATCAAGATATTTATTTCAAATGAAATCCTCAAAGTTCTTATTGAGCTTTGGTTTTAAGAAATTCCTTCAATTAAAAGATCATAAGGTAGAATGGTCTAATTTGGTCAATAGACTTAAATGGTCAACTGGTTTAACTTTTGCCATAAACAATCAAGTTGTGAGTATAAGGTTGAAAATTATGATGCTACTTTAAAAATCCAAAAGACAACTCATTAGTTTAAAAAAAGAAAAGTCAATAACTTAGGGGTGAGTTTGGCACTATCTATTTTGAGGTAGTCTATGCAACAATTGAGAACCTTGACTTCCAAATTTATACAATGTCAAAAAATTATGAACTCAATTTCATTTTTTCTCTTATAAATTTGCTAATCTTTAAAAGTTCAATTTCTATTATTGCACTATATACAAGTATGTAGAAATTTTGAAAGTGTCCATTTGAAGCCACCACACCTCAAATGTGGACACTAATTGCATCATTCTTTTTCACATAACATAATAGCTCATTTCAAAAAGCCACATATTAGAAGATCATCACAATGCTTAAAAGAATAAATAATAGAACTTCAACTGTTTGTATATACTAATGAGAAAACCAAAGACTTTATATCATCTATATTCACTCTTGGCAATGACGCTAGTATGTGAGCATAGAAGTGTGAGCCTATGAGCCTTGAGCCTAAGTATAAATAAGTATCTTACACTCATCAAAGGTGTTTATAACATAAACACCTATAATATAGATGTTTAGAACATAGAAACACTATAACCATTGAGGTGTATATAAAATAGACACGTATATTATAGGTGTAGAGAATCCTAGGCTCAAAGGCTCACACTTTCTATGCTCATATACTAGCAATCGTATCATCTTAGTTAAGACACTTTAAGTTTGGACTTTCTTGGGTGATTGCAAGCAACGCTTGTCCATTTTGTTGTGTTTTCAATAGGATTCATGATTTTTTTAGGGAATACTTTAAAATTAGAAAACTATTTTTTTTAATTTAAAAAATATGAATAATGTATACACTTTTAAGACAAAGATAACCACCAAATGAAATGTATAGAAAAATTCTCTAAGTACTAGAATTAAAAAAGTGCCAAATCTCAAGAAAATAGGTTCTTGAAATTTTAAATTAGTTAAAAATAGTAAAAATAACTAAATAGAAAAAATAAAATGTAGACATTTCTAATAACTCTATGAGCATGGTTATACACCAAAAAACCAACCATAATCATATTTAATATGGTTCAAAATACAAGCAAAAAGAAGCTCACTTTATAGATTTCCACACTACAAAAAATTAATTATTTTCAAAATTCCTTTAGCCATTAGCTACAAGTCTATTAGAAGACTATCTCATCCAAATTTCACCTCAAAATTTGTTTTTTGGGGTATTAAACAGTACTAAGAACCTGTAAATTAGCAAATGTGACATTCAATTAGGGTCTAATTTTAGATAGTAAACTATTTTTGAAAATTATGGAAAAATTAAAGAAGGTGTATAATAATCATGAGTATCTTCCTAAATCTTGAGTCATTTGGATCCAAAACACAAAAGTGATGGCCAAAAATAAGATCAACATGCAATGTGTGATGCAAAATAGTATAAGTGTTTCTTGCAATTACCTTCGTATCAAACATTAAAGATAGATAAAGCTTTGCAACAAGTTTGGGCTTTAAGACTTCATCTAATATTTTTGACTAACTTCCAATTTCAAATTGACTTTTTAAAATTTCTTTTAGGTTTTGACCACTAACTAATTTTATTTTTTTTAGCCTTAAATTTAAATTTAAAAAAAAATATCAAGTAAAAATAAAAAATTTAGAATAGTATTTTAAAATTAGATGGTCAATGTAGATCTTTTGAAGACAAGTAAAGAACAATTTGAAGTTTGAATCATTAGAAAACTTGAATCTCTAGAAGATTTAATAATTAACTCACACTTAAAAAATCTTGATCAAAATTAAAGAAGATAATTTAGGATGAAGTTTATATAATGCTTGTATTTAGAAAATTAGATAATAATAGGGTATCCTAAAATCATACAAAGAAAAATAATGTCAACCTACTTCTAGAATAGTCTTTGGATGCAAGTATATGGGAGAAAAATAAGTACTGCCCTTTCTTAAGATGTTGTAGTTCTAAATGCTCTAAAAGTAACAATCCATGATGACATCTTAGCAAATGATTATCATATAGTTGTACTTCTTTCCTACCTTTATTAGCTAAAAAATGAAATGAAATGTGCATATCGGTCTAGAAGTACTAAAATAATAACTTAATATGAAATTATTTTATCACAATAATAGTATGCTATAATAAAAATGATCAAGTTTTTAACAACCTTTAGTATATACTACAAAAGTTGGGTCCAAACGCTAAAGAATGGCTTACATACTAAAAAGAAGTTTTAAATTCAAAGAATTTAAAGTGAAACTAATCCATGCCTACCTTTAGTTGGATTGTATGTTTTCTTTAGTTTTTTTCTTTGTTTGTTATGGTAAGATCCCTTAGACTGTGTGACCACCAATCACATTCTTAGTACCATTGAAAAGCTCTCTACTAAAGTAAAACTACCCATTTTCAAGCACGGACCCTTACTTAACCTATAGACTACAACTATATTTAACCAAAGCTTGAACACATTTCCAATCAAAGCTTTGAATTTTTTTTTCATTCCGAGGTTAGGCCCATAAGATCATGACATATATCTCAAAGTAGGAAGTAGTGAGCAGGAAAGTATTTAGTCTATGATTGGAATTGGAAGAGTCTAGACATTGGTTATTATTCTAGATAATTTCTTGGCTTTCAAAAATTACTATAATTTCAATTTTGGGAATAAACTTCTGAAAAATTTGCAATCCCTATATTTCCTATCTTCCTACTTGGCAAAAATTTCACTTGCCTCATAGTGCTCACAATGTACTTGAAAATTGCTCAAGTGATCAACTATAAGTACCTCTACTTTAGGAGGAGTGCATAGGGTTGTTTTGTGGCATTTTGACTCATGACAAAAAAGATATTGAATTTTGAAGTTTTTATATATTTTAAAATTATATAAATTTACTTTTACTTTTTTTTATTACTATGGCAATGGGATGGCAATGATACAAGGCATTCTAGTTACTTCTTGAAACATATCATTATTTTTGAGGTTTTTCTCATTTTATCTTACGTACTTGAATAGTACAAAAATCTTGTTTCCCTTGGATTTTTTGTTTGATTTTGCATGAACAAGAGGTTGTATTTTAAACATTTGATCATCGTTATTTTTTGTTTTTTTGGATTGTTGGAACGCTCGAACGCCCTCTCTTTCAAATCCAATGTATCCGCCCTTCCTTCCCTTTCCGTCCCTTTCCTTCGCTTCCTGCCGGGCAGACGCCTGAACTTCAGTTGCGTGTCTCCTTCCTTCTTCCTCGTCCTCGTCCTCATCCTCCGTTGTGCTGCTTCCCTCCTCGTGCCCTGGCTCGGGTGTAAGTAACTTCCGCTCTCTGCACCCCAGCGTGAGTCAGACTATCCCTTATTAACATACTTACCCATTCTCATTCAATTCGGCCCCCATCCCCTCCCGTCCCCTCCTTTTCTCTCGACTCGACTCGACTCTCGTCGGTTTCGTCTCCTCCCGTCTCCTCGCCCCCGGCCCGTGATGCTCCGCCTGCTATCCTCTCCAGCCTTGGCATCGCCGTGGCAGCCTCCCAGGCAGGGCTTTGTTCGCACTGCAGCGAGCTTACTCCTCGGCTGCTGCCGCACGCTCAGCTGACACCAGGATGCTCCTCCGCAATCGACCGCCAAAAGGTCACCTCGGGACATAGGAGGCACGTCCATCAGGGCTGCTGTGGCTGGAACGGCATCCCGTCTCCACCTCTTGCACCAGGGAAGTTGAAGCCACCACCCTGTGCTGCTGCTGCTGCTGGGATTGCGTTTCTGCTTCTGGTGGTGTCGTTGTTGCGGAGATCGTGCTACGCTGCCGGGGGTTGCGCCGCTCCTGGCCAGGGGTAGGGTGGTCGGTGCTGGGTTACTGAACTGAACTCAACGCTGAAGACGACGACGACGACTGGTGCTGCTGCGTGGGGTGGGAGTGTTGTTGGTTTCATAGGTCGAGTGTGCAGCCATGGCAGAGTGAATGAGAGTGTGTGAGGGAGGGAGGGAGGGAGAGAGAGAGAGAGAGAGATGCTGTGGCCTGCAGGGACAGAAGATGAGGTGGGAAGATGCCAGGGAACCTCCTGCCTGCCACTGGGGAGCGCTCGCTAGACCCAACCGGTCTTGGAGCTTGGACAAGCTGGACAGAATCCGGGGGGCTCGAAAGCGAGAGCGAGAGCGAGCCTGGTTGGGCATTCCGCGTCACCTTTACCGTCGTCACCTAGCTCTCTAACGAGCTTGCAATCCGCTTCCTCGCTCTCCGGAATCTGCGTGGGTAGGAAATCAAAATGGTTCGTGGACGCTCCTGTTGATAGTGAGTGTGGCGTCGGATGGCTCGAGATTGAATAGGCCGTGGGTACAGGTGTGGCCCCAGTGCACTTGCTGGGCCACGGAATTGCTTATTTTTCGTCTGTCTCTCTCTTTCGGAACCTTTCTCGCCTGCAGAACAGGACCACGGGATTGCGAGAGATTCTTCTTCGCTGAGTCGGAGGCTGTAACGCAAGTAGGAGTATGCAAGATGTCGACTTCCAAGTTGGCGTACTCTTCAGGGAGTTCGGTGAAATCGAAGCACAGTGTGCGGGTGGCGCAAACCACCGCAGATGCAAAGTTGCAGGCCGTGTACGAAGAGTCGGGTGATTCCGGGGACTCCTTCGATTACTCCAAATCCGTTCATGCGACGAAGTCCACGGGCGAGACGGTGCCGGCGCAAGCGGTCACCGCGTACCTGCAGCGGATGCAGCGAGGGGGTCTCGTGCAGACGTTCGGATGCATGCTGGCCGTAGAAAAGAGTAGTTTTAGGGTTGTAGCCTACAGCGAGAATGCGCCAGAGATGCTTGACTTGATGCCGCAAGCGGTTCCCAGCGTGGGGCAGCAGTTGGATGTGCTGGGCATCGGCACGGATGCGCGCACTTTGTTTACGCCGTCCAGCGCCACCGCGCTGGAAAAGGCCGCAAGCATTGCGGATGTGACCATGCTGAACCCTATCTCCGTGAACTGTCGCAACTCGGGCAAGCCCTTCTATGCCATTCTGCACCGCATTGATGTGGGTCTGGTGATCGATTTCGAGCCCGTGCGTCCCAATGATGCCATCGTGTCGACCGCGGGCGCGCTGCAGTCGCACCTCTTGGCCGCTAAGGCCATCTCGCGACTGCAGGCCCTGCCGGGCGGCGACATTGGCCTTCTGTGCGATACCGTCGTGGAAGAGGTGCGGGAGCTGACCGGCTACGACCGCGTCATGGCCTACAAGTTTCACGAAGATGAACATGGCGAGGTTTTGGCCGAGATTCGGCGCTCGGATTTGGAACCGTACCTTGGCTTGCATTACCCCGCCACCGACATCCCCCAGGCCTCGCGCTTCCTGTTCATGAAGAACCGTGTGCGCATGATCGGGGACTGCTACGCCCCGCCAGTGAAAGTGATGCAGGACAAGGATTTACGGCAGCCCGTCAGCCTGGCGAGCTCCACGTTGCGCGCGCCGCATGGCTGCCATGCGCAGTACATGGGCAACATGAATTCCATCGCGTCCTTGGTCATGGCCGTGATTGTGAATGATCCGGACGAGGAGGCCACTGCCGCGCGGGGGGGGCAGCAGCAGCGCGGGCGCAAGCTCTGGGGCCTGGTGGTGTGTCACCACACGTCGCCGCGCACCGTGTCGTTCCCGTTGCGATCGGCCTGTGAGTTTCTGATGCAAGTGTTTGGATTGCAGCTCAACATGGAAGTGGAGCTGTCGGCGCAATTACGCGAGAAGCATATTTTGCGCACGCAGACTTTACTGTGTGACATGTTGTTACGCGACGCCCCCATTGGCATCGTGTCCCAGTCGCCCAACATTATGGATTTGGTTAAGTGTGACGGTGCTGCCCTGTACTACGGCAAACGCTTCTGGCTCCTTGGAACCACGCCGACGGAGGCTCAGGTCAAGGAAATTGCGGACTGGCTCTTGGAATACCATAAGGATTCCACTGGGCTGAGTACGGATAGTCTGGCCGATGCCGGGTACCCCGGTGCTGGCCAGCTCGGCGATGCCGTGTGTGGCATGGCCGCTGCCAAGATCACACCCAAAGATTTTCTTTTCTGGTTCAGGTACCGACCTGCGCACCGCCTACTTTCCTGCCTCCTCTTCTCCGCTGTGTGATCTTGTATTTGGTCGATGAATTCAATCTCCTCGGCCTCTTCGCCTCACCCGTCCGTCTCGTTTGTATTCCAGTAGCATATGTAGTTTGTAGCTGCTGCAGGTGCCTGTCATGACCGGCATTTGGGTATGAATGAGGAGATCATTCTCTCAGGTTTGTTTGATTGTGCATCTAATGGGACGATTCCTCACTTCTCCTCTCACTCACAAGGCTGCCTTTCTCTGCTGAATTGGGTCTCATAACTGTGCGTTGTTTAGGTCTCACACCGCCAAGGAGATCAAGTGGGGAGGTGCAAAGCACGATCCCGATGAGAAGGACGATGGTAGAAAAATGCATCCCCGCTCTTCGTTCAAGGCCTTTCTGGAAGTTGTAAAGAGGAGAAGTTTGCCATGGGAGGACATAGAAATGGACGCAATTCACTCTCTTCAGCTCATTTTGAGGGGTTCCTTTCAGGATATTGACGACAGTGATACAAAAACTATGATCCACGCCCGACTGAACGACTTAAAGCTTCAAGGCATGGACGAGCTCAGTACAGTCGCAAGCGAAATGGTTAGGTTGATAGAGACTGCCACGGCGCCTATTCTTGCCGTGGATTCAAGTGGATTTATTAATGGTTGGAACGCGAAAGTAGCTGAACTAACTGGACTTCCAGTTGGAGAAGCCATGGGTCGGTCACTGGTCAAAGATTTAATTTTAGAGGAATCCGTCGAGGTTGTGGAGCGACTACTCTATCTTGCTTTACAGGGTAACAGCAACTTTCCTATAATTGTTCCTCTGTTCAACTTCAGGACGTACAAGTTGTTTGGGTTGAAGAGCTTACGTTTGGGATCGTTTTGGTTTAGATTCAACCCTTACATATTTGAAGCTCCTTTTTTTGATGTTTGTTGTGTATGGGTCATGTGCGTAGCATCGCTGACTTCGTTAGTTGGTACGGGCAAAATGTTAGTGAGTGCGATCAATCTGTCGAACGTGACACTTTGATTGTGTATTCGGAAAACCAGGGATTAAGCATCATTTGATTTTTGGCCTCCATACTGTATTGGCATTTTTGTGATTGTTATGGAAGTTTTATTGTTTGACCAAGTTATTTTGGCTGTCTCTCGCTAAAGGTAAATCTGTTGACGGATTTTTATGCTCGTCGTCTGCAGGTGATGAAGAACAGAATATTGAGATACAATTGAAGACCTACGGGCCGCAAGAAGAGAAGGATGCAGTAATCTTGATAGTGAATGCATGTTCAAGCAGAGATGTAACAGACAACGTGGTTGGAGTTTGTTTCGTAGGGCAGGACGTGACAGGTCAAAAACAGGTCCTGGACAAGTTCACTCGAATACAGGGGGACTATAAAGCAATTGTACAGAATCCCAACCCTCTGATTCCTCCTATATTCGGCACTGATGAGTACGGATATTGCTCAGAGTGGAATCCGTCAATGGAAAAACTGACTGGGTGGAAGAGGGAAGAGGTACGTTCACGAGACTTTTTTCTTGTTTGGTCCGTTTGTGATCTACTTGGGACTTATATAATCGGTCAGAAATAATTTCCTGCAATTTTGTTTTCGTTTTGCTAGAATTGTTATGTGGATAACGACTTAGCTGTTGCCATAAGTCGGCATGTTCCAGGTTAGACCGAGTTTTTGTGATCGAACATTTTCTTGTTTTCTCGGTGCTCCAAATTCTGCGAACAATGACGTATTTGGTCAACATGTGACTGGCTGAAAATTGAGTGATCTACAGTGGTGATTAGATGGATCTCAAGCCTGCGTAAAGCAACTCAGCCTGTAATTGGTATTTTCTCACTTGTTTCTTTTGTAATTCAGGTGCTTGGAAAATTGCTAGTAGGTGAGATTTTTGGAATGCAACTTATGTGCTGCCGGCTGAAGGGCCAAGATGCAATGACGAAATTCATGATAGTTCTTAATAGTGCAATGGACGGTCAAGATACAGACCGATTTCCTTTCTCTTTCTTTGATCGACAAGGGAAATACGTGGATTCCCTGCTGACTGCCAATAAGAGAACTGATGCGGAAGGAAGCATTACTGGCGTGTTCTGCTTTTTGCACACAACTAGTGTAGAATTGTTGCAGGTAAGAGTCTTCAGACTTTCGTGTAAGATCTCCTGGAAAGACTGCACGTATATAATATGTTTGATGCGATGCTACTATTAACTTCTCAAATCCAGCTCATTGGTAGGCCTAGGTCCAATTCACTTTCATCTTAGTTTTTTAACGTCTTATCACTCCCGCCCCATGATTTCGGAAGTGAGGGCTGAAAGTACCGTTGATTTTTCGTGACAATTTATGAAATCATCTCTCGGATAACTTGAATGAAGGGACAGGATAATGCACTTATCAGAGTCGAAGATTTTTTGCATCATTTTGTCACACTCACTCAGGAACTCCGACTGCAGGCCATTGTTTTTGTTTCCTTCTTATTGAAACTGACTTTTCGATCGTGTCTACGCTGACAGTACCTTTGAACTCGCACATCGTACTTTGTGGTTTCTGAGTTGACACTTTTCATTTGTTTTGTACGTAGGCATTGACAGTCCAACGGGCAACTGAGAAAGTAGCTTTTGCGAAGCTCAAGGAATTAGCTTACATTCGACAAGAGATCAAGAATCCCTTGTACGGTATCATGTTCACACGCAATTTAATGGAGGAAACAGACTTGTCCGAGGACCAAAGGCAGTTCGTGGAAACTAGTGCTGTATGTGAACGTCAATTGCGCAAAATATTGGACGATATGGATCTTGAGAGCATTGAGGACGGGTTTGTTCCGAATTCTTTTCCTGCGTGTCCTGCCACTTGTCTGTTCCAGCATTTGTCAATTTTTCTGTTCTATCGTGATAGCCTGCTGGAATTAAAGAGCTGAGAAAGAGCTTGTTTTCGAATTTTTCTTGTTCTAAAGTACCCATTTCGCATGTGTAGACCGGTTTATCAGAGTTCGGTGTGGAAGATTTCTGTTCTCATATGTCGACGCTGGATTCTGCCTGAGCAGGTACCTAGAGCTGGAAACAACTGAGTTTGAGATGGGAACAGTGATGGATGCTGTTGTCAGTCAAGGAATGACCACATCAAGAGAAAAGGGACTTCAGTTGATCCGGGAGACACCTAGGGAGATCAAGAACATGTGTTTGTTTGGGGACCAAGTTCGATTACAGCAAGTTCTTGCCGACTTTTTGTTGAATGCAGTGCGATTCACCCCATCTTCAGAAGGTTGGGTCGGGATCAAGGTGGTCCCAACAAAGAAGCGCCTGGGCGGAGGCCTTCATGTTATGCATCTAGAATTCAGGTTCGTATTATTTTTCTCTACTCGCTGATTTGAAGAGCAGTTGCAGTTCGTTGCTGGGGAGCTTTTTCGCTGAGCTCTTTTGATCGAGGCTTAGCTGGAAATAGGATCCGTTGTCCCGCACCGAGTTCATTGATAGTGGTGCCTTGGCTACGCACGAATTTGAAGATGGTTGGTTGTTGGGTATGCAGAGTAACCCATCCAGGAATGGGGCTTCCCGAGGAGCTCGTTCATGAGATGTTTGACCGAGGACGAGGCATGACTCAAGAAGGCCTGGGGCTCAGTATGTGTCGTAAACTTGTAAAGCTAATGAATGGTAATGTTCAATATATTAGAGAGACAGGAAAGAGCTACTTTTTAGTTGAAGTAGAGCTGCCTTTGGCACAAAGGGATGATGCAGGCAGTGTGAGATAAGATAAAAGACCTCATGCTTGCTTGCTTGCGGGCAAGGAGACCTTTCGCCTATCCAATCCAATGCGTTTCTTGCACGAATCTATTGTATGTTCACACCGGACTCGGAGCCGGAAGTACAGTACAGAGAACTGTGCTAGGAATCGTGGGTCGCAGGAGCATGGAGAGATGAGCTGCAGCCGTCTGAGTCCACTCGTGTCACGAACTTTGGCTTTCTTCTTGTCAAAAGTATCTCTTTTCATGTGGGCTTCAGTTCGTCCATCGCTTCCTGAATTCACCATCACTCGGTAATCGGAAATTAAGTTTGCTTATAGTACGAATAAAACTTCATTCTGAAGCAAGAAGTTCACAGATTTGGCCACACAGGAATCCAAAATACATGATTGTACAAAGGAGCTTGCTACATGCACGTGCATTGTCATGAAAGAAATGGATTTGACAATGTAAACGAAATGTTGTGATGAGAAAGAAATTGGTGTACTTGAATCCTTGGGGTTGAGAAAACGAGGGAGTTTCGTTGCAAAATACGATCACAGAAGCAATGTCCATTGTACAACCCCCTAGTTCGCCATACAAAGAACTTTGCATAACACTGATGTAATTAACAATCAATTCTTTAAACAATTCCAATGAAGTACACCAAATTCAAGTTTCCTGAAAACAAAACTCCATTTTTGGCAACTTGTTCAATTAAATTGTTCAAATCTTATTAATATATTTAGGTTTCTATCTTACAAAATTTGGCCAAACAATGCTGCATGTTAAATTTTGTGAAGATAATTATTTTTATTAATTAACCCATATAGGACATCTCATCCTTTTTTTTGGTTGATGAATGGCATGGAATTTTTTGTGTAGGATAGAAACACAACTATTCCTTTCTAGAATCATATGAAGAAAGGGGATGTCTTATAGAGTAGTTTGACCTGCAATAGGTACTTTCAGAAATTTTTAAGCCAACTATTCATACATTGTTGAAAGGGATGATTTCCAAGGTCACCAACCTAACATTTAAAAGTTAATGGGATGTTTCTTTAATATGAAAGATGTGTGTATGAATGTTTTCTACATCTCAATGCAATTGAATTAAAAAAAATCATCACCTATGTTTTTCAATCAATTATCATGTGAAATGGATTTTTGCTTTTTTAAATTCCAAATCTAATTTCAATATTTTTGTTTTTGAAGAATTGTCTTCCAAAAGCCTCACAAACTTCCATGTTTTCTTATACATAGACCATGATCTTAACCAAAAACCTCTCATAAGAGGTGCATCAGGAACTTCAAGGCATGTGAATATGGTGCCATGATGGTGCATTGTAATGCAATCAAGTAAATTTGGTGCCAACTCCCATACCAATTGAGTATGGAGAAAATGGCACCTATATTGTCAAATGCGGCCTTTGGTGTCAAAATAGCACCAAAATAGTCTGGTTCAGTTTTCCTAATGTGGTTAGTTGTTCTATTCAGTGCAAGACATTATATGCTCTTAAAAAACTTATCCCAAAAGATCATTGAAAATCCTATAAGAATCACTTTGTAAGGAATTGCATATAGATAGACAGATTTTGGGATTTTGCAAGACTAGCCCATGACTATCGGCACAAACTGCAAATGGGGGGGGGAGGTTATTTAATACTCAGTAATTTAAATTATTAATACATCACAATTCAAATAGGTCAAGAGATTGGCGAGCACCTCGAAAGCTGTGTAGGTAACCAAGTGACCGCTTTCCTGACCCTCGAGTTGAATTACATATATTTTTGTTCTATTTGAAATACATGTACCGGTATTGTTGTTTGGATATGAAATATTTAAGTCATTTCACCATATAGAATCGCATATTTACTGGGGTCGAAGAGTACATCAAACGTGGAAAACGAGACTTTTAGCGATTCTTTGATTCACTGAGCAGAAGGGATGAGAAAAATTTCAGAAGTGATATTGAACTGCTCCAGTTGTGTGAGGTCTCGACAGCTCAAAAAAGATACAGGACTGCAAAAGTTCATAAAGCGGACCAAAAGGTTACAAACAACGAAAATGTAATTTCTCAAAGCCCGGAAAAGCAAGCCTGTCTCGGTTATCCCCCATCCCCCCATCAGTCAATATCAGTCAAATTTGAACAGATTCCATTCAAGTTCCGTCCCATCCTTAGTTTTCTCAGTTAGCGCTCTCCTCGAGCCCTGCTGGGCCGGCCTAACAAATACCCCTAATATTTCAGAGATATAAGCAAAAACCGTATCAGAGATTCCACCGAAAATCCATAATAAATTCAGAGATATAAGCAAAAAACGAATGATGTTTCGGTTTCTTCGAAAGATTTACACCTCAAATTCACGTTCCAATGGAATAGAAACCTCGCTACAAAACCATCGACGAATTGAAAGATATTCTTTTGTCAACCTAAACGAACTATGTCAATGAAAGAGACTAATAAGAGCCCCTAACCCGTAACTGGCTAGCAGCCAGAGAAGAAAAGAAAAAATTCATGAGATAAGACCTAAGTTTTTGGATAGCATAAGAAACGCCCCAAGACTCAACAAACAGGAACTCCAGAACCCCAAAATGGGCATTCCGATTCAACCGATTCAGCTGCAAATGGACTCTATTGATTACACTCCAGAAGCTCAACTACAGCTGCAAATACAGCCAGTGGCGACACCCAAGTCCCCAGACTCTCGAAGACGACATCATTCACCAAACCAGACTTCACTTCTACGTCGAATAAGAGATCCAAGCGGTAGTTGCGCCGTTTCACTCGGTTTCAATGGTTCCCTTGTCACTCACGTAAATGCCATCCAAAAATTTCCTGATGTCTTTCTTCTTCACATGGCACTTCTGCAAAAACAAACAACGCCACGATCAAACACCCAAATGCCATTCACATCGTATTGAAAAAAGGTATCACTCTCACCCCAACTGCAAAAATCACGCTCCCCTCCCCTCCCCGCTCGACGCAAAATGCGACACCAACCGCACCATTCACGCCCAACCAAACCAGAATCAGCACAACGCGACGGATCCGGATACCTGGTTGATGAGGGCGCAAGATCTAGATACGAGCTCGATGTCGTTTCCATCCAAAACGAGCTCGTCCTTGACCTTCTCCGATCGGGTCACGGTCACACCCGGCAACATCTCCACTCTGCGCACCTGCACAATCCAGGCCAACTACATTCAGACTCCTTCAGCATCACTGACGAGGAACCTCATACCGGAACAAGGGAAGGCAGGACTGCCTCCCTCGCTGGTAGGTCACAGATAGTCATGGAGAATAGTCTAACAGCGGGTCGAACACCAGGGCGTCCGAAAAAGACCGAAGGTACGGGTGATCCACCCATAAAGTAACCCCATCTCCGTACAGTTGAAAGAAACCGACGCATCTAAACCCTCTCCCTATCCTCCGCCGGTGGCAATTCCAGTGGTTACGATTCCAGTGAAAATGGAAATCCCCGACAGCAAAAGAACCAATGGGAAACTGCACATCCCATGAGACAAAAAATTTCCACCTCCCACCGCAACGCAGTGCCAAGACACGCTGAACACTAATCCCACGCCGAAGATACCAAAACCTAACCCTAATCGCACTCCCAATTCAGCATGCAGGGTTCGGGAACGTCCAGCACGTCGGGGCTCCGAGGGCATCGCCGTTCGCCTTCCGTCCGCGAAAATGTGAGCATCAATCGCACAACTCCACGCATTCAGATGGAACGGAACGGCACACGGGAGCCCGCTCCGGCCCCGCAAGTCGAACCCCGAAACCCTATAACCCAAAGGAGACCCCGAGCGAAAGCGAAACGAAAGTGGCGTACCTTCTTCTCGCCCAAAAAGTTCCTGATCTCGATGCTGTCCTTGTCGCCGCCAATGCTAGCGTTGATAGGGAAATGCGCGTACACGAACCTCATCTTGTAGCGGTACCCCTTGGTGACGCCCGTGATAAGGTTGTTCACGTGGCTGATGGCGGTTCGAATGGCGGCCATCGTCTTGCGCGTGCCGAACCAGGCATCGACCTGGAGCTTGCGGCCTTCCTCTTGCAGCTGGAAGTCGAGATTGAGGTGCTTGAAGTTGCGAGTGAGCACGCCCCGGGGGCCAGTAACCCTAATCTGTTTGGCCTTGATTTCCACCTTCACGCCCTCGGGCAGGTCCATGGTCTTCGTCGCCAAGATGGTCTTCATGATGGCTGACGGACGAGCGAGCGAGCTTGCGGAGGGTGATGGAGGAGGCAGCCGCAGCGATGGCAGCACTGCAGATGCTGGAAAGAGCAAATACCCGTTTGTTAAACCCTAGAAGGACGAGCTGTTTAACGTGAACTAGTCCACGCCTCGGAGCCTAAAACCGTGGAGTTTGAATGAAGTCGAATTTGCAAGCAGCGAGAGCCGGCATGGCTGGGTTGGTGAATTTGTGGGAGTGGGCGACATTGCTGTTTGGAAGAGGATCATGGTTCTGCTCAGGATGAGTGACAGGAAATCGCTGCAATCATGTCAAGTATTTACAGAAATTGGAGTTTCTGAAATCGATAGTGAGTCCGCGCATATGACCAAAAAAATGGTGGGTGCCAACGAGTGTGGGGTAGGGGAGATCGCTTGGTGAGCTGGCGGAACTCAACCTCATCAGCGCTTTCCTGTTGTAAATTCCTACATATTGTAAAAATATATTATAATATGTTTTATTGGATAGCTTCAAGGTGACGTTAATTCTTTGAATAACTTCAAGGTGACGCTGTTCTATTGAGGTGTACGACATCCATATAAGAATATGATTTTACTTTAAAGTTTCATTGGATTTCGTTAATGAGTTTAGTTTCTACATTAGAATTAGAATGTCAAACTGGAGGATTTTTTCTGAGTCTCAAGATGAAGAGCCTCAATCGGAGGCTGAATTCGAACTTTCATTGTCACAATTGTTGAATCAACCTCTTCTATTGCGAGATATTGTATTGTCACGTGAGCATCCACGAGATGAAGCTAGGCCTTCTCGACCGTCGAAACAACCTCGTGTGGAGTAACGGTGGCACGGGAACCTTCAGCAAGATGCTCGAGCTTTGATAATCTTATTGCAAGTTAGATGTGTTGAGCCAGGAAGTCATGAAGTGACATTTGAAGGATGTTTTGAAGGTTTAAACGACGAACAATATTTTGGTAAGGTGAGGCCTATCGAAGGGAGTCGCGGTCACGAACGATGATTAAAAGGACTAATGAATCCTTTGATAAAGGTGGATCGTGTTGATTATGTCGATGCGACAATCAAACGCATCCTCAAGTTTCTGCAGATGGAGTGAACCTTCGATTGAAACTCTAGTTTTTTACCTCTACTATACATTTATTAAATGTTAGTTCTTAATTTTATATTTTGAGTATTTTATTTAAATCACAATGTGTGATTATAAATGTAGAATGAAGATTTTATGATAGAAAGTTTAGCTTGGGGTTTGATGATAAGAGAGAGCGTGAATGGGGAAGTGATTGGAACCTTAGGTGGGGTCTTGGTAGGGGTATAGGCTAATGTGCCCCAACCACTTCATTTATGATGAGGAGGAAAATAGGAAAAAGATGTTTAGTTGGTGTGTGAAGAGAGAGAAGTGTGTATGTGTATTTTGGGGAGTTTTTGGTCGAATTTCGGGTTGATGTAACTCATTGAGCATGAAGAATTGAATAATGAAATTTTAACATGACATTCTTTATGTTTATAGCTTTCCAAAGAGTATTTACAAGTTGAATTTGAAGTTGGGAGTCAAAAGTTATAAGAACTTAAAATTGTGAAGACCCAAGGATCTCCATTGAGAGGTCAGAGGCTTCAACAAGCTATAACTTTTGTAATACTTGTTTGTTTGACTTGAGATTTGGAGGGTGTATTGTCCTTGTGTGTATCTTTCTAAGAAGATATGATACTTTCCGTTTAGAGTTTGTTACAAAAAGTTATGAGGTGCCAAAGTTTGGAGTGAAAATTGGACTTGAAAGAGGGAGGCTGTATCTTCAACGCCCACAACTTTTGGTCAATTTTTTTTATGAAATTGAAACTTTGAGACATCCTAAATCATCATTTTATCTTTTCAAATTGAGTTTATTTATATGAATTAGAGTTGTAATGCAAAAGTTATGTAGTATCAAAGGTTGAAGAATTTCATACCTTCTTAGTTGAGAAGGACGTGACTCTACCTCCCATAACTTTTGGACAGTATCTTAGATCATTGTGATATTTTTAAAAGTTATAGATATTAGTGAGAGCTTTCTAAATTGCTCTCACACTTAGTATTTGGAGCTTTCAATCAAAAGTTATTGAGATATAAAGAGGCAGTGGTTAGTTAGGAAGAAGAAAGAGGGTCTCTACTTTGCTCTCATAGAACTTTTGGACGGTATCTTAGAATAGGCTCAAATTTTGTAGGTGATTAGTTTGTGCTTTTAGCTTTCTAAATTGCTAAAGCACTTAGCATTTGAATTCTTAGAGCATCTGTGACACTAAATGGAAGGTCGCAACTTGTATGGAACTTAGTTTTACTTAGTTCTTGTTAGGATTTCTCCAAGTTTGAAAGTGAAAGAAGTTTTCAAGATTCAAGATTGAAGATTTGGGACTCAAAAGGGGAGAAGAGTGAAGACTCGTGTGTATGGCTTGTGGCTTGTTTTTCCTAGCTGGTTTAGGAGGCTTGTTGTGATTTTCTTATTTTTCCCAGCCAATATTGGAGGCTAGTTGTTATTTCAATTTTTGCATTGTAAACTTGGTTGCGGGCTATGGAGTCATTCTTATGACAGTTATTAGCCCCATTTCTTGTTTGTGGCAATGAAGTGGAATTGATCACCCACATGGTTGATCTTATATGTTGTTCCTACCAGTAAAAGGCACTTCCTAGTCACTGTAGATTTGAAATTTAGGAGCCATTCTTTCGAACGGTCAGCTCGTGGTTTGGCCGTCCCGTTTTACCCGTCCGAGGACTTGTTTCTTATTACACACCTTCACCTTATTCCTTTAGAGCCACCACAAGATAGGCTTATAGAAAATTCAAGTGAAGATTGAAGTGAAGATCGAGTGAAGATTCGAGTTTTCGACATTACTTGTCACTCACTCAACGACTTGCAGCCAGGTACCCCGCATGTTCCCTAAGCGCGCTCCTCTCTACCCAACAGCGCTTGAGCCAGTCCGCTAGGTGAAGCCAGGCGTTACTTTTTTCTACTTTTGAGTTTTGTACGGGTAAAAATTGGGGTTCTCTTTCTTCGCAGGTGCAACTTCGTCTCTCCGAAATTATACGGCTAGGGCACGAGGTCCTCCCACCGCAATCTTTTTTTTTCCGCTTAATTGAGTTATTAATGTTTGTTTAGTCTTTTTTTTTGTAATTGATTTAGAGGTGAGAGGTGAGGATAAGCATAGAGGACGAAAGTTTGTTGAGGTTGCTTCTTACAAATACTCCTCTCCCTTAGGTAGAACTCCCTCATCTGATGTTGTTTTTTCTATTTCCTCTAGAGTCCCTTCGCCTTCACAACCCCAAGCTACACCCCAGAAGCGTCATTGGAGCAATGTACTTGTGAAATTCATGTTGTCGCACTATAAGGAGCATGTAGAGGTACACAACTCCGTCTCGATGCAAAATCATCAGTGGGTGAGAATCCACAAACTACTCATTGCGAAATTTACGTAGGAATTTGGAAAGAAGGTCAAGTCTTTATTTGACAAGTGGAAGAAGTTGCGAAGCACATATTCCAAGATGAAGAAACTGTGAAATCAAACAAGAGGTGGTGTATGTGACAATGGAGCCAAGTTCATTTGGTACAATGACATCGATGAGATTCTTAGTCTCACTGCTAAGGCCAACAAGGTATCTGGTGGGATGGACCAAGGCATTCCGATATCGGGGACGGGGACATCAAACGAACCTGTGGATTTGATTGAGTGACATAATGGAGAAGGCGGACCATTGTCAGCACCACAATCCACTCCAACTTCATCGACTGGAAATGAATACGAGAGCACCGGTAGCAGCCTACTAACATGTGTAGCCAAATTAGTCGGATGTCATGGGAAAGGTACATCTACAAAACCCACTAAAAGGCCAAAAATTGAACGAAACTTGATGGATACATTAGATAGATTGGCAGATTCTACTATACACATCGAGAAACTTCGAATCGAAGCTTTTTTGACCATGTATAGAGAGAATTTGGCAGATCATCAAAAAAACAAGAAATTGGAGCTTGAATTGTTCTATTTGCAACAAGCAAGTAGCAAGCATCTAGCAGCTCTTTTTGCAAATGTTGTTAAAAAAATGTTGAATAGGTTTAGGGTTTTAGCTTTGTTTTCCCACTTCAAAGTTAAGGACTTCATTGTTATTTTATTCATTACCCTTATTTGTATTCTGTTTTATTCCATTGCCAACTTGTATTGTTTTATTGACGTACTTCAGGGTCTTCTTTGTTCTGAGTATTCACCTTCAATGAAATTAGGGTTTATTTCACATTGTAAAGATTGTGCATAAAATTGTGGTTTCTTTCAACTATTGTTTGGAGAGTTGTTATAATCAAGAGTGGATCCTAATCTTTGCAGTATGATTGAATCTACGTATTCAAATTGACTTATAGAATTAATTGGGTTTATTCAATTGAATGTTCTTTTCGATTATGCTTTGTAAATTCTCATTGCATTTGTCTCACTTTTGCTTAAATGAGAGATTTTATTTAAATGATGAATACATGTTGAAGGCCTTGACAGTTTCAAGCATTGTTGTACATTGGAATATAATCCAAGTCAGTTTATATTTTCCAGATGTTTTCTAAATTAGTTTAGGGTTAAGTTCATTTTCATTAACCTTTACAATTGAAATTAGAATCGTGAAGTATGAAAATGTACTTCTAATTTGAATTAGCCCTCTCTCATATTATGGAATTTGATTTTTTTAATCCAACATGTTAATTGTGAAACCTAGATTTAGATGTTGTAATTCAATTTTTTTCTTTTCATGCAAAGTTATAATTGTAAAATGTAGGTTTAAGGTTTAGGATTTCAATCTATTTTTTTTAATCCAAAATTTGAATAATTAAATCTGGATTTAGGAATACATAATTCTTTTCTTTTTTTAAAATCCAAAGTTATAATTGTCAAATCTAGATTAAAGGTGCTATAATTTAATCTGATTTTCTTGATCCAAAATTTTAGTAGTTAAATATGGTTTTTGGGTGCTGTTATTCAATCTGATTTTCTTAATCAAAAATTTTAATCA
Organism: Thuidium tamariscinum; assembly: GCA_947034885.2. Classification (NCBI taxonomy): domain Eukaryota; kingdom Viridiplantae; phylum Streptophyta; class Bryopsida; order Hypnales; family Thuidiaceae; genus Thuidium; species Thuidium tamariscinum. Next base: position 123,819 of record OX344755.2, on the reverse strand, counting down.
AGGAATCTGGGTTTAGGGTGCTCTATTTCATTATGATTTCTTTAATCAAAAATTTGAATTGTGAAATGTGGATTTAAGGTACTCTAATTCAATATGAAATTTCTAATACAAAATTATAATCGTCAAATCAGGATTTAGATATTGTAATTTAATCTGGAATTGTAACGTAATGTTTCAAATTCCAAGTTCAAAATTCTTATAGATGGAGAGTAGTCTATGTGAAATTCTAAACAACAAATCTGAAATTAAATAGTGAGCATTTCATCTACTACTCTACCACTGTTAATGAGAGTCAAATCTAAACTAACCACAATATGAGTAGCATTATTTATTGAATAAGGAATGAAAAGTCTTTAGAAATTTAAGTACGCAATTTAGAAGGAAAAAATAACATGTCAAATGTGATCATTTAGCATTCTAAGTATAAACTTTAAAAAAAAACAAAAAAAAACATACCTATTGTGATTCACCATAGCTAGATTACCCAACTTAAAGTTTCTAAACAAGTGGGGTTTGCTTGGATAAGTTGTGTCTCCAATTAGATATGGCATGATGTCCATACCACCCAAACGGATGACCGGCACAACTAGGAATTTGTCGTGTGCTCAATTGTGTAGCAACAGAGGATACAATAAATTGTCCAATATCATGTACACCTCCAGGTTGACCCATACAGACATTCCAAAACATCCTATTTGTATCACATATTCCTTGTAATACAATATTATGAAATTTTTTATAATTAAAAAAGTCTTGGGGCATGGGAGTATATTGTCTACTTGGTCGGTATGTCAAAAGAATATGCGTCCTATCGATTGCACCACCTATGTTTGGTAAGCCAGTAATGCCTCTAAAATTGTCTATAATACTTTGCAATCGATCGCCAAAAGGTGTGTGAATAAATTATAAAAACAATCAATCCTCACCAGTCTCTAGTGCTCAACAAACAATCATAGTATATTTGCGTATCGTAGATTCACCACAACCATATAAGTTGTGCATCCTAGCACAACTTACCCCATGTGCTAATCGATACAAACACTAGTAGAAAACAGGCATTTAATGACTAGCAGGAATGACTATTTTTTTGGTTATTTCGGACAAAAAACAGCATCTATAACTTTCGCAGCGATTGTGGGCTAGAGTCATACTAGACGGGTCATTGCAGACATTGAGTCATTCCGGACTTGGTGGTTCGTTCCTCATCCATCATTTGAAAAAAAAGTTCATTGCTCCAATTTTGATGACATGGTTTAGGACCTGGACGATTTGAAACACTTTCCACATCAGTATGGATGCCACATGGGTGGTTTAGGGGGCCATCATTGGGCTTTTAGATGATTGAACAATGACTACAATGATGCATGCAACGTAATGGCTTAGTCATTTCTAAGCAATTATGAAGTCATTTTTGAGTGAATCTGCAGTCATTTTCATGTCCGAAAACTTATGAGTGACTACTTTGTTTGGAGCCATGCATCGCCACGTCATTGATTTATGACCTAGAAATGATTTTGCCATATCTGTGTGGACAAAGTGTGACTGTCCCGATGAGTTCCAAGCTAGTCACTGAGTAGTCATTTATTTTGTAGAGTCGGTTCTGGATACATCCTTTGTTTGTGTATGTGGTAGGCTTTATTTTCTACTGTAGTCACTCCTTAGTGTTCATTGAGTGCACTTTACACTACTAGAAAAAGGGGCCCGAATCAACACATTTTCAGTTGATCTCTGTTGATACCAACTGCCTTAGTAATTAAAATGGCAGTCTCTTCAAAGATTTTCATAAAATCAACAGAGATTGATAAAGTCTGTTGTTCTGTCTTTCAGTGGTACATGAGGGTGCTGTGTCGCAACACAGGGTAAGTAAATTCCCCATTATACTCACAAAAATCACTGTAGAGTATAACTAAGTGACTCTAAAGATCGAACCCATGAGATTCTGTGAAGTATCGGGCTTAGTTGAGCGATTAAGATAGGACAGCTCCCAAAACTCTATAATCCGGTTCTAGATCTAGAACCGGAAACACACAAACAACCCGAGACAACAACCCGTTATCCCGTTCAAAAACTGATATTCTAGCACTCTGGTCCGGAACGGATCCGTTCCCTCACTTTTCCGGTTTCCCGGATTTTATCCGTTCCGTCAGACTGCAACGGATCCGCTCCCTAACGGGTTCCGCTCTTGGTTTCCTCTCTGAACCAATCCGTTCCGGATGATCCGTCCACACCCGTTCCTCAATCCGGTTTAGCTTTGCCTCTGTTTTACCATCAGAGGGGTCGCCGCTTGATTTTGTGAGCGGTAGGCCCACCGCTCCTTCCGTGACTTATAGTGGCTGAAGACCCACTTTCTACCCGTTAATTCTAAAATTACTTCAGATCCGGTTTGATCCCTCACAATAGTCCAGACAAAGATCCGGACTGTAGGTCACACAGAGATCCCCCGTACGATCTTCTCATACTACAACGACTTTGACACTACTTTCCGTTCCTGGGGAGCCAAGTGGCTACAAGTGTATCCGTCCGTTCCAACGTCAACCAGAACTCTTCCGTTTGCCACAAAGACGGTGAGACCTCACAGGAGATCGGACACTCAACTGGGTTTCCCACCCAGGAGCTCTAGCACGATTAAGGAATCCCTCCCTCTCGTCTAGCCTAACAACGGCTTTCTCACCCGGAATCTTAAGTCCTAGAAGCGTTGAGGCACTAGAATTACACTCCCAACTCTTCTCTACCCGTTCTCATATACTCAGACACGGAAAATAAACACCAAAGGGAGAATGTCGCCTGCAAAACCACTTGCGCCTCCCTAACTCCGCGTCACGCCGCCCTGCCAAACTCGGGAGATACACGTGCAAAGCAAGAGAGAATAAAATACACAAAGATAATGCAAAGGAAAAGACTCCCAGTCCACCGCGAGGGAACTGACTTAAATAATCAGCAAAAAGCAAAAAGTGCCATACAAGTCCGCCGCGATTAACGCTCGACGGATCCGTTCCTACCTACTTCTGAACCGGAACGGATTCCAACCCGCTCTAAGTTCCTAAACTGGACCGGATTTCCTCCTAATCCGTTTCCTAAGTTAAAAACTACAAAAACAGGAAAATCTAACACCTACGTATCCAGCCCTGCTACCCTAGATCCTATAGTCGGGCTTTCCGCCCTGCTGATTTGCTCGAAGACCTCGGTGAGGTTCCGATTCCGTTCCCCGTCTATTGCAACCGGAGCTCCAATATCAGGACTCGCAGGAGACTCTGACAACTGAATTGCCGCCTCCCGGTTATCCGTTGACGCTCGCCCCGACTTCTTGGATTGCGGCGTCCTGTCCTTCCCTGGCCTCTGGGGCAACCCTTCGGAAATATCCGGAAGAGATAGATCGGAGAGTCTGATCGGGATTTCCGTCAGTCTACGGCTGCAGTCTTCCATCCGATCGGCCGCCTCTCGGACTTGCACCAGAGTTGTCTCTATTCGGTCGGAGAAGTCGGTAAGGATCCGGGCTATCCGACTTCCGGATAGTTTCTTCTCCTTGTGGACCTCCTCGTCAAACAGCCGAGCCCGGATGGCTGCCGATCCGGGTTCCCCGAATATCGCCTTCACTTGCCCGACCAATTTGACGGTCTCAGCCGCCATTTCCTTGGTAGCGGCCTCGTTGTCCCTGAGGACAAGGAGTTCCGCCTTCAAACCGTCAACTTCATCCTGAAGTTTCCGGTTTTCCGCCTCCAACTTGGCGAGATCCATGGGGGAGGCGATGCAATTCCCCACTACACCCGGAAGATCTCTATCCGGTTGGCTGTTAACCATAGCCGCGATAGATTCTAGGGTAATCCGTTTGATCTCCCAATCCGCCCGGATGTTACACAGGATCTCCGTCAACTTGTCGAACGGATCCTTGGGACCCTTCCCCTTCGGTGCCGGTTTGGATGGCCCCGGTTCTGACGGTCCCGGTCTGTCCTCCGTGGCCGGATTTCGTCAGACCGAAGGTGATCCTCTCGTGTTCGGCGGTATTGATTTATGCCGCTTCAAGGGAGGAGCTTCCGGGTCCTCATCCTTGTCCTCCTCTTCCATGTCGAAATCGGAGGGGATCTCCTCGTCATCCGTCTCCGACTCTCCGTACTTCAGGACTATCTCCTGAGCGCGCCAAGTCTTTTCCTCCGTATCCGTGAGGAGCTGTAAGCTGTGATAGAGGTGGAAGAGGTAGGGAGAGATCGGGGTCGCCTTGTTCCCTGTAAGGTTTCTCAGTAACCGGCCGACCAGCTCATGGATGATCCGGCCCTAGTCTACTTTCCGGTCTCCGATCAGAGCACTGAAAATGGTGTTGGCCAGGCCGATCGTGATCCGGGTTGGTTTCTCCGGATGAAGGATCGGAAGCAGAAACTTCAACAGGCGTCTATGCCTGTCTTCGTTGCAGTCCATGATCCGGTATCCGTCCTTCGGGTGAAGGGTGCCACTAAACTTGTTTTGGAGGAAGTCTACCTTCTTCCCGGCCGGTCCGTGCCCCTGGTGCTTGAATCCGTACACGGTCCTCCAGTGCTCTTCCGTCCATTTGTGCGCTACTCCCCGCTCCGTGTTGTCGAATTGATTCGACACCTTCCCCATCAGTTCCTTCACCATTTTCTCCTCCTTGAACCCCCAGGGTATCTCTGCTAACCCTAGGCAACCCATGGTGGTTAGGTCGGCCATCAGATTACCTCTCTCCGGCTCTGTAGAAGGGATGAGCGGAACTACTTTCTTCAATCGTATCCCTGGGGGCGGGGGTGTGGTGGACTCGTTCCTCTTCCGACGTAGCTGCGGCATGGCAACTATCCGGAAACACTACCTCACTTCTCTCCTAGCCGCACGTCCCGTTCCTCACACACTCACAACACAAACACAATCCGCCCGTAATAACCACCTGCACAGAACACACACAGTCCTCCCGCGCACACCAGCGTCTCAGCGCACAGTCTGAAACCCGCGCCGCTGACAACTGCCCGCTCTGACTAACACCAGCCGCAAACACTGACAGCCGCGCCACAGAAAGTCGTGCCACCAAACACGCGCAAAAAGACAAACTCACAGAAAAGGCGAAAAACGCTGAGGGTTAAAAAACACACAACGAGGCGCCTGAGAGCAAATGGGCCAACTGAAAATGTCAGGCCTTATATAGTTTCTCGAAATGGATCCGGTCTTCCGGTCCTGATCATCCGTTCCCATTCATATCCGATCGGTCCAAGTCCGGAAAAGGCTCGGTCCGGATCAAGAACTGAATCCGGATAGAATCTGTTCCTCCCCTGAAAGGGTCCGGAATCCTTTCCGATCCGGACTTCTGTTATCATAGACCGGATTTATTCCGTGACCGGTCACTACAAAATTATCCGGTACTATTGCAGGATTTTACCCGTTCCATGAGAAATTCCGGTTGCTAAGTTCCTGACTTCCGTTCCCAAATCATGCTTAAAGGAAAAAATCAAAAATATGCCTTGCCACATGCTGACTTGGCAAGATGGAGGATTTAAGATTACCTAATTGGCAGGTACGCAGGAAATTATGATGTTATAATTTATGATTCTGTCAGTGATGCCTCTTTTGTTCAGAGCTTCTTTTACTGTACATACACTATCTTCTGAAGAATGGAGAATAAATGAAATTCTGTTTAATTTGTGATTAAAAAAAGGAATGGAGAATAGCGTTGGACAGTGCAATTAATGATGGAGGCACATACAGCAGGATTCAGTAGGCATGATAGACATGCATACTCCTCAGAAAATTGAGAACCAAGTGCTCTCGGTTAAAGGTGTTCTCCACGGAATACATCCAAAAGAAAGTCAGAGTTGGATCCATTTACAAAATATTCTCAAGAAATTGTCCTTCTTTTCCTAGTGATCACTTACAAAAGCCATGACCTAGTGATATGAAATACATCTTCATATACAAGTGAATTTCCTACCTGGTTTAATTCCAAGATTCTCTGGTTTGATAAACACCTTCAGTTCAGTCGGTAACACATGTACAAAGCAGAAACAGCACAACAAAAGACCGCTATGAACACCTACTTAGAAATTGAAACTGGCATGCTTAAAGAGTACCACTAAGCAAGTTCTGCACTGACATGTAATGCAATAATGCCAAAGGCAATGCCTCAATTAGGAAGAAAAGGTCCAAGATTCCTGCTTCCAAGGATAGTACAGAAGTTAGCCCTCTGATGGCATGTACTAAGAAGGCGTCAATTTCACTGAAAAACTACCACAACACCTAATGTTGGCGTCCGAACTTCTGCTCCACTAATATATTCCTGAAATTTGTAAGAAAATTGTTGCACACTACAAGCACATGTAAAACGTGGCAACTGACGATAAATACTGTAAGCACTATTATTGCATCAACGTATTGAAACTTGACTTCTTCTGAAAATAACCACGTACCAAAGTGAACCTCCATCTTCCATGTGGACCGTCCCCTACTTCTTGACTTGTAATTACCAAACAGAGGAATAGTGTCCACTTTCTATGCTGAATTCATTCCTCATCCTCAGAAGATTCGCCGGAGTCTCCAAGGTTTGGGTGCGGTAAAGGAACTTTGACCCGGTCTGCAAATGCTTCCTCCTGTCTCACAGTCCTCCCTGTAGGTAATTGACTTGGGTTTTCTTCCACAATAACCTTAGGGGCACGTAGTCCTTCGTGCTCTCTATCTTCACCCATACTAAACATTCTAATATTTGCAGCAACACTAATGTCTCCATGAACGCGACGATTCCTTATTTCCTTTTGTAGTAAAACTTTCCATCTTGGGTCTTCTTTTGCATCTGCAAAGAAAACTTGTTCGACATGCAATGAAAATGCAAATGATTCTGGACCAAAAGGCTCTGGTTGTGTGAAATTGACAAGTGAAAAACCCCATCTGTCTTTCTTAATTGTAGCCGTATTTCCCCTGTAGTTGGCCTTGATCCAACTGCATAACAAGACTATTACACACAGCCCCCTATAGTTCAGTTCCAGAATTTCCTGCACGTGACCAACATATTCGACATCTGCCACAACAGGGTTCCGATCCTTCAACCTAGTGTGGCAACCTAGAATTCACCTAAGTTGTTTCTTTAGCAAAATACGGGAAAAAGGGATCTATTCAATCCCCATTTTTTTTTGTTTCTTTAGTTTGAAGCACAATTAAGACCAAGACCGGAAGTTGAAAACTACGCTAAGGAACAGTGTAAGAAACTCGGATTCAGCTTGCCTAGCGACCGAGACCGGATAGGCAATGAGTGGCTACCGAGCCTAGAGATCGTCGGGAACTCTCCCACGTGACCAGACTAGTTTAAACCTAACGGTCAGTAATTAATGCCGGGGGAAAAGTATAAGACCAGGAGAGTAGGGCTAGGTCCTGCCACTTTCTTGCACGCAATTCGAGAAAGGGTCTTCCGGCCAAAGAGAGAGTATTCGGTCTACAAACAGAGAGAAGGGATAGATAATCTGTCAATCCGGTCCGGCGTATAGTTGAGCGATTAGCACTAAGCTAGTTGAGAGGTTCTTGAGCGCGGGAGGTTCAGTTAAGTTGGACTGCGCCTAGATTGTGTAGGCGTCAAGTGAGAGATGGCAAGGGAAGTGCAGGAAGGAATGATTCTAGCCTTGCGGAATGTGAATCCGGTCGTGCCAACTGACGCACAAGACAAGCGGGAGCTGAAGGAAGACCTCAGGCAGATGGGCTGCGAGGGATTTATGGCTCATCCTTGGAACCTGAAGGATGAGGTGATGGTGGAGGAGCTGCTGGCCAGCCAGACCAACGAGTGGAAGGGGACGGTCCGGGCGCTGCCAAGGGAGTGGAGTGCGGCTATGTGGCGCAAGGTGTACGCCTTCGAGCAAGGCGGAGATGCGACGGGCACCCGGACAGACAAGTTTCATTAGGGTAAGTTCCGCAGGCCCACCAACCCGAAGGATGGCTTCACGGTAGCCGAGTGTGTGTCTGCTAGATACAAGAGGCTGTTGCGGTTCATGATGGCGATCTTGAACCCGGATAGACCTAGTAGAATTATGGTCACCGTAGCCAACACCATTTTTGGTGCGTTGTCGAGAGACAGGAAGATAGATTGGGGGTTAGTTATGAGGGACCGGATGGACCAAATGGTGAAAGGAATTGGGAAATCTAAACCCTCTCCCATTTCACCATTCCTGTTTCATTTATATCATTCATTAGACCTCTTGAGAGAGAAGGAGAGGGAAAATTACAAGGTAGGGGCAGCGATGATAGAATACGAGATTGCGAACCCGGAAGCTGAGGACGACCAAGATGAGGAGGACTCCGAGGAGGAGAGTAAAGAGGAGCAGCAAGAGGGTGCACAGGAGGGAAAGGAAGACCCAGAGGTAGGAGGAGAGAATCCGCCTCTAGAAACTCCCGTGGTAGTGAGAGAAGCTCAGAGGTTAGATCCGGTCTGGGAACAGGACCCCTTGCTAAGGATCCTGCGAGACCTGGATGACTTTAGAAGACACCACCTGGAAGAGAGGGGGTTGTTGCAGGGCATAAGCCGAGCCCTAGGCTCCATCCCACCCTCCAAGATCATAGAGGTGTTGGGAGAATTGATTCAGGAGGCACATGAGAGTTGGGACAGAGAGGAAGTACTCCGGCTAACAAACCAGGTCTCAGCCCTGAGGAGGGATCTCCATCACGCCCAGGAGGAGTTGGACGAAGAGAAACGCCTCACCACGTAGGCCAGGAACACTCTCGGAGAAATTCGGGAGTTCATCACACATCCGGGCGAGGTCGTCAACAAGGCCATGTTGTTCGACAGGAAGGTGTTGGAAGTAGGCAAAATGGTGGGTCCCCAGATGCTCATAGCTGATAGCTCTGGTGGCCTACAACAAGAAGATGGAGGCAGCGTTGGAGAAGTGGCAATCAGTGGTCACGGAGGTCCAAGCTAGCTCTGCTCCGGTCTCAAGACCGGAAGAGCAAAAGATGGAGGAGAAGCAGCCGAGGGAGCAGCCACCACCAGCAGCAGTCGAGGTAGAGGCCGGCACATCCGAACCGGCAAAGGAAGAGGAGACCAGGTCTGAAGCCGTGGCGGAGGAACCTATCCCACAGACCCGGATTCAGGGTTGTCTATCCCGACGTGACGTGGGCTTTTCCCGTCCGGATGTCATGACGCGTCAGTCGTGACGAGTCAAGACGCGTCAAAGGCCGTCCCGAATGCTGACGGCATCGTCGACGGCCTGGATGAAGTCCGTCGACCGTCGACAAGGCCGTCCACAATCAACAGGGCCGTCGAGGAGGTCGTCGACCGTCGACAGGGCCGTCGAGGAGGCCGTCCACCGTCGACAGGGCTGTCCACGAGGCCGTCCACTGATTAGGGCTGGCCGGCTGCAAACTTCAGAGCCTTGTAACTTTTGCAAAAAGTCTTCAAATTGGGCAAATGAGATGTTTTTCGGCATCTACAGAAACTGTAGATGCCGAAAAACATCTCATTTGCCCAATTTGAAAACTTTTTGCAAAAGTTACAAGGCTCTGAAGTTTACAGCCGGCTAGCCCTAATCGGTTCGATTCTATCCTGGACGGTCCGGTCGACGGTGGACGGCCTCCTCGACGGCCCTGTCAACGATTTTTCATCCTCTGTCGCGGATTCTGTCGTGAATTTCATCTTAACGGACGCTCGGCTCCCCGTCACGTCAGCAGACGGACATCTTGACGGACGGACGTGACGCGACGGAAGCAACCCTGTCCGGATTGAAGAGCCCAGGGTTTCTCAACTCGAGAAGACCAAGGAGCCGGAACCCGAGCCGATTGTGTTGCGGGAGATCATCCGGGGAACGACACCGCTAAGGGAGAAGACCAAGTTCATCAACTTGCTGGACGATTCTCCAAGCAAGTCATCACCCACGGTCGTCACACAACCGAAGACCGGAGGGGAAGCAAAGGCAACGGTGCAGGTCCGCTCCATATTGAAGACCGGATCTGGATCCAAGTCACCAAGCAAGTGACCAGCCCGGATTGTCGAGAAAGTGGGAGAGCAGACCCCACAGAGCAAGACAGTGCACCATCCGCCCATCACCGGATTCAAAAAGAGGACCACGGAGACACCCAAGGTGAAGCGGAAGGCCCGGGATGAAGAAGAAGAGGAGTCAGAAGAGGAAGATGAGGACTCGGAGGGGGAGACCGACTCCGGTGATGAGTCGGACTAGTACTCAGATGCAGACCAAGCACTGGCGGAGACCACGAAGACCAGGGCCAAGGCGCGGGGTAAGACCAAGCCGAAACCCAGACCCGTCAAGATGTACCGGTCCTCGAAGAAACAACCAACCCGGAAGGGTGCATGGCCTGTCAAGCGAGCAAGAAAATAGGGGAGCATTAATGTTAGGTAGACAGAAAGGCGGCTAAGGCATGATATATTTAGGTTAGGAATTTTCGAACTTAGACCGGATCCAGATATGTAGAATCTGGGATCCTATTTTGTTGGTATTTTTGTAGTTTTGTGGAAGTCAACCCGCCCAAGTTGTAGAGGAATGTTACGTGGCATTCTTGGCGGCTGATGTTGATTCCATTTGCACTTTTAGGTTTTTTGGTAGTTTAGTATTTAAACCTGGTTCGTAATGGAATCCGGGCGCGCATTATGTTATCTTACTTTCGCAAGTTTTTGTGTTGCAAATACAAGTTAGAACCTTTTTGATTCACTCTGGAGTGGACTGTGTGCATGGGACCTTGTCAAAGTCTTATGGTGATGGTTAGGATTGCAGCCTTGTGTGGATATGTGTGTGCCCGGATGTTCAGTTTATCCGGTCTCTGGACTTAAAGTGAATTCGGTTTTGATAGGGAATTTGTGTAGGATCTCACAGTGTTTTTTGGAACAGGTCTAGGGAGTATTCGATAAGGATAGACACTCGTAGAGTCTGGGTTTGAGATCGGGAAGTACCCGGCCAAATGCCAACTGAATGGTGATCCGGTCTCTATAGAAGAAAGAAGGACTAGTGAGGAAATTCAGCTCTCTTGCATAAGCTACCGCCCTTATTCTACCAGGACTTAGACTAACTGGGTAATCTGTCGTTGTAATCTTTGTTAGGATCAGGTAGGAGTGCTTGCGTGACTTGTTGGGCCGGATTAGTCCCGGTCCAGTTGTGAGGTATTCCGGTCTGGTCAGGGTTGCTTCCGTCGCGTCACGTCTGTCCGTCAGGATGTCCGTCTGTTGACGTGACGGGGAGCCGAGCGTCCGTCAGGATGAAATTCACGACAGAATCCGCGACAGAGGATGAAAAATCGTCGACAGGGCCGTCGAGGAGGCCGTCCACCATCGATCGGACCGTCCAGGATAGAATCAAACCGATTAGGGCTAGCCGGCTGTAAACTTCAGAGCCTTGTAAATTTTGCAAAAAGTTTTCAAATTGGGCAAATGAGATGTTTTTCGGCATCTACAGTTTCTGTAGATGCTGAAAAACATCTCATTTGCCCAATTTGAAGACTTTTTGCAAAAGTTACAAGGCTCTGAAGTTTGTAGCCGGCCAGCCCTAATCGGTGGACGGCCTCCTCGACGGCCCTGTCGACAGCCCTGTCGATGGTCGACGACCTCCTCGACGGCCTCCTCGACGGCCCTGTTAACGGTCGACCTCCTCGACGACCTCCTCGACGGCCCTGTTAACGATCGACGGCCTCGTGGACAGCCCTGTCGACGGTGGACGGCCTCCTCGACGGCCCTGTCGACGGTCGACGGCCTCCTCGATGGCCCTGTTAACAGTGGACGACCTCGTGGATGGCCTCCTCGACGGCCCTGTCGATTGTGGATGGCCTTGTCGACGGTCGACGGACTTCATCCAAGCCGTCGACGACGCCGTCAGCATTCGGGACGGCCTCTGACGCGTCCTGACTCGTCACGACTGACGCGTCATGACATCCGGACGGGAAAAGCCCACGTCACGTCGGGATAGACAACCCTGGGTCTAGTTGTAGTAGTAATTTCTTTTTCCTTGCAAGTGGAACTTCTGACACTCTAAAACTTGAAGGGTAGGAGTAAGCTTCCTTTCTAAACGCCCAAACAAGCAGATCCCTCTTGTTATCGAGATAAAACTTACATTTGGTTACTAATCTAGGGATTGGACCAACTACTAGTATCCGGTCTTTAGCCCCATATCTAGCAAAGGTAAGTATAAAGGTGGTAAATATACTGGTATAAATAGATATACAAGTCTTGAAAGATAAAGGATTGATCTGGTAATCGGGTCTAAGAAAATCTTAGGAACCTTTGAGACCCGGACCGGATCGGTCTTTTGCTTGGGTTTTGTTGTGGTAACTACTAACGTATTCCGGTCTTTCGTCAACTTTCGACCAAATCCTTTGGGAACGATACACGAGTCACTTTAAGGCTAATTTAGTACATTCTAACGCCTTTGTCGTAGCACAGGAAAGCACAATTCCTTCTCTAAGGCGTTAGAATGTACTAAATTAGCCTTAAAGTGACTCGTGTATTGTTCCCAAAGGATTTGGTCGAAAGTTGACGAAAGACCGGAATACGTTAGTGGTTACCACAACAAAACCCAAGCAAAAGACTAATCCGGTCCTGGTCTCAAAGGTTCCTAAGACGTCCTTAGACCTGATTACCAGATCAATCCTTTATCTTTCCAATCTTAAATAGATATTATACCAGTATGTTTCATTCACCTTTATACTTATCTTTACTAGATATGGGCTAAAGATCGGATACTAAGAGTTGGTCCAATCCCTAGATTTAGTAACCAAATATAAGTTTTACCTCGCTAACAAGAGGGATCTGCTTGTTTGGGCGTTTAGGAAGGAAGCTTACTCCTACCCTTCAAGTTTTAAAGTGTCAGAAGTTCCACTTGTAAGTAAAAAGAAACTACTACTACAACCAGACCAGAATACCTCACAACTGGACCGGGACTAATCCGACCCAACAAGTCACGCAAGTACTCCTGCCTGATCCTAACAAAGACTACAACGACAGATTACCCAGTTAGTCTAAGTCCTGGTAGAATAAGGGCGGTAGCTTATGCAAGAGAGCTGAATTTCCTCACTTAGTCCTTCTTTCTTCTACAGAGACCGGATCACCATTCAGTTGGCATTTGGCCGGACGCTCCCGATCTCAAATCCAGACTCTACAAGTGTCTATCCCTATTGAATACTCCCTAGACCTGTTCCAAAAAACACTGTGAGATCCTGCACAAATTCCCTATCAAAACCGAATTCACTTTAAGTCTAGAGACCGGATAAACTGAACATCCGGGCACACACTTATCCACACAAGGCTGCAATCCTAACCATCACCATAAGACTTTGACAAGGTCCCATGCACACAGCCCACTCCAGAGTGAATCAGAAAGGTTCTGACTTGTATTTGCAACACAAAAACTTGTGAAAGTAAGATAACATAATGCACGCCCGGATTCCATTACGAACCGGGTTTAAATACTAAACTACCAGAAAACCTAAAAGTGCAAATGGAATCAACATCAGCCGCCAAGAATGCCACGTAACATTCCTCTACAACTTGGGCGGGTTGACTTCCACAAAACTCCAAAAATACCAACAAAATAGGATCTCAGATCCTATTAATCTGGATCCGGTCTAGATTCAAAACTACCTATTCTAAATATATCCTGATTTAGCCGCCTTCCTATCTACCTGATGTTAATGCTCCCCTACTTCCTCGCCCTCTTGACAGGCGATGCACCCTTACGGGATGGCTGCTTCTTCGGAGACCGATACATCCTGATGGGCTTAGGTTTCGGTTTGGTCTTACCCCGCGCCTTGGCCCTAGTCTATTTGGTCTCTGCCAGTGCCTGGTCTGCATCTGAGTACTGTTCCGACTCATCACCGGAGTCGGTCTCTTCCTTCGAGTCCTCATCTTCCTCGTCTGACTCCTCTTCCTCTTCATCCCGGGCCTTCCGCTTCACCTTGGATGTCTCCGCGGTCTTCTTCTTGAATCCGGTGATGGGCGGGTGGTGCACTATCTTGCTTTGTGGGGTCTGGTCTCCCACTTTCTCGGCAGTCCGGGCTGGTCACTTGCTTGGTGACCCGGATCCAGATCCGGTCTTCAGTATGGAGCGGACCTGCACCGTTGCCTTTGTCTCTCCTCCGGTCTTCGGTTGTGTGACGACCGTGGGTGATGACTTGCTTGGAGAATCATCCAACAAGGTGATGAACTTGGTCTTCTCCCGTGGTGGTATTGTTCCCCGGATTATCTCCCTCAACACAATCGGCTCGGGTTCCGGCTCCTTGGTCTTCTCGGGTTGAGAAACCCTGGGCTCTTCAATCCGGGTCGGTGGGACAGGTTCCTCCGCCACGGCTTCAGACCTGATCTCCTCTTCCTTCGCCGGTTCGGATGTGCCAGCTTCTACCTCGACAGCTATTGGTGGTGGCTGATCCTTCGACTGCTCCTCCTCCATCTTTGGCTCTTCCGGTCCTGAGACCGGAGCAGAACTAGCTTGGACTTTTGTGACTACTGACCGCCACTTCTCCAACGCTGCCTCCATCTTCTTGTTGTAGGCCACCAGAGTTGTAAGCATCTGGGGATCCACCATCTTGCCTACTTCCAACACCTTCCTGTCGAAAAGCATGGCTTTGTTGACGACCTCGCCCAAATGCGTAATGAACTCTCGGATCTCTCCGAGTGTGTTCCGGGCCTGCGTGGTGAGGCGTCTCTCTTCATCCAACTCCTCCTGAGTGTGATGGAGCTCCCTCTTTAGGGCTGAGACTTGGTTCGTCAACCGAAGTACCTCTTCTCTATCCTGGCTATCATGTGCCTCCTGAATCAATTCCCCCAACACCTCCATGATCTTGGTGGGCGGAATAGAGCCTAGGGCTTGGCTTATGCCTCGCAACAACCCTCTCTCCTCCAAATGGTGTTTTCTAAAGTCATCCAGGTCTCGCAGGATCCTTAGCAATGGATCCTGTTCCTAGACTGGATCTAACCTCTGGGCTTCCCCGGCTACTACAGGGGTTTCTAGAGGTGGATTCTCCCCTCCTACCTCTGGAACTTCGTCTTCCTCCTGCGTGCCTCCTTACTGCCCTTCTTGACTCTCATCCTCGGAGTCACCCTCATCTTGGTCATTCTCAGCTTCCGGGTCGGCAATCTCATATTCTATCATTGCAGCCCCTACCTCGTAAGCTTCCCTCTCCTTCTCTCTCAAGAGGTCTAACGACTGGTATAAATGAAACAGGAATGGTGAAATGGGAGAGGATTTAGACTTCCCAATCCCTTTCACCATTCTGCCCATCCGGTCTCTCCTGACTAACCCCCAATCTATTCTCCGGTCCCCCGATAGCGCACCAAAGACTGTGTTGGCTACGGTGACCGTAATCCTGCTAAGCCTATCCGGGTTCAAGATCGCCATCATGAACCGCAATAGCCTCTTGTGTCTAGCAGACACACACTCGGCTACCGTAAAGCCGTCCTTCGGGTTGGTGGGCCTGCGGAACTTCCCCTGGTGGAATTTGTCCGTCCGGGTGCCCGTCGCATCTCCGCCTTGCTCGAAG
Source organism: Thuidium tamariscinum (assembly GCA_947034885.2). Taxonomy (NCBI): domain Eukaryota; kingdom Viridiplantae; phylum Streptophyta; class Bryopsida; order Hypnales; family Thuidiaceae; genus Thuidium; species Thuidium tamariscinum. The sequence goes on along the minus strand of OX344755.2, from coordinate 108,381 downwards.
GCGTACACCTTGCGCCACATAGCCGCGCTCCACTCCTTTGGCAGCACCCGGACCGTCCCCTTCCACTCGTTGGTCTGGCCGGTCAGCAACTCCTCCACCATCGCCTCATCCTTCAAGTTCCAGAGGTGAGCCATGAACCCCTCGCAGCCCATCTGCCTGAGGTCTTCCTCCAGCTCCCGCTTCTCTTGTGCGTCAGTCGGCACGACCGGATTCACATTTCGGAAGGCTAGAATTAGTTCTTCCTGCACCCCTTCTGCCATTGCTCACTTGACGCCTACACTATCTAGGCGCGGTCCAACTTGACTGAACCTCCCGCGCTCAAGAACCTGTCAGCTAGCGTAGTGCTAATTGCTCAACTATGTACCAGACCGGATTGACAGATTATCTATCCCTTCTCTCTGTCTGTAGACCGAATACTCTATCTCTGGCCGGAAACCCTTTCTCGAATTGTGTGCAAGAAAGTGGCAGGACCTAGCCCTGCTTCCCTGGTCTTATACTTTTCCCCCGGCATTAATTACTGACCGTTAGGTTTAAACCAATCTGGTCACGTGGGAGAGTTCCCGACGATCTCTAGACTCGGTAGCCACTCATTGCCTATCCGGTCTCGGTCGCTAGGTGGACGGAATCCGGATTTTCTTACGCTGTCCCTTAACGTAGTTTCTGGTTTACGGTTTGGGGTTTTCCGGTTTCCGGTCTTGGTCCTAATTGTGCGTAAAAACTAAGAAAACAACAAAAAAAATGGGGATTGAATAGATCCCTCTTCCCGTATTTTGCGTAAGAACCTGCTTAGGGGAATTCTAGGTTGCCACAGCCTTAGAGAAGGAATTGTGCTTTCCTGTGCTACGACACCTAGACCTACAAGGGCAGGTAAAAACCGCAGCCACCGCTGAGTGAAAGGTCTTCAAATGCACCTTTGCACTAGCTACATGTAAATGGTTCCCAAACGCCCACATGCTGCGGTATTTGGTGGCCAATTCTGATGGTAGCTTTGACAAAGCCAACACATCTGCTTCAATAGCATCCGCATTAGTAGCAAGCTCTGAGGAGATGTGCTCTTCTAACCAATCAGAGAATGGTTGTGGCTCAGGAAGGTCCTGAGGATACGGTACAAGTCTACGGCCTCGTCTATTTGGATTCCTCCTCCTGAAATTACTTCGTTCCGTTGTACAGGTCAAGTGGTAGTCCTCATAGAGCCTGTAAACACAGAATAATGTGAACATTAGGGTCACCAAACGCCTAAACAACCTCTCCAATACTTGATACTGCATTCGAGATTTTAAGGAAATCTAAATTATGCTACCTCCCTTCTTGGAGTTCTTGCCTTCCTAGTTCCTACTAGTCTCACTGTACGATTTGTAACTTCTTCTGCCACTACACAGCATCACTTTTCTTAACACAGACAACACAGCACTCAGGACAGACCGAAGATTTCAAATGTCTGCGCCTAGCACTTTGAGCATTTGTCATATTGTTCATCCAAATTCGTGCTTTCTACAATGTGAGACTTTTTGACCAATAAGTGAGCACATTCACCTCATGGTAGCAGCATACTACGTTGAAATTTTTGTCCACACCAAAACATGAGTCTCTGTCATGATTGCTTTTGCATTACTAATTGGACTCACCAGTTTCCACGAAATCAATTACCAGGCAAATCCTTCCCGTCTCTAACAAACTTTGCAGTTTTCCTGTGTACATCGGACGATTTGATATTTCAGTGCATCCAAATGCACTGAAATACTATTTTGCATTATCTTCTATATTTTAAAGTTTAAAGCGATGTACTATAACTTCTTCAATTACTTTCGGGTTCCAAGAAATTCGAGAACTTTAGACCCTTTTGCAAATGATTATGCTTCTCAGCGACAATACATGCAATCACTTATTTTTTTGTAAAGGGTTTAAATCAAATAAACTACAGCTTCCAAAGTTTTCAGATTTTGGCTAAGCAAATAATTATACAAGTACTTCTACGATTTAGGTACATTTAATTAACACACAACTTGAAATTCATGAAGCTCTTCACTTGTATATTTTGAAGATCAAGTTTTTCAGGACTTCCCATTCAGGACGAGGTACACAAAACTCATTCTCGTTTTTGTCACCAACATTTCTACGAGTTAATGTACTAATTGGTGCAAAAGAGTCTTAGATCCGGTATGGCTCCAACTGTGCGGAGTTGTCCAAGACAAAGTTGTGGAGCCACCTCCTGAGCTACTCTGAAAGCTTACATGGTCGGCCTTTACCTTCCACAATCTCATCGGTCATGGAAGGATCTTCCTTACTATCCTAGACTCGCCTACTGGTGGGGCTATAATCGGTCACAAATCCCAACGCTTCTTCCACCTGATAGCCCTGAGCTATACTTCCCTCCGGCTTTGCCAAATTTCGAACAAAACCTTTTAGTCCTTTAAAATAACGCTCAAAGGGATACATCCACCTTGTGTGTACAGGACCACAGATAAACAATTCTTCAACAAGGTGCACAGTAAAGTGTACCATACTATCAAAAAAGGAAGGCGGGAATGTCTTCTCCATTGCTGAGAGTGTCTCTGCCGCATCCTCCAGTAGTTGCTGTTGTCGTCCAGGGTTGACGACCTTTGCGCATAAACGTTGAAATAACCTACTCATTTTCATAATTGCAGCAACAACTTCTCTATTACCGATGTTTCTTAAGCACATTAGTATAATTTGTTGAAGGAGAACATAGTAGTCATGAGACTTTAAACCACGTAACTTTCCATCTACAATTTTGGAATTCAGCGTGGATACATACCTTGAAGGAGTTTTTATGGACCTCAAAGTCTCCATGAACTCCCTTCTATCCGCTAAAGAGAGGATGTAGGGCGCATTTGGTAACCATAGACGGTCACCAGTACCACCCCTGGGTTGCAACCACAGTTGAGGGCGTATCCCCATCCGCTGCATGTCCAATCGAACGGCGGGACTATCCTTCTCCCCTAGTAGAGTCTTCAAAATGTTTTCACAAACATTTTTCTCACAATGCATCACGTCCAGCAAATTCTGCACAGAAAGATCCTAAATCACAAACGCATGTTCAGAGTCATGAATTCGTAATTCCCAGAGGGGCAACATGCACTACCTTTCCAATGAGCACTAGACACTAAGCTTTACGAACTCCAAGTTTAACATTTACGGGAACAAACATACTAATGACGTCAGTGACATGAATGAAGTGAATCCTACTTTCATGCTCCAAATGCGCATGGACTGCTGTAGGGCTTCATGTATTTTTTCATGCATGCTCTATACGTGAAATAGACTGTCTCTATTAAACATAAGGTAATATTGAGTGTTATCTTCTCGGAATTCCTTCCCACATGATCCATGAGACCTGACATTTTCTTAGCATGCGATTTAGAGCACTTCCCAGTGCAAAAACTTAACTCTCCCTGAAATTCTCTTTGAATTCTGTGGACTGTCATGCTGGTTCACTTTCTAAACTACTCTTCCAGCACAATGACTACGTTCATTGACATGCAACAATAAACTTCCATTGAATAACATGGCATACTTATTGCTAATCGTAGTGTTCAATACTGCAAAAGTGGGCAGAAATCGTCACTATTGTTAGCAAGGAAAACAATATGAAAACATAAATCTACATGCTTCTATTTCCACTAGCTTACTCCCAACATGAGCAGTGGAACATGAGTTCAGATGTAGTAAAACTCACCGCCCAGTAAAGAAGGTTGTAGAGCACGCTGACGTGCTTAAGTCCATGCTCTTTCACCGGATCATTGTCTACATTCTTGCGACCGCCTTCGGCAACAAACGCTTTCCTCTCCTGGCCCATGCATAAAATGTCATGCCCTGTGGGCCTTTCAGGCGATGCTCGAAACTCTGGGTTGCCATCAAATGCAACTTTCGCTCACCTGAATCGATGCTCTGGTGAAAGCCACCTGCGGTTGCCTAAATAGAGCATTTTCTTCAACACGGGAGAATGAATTGCGTATGTTTGCGTCACACACAGAGGACATCCTTTATATCCTTTTAACTGCTGCCCCGAAATGAGTCCATATGTTGTGAAGTCGTTGACTGTCTACATGAGTATGTCCCTCATCAAGAAATTTCGACCTCCGCCCTAAATTGATGCATCGATTGTCCATATGCCACGCCAGAGCCTCTTTAGATCTCTCACCAATGGAGTGATGAACACATCAAATGCCTCACCAGAAGGAGTTTTTTCTCCTGGAATTAAGAGAGTCAAGGCTATAAAGAATTTCTTGGATACAAGCCAAGGTGGAATGTTGTACGTCACCAACAGTACTGGCCACATGGAATACCTCGTACTCTGATTTCCAAACGGATTTACACCATCCGCAACCAGACCCATGTACAAGTTGTTCTCTTCGTCTTTGAATGTGGCATCGATCTCATGTATTGCCGCCCACTGTTGGCTATCAACCACGGACTTCATGTTCCCATCAGAGCTACGGCTATTGGCATGCCACTTCATGAGTTTTGCCACCTCCGGGCAACGGAACAATCGTTGGAGACGTGGAATAATAGGGAAATATCTAAGCACCTTCTGCAGTATGTTATTTGTCCCAGGCACATACCTAGGGGAACCACATTGAGGACACTCAACCAAAGGGCCATGCTCCTCGCCTTCGTATAGTATGTGGCCACCTAGGCAGCAGTGGATGCTTTGGTGCTCTAGACCCATCTTCATGAGCATGGTCTTCGTCTCGTAAGTGCTACGAGGTAAACAGTTGGATTGAGGTAGCAGATCTGCTGCAAGGAAACGAAGTAATTCATCCAAGAAAGTATATGAAATACTATATGTGTTGACCATATTCATCAGCACAATGGAGGCTTGTAGACGATTAACTCTACATCCAGCGTACATGGCTTTTGTGCTTTCTTGAATCAGACGTTGCATGTCAGCTAGACGGACTTCGGCGTCATCTTCTACTGCGTTGTTGGCAACGTCGTCTGCATTTGCTTCATCGTGAATCATGTCTACGTGGAAGAATGCATCTTGAACCATCTGGTCCACCTCGACCTCCGTTCTCTGGGGCCAGACATATTAGGGATGGCCTTCATGCTCTTCACGCCATACATATTGCTCTTCCCCTATGTCAGGCTCTTGTACTAGCCCTTGTATATTTTGTCCATCCACTGCCTACACACAAGTGATATGGAATAAAAATTTTAGATTCCTACCTGAACATGAATTCATGCTATCTTCTGAGAACAACATATTACCGCTAATATAGGCGAACATGCACGGCATGGATCCAAGTAGCAATGACATCTCTGGAGTCCAAGACTGCATAGGGATTCTAAGACAAATAGGTAATGCATATAAAAAATAAGCTAGTGTATAATAAATAGCTACTGTTTACTACTTAAAAGAATAGAGATTCTACAGGAACATGCTGTGAGCCCTCGAGATGGCATTCAGGACTCTGGGTCCATTTTTCACGATTAAATAGCGAAAATTAGTCAAAATATTCAAGAAAAAGACATAAAAAGAGTGTTGAGGGAGTTTTGGTGTCAGTCTATGCCAAAATGGTGGAAAACCAACTTAGAAGGTGGGAAATTCCTACTCCTAGAAACTTGAATCATTCTAAGTCTCCAAAACAAGTTTATGAGAAGATTTAGTAATTCCGAGAGAAATAAAGAATCGAGAGTTAGTCAGTCCTAATAAGTGTCTGTGCAAAATCAACCTTTTAAGGATGCACACGACATACTGACTAAGCTGAAAGAGTCTACTACGAGCGTGGGAGAGTTACCAAGGCTTAAGTTCAGTTTTGAAACAAATTGGACTTAAAGGTAAAACCACTACAATGGATTTGGAGAATTCGAATTTCACGAGTTAAAAGATGGAGGATTGGAGATTGAAGACTACAGAGAGGTGTTCCAAGGGTAGGAGCATGCCAGGAGCGAACAAGAATCAAACAATTGTCCAAGATTCCCGGGCATCAGGAATTAAATTGTCCAATTGGGCAAAGCAATTCCAAATTACTAAAATTAGAAAGGTACAAGGTTGCGTGGGACTTACACCAAGAATCTAGGGGTGCCCTAGATGTTACCCGATTTATTTTGGATTTTTCCGAAATTCCACATTGACTCCATGGGAAGTCAACCGCACATAGAAAGGTTCGTAAATTCATAGAAATTACATATGATGCGGTAAAATCTCACTAAAAATTAGGATAGGTTTTTGTGTGCTTAATAAGTGCCCGGTCAAATTTGAAGACATTCTGACATTCCCAACTACCAAAACCGGCATCGACATCGAATTTCACTAGAAGTTACAAGTTGGCGGCCGGTTGACCGGCGTATCAGGAGCGAATGATGTCCGATTGTCGCAAATAAGGAGTCATTCCTTACTCTTGCGGACATTCCTAACAACCTTGGCCTAACAGATTCATCAAAATGCGCAAATCCTAAAAGTTAGATTTTTGACTTTTAATTGGAGTTACCGTAATTCCAATTTGGGCGCGCAAATGGCCTAGGAGTGAGGGGTAAGGGGTCTCTTAGGCTAATTGGGGTCTTCTGAAGACAATAGCGCAGACGATTTTCCGTTTCGAGTTGTTCCCTAAAAGATAGAGAGGGTCAGCTCTTAGTTTGACTTTTTAATCGTTAATTGCGGTTAATTAGAAGTGATTTTGGAAATATCTCTTGGAAAATCAAAGATTGGATTTGGTCAAGATCTCTTTCTTGCGTAAAAAGCCATCTTTGGGCTAAAGAAAGACAATTTTCAAAATAACTTTTGGTTAATTTGCAAAATATCTACGTAAATTAGGGTTAATTCCAAAATATTTTGGGTTAAGATCTTGGATTTGATTTGGCCAAGATTTCTTTGACCAAATGGGGATGTTTTTAGAAATTTCCACCATTAAACAACTAATATTTTGGAATTACATTAGGGTAGTTTAGGGTAGGAAGTAACAAAGTGTTTTCACCGGCAATTACCGAGAGGGGCCCGGCCACGGGTATATAAGGGCCCCCCTCGAGGTTGCCAGTACCCTTTCTTTTGTGCACCGACACTTTGTTTCTTCATTCTTGTGCTACTGACTTGGTCGGAGCACCCCTTGGACTAAAGTGCTTGGCCAAGGTTTTTGATTTCTAGTTCGATTATTAAACCCCTGAAGGCTTAGGGCCCCTTCAACTTATTTTCACTATTATACGTTGGATCACACAACTTTTGAGCACTAATTTGTTGAGACACTAGATACTGGACATTCCTAAGTTGAGTACCAAAGTTCAGTTAAACACTGTCATGTGTACTTCCTTTGGCCACAAAACTCTGGAATACTAAGAAATTTGGGAATTTAAAGTGTGAAAGTTCGGTTAAACACTGTCATGTGTACCTCCTTTTGCAAATAGAACTCTCAAAATACAACAATCTTTAAGATACGGCGGAGCTTTGAACCCACAACATTTGGAGGGACCTTATCTTTAAAGTCATACTTGCTTGGGAAAGGAATTTCTCCAAAAATCTCACTGGGACCATCGTTAAATTATTGCCAAATTGGAACTTCCAAAATTCTTACTAAAGTTATAAGGAATGTCCAATTGAAGTGCATGTCCAAATAAGCCAAGATTCCAACTTGAATTTGGTTTAAAAACCCACACTAGCATACTTCAGGGCGGACCAGCCACACCGCTGGAAGGCCAGCCGGGTACGGGGACCAACTGGGTACGGGGGGCTAGCCGAGTACGGGACCAGCCGGGTATCGGGGAGCCAGTGGGTCGCTGGGGAGTGGGTCGCTGGGGAGAGCCGGGGTCGCTGGGGAGAGTCGGGAGGTCGCTGGGGAGAGTCGAGGGTCGCTGGGGAGAGTCGGGGGTCGCTGGGGAGAGTCGAGGGTCGCTGGGGAGAACAGGGAGCACTCCAGGGACTCATAGTACGTTTGAAACTCCAAAAACTTGGATTTTAATCACACTCATGGTTGGCAGTTGACGCCACACCTTTGTTTTTAAAACTAAAATCCAACATTTCGGAGTCACAAAATACTTTATCATCTTCTACACGTCCTAAACTCCATAGCTGCATCTCTCCACAAAAAACTTGCAAAAACATACTAAGCAAGAATGAGAGAGAAGAAGATGTAGTTAGGAAGATTAAGGTGACAAAACCCATCACGTGAAGCAAATTACAATAAACAATTGATTTTCTTTTGGAATAATACTATACAACTAGATTCTTATTCTTGGGGGTTGACCCTTGGGAATAAAAAACTAATTTCTTTAGGAATAACACTATTACTAATATTCTCGTTCTTTAGGAATGTTTCACATTCTTTGGTAGCTAGTCATTAAATAGATTCTTAGAAGGTTTGGATTTTGTTAGTTTTGTTTTATTAGGTCTAATAAGCCAAAAAGAAAGAAACAAATTGACAACCAATTTCTTTAGAATTAACACAAATTCAAAAATTAATTAGATTTGAAAAGATTTGAAGATGATTTTTTGATTAAAATATTCTAATAAGCCAAAAGGGAAACAAACAAATTGCCAACCAATTTCTTTAGAATTAAAACAAATCCAAAAATTAATTAGATTTGAAAAGATTTGAAGACAATTTCCGATTTAAATAATTAAATCAATTTGGATTTTGGATATTAATCTAGAACCAAAGGAAAAACAACTAAAACAACTAAACTTTAACTTTTATTTATTTCCTTAGAATAAAACATTTGCTAACCAAACTAGGTAGACTAATTAAATTGCAGTATTTTCTAATTACCGGGGATCTAGGAATTCAAGGACCTACGCAATTAAATTAACGCTACATAACATTTAGTTTCTATTTAAACAGGACAGAATTAATTGACCAACAACGTGAGAATTATCATGGATTAGATGGAGAGCCGGGATGATTTCGATGGCGAGTTCGTAGGTGAATATTTACACATGATGATGTTTGACGACGGGACCATGGAGATTTACGCAGAGGAGGTAAACCGCTCACATTTGATTTTCATTCTCATTATTTTATTGTTAAGCTTCTTTTTACCAAATGCTTGGAATTAGATTTAGGCAATATCAATTGATAGAATAGAGTAGAGTAGAATTGCTTGGTTGACTTTTAGAATAGAACAGATAAAATTATAACCACAAATTAGATTAAAGAACACTTAAAAACGTGACTAAAAGAGTTCATTGCTTGAAAGGCTTTCTTTTAATACCCAATTAGAAAGAAAACTCAATTAGACACAGAACCCGTGTGAAGAACTCTTAGCTCGAGGGTGGAGTTAGGAGCGCTCACACACGCATGTAGGTAACTCCAAGGAAGCATGGCCGATTTCCTTTCATAATAGATGAGGAAACATGCTTTGGTACTGCTTGACATGCTCATACCGTCATACTTACATTACACGACTGACATGTACCATGGTCATTGACAATCATGCACTTCAAGGTCTGCAGACATCGTTTTATAGACAAATACTCACCAACACTGGGTATGGAAGATATGGGTCTCTCCCATACTAGCGGTGGTGCTTTGCCACAAGAGTTGTGTTTCGTACTCGCCCATCGTGGCACTCTCGACATGCGCAAGGGTACTCCGAAAGTCCTTCCCTCAGTGCAATGCTTCTTTCAATGTGGTACGCTGCTCCAAGACTTTGATGGCGCATTTTTCCACCTCTTTAAAGTACGAAGACAATGCCTCCTGCATAAGAACTTCTAGTTCCTACAGTTCATGTGAACCTCCAACATAGAAATGAAAATGATGTGTCTATTGGCGTCTGAAGTGGAGGGGCTTTTTTTTCCTTCAAAAATGTCCTGCACAATTTCCAATTCCGCTTACGCTGTCAGATTATTTGAATTCCCCTATTCACAAAGAAAGCGAGTATTGCAAGCAGAGCAAGTGGGTACTGGAAGGCAGGCATTCAATAGGATATTGTCTTTATAAGCAAATCGACATTGAATTAAAAGCCCCTAAACCGCTACTAAAGTCCTCTACACAATGGAACTGGGCACTGTAAAAGCATGAAAGCTTTTGGGTTTCCACTGATTTAGTGCCAACATATACTCCTCAATGATGTGCATGTTAGAGCACGGCAACAATTTCTTCATTTCAGCGCTAAATACATTGTGTTCCATGTGTAGTTTATGAGCCACACTGTACTAATGCAATTAGATTTGAATGGATATTGGTGGTGGCCAACTGGGATTCTTGGACCACATCAACAAATCCCATGAATGCTGAATTCCAATGGCATTGACTTAGACGAGTAACTCTTCCCTATACTCTGATCTTTTATGATATAGGATTTTGACAATCTACACATTTCATATTGCATTCATACCTCGTGATCACCATGTCACTTCCATATCCCGGAAAATGGATTTTAGTCACATGACATTTAAGGTTGCCGAACTTGACAAGTCACATTGGTATACACAGAAGTTCAGCACATTTACTCCCTCGCCCCCAGCCACCTCCAATTTAGCTAACACCACATGCTACTCGCAATTCAGTAACAACTCAAATCTTACCTTGGCAGAGCTGCTTCAACACTTTGTAGAAGCCCCTTGTTGCCTTCAGCACACACCGTCGCTCTCACAACAGTCGATCACCACCCTAAACCGAGATGGAAAGCCAAATAATGCAGAACTTCGAGGTCGTGAACGACCTTGTCGACAGTGTAAATGGCAGACTCGTCACTCCAACTCCTCTATAAGTTGCGTCTACAACACAGAGAACAATTGCATGCAGTGAAGAGAGAAGTGGAGAGAGTGCATACAGTGAAATGAAACTTGCTAAAGATTAAGTAATAGCAACTGAAATTTGAGACAATGCGGTCACAGTTGTCCTTAGTCTTCATACCTTCTAGTGAACGTTGCCGACTCTCCACCGTTGTAGCTAGGATTCAAATTCCCGTTGTAAGAAATTAGTAACTGAATCGCTCAGTTGGAGTGGCGGCTCTGGGGAATGTGCTGCCAAACAAACTTTGCAATGACTAAGTAGTTGGACAGCAAATTTGGAGAAGCTCAGAACACGCGTCTCCAATTATCAAGGCACATAATTCTATGACTGTTTATGAAGTGCAATTCAATACTAATTACGTTAGGATGAAAGTGTGCAGTACTCCCCTTTTGTCTGGATGACAAGTAGCCGCAACGCAGTATGGTAGCATTTAGGTTTTTTGCATACTGGTGAATTGTATGCCAGTAGAGTCTGACATGAAGTTTTTCTTCGTGCAACGTGTCTGATTTAGCCCAAGGTCCACCAGCCGCTGCCGCCAAGAAGGAAGCAGACTTGGACGTTGTGGAAACTGATCTACAACTAGTACAGGCTCCCAATTCCGCCTCTTTTTGCACTTGAGCTGTTCGGAATGGAGCACGCAGCAGCTACTCGTCGAAGCCAGCGGCAGATGGATTGGCCATTGCAGTTGCGACCCCACATTGCGATGACCTGCAATTTGACATCCCCCACGCTGTAGTGTGCGCAAAATTTGTTGACGCCGACATTGCCACACCCGCAGCGCCACTCAAATTTGAAGGATGCGTAGTGCCCTCACTTCTGGAGTGGACCGGGGAGTTTACAACAAACAAAAGCGCCAAACAAACATAGTCACCGGGCATCTCTAAGAAGAGGGACCCTATCAGCAAGGAAAGAGTCCGACTGTAGTTCCGAAGAAGAGTCCGACGCATTGTGGCTGCCATATATTGAGGACTCCCCAAACTCCAGCGAATACTTGTCGCGATCGGACTACACTTGTGAATTGCGCACATTAGCAGACGAGGTGAATGAGGGTCTTAATTCGCGCGTCTCATCCAAACACTCTAAGCAGGTGAGAAGGTCTGCGCACGCGTCATGGTCCTCGCCGTTATTCTCCCAGGACGTCCAATACTTTGCGCTTTAACCTATTGATTTCGAAATACATGGTAGAATGTGTGTTGCCTTCACCTGCCACAGTTGCATAATTCTTTCTGTTCTTTCTTTGCAATTTAAGGAGCTCTAAGCCGCCATTACTAGGGTTTAAGGTATTTCATGACTACACAACAAGGTTGTGCACCTTTTCACCCAGAAGTTCTATGTCCTTGCTAATATACTACCAATGACAGTAAAATACAAACAATTTAGATACTCCGAAGTGCTTGCACTTAATTTACTTGACATCTAGGGGTACAGGCGAAGTACACAGAAGAAGAGACCCCCTGCCGAAGAGCAAGGATGAGGTTGTCTTTAGTAGCTCCATGTAAACAAGTAATGCGCTTAATAAAAGTAGTACCCAGATGTAAATATTGCTTTGAAACATCTTCCTATGAGTCTTACATAGACATACTTAAAAGAGTTAGTAGTTACTAGATACTAATTACTAAAATTTGTTTCATCACTCTTGGTGCTAGGAGTGAAGGTGGGTTGGCCAGAAGTTCACGTTGTGTCCCAATCCTCAATGGTTTTAGTATAGCAGCCCCAACCGTATACTAAGACATGTATGCATTCAATTATAGGAGCTAGAGAAATTACTAACAATCCTTGCCTTCTGTTCTATATTAGAAGCAGAGGAAGACAGCTTCAGAGTATGCGGCTAGGCAAAGTGGGGATACTAGAATTGACCAGGGATCAAAGGCTGCAGAGGTGAACATCGTTTGATTCTTGGGTCTTCCACAGTGTCCATCATGGACAACAGTCGTCTTGTTTTAACGACGCATGTTAATGTTCCTTGACATATTCATTGATCTCTGGACTGTCTTTTTAGACCTGAAGCCCTCTACATTTGTAATGCATTATTTCCTTGTGTAGAAATTTGGTAACCTAGTAAACGTATACATTGTTGCTACGAATTAATACTCACCGTGGTCTTGTGAGGGTGCAGCAGAAGAAAAGGAGGCCAGTAAAAATGGGCAAGGGCAAGGAGACCTTTTAGTTGTGGAGCACAACCACGCCCATTAGAAGGCCAGGAACTCGAGCAAATCCTTCTGAAGATGCTCCATCGAAGAGTCCAAGTATTGAGGCGACTAAAAAGAGGAAAAACTGAATGTCGGCAAGTCCCAGGGGCATGAAGAGTACCCCAATGAAGCCTGTGGCATCGCAGAAAGTTGCAAAAGGAGACGTGCAGCTGGTAAAGAATCCCACATTTGCTTCTGGATACAGGAAGATTGCGATGAAGACTACAAGACCAATACCCGACGTTGGAGGAAGACAAGGGGGAAAGCCAAAAGAAACAGCGAAAGTGTCAGACGCCACCAACATTGATTTGGGCATGCAAGACGAAGCGCCAATGTCTAATTCGGCAGCCTCAGATGGAGGTAGTCATGTCATAATGTCTGAGATAGTTTCCATGTGTATCTTACAATGTTAGACATGAAAATGGCAGGTTCTTGGACTCCAAAAATGATGTGGTCTTCTGCACAATATGAGGTATGTGGAACTACAAGTAGTACTGCCTACAATTAAGTTGTAGAAGAAGGCAACACATTTCTAAGTAACTTCTACTATATGACTTTCATGACCTGAAACAGTACTTTGTTATTTGTGTGTGTGGAGTGTGAAACGTAGTTTGTAATAGGAATAGGGGTTACCATTTTAAAATTCGATTTCCTATATGCTCTTTGTGCGCGCTGATTTGAGGAACTGCGTTGAGGGTGTCTATTGCAGGAAAGGTTGCTGGTATTGTTCAGATGGAGATCGACAGTGACGACGATGAAGTGGTTAGACAGAGAGAAGGGAAAGAGAAAAATGAGCTGATAGACTTGGATGAGTATCCGGAAGAGAACTCCATGGAATCCTTTGAAGCGCATGTGTGGAGCGATAATTCACTCTCTGGCCAGTCCGTCTACGACAAATACGGCAATCACAGAGGTTATTGTCGAAGGCGTCAGTAGAGGATGTCAAGATCTGAACGTCGTAACTACAGCGAATCTCTTCTCGTATGATTGACAAAGCCCTAACCTTTCATGCATTTAGGCCGCTTCTTTCTTTCAAATTCATATAGGATAACATCTGAGCACTTATCCATTGTCATGTTTGATGCCCTTGAACTAACAAACATAAGAATGTGTTTTTTTATTTTACACTAGAGAGGACGGAAGTATAATGTTACTAGAGATCACAGAAGCGCATATGATCGTGGAGAGGGTCAAGAAACCAGAGGTACTGATCAAGAATTCCGAAGGACAAGTACTGAAAGACGTTGGAGTCGGAATATGGAAGGCAGTGCTGCTGAAATCATATATGAAGAAGGAGAATGCAACAGACGTCCAAGAAGGCACGCATCCCCAATTCAAGATGGCGGTAGAGATTCTTTTGTTGCTGACAGAGACCAGTTCTCTAGCGGGTCAGATAATGGCCAGTACCAACATGGACGGGGAGTAAAAACACTTGCGAATGCAAAGGTGGAAAGAGCACATGATGAAACCACAAAGCAGCGAGAAAGACGACATCGACAGACGGAAAGGGAAAGTGACAGGCGGCAACGTGAGAGGCAGGGGCTGCGACCTCATTTTATTACCGTCAACCATAAGGGAATTCCATATGGTAACGGCGTTGGCGTTTGGCGTGCTGAGTTGAACAAGCTAACTGCGGGCTTGGATTTATCAGTAATGAACATCCGCAATCAAACTGAGGAAGCTATGGCGACTTTGAGGCGTCGCCTCAAAGAGAAATTTGAGTATAGCGCTCCTGTAGATTGGACTCACATCAGGATGCACGCAGGAAGGAGCGTAACACAGCGGCGCTCAAAGTTTCTAGTGGCTATGAAAGCAGGTGCAAAAAGACCTGCGGGCATGGACGCCAAGGTTGCTTCCGTCGCGTCACATCCGTCCGTCAGGATGTCCGTCCGCTGACGTGACGGGGAGCCGAGCGTCCGTCAGGATGAAATTCACGACAGAATCCGCGACAGAGGATGAAAAATCGTCGACAGGGCCGTCGAGGAGGCCGTCCACCGTCGACCGGACCGTCCAGGATAGAATCGAACCGATTAGGGCTAGCCGGCTGTAAACTTCAGAGCCTTGTAACTTTTGCAAAAAGTTTTCAAATTGGGCAAATGAGATGTTTTTCGGCATCTACAGAAACTGTAGATGCCGAAAAACATCTCATTTGCCCAATTTGAAGACTTTTTGCAAAAGTTACAAGGCTCTGAAGTTTGCAGCCGGCCAACCCTAATCGGTGGACGGCCTCGTCGACGGCCTCCTCGACGGCCCTGTTAACGGTCGACGGCCTCGTGGACAGCCCTGTCGACGGTGGACGGCCTCCTGGACAGCCCTGTCGACGGTCGACGACCTCCTCGACGGCCTTGTTAACGGTGGACGGCCTCGTGGACGGCCTCCTCGACGGCCCTGTCGATTGTGGACGGCCTTGTCGACGGTCGACGGACTTCATCCAGGCCGTCGACGACGCCGTCAGCATTCGGGACGGCCTCTGACGCGTCCTGACTCGTCACGACTGACGCGTCATGACATCCGGACGGCAAAAGCCCATGTCACGTCGGGATAGACAACCCTGATGGACGCAGGTGTATGGCGTCGTTTAGATAGAATTCCTCAAGACCCTTCTCAAGAGGCGTTGTCACAACGGATGAAGTATGCGAATGCTTGTCGAGTGAACAAAGGAAGAACAAGTCCAAGAGGTGAAGACAGAATTTGTGAAGACTTACAGAAAGAATTGGGTAGGGAGCCGGACCTGGATGAAGTGCATTTTGAAATGTGGAGGAAAAAAGGTTACAAGGGTGTGGCCCAAAAAAAGAAGTCCCTGAAGAAAACAAAGGAATGTCCTTCACCCACACAAAAGAATGCTACTTTCGAAGAGGACCCTCAAAAGGAGCGCAACGATGACTTCGACAAATCAGTGAAGAAGAAGGTCCCAATGGGGGAAGAAGAGGAAGTGCCACAGTTGATTGACACCGAATCCATACAGCGTATGGAGAGGCAATTAGAACAATTGCAGTCATCATTGAGAGCAGCGAGGCAGACAATGAGGCCGACCGTAGAAGAAGAAAGTGTGCCTCTGTCAGCAGAGCCCACAATGGTGGAAGAAGCCACCTCCTCAGCAATAGTAGCTATGCAGACAGAGGTGAGTGCTGTAATCAACAATTCTAGCTATTCTTCGTTTTGATATTGCTCAGTAGAATGAAATTTAGGAATGCTTGACTTAGAGTAAGGAGGGACCTCAATGTTTTATAGAACAGGACTTCGTAGAAGACCCCTTCTTATTCTCTGGACCTGCCAGATGAAGAGGACTTACAATAGGTTGGAAGGGGTCTCGAAATAAGCTGCCATTGCTGAGAAGACGTTGCTATGGGCTTAATTGCTGTAGGAATGTATTCATGCATGCCCATCATTTCTTTTGGTTTTATTCATAGCGTCTGTAGTTCAAACTACCCTGTAGATCAAAGAAGTTCTTGTTATGCATGTGAAATCAGCTAAAATTAGTTTGTAAAAGAAATAAAGGGAATTACTGAGGTTCGACTTGGCTACATTGTGTAGAAGAGTCCTGCAGAGAAGGAAAAAAATGCTGGAAGAGGAGGGATGAAGTTGCCAGAAAGAAGGAGTTCAAGAAATGTGGGGAAGTAGTTCACCAAAAACGGTATGTGAATAATGCCATAGTGTGAGACCATGAAGTATGTTCTACGCTAAGTGAGGAAGAAATCTAAGCAAAAAATGTGCATACTGGTTTTGTTCTACTGTATGTTTAAATGTTCAAAATTGTATGCAAGATTAGGAAGTTCCTTTCTTAAAGATTGCGAATGGTAAGGGCAGTTTTTCAAAGCAAAGAACTAAAGTAACCGAACTTGTAAACAACATACGGAATATGAGGAACGACAAAGGTGCAGTAGTGGCCATAGGAACTCATGCATGGCCTGAATAAGAAAAGCTGAGGGCACCCTAGAACCGCTAAGTTCTAATGCCAATTGTTGGACTGTGATGCATTTCAATTCATTTTTTCTGCAAAGTATGTGAAGAAGAGATCCACAAAGCTTTGGTCGGTATGGGGATTAGAAGCAGCGAAAGGAGATACCGTTATGGACACTAAGGGTGGAGTAAGTGCAATAATCAGTGTATTGTGCAATGATTGTGAAGTCAAATGGATGAGAGCTTGAGGTACAGAAGACATAGCTCAGCTTTGCCTTTTCTTTTGTATATAGCGTAAAACCACAAGCACATAGAGGATATATGCAGGCAAATATTTGTTTTTCTTTGTTTGAAAGAATGCTTTTACAAATTGAGGAGGAAAACAATGTTTGTAATAGTTCATACTGCTAGACATCACGGACTGTTAGCTCACAGAATTCTGTAGTTGAGGTTAAACTTCGAGGGAAGGTAGGGGGCTTCCAGTCCAACCGCAGTAGGGTACTGATTTTTGTAAATTCTTCCTCTGTTAGAACTCTGGAATATTTTCCTCCTATCAATGTATAGAGCCTTACTTTATACTGTTTAAGAGGGTTCCAATTCGGTAATACTGTGGGTATCTCATTTCCTGCTATACATGGTCAGTTGCACTATTTTTGCAAAGGTGGATTGGGATTCAAGTGCCAGTAATAGAGCTATATGGCATGGTAGAGAACCTAGATTCAGCACAGATGTAGTGGCTTCCTTCCAATTTAATATTTCCATTTGCAACATAACTAAGAAAGCTTGGATTTTCCAACAATGCTTGTACAAACAAAAAGAAGGAAAACTAAAATGGGGGAAAAGAATGGGGAAAGAAGCCTTAGCCTAATATCAGTGGAATCAGAAGATTGTTAAGAAAATAATGCAGAATCTAAAATGGTTTAATAAGCAATGAAAAAAAAATGGGCATCAAAATTAAAAGAGAAAATAGAAGGGAAAAAAATGGGCCAAAAGAAATGGGAGAAAAGAAATCCAGATGAGGAAAGGGATATGTAACCACAGCAATAGCAAGAGGAAGTGGGAAAAAGAAATAACCGGACAAAAAGGGTGAGAAAATGAATATTTAAAAAAACCCATCCAATCCCTTCCTGGAACCGAGATGAGATCCATAATTGAAGCCCATCTAAAACATAAAATTATTTAGTCCTGGGAAATGGAAATCCCGATTTAACCATTTTTGGAAGTCTGCCTTAAATCCTAAATTACGATTACTTTATTACAGTAATGAAGGACATGTGTGCACACTCTCACAGTGACATGTGTCTTCAAAGGAGACGCTTCTTCAAAACAAATACCTGCCCCCATTAAAATTTCCAGAATTGCCCTAGCCAGTTGCCACCATTAAATTATAGATGTTCAAATCAACATTGGAGAATATAAGAATGTCAGATATACATTGGGAGGAGGGCTTTGTGATTGCTCCCAAGTCACGTGGGCTTCTACTTCTGACCGCTTGCAGCTCTGCAACTACAGAAAGGTAGTTGGAAATAATGTCAGACGTTCTGTAGACAGTCTGGCGCAGGCTAACTTCGCTCCATCCGACGTGGCATAATCAACTGAACTCTGCTAAAATTTGTTCGAATCAAGTAGTCCTAACCAACTGCCACAGTTGTCATTTCCCTCTGAAATCTTTGAAAAAACGGACACTGAATTCTCTAGTAGTGTTATATTCCAGTTGTACGGATAAATGACTAGGAAGGTCATTTCAAACTCATTGAATGGCCTTTGGGAATACCTGTGATGGTTACATTTTGTGACTAGTGCAAAAACGATGTGGTCTGCGACATTCAATGCAATGATTGAACTAAACCACTAGACTGAAAACAATGACTAGAACTAAACCCTAGACTAAAAACAATGACTAAAACAAAACCACTAGACTAAAAACACTAAAAATACTAAAAATACTAGACTGGAACCATTGAAAACACTGAAAACATTGAAAACACTTGACTAAAACCACTGGAACTACCAACTCTTTCCATTGAAAACATGAGACTAAAATTATTGAAACTACCAATTGAAACTAGTACCACCCAAACTACATATCAACAAAATAGTAGAACAAGTGAACAACAAACCTTAAAACTACAAAACAACAATTTGTATGTACAACAACACCTCTATAACAACACATCTATACAACCCTAAAACTACAAAACAACACCTCTACAACAATAGAACTACCCCTAAACCCTAAACAAAACACCTTCACAATACCTCTACAACAACAATACTTCTACAGCCAACAACAGCTCTATGGCAACAAGCCAACAACACCTCTACAGTTTACATCAAACAAAACCTCTAGACGAAGAGGAAAAAATGAAGAAGATGTTCATGACCAAGAAGGAAAGAGGAAAAGAAGATGACCTAAAATGGTGGTGTCTAGCCTAAACCCTAACTACAAAGGAAAGCTGCCATATTTTAGGGTAGCCGTTCAATTATTTAGAGATGCAATCTTCAACCATCATTTTGTTGTGAAGATGAAGTTTCATTTGTCAATCTGATCCATCCATCTCAACTACTTTTTAAAAAAATAATTTGATTTGTTCATCTAAGCCCCTTCTAAAGGAAGCAATCTGAAGCATCCATTTGATTGAATCCTAATCCATCCAAGTGTCAAAACCCAAAAAAATTTGAAAATTAAAAATGTTATCCCAAATCCACAACCAAGTGAAAATGAAGTCATATGACAGTAATTACCATCTCCAAACCATTTTTCTATGGCTTCTAAATGACTAGCCTATGACTGTGTTCATTCCAACCTGGCTTTTTCTACAAATTTCCAACGATAAGCTGCTCACAAAGCTATTGTTTGACCGGGTGCTCATCCATTTCCACCCTGCGCTATCTGAAAATGACTACAAAATAATAGAACCTACAAATGCGGGCAATTTCTGCACTAGATCAGCAGCTATAGTCACTATTTAGTTATTGTGGACAATAAGTCATTGTTTTAGTGGTTACAATTACCCTGTTTTTTTACTAGTGAAAACAAGCTTCACTTGTTTTCTAACTGGGATCGGCAGTCTCACAAATGTAACCGCAGTGGGATGCAAGTAAGGTGTTAATAAGTCAATTAAAGCCTCAAATGCTAAAAAATCCATGCGATAAGTTTGCCAATACCTCATATCTAGCATTTGTGGATAAGTGTGCCAAACATCGCCTTCTTCAACAGGGTCGTCGCAAGAAACACTTACCGGTTTTGGCTCAAAATCAGTGAGTCCTATGAGTCCTATGACCCTTTGAAATAATTTTTTTTTAAATTGAAAAAAATTTGAGTAATTTGAAGAGCAATGAGAATATTATGTCTCTTGAAATTCAGACCTAAGAAATTTTTTCTCTAAATATTATAGACAATGGAAAATACAATGAAAATAGCTCTTTTTTCACTAATTTGGTAAAAATAGTAAAAAAATTCAAAAAATGAAAATTCAAAATTTGATTTTTTTTTCCAAGTAAAGGTCTTTCTTTTCCAACAAATTTCATCTTTGGAAAAAATTAATTCTATTCTCTACACTTGCACAAAGTTAGTCACTTTGACGACATGTGGAGGTTGAACAATATAGTATTTTCAAAAAATCTCTTTGTAGTCTTGTGTGAATTTAGGTGAGGTCATTGCATGATAATTTACAGCTCAAAATTTGCATTTTTGGGTCAAAAATAGGACTGAAAACCCCCAAAATGGCCAAAGTAGACACCCAATCGGGGGCAGTTTAAAAATAGTAAACTAATTTTGAAAAAATTGAAAAAATTACCAAAAGTGTAAAACTTTTGTAAGCACCTTCATTTCAAGTTTCAAGTTTCAAGTCAAATGAACAAAAAATGAAAAAGTTATGAGCAAAAAACTACCTCCTAAAGGTCAAGGGGACAAAAAAAAGGACAAGTGTTTCTTGCAATCACCCAACATCGTGATGGATGTATTAGCGCGGCTCAACCCACCATATGCGACGTAGAAAATGATATCTCCAAACCATGACTACAATAATGGGTAGCAAATGTCATATCGGGTGACCTCCATGAATTTGAATTGAAGTTTCTGGCAACAAACGATGTCTACGTTGCTTGAAGGTCAAGAGAACAATGAATTATGAAAGAAAAAAAACCCAAGAAGGTTTGGTTGACCATATTGTGATTCCCTCCTCTCCTACAGTCTTCACCACTACCTCAAACCCATAAAATATTTTCAAATACAAGCACAGCTCAAAATACAACGCACAGCACTCTTCCAGTGGAGCTCTCTTCGTTTTCCTAGAGTAGAGCAAGAATATGGCGGAACCCCACCGGAAAACTGGGTGGCCTGGCGTGGCATGGCTACTGCGCCTTGTGCGTGCGGCTTGGCCTGCACTAGCGCCAACTGCTTGAGTTTTCCGGACCCACCAATGCCCATCCGTCACCTAGCCAGGCGGATAGAAGATGGCGGGCCTAAACCTAGCCATGTGCGTGGGCTCAATATGTGCAAAGGCTGAAATAGCTGTGCAAAATTCTCGTGGCATATGAAATGCTCACCATGTTGCCCTTCATTTACAAAGGTGATGTTGGGGAAGTTAACCCCTAATTACCCAAGGCACCAAAATCTGGTGTTTGCAAAACTTCGAATGAAGTTAAAAGAAAATCTAACCAAGTTGTTACTTTTGGTGGTCTGTATTTTTGGAAAATTCTTTTCAAAGTCTACTGTAAGCATCAAAAGCCAATCTTGAGAATGATTGATTATGGTTTTTCTATTCAAGATTTTGTGCATATCCATTGCAATCTTGACTTTCTCTAATGTTGAGGGCTCTTAGAAATGAGCCTCAAATGCACTAGACCTTGAAAAAAAAACCACATTAGAAATTCATTTCAAAAATTGTAGAGTAGATTTTGAGAAGCCATAAACTAATTAGGGTTATACATGTTAGGCCCTTTCACCTTATGTTTTTTTAGTCACCAACTTTTTAAATTTGACTTGTGAAAAGAGTATTGAAAGACTTCACATCACTTTTGCAATTTTAACACCTTCATAATCAAACATTATAATCTTCAATTTATTAGTGTTTCTTGGCCTAAATGACCTCTAACATGTCTAGTTTGAATTTGTACACGTATATTTCAAATTTTTTTTAATAATGCTCATCATCAAGTTGACTTTTTGTTCACTTTAGAGCAAATTCCTAGAAGCTCAAAAAAGGCCTTGGGCATTTAGGAGTTAATGGCATTTGGAATTAGGAAATCAGTGTTAAATTTTAGTTTAAGTTCAAAGCACTTGCTAACTAAGTCAACATGGCTTAGATAGTAGAACTATCTCCAACGGACTCTTTATTCATGCTAGTCAAATGACCAACATTCTTCTTCTTCTTCTTCAAGTTTAAAGTTAGGACTTGCACCATATTTCTTAACCTCTAAAGGACCAATGCATTTACAATCCCAAAACTACTTCTAAATACTCACCCTCTAAATAAGGTTAAAATCTTCATTAGTATTTATTTTGACAATTTCAACTAGAGAATCCTTTGGTTAACTTGCTCAAGTACATTGTCCCAAAATTTTAGAATGAATATCTTCACCAATTGCAAGTTCAACATGCCTAAACTTCAAAATGTAGATTTTTCTAACTCTTTCAAAAGATGAAGTTTTGTCTTTCAATATTTTTAGTGAAAAACATATAATTATGTCCTTTAACTTGTACACTTTAATCAATATATTGGAAAATAGGTTGAAAACATACATAAAAAATTCACTTAAAGATAAAACTAATATGCTAATAATTTTTGGAAATTTGAGATTTTTTATCCCAATGGTAAAATTATTCTAATAAACAACTAGTAATCTTTGTATTTTCTTATAACTTAAATTTTTTCAAAACTGAGAGTAAAAAATGACTTTATATGTTTTTTCAACCTTCACTACCCGCAAACTAAAACTCGTCATAACTTTTCCTTCATTAATTGGAATTGAATGGTTCAATTTTTTGACAGTAGGTATCAATCTATACAATATAAAAACAAAAAAATTTCATTTTTAGAAAACTATTTTTTAGTGCTCAATTTGATATTTTTTTAAATGTTCTAACTTTTGTAATAATTATTGGAATGACATGAAATAAAGATTCATATGTAGATTATAACAGGTAGCATCCATCCTACAAAATTCATGCAAAAATTCAAAATCATAAAGTCAAGTTTCCAAGTCAAGAGCTTGCCAAGGTTCTCAAAAGCTCAAAGTAGGAGTTCTTTGGTCCTTTAGAGGTAATCACCTCTAACTTAGACCTACAATAAAACTCCTTGGAGTCCTTTTCATAGTAATGGCTTTATTGACAGTTGACTAATAAAGAACTAAAGTAAACTAACCTATGACAAGTAAAATGAGTGATCCAACATTCTAACTTGGTGCAATTCACAAAAAGATTCAATTTTTTCATACAAAGACAAATGTGAAAAATGATGAGAACAATTGAAATTTTGTTTTTTTGATAAAGTATGAAATTTTTATAAATTTTTGAAATATGCTCCCCAATTGGTACAAAACAATCTATAAACTACCCCAAATCTACAAAAAGAGTTTTCATAATGGTCATCTTATCACTTAAAGTAGTCACAACATTTTCAAACATGACTATATGATTTCCTAACATTGCCATGACATGAAAAAATAAAATAAATTTTTTTTATAACAAGTTTACGCTAAAAAAGGTGAAAGCATCTATAGACGATTCTAACTCCATTTGTAAGTTAGAATGTAGCACACGGGTTCTATAGCCAAATAGTTAATAAAACTCTTAAGTGTTCAAAAGAGTGCCTTCCAAGCAATTAATTCTTTTAGTATTGTTTTTCTACTCCTATGAAGTCATTGAAAACCACTGATTGTAGAAATTGTTAGTAGTTTAAGGACTTTGAATAACCCTCCTAATTTTAGGTTTCAATATTGGAAATGACTATTCTATTCTATTTAATTTTTAGGTAATGGTTTAAAGTAAAAATCTAAATCTAATTATTCTAAATTTCCTAAGAACTTAGCAAGATAAAGCTAAATAGAAAAATAAGGAGAATAAAAATCAAATAAAGTCGATATACCTCCTAAGCATAAATCTCCATGGTTACATCGTCAAACATCATCACATGAACATACCCTCCAATGATCTCTCTATTAAACTCCTCATGACCATCCATCTTGCTAATCCATAATAAATTTCCCAATTTATTGATAAGTGGATAATTTTCCTAATTCAAAATGCACTAATGAACTAAAGGAATTTTAACTATTTTGCTTATTTTTGATTAATTCATAAATCTTGATAATTATTGAAATACCACAAAATCATTAAAATACACTAAAAATAAAACAAATCTAATCTAAATCTAAAGAATTATTAATTTTTTCTTAATTCTAAATAATTGGTTGTCTTCTTTTTTTTGGCTTAATTGGCCAAATAAAACAAGTCACAAACTAATCTAATCAATTCTAGTTTTTAATTTATATTTTAATTTTTTTGAATGAAATAGTTAGTATTTTGTCTTGTTCTATTTGGATTATTAACCCAAATAAAACAAACTACAGGAAAATTAAAATAAAATATTCTAATCAAATCTAAATCAAATCTAAGGTTTTTGGTGAATTTTTTAATAATATTAAGAATTAGTTGGCATTTTTGTCTCATTCTATTTGGTTCATTAGGCCTAATAAAACAAAATCATCTAAAAGCCAAGCACTAGTTCCAAAGAATAATTAAAAAATGATTAAATAGTGTTTAATGGAAATAGTAATGAAATCAAATCAAAGAGGTTATTAAATGTGATTATTCTTTGGCCCACTGCAAATCCTTTATTCTATTCTTTGGCTAAAAGGCTTGTTCGATGGTTCCCAACGTTTTGTCATTCATTTGGGAGGAAGTTGATCGTGAGGTTAACACTAAGTTGGTAGAGGAAACTTGAACTTTGAATTGTTTTGGTACTTGCACTAGTTGTATAACTATGATAAAATGAGAGATGATGAATATCTTGATGTGAGTGTTCTTAGCTCCATCTAAAGTAAAAACCTAGCACACGGGTTCTATGGCCAAAGTAAACTATAAATCTCCTAAGTATTTCTAAAGAATGCCTTCTAAGAAATGAACTCTTTAATAACGTCTTTTTGATTCTAGAAATCACGAATTTCACTAATCGTGATGATTGTTAGCAGTTTAAGGATTTTGAATGAATTCCTAAGTCTAAATCTTAATTTAGCAATAAACTATTTTATTTTATCTAATTCTAGGGTTTTCTAAATGATCTAAAATAAAAAAAATCTAATTTACTTATTCTAACTAATTTTAAGAACTTGGTAAGATAAGATTGAACAACAAAATAAAGAGAATAAAAATCAAATAAAGTCAACATACCTACTTAGCGTAAATCTCGATGGTCCCATCATCAAACATCATCATGTGAACATACTCTCTGGCAATCTCTCTGTTAAATTCTTCTTGTGCATCGATTTAGCTAATTCTTGACAAAATCCTCAATTTATTGATAAAAGGTAAATTCTTAATTCAAAATGCACCAAATGTTATGTGGTTTAACTATTTTACATGTTCTTGATTAATTCCTATCCCTTGGTAATTATTGAAACATCGCAAAAGTAGTTAAATCCACTAAAAGTAGAACAAATTGATTCTAAATAAAATCCTAAGCAAAATAAATTTAATCTAATGTAGGAATAAATCTAATCTAAATTTTTTTTAAATTTAATTTCTTTAACTCTAAATAATTAGTTGTCCTTTTTTTTTGCCTATTTGGCCAAAACAGCTAATGACAACCAATTAATTTAGAACCTTTGAATATTAAATTTCAATCAAATCTAATCAAATCTAATTAATTTTAATTTTCTCCAAATTCTTAAAGAAATTGGTTGTTAATTTTGTTTTTTTTCTTTTGGCTTATTAGGCCTAATAAACAAAACTAACAAAATTCAAATCTTCTAAGAATCTAATTAATAACTAACTACCAAAAAATGAAGAACAAACCCAAAAAATGAGAACAAATTTCAATACTCAGATTCTACAGAAATTAGTTTTTTAATGTCAAATGTCAAAGGTCAAAGCCAAAGAATAAAGAACCAAATCCAATAGTGATATTCTTTATAAATTAGTTTTTTAATGTTAATTCCTTCACGTGGGCCTCTTTCCCGTAACCTTATTCCTTCCTAATTCCTTTCTCCCTTCTCATTTTTGCATTTGAAGTTTGCAATGTTGGAGTGAGAGTTGGCTATGGAGGTTTGAGTGAAGAAACTAGGTTGTGGAGAATATTTGATGCTACAAATGTTAGATTTTTGATGCAAAATCAAAGTTATGGGTTGTAGATTCCACTTCCAATCCTTTTGAATTTGGTCAAAAATCCAATTTTTGTAGTATCAATTATCAATATGGAGTTTTAATTCAAATGATTAATGGTGGATTATTTACCTAGATGATTATTTGAACTTTGAAATAGGTTGTGAGTTTAAACTCTTTAATGTGACTCCCTAGACTCCTAGATTGCAGAACTCCATAGACCTAACTCACCCTGGCTGGTGGCCACTGTAATAGCACCACGTGGCAAGGTGCTATTGGCCGAGGCTCTGTCCATCCGCGGCCTTAGTTGGTTTGTCTGCAGCTTGTGTCCGTTTCGACGGGGGTATTGAAATGGTCTAGTTGACTGACTCCTTTGGGACATGCCAACTAGTTGGCATGACAATCTAAATTTGATTTTTTGGTATTTGGGTTTTTTCCTATTCCAACAAACTAAAACTAAACGTAAGTAGAATAGGCTAAATCAACTAAATTTTAATGGAACTAAAGGGACAAACTATCAATCAATCGAATATTTTTGGGATTTTCAAGGTTTTTGTAAACTACTAAATCTATCTAATCAAAGGGAAATTTAAAGCAAAAAAGAAGAGAGAATTTCCACCTATTTTGGAGAGAGAAAAGAAAATGATAGCTTATCCTTTGATTTGAAAATTTCTAAAGCCTATTAAATCTTCACCTATCCAAGTACACTTGTAATCAAATGATTTTATGGAATAATTGGCTAACTTCCTCAAACTTTAGCTTTTGGGCTTGATTTCAAATGGTCTTTCAAAGATTACAACTTAACTTTTAGTTTTTAGTTTGATAGAAAGGTTCACCTAGGTTCAAAGCTCTGCCATGTTCACGCTTTTAATCAAATTTCACAGGCTGGGGGGCTATAGGATTTATGTAGTAAGAATTTCATGAAGTTTGACTATATAGATTGAAAGATACAAGCATTATACGTTAGAAAAACAAATTCTTTTGAACTAATGTGCAAATTTAGATGACTTTGATAGCCATGTATAGGGAAGAAGAATAAAAAACACACTTGAATAGTTGAATAGGATCCTTTAAAAAAAAGTGTTTAGTATAAGTAGGTTCAAGATTGAAAGAAAAACTAAATGTTTAATAGCTCTAAGATGGGATTGAAACACAAAAATCCTAGTGGCAAGATTGCTCTAGTGAATAAACGTAACCTTGTCTAAGAACTTTATTTGAAAAATTGTCAAAATTGCATTTAGAAATAAATCTTGTAAATTATTTTTTTAAGAAGACATTTAGATTGCTAAAAACACAAGATTGTCCATAACTTTCTCATTACTAGTCCAAATGAATCGAATCTTTATATGTAGACATGAAAATATTATTTGAAAAAAAAATTGAATTTTAATTGACTTTATGCAAAAAGAATTTGCTACCTGCTAAATGTAAAATTGAGATTTTTTGTGGTATAACTTTTGTTGTTGAGCATTAATTGAAATAAAATTTAATAAAAAATTTTAAAAATCTTGTGAGGGAGTTTTAAAAAGTTTCATCAAAAATTGAAGTTATAGGAACCTGTCTAAAATGCATCTCATTCTTTAAGGGGACAATGGTCCATAAAGAATTAAAGAAATAAAATGAAAAATTTGTTTGTAATAAGCTATTAAAAATCACTTCATTGCATAAAAAATAGTGTTTGGATCTTTAAGGGGGAAAGTAGTATATACACCAATTCTTTATGAATATACATCAAATTTTGGATTGTAGTTGCAACGCTATACATTCCATGTATAAAAATATACAACAAAAATAGACTACTAATACAAAATTGTGTATGTACTTAATACAAAATTGCATTTAATATCTTACTACAACTATTTCAAAATGAGATTCCAAGAAATTTCATTGCTGCATTTAATTACAACAATGAATTGATTAAAAATTTACAATTTAATTAAGGTTTTATTTGAGGAAATTTTCTATTAACTGAATATTTATTTCAAACTATTTTAAAATCCTTATTTACAAATACTTGTATAAACTAAAGAGTATATCCAAGTATGCAATTTAATTCATAGATGAACATAGTTAGATGAATAGTCTATGATAGCCAATATGATTGTTTCTTTGCATCTTGAGCTTTACATTGTGTCATGTCCTAGTAGCTTATTTATTTGGAAAGCATCGGTGCCACAAGCTTGGCATAGTTGCAAGACTTTGTAAGAAACTTAACAAAACTTGACTAAAGCAACATTGTTATAGACTAATTTGGTCAAGCAAGCCCTTAATTGTAGTAGTGTAATTGAATTTATTTCTAAATATGTAGAATATGCATTGTTAGAAAGTGAAGAAAATGCATGTATGGAGCCTCAACAACAAAAACTCAATAAGTAATTGAAGAAGAAAGGATATCCAAAGAATACTCTTAGTTTTCAATACTTAAAAATGAGATAATTTGAGAGAAGTATACAATCAAAGATGCAAGTAGCAAATTCTAGTTAGGATTATATTTTATTATTCTTGTTTCAAACTTGAATCTCTTATAAATTTTTGTATAAATAATTCAACCTCCATGAGAAGAAAATTGCACTACTATATTCTAAAGTTGAGTCTTTTATTATATGATAAAATTTAGAATAAGTACATCTACAATGGATTTCATATTTATAAATCCTATATGTTTCATGATCTACTCGCAAAAATTACAAGAAGTTTTATGCCTATTATCTTAGTTTTGTTCTATTTAAAGTTAACCTATAGTACTTGATCTACAATGACATTATTTAAAATATAATAATAATATATAACTGAAATCCCTTCAACGATCTCCTATAACAACAGTTAGAGCCAACACCAACATGGAGCGCCAAAGGAGAATTAAACAATAGATACCCAATATATATGATAATGTTTAGACATGAATATAATTTAATTAAGCTCAACAAATATAGGATTTATGTACAAAAATATATATTTTTTGTTTTACTAGGTTTCTTCATATCTCTTCATATCCAAGAGTTGCAACGTTCAATAATGAAAAGAACAGACCTTAAACACTCTAGGCAACTTTTCTTGGCTAGGTTTCCCTTCACGTTCATATTCTTGCATTATTCATCTTCTACTCACTCATTCATTGTTGTTTTCATTGTATTTTCATTGTACTTTGTTGCCATCATTTATTTGAATTAAATATATTGGATCATTTTTCATTTTTCATTGCTTGTAATCTTTAATCCTTATCATTGTATGTCTTTATTTCAACTTTTTGTTTCATACATTGGTATTTTTATAAAAAAGACATAAAAATTTGAATTCAAATGCTAATAATCATAATGATTTAGGTATAAACGTGTGATTTTTTTGTCTTATTTGAATACACTTTGTTGCAATATTTAACTTATAATAATTTATTGAAATAATAAAATGGAAATATAGAAGATGATATAACAAATAACATGGACTAACAAGTCAACAAGCAAAGTAGAATTAAAGCTTTTTAGTTATTATATGTATATGCTGAATTTTTGGTTTCAATTTGTATCTTCTTAATACTCCAAAATATGAAGATTTCAAATTGAGGGACATTAAAATTTTAAATGCCAACTCTCATTGACATTGAAAGACGGTTTGTACAAAAATATGCATAATAGGCAATGAAAGTAGATAAGAAAGCCTAAAAATAACTTCAAACATGTAATGGATTTCAATTTGGTATAATTTTAGAGTGTAGAAGAAATATTTTCTTCTCAAATATCACATCTCATATTTAATAATGTTAAATAAAAATTACAATTTTTTCAAAAAAATTCAATATTATAGCTTTCTTAATGGCTTGGATTTTTTTTAAATCAATTATAGTATGTGACCTAAGTACAAAGGAAGTCCTTAAATAGGTTCAAGATCATGAAATAATCGTAAAACTAATTAATACAATTAAGTGTAATAAATCAACATCTTAAGTATGCCTTAAATAACTTTAAGGTGTCTTAAGAGTTAAGATGAATTGTAAAATAATGTGAGGTAATAAGGTATCATGTAGCAATACAAATGAAAGGTAGTTCGGAGGACTATCCTCAATTTCGATCTAATAAGGTATTCTATAATATCAAAAAAATATTTACATAGACTTGTAGTGAATAATTTTTTTGATAGAACATTTATTATCAATTAATATTTTAGGAATTTAATGAATATAATAGTAAAAAACAATAAAAACATATTGAAGGTATATTTCAAAATCAAATTGTTAGAAATTGCATCATCAATTTGTATGATAGGTGAGGTAATGAAATAAGAGAATTGTAAGAAACATATATATATGGCTCACATGTGCAAAGAAATGTTTACATCAATCAACTTTTCATACATGAATATGGGCATGGATTTTGTGGTAAACTTAATAAACCAAAAATTTACTATTTTTACTACTATATGAATGATATTCAATGAATTTTGTTGGCCTACTGTAGAAAGTTTAATATTTTGTTTAAGTGACCTTGAATTATTTTAGTAAGTATAATAATTGATTCACAATCACAAATTTATCTTCATAAAATTTGATGAAATTAGAACAAATGAAATTTAAATTTAAATTTAAATTTAATATTTTATTTTAAATCATATTTCAATAATACAATTTTGAAAGTAGTAAAAGTGGTAGGAAAGAGCTTTTTACAAGAAATTGAAGTGAAATTTAGTTTTTGAATTCATTTTCGAACATGTCAAAGAAGACTTTAAATCAAAACAATTTTAATCTTCTTGAAAATACATAGTGTACTTTCTATTTATAATGAATGCATAACAAGTTGAATTTGAATGAGGTTTCTAATTTTTTTAATTTCATGCTACTTATTGTTACTCTTTCCATTATATTATTCTTGGGATCCTCAGTTTTATTACTAATAACAAACAAAGAATTAAAACTTTTAAATACAAATATAGAAGCATCAAGAGTAAGAGATTGAGAAACAAAGGCAAAGTCTGAGAAACAAGGGCAAATTATAAAGAGTACAATTAAGGATGAAGAAGCGCAAATGAGAACAAGGGATCACAAAAGAAGATAAGGGAGGACAAGGGGCATAGAAGAGTAAAGAACAAGGAGCATTAGCACACGACAATAGTTTAAAAAACATTAAAGGATTTACAAAATGACATGGACTACTACTGGGATTCATCAAATATAGGTCATTGATGATTGATTGAAGAATCTATACCTTAAGATAGTTGTTTTGTTTGTGGGCAATTGCAAGAAACAATTGTCCTATTTTGTGTCAAAACTTGTGTGCTAATAAGTTTTTTGGCCATAAATTTTGTGCTTTAACACAAAATGATTTAAAATTTATAGAAAAGATACTGATGACTATCATAAAATTTCCTTGATTTTTTGGTAATTTTCAAAAATAATTTATTGTCCAAAACTAGGCTTGAAATGTATGTCACACTTACCAATTTGGAGGTTTCTAGTACTATTGAGTACCTTTTTGAAAAGTTACATTGTAAAATTTTGTAGACTTATTTCTATTATAGAAATACAACTTTCTATTGAAGGAATTTTAAAAATAGTTAATTCTATGTAGTATAGAAGTCTACAAAGTGAGCTTCTTTCTGCTTACATTTTGAAACATATAAAATATTATTTTCATGGATTTTCTTGAGATTGACCATCTCCATAAAGTTTTTACAAATGTACAATTTTTATTTTTTGTATTTACTTATTTATACTATTTTTAATTAATTTTTGAATCAAAGTATCTATTTTCTTGAGATTTGGCCCTTTTCAAGTTCTCCTACTTAGAGAATTTTTCTATCCATTTCCTTTGGTGAAAACCTTCATTTTAGAGGTTATACATTAATCATGTTTTTTAAATTTAAAAAAAATTAGTTTTCTAATTTTAAAGTACTCTAAAAAAATCATGAGGATTGTTGAAAACGCAACAAATAATACAAGTGTTTCTTGCAATCACCCTTGTTTGTTTATCACTAGCCCTTTTTTTTGGCACTATAGGATGAGATTGCACCATTTCAAAATAATGTCTTTTTTTTGCCCAATAAAGTAAACTTTTTTCTCCTGAATTTTTCTAGTTTTCTTTAAAATATGGATGAATTTGCCAAATTTAGATGAAAAAGTGTATGAATATGATGGAAAAGTATTTAAGTCCAAAAGACAGATGAATGTAGAAATACAATGCTTCACCAAATTTGAAGTGTTCACCATCTTGGCACTTCTTCAAAAAGTAAAAAAAAGGGTTGTTTGTTACAATGAGATCTCCCAGACAATGTATCCTCCAGTCATGTGTTTGCCTCGGGGGTGCACTCTCCGTTTCTTTGATGTCGGTGTGCGAACTAATGAAGGGTAATTTTAATTGTGTTGGAGGTGAATTTTATACAACCCTTCAAAGTAAATTAGCACCCATGTAATGAGATTTTAGACTTT
Organism: Thuidium tamariscinum; assembly: GCA_947034885.2. NCBI lineage: Eukaryota > Viridiplantae > Streptophyta > Bryopsida > Hypnales > Thuidiaceae > Thuidium > Thuidium tamariscinum. The sequence continues at coordinate 75,864 of OX344755.2, read as the reverse complement.
AAAAATAATAAAGGGTATACAAAAATACTAAAATTTATCAATTTTTTTTTTCAAAAGTAGCCCCACCAAAATTCCCCTCTAAGAATTTGAACTTTTTATAGTATACTTAGTAGAGTATTAATCTATTCATGAGTTGTACATTATAATTCACTAAGGGGTTACAGAAATCCCATGTACCTATTGTAGCAGGAAATTTAAATTTGGATGGATGATATTTTGGCCAGGAAACCGAAGTCTTCTGTTAGTTTAGTCAATGATAAACTGAGTGTCAGGGCGAGTGGGCGTTCATTGAATTTTTGTAGATGTTGGGTTTTTTAATAACAGTGCTAGAGTTTTTTCAAAGTGTTTGAATTTGCTTAAGAGATTCTAAGTTTGTGTTTGGTTTAGGATTTGGATTCAAGCATTAGGTTTGCGGGTTTTCTGTCTTTATGGCAAACGATAAGCTTACATGTGGACGTTGAAGTTTGAAGTGGCAGATCTAGAAATACTTAGGCAAGTTGGATGCCAAAGGAGCTTTGACTTTAAAGGCACTGAGAAATTCGTTAGAATTGAATGATGTGTTGGAGTGGGCATTTGATTTCTAGGACGTTGAAGACTAAAGGTTCATGAAGAAGAAGTTGGAGCGCTTCAATGGGTTTTCCAAAGAAGTTCACATCATTAGGATTTTTGACAAAGTAGACGATGATGGCTATAAGTGAAGGTGCCTCACTATAGAACCTGCGGTTTTAGTGGAAGAAGTGCAAGTTCTTGAAGTCAAAGGAGAAAATGTTATTGTTCTACCTATTGCTTCATCTCACGTGAATGGTTGTTCAAACTCCGACGAGATTGACAATAATCCTCTAAAGTCTATACTTCTTACAATTGTTATTATTGATTTATATTTGAAGAGGGTGAAGAAATTGAGGGTTGAGTTGAAGCGGGCCACATTGGAGGACCATGATTGGTTAGTGAAAACTTTTGGTCTAAATGGTTGTAGCTTGGTGAAAGTGTGGTGCGCTCACTAGTAGAAACCCTCATTTAATGTGACAAAGCCTAATTTTTCTTGACAGATTTTGCTAGGCATCAAAAGTAACAATCCATGTTTTTATGTCAACAAAAACTTTCAACACAACATCAATGTAAGTTGACATAAAAACACGGGTTGTTACTTTTGATGCCTAGCAAAATCCATCAAGAAAAATTAGGCCTTGTCACATTAAATGGGGGTTTCTACTAGTGGCTGAGTGCAAGAAGGACTGTGGTAGGTGCATCAAGGATCACATGAAACTATGAATGCGCAAATTGAAAATTTCACTACAAGAAATTGGGGTCCAAAATGATTGGGCAAAAATGACTGCTTGTTCGTTTTGACTAAAGAATGACTACCTACTCTGTAATTGCACCATCTGTAAGGTACTGACGGTGTTTAAGTCATTCTTCACTTATGGATATGACTCAAGGATGATGTATTCATGAAGATTGAACTTCATTTTCATCTCTTTGATGATTCTGTAGGCATTTGCGGTGATGTGGCCGCCAGAGTCATTGAAAAGACGGGCGCTGTCAAATTTTGCAAACGTGGCTGACTCTTTCAGTACTCGAAAATGACTTTGGGATCTCTTTTGTTGCATTTTCCCCCCCATAGAAATGATGGGTAGGCAAACGTGTTGACGTGGATGGTAGTTATTTACCCAATTATTGGATTGTGACTACAAAATGACTGCAGTTCCATTGAGGGGTCCAATACTAGTAAAACAATGGTTTTGTAAACCTGCAAGGGTAGCAGTGATTGGGACAATGATGTACTTTCAAGTCCATCCAAATTAGTCTTCTTCTTTGGCATATGAACATGACTACTTAAATCTTCAGGCGACATCTGTGGGAGTTCATTTGGTTTGGTATGAAGCAAAATCCAATTTCAGAGACCTGCTAATGTATGCCCATTCAAGAGGCATTACTATGCACCAAACGTCCTAAATCTATCAAATATCATGATGAATCACATTATATAAAGCTATGCTAAACCTGGTCCTCAGATTGGCACTACAAATGAATATCTTCAGAACATTCTTTGGCCTCATGTAAGCCAAACAGACTCCTACCTGACAAATTTAAACCGCAACCACTAAGTCCAATAAAACGTGGTAGTTTGGAAGAGAGTAGTAGAGGAACATTTGAAGATATATATTAAGATTGCAAATAAATAAATAAATTCTTTTCAAATGCTAATTTTTCGTATCATTTGAGTTCACATATATGTGGTTGACACACACATGGAGATTAGTGGCAAACATAGCAAACAATCACCGATGTAGATTGCAAACTGAATGTCGCTTGCTCATAAGGATTCAACATTCTTACAATTAACTCATCTCCATGAACATTGTTGTCTTTGTTTGTTCAAATCCATAAAGGCAAGTTCAACCTTCATCCACTGGTCATCACTGAGGTTGGGTCTGATATGGTGCAGCTGAGGAATAACTATTTAGTCGAGCTTCAAGAACATCTTATAGTGACTCATTCTTAATATGAAGACCTCTATGACTGACGATGAGTCTAGCGAATGTAGTGTATGATGACATTGTTTTCAAGAAATTGTCGTAGATATTGAACAAGACCATCTGCTATAACATTGTTTTCAGTATCGAATCGCCAAATTCCTCAATCTTCAGACTAACTTGGAATTGTAACTGCAATTTAAGACACAAGATGACAATGTTTGAAAAAGTTAGGTACTTGCACATTCTCCCACACTTCCAATGAAGACCTCCAAATAACAACTTTGGTTCAACTCCAATTCAACTAGAGATCTACTGCATTTCAATTGTAGTTAGACTTGGGAATGTGTAACTTCTATGCAACTCATTCTCAACTTCTTTGTGACTCATGTTCAACTTCTGAGAGACTACCCTGAACACCAAGGTCTAAAGTGCTTAAAGATGTTTAAGAACATGCTACTGTTTGTTATAACTTAGAGATCGTGCATGCAAATTGAAGTTTGGATTTCAGCTTTGAATGAAACCCAAGGGTTCAGCAAAACTACACCCGCCATAGGTGTACATTGGTAATTTGGTACAGTCATGCGAATCAGACCTTCGCTAACACCTAATAATCTTCTTGAGCTAATAAGTTATCCTCCTATGATAATTCTATGGCCCCAACTATATTCACTGATTGCGAAGGGATCGGCAACCTCCGAGGAGTTGTTAGGCCTGTAGTCTCTATTGTAGTAGTAATGAAGGCATTTGTAGTATCTACGACTTCCTGTCTTGCTCTTGCCTCTCTACGTAAGACTAATATCCAGTCAAGCCTTTCTACTACATCAGAAAAGAAAACCTATGTGGCCTGGCTCGCAAAAATGAAGGGCTCTGCCAAGTGCAGCAATTTGTGTTGAAAACTAACTAGAAGAAAACCAAAGTCGTCCTTGATGTATGTGGAATTACCTCAACTATCATGGGTCTTCACCCACTTATAGTGTAATAAAATGATGGGTGTGGTCAAAGCACCATAATCCAATTGTAAAACATCCTTGAGTACTCCCACGTAATTGACCAATGAGTCCTCAGAATTTCCAGCCGGATGCTAGAAAATAGACGCTAAGCCACTGTTGTAGCTCAACAACTGCATAGTACTTGAATCTTCAACTTGAAAGTGGTTCCCAAATGACATGAGCCTTACATACCGAGTGGCTCTTTGTGAGGGCCTTGTGCTCAGCAAAAACCGGTCCATGTCCTCTGCGTTCCCCAAATTCAAGTTCAAACCTCGTACTATACTCTGAATCCATTCTATTAATGGTGAAGTGCTTGGATTTGTTTCACATTTGATTCTCCACTTCCTACGTACACAACCAAGTCTAAAGATGAGTACAAAATCCAACAAAGATAGCATATCATAAGATAAGTACAAAAGATTCTCTTGTACCCTGTAAAAATATGACTTCAGTAGCGTTCTATGACTTACTCTTGACTTCTTGTAGTTAGCATTCAGTCACTATGAAGTCATTCGTGGCAGACAGGACTCAAGAATGACACAAGAACGTCTTCTATGCTAGTGGAAGCTCATGTTTGACTTAGGGTCGCATGAACAATACCAACTCAGAACCTAAACAATTTAACACTTGGGCATCTCATACAATGCTTAACGGTACAACTTACTATGAGCTCCCAATACGTCACTTAGGACTCATGTGTTTCTTTTTTTCGAAGTTTTGTAATTTATACTACAAATATTGACAAAAAGCCCTAAAAAGAGTGTAGTATCAAAATAGGTATGTTACATGCCAACTTATTATTTGGTCATAATTGTATTTTTATTCATAGAACAGCCCTAAAATCCACTTGTAAATAGGTTAGAACCAATGAATAGTGGGATTTGATAGGTTTGAGGGTTCTTATCCAAAATAGCCTAAAGCTTCATATGCATGTAACCTTGCTTGCTAAACTAGGTCTAAAAAGAGTCTGGGCCAACCCCCGAAAGAGATTCCTTAGAGAGGTTTCAATTTTCCCATTCCATCGACGAAATAGTAGAAACCCCAATTGTTAGCGTACATGTGTTACTTCCTCAAGATCGGTTGCAGAAGAATCTACAACCACCGGATTGTGATCTCGGGTCGGAACCATTGCAAGGTATCGGAAGTAAAATCGGTTTGTAAAGATTCCCTCACATGTGGAAGATTCCTTAACTGTTGATGAATTAATGGAGCGAGCATTGTTGCCATCCATACCTAATCTTTGTAAGGGCCACTACGGACTTACAGGTCTCTCAAGGGATTCCATGAGAGGTCCCCTAGAAAGTCTCGGTTTTTTCTGATCATTCCAAGATCTTTTTCCGAACAGTCAACCACCCAAATTCAAGATAGGAAATTCACAGTAATTACCCCGGTGGCGATAAAATCTCACTAAAAATTAGAGTAGAATTTTTATACTAATAACGCGCTCCAACAAGTTTCATAGGATTCCGATAGCGGGAAGTCCCAAATTGGTAGCATCCATCCCAAATTATCCACATGGCGGAAATTATGGGGCATTGACCGACATCCTAGGAGCATACAAAATGGGAATGAAGTCAACCAAGAGGCTTTTCTCGCTCCCAAGAGCCTTCTCGACGACCCTGGCTAGTTCCCCTTGGCAAAAGAAGTGACCTCCAAAAAATAGATTTTTAACATTTGTACTAATTACGGTTGGCACCAGGTTAGGGAGGGATTCTTGCGGAATTAACATAGGGTGTGAGGTCCTTCAGACTTAAATTGGAATTCTAAAGCCAATGGCTCAATCCATTTTCAATTTAGAATTGATCTCCAAAAGTTAGAACTTGTGACTAACGTAAAACCCAAAATTTAGGTGAAAATCTCAAAAGATAAGGATGAAAATCTAGAAAGATGAGGTTACTAGTAGTAAGTTGAGGGGGGTAGGTGGTCCCTTGGATCCTATTTAAGGGATTCATTTTCCCTTCTTCAATACTCCCAATACTTGTTTCGGGTCTGTGAGTCCAAGTTATCATGGGACTTTGGCGTTTCAAGCCAAAAAACCTCTACCGACGGTGTTTTTAGAGCACTTTTGGCTCCCCTTGTTCTATTTTCAGCTTTTGAAGGTCCTTAGGGGTCTTTCTTCTTGTGTTCATGATTTTTTTTGTGCCTTTGAGTATTGACCTACCCTTTCTAGAGTATTTTGAAGTCTTTTTTATTCCTTGTACTAACCCTAAAGTCACCCCCCACCGTACCTTGGTGATGCCGCTTTGGGGGACCTTTAGTGCATGATTGCCTCACCTCCGGTTTATCCTAACTTAGCATATGTCTTTTAGAAGTGAGTCCTCACTATAGTCACTCCTCCCTTGGTTGTATTATGAAGTGGGCCCACCTTGAAGGCGGCAAAGCTTTGAACCTATGTTATTTAGCAAGTCCTATAATGCATGTTAAAACCAACTCCACGGCGGAGCTTTGAATCCCTGGATACTTCAAAGTCCCACAGTGGGTGTTAAAACCAACTTCACGGCGGAGCTTTGAACCTCCATAGAAGTCGGTTCCAAAGTATAGTTTCCAAGACCTTAGAAAAGTCCAAAGTTTAGCATCCAAGATTAGGGCAAATTAGATTGGGATAGAACATAAACATCCAAGTAAGTTATGCATGAGAAAAGCCCATTCTAGTTTAGTGTGACCAAATTACCAAAGTACCCCCCAAATCATCAAAATTTCAGTTAAGTCTAGAGGGCGGGTCTAGGCCATTGGAACCAGAGGCCTCAGCCATCGGAACCAGGGGTCTGGGCCATTGGAGTTGGGTCATCGGGATCCAAGTGTTGGCGGGGAGTTGGGGTCAGGGCGTCGAGGTCCGGGTGTCAGGTTGGAAGTCGGGATGTCAAGCGGGGGAGTCATGGGTCTGGTCCATCAGGGTCCGAATGTTGAGCTGGAAGTCGGGCCATTAGGGCTAGGGAACGGGGGCTAGGGCTGTTGGCTAGGGAGTCATGGTCTGGGGCCATCGAGACCAAGGAAGATTTGTATCAAACAAAAAGCCAGACCACGAAGGAAATAATAGAAAACAAAGGAGGAGGGGGATCTAAAAAATTACTATAGCGAGAAACTAGACCAAGAAGAGAAGAACAAAAGGGAGGGAAGAGGGAAAGCATCTCTACGTGCATCCTGCATACCACCGCTCAAGGCCTCTCCACTCTCACCAAAGCAAAGACAACAACAATGAAAGGCATTTAAATTGGAGGAGAATTAATAGGAGAGGGAAGGGAGAAAGACAATCAATATTTTCCTAAGCTTAGGGGCGTAAGGAAATCCTAAGAATCCATTGTGGCCAATGAGATAAAGATTAGAATGACGCAAAAGATGACAACGTGAGAAGGCAAGAAGTCTTCCATTATTAGGGGAACTATAGATGTAAGACCACCAAGAAGGTTGGTGGAATAGTATTAATGTAAAAGAAGAGTAAAAGGGAAAGAAGGGGGAACCCATTAGGACTTGTAGAGTGTACGTTATCCTTCTTGAATTAACACCTAAAGGTTTTTGACTATGTTTTCACCAAAACCGCTTCAAAACTGTCATTTTTTAGACAACTACCAAATTTTAAGAAAAAAACATTTTTGGACAAAATTAACTATAGGATATTTTACAGCACAAGTTTAAAAAGATATGGAAAAAATTTCAGCAATTTCCGCCTTGTAGATTGCAAGATATTAGTGTTTAAAGTGACAAAAATCCCTTTCTTACCATTGTGAAAATCCGGGCAGCTGCACTTCACAAGGTTACATTTGTATGAAAAAAAGTTCAAATTGGTGGTTACTCTCTGGATTCATTTTTAAAGGCAAGTTGTCTATATGCAAGAAAAATTTGAAATCATTTGGAGTTGTAAAACATAGAGGAAAAAAATATCAAGTACAAAGAAGTAGAAAATGAGCCAAAACACTAAATTGTAAACAATTTATTTATAGAATCAAAATTTTTTGATCCCAATGGTTAAAATGTTTTAATAAAAAATCTTCACCTATTGCAATTATTTTTATCCAAAAAAATTAAAAATTGAATTAAATAAAGGATTTCAAACTTTTTTTGTAGGGTAGGAATTTTGTAACTTGCCACAAACTACCTCAAACTAAACCTCCTCATAACTTTTGACTTACTAATCCAAATGGAATGATTCAAAGATTATTGCATATACAAAATTCTAAATAAAATATTTAAATTTTTTATTTTTTCAAAAAATTATTTTTAAAGAAGTTTTTTTATCTGCCCAGGCTGCCCAAAGATAAAAGGAAATCACATATCATGCAATAACTTTTTGACTATGTAGTCAAATGTTATGAAACTTGTTGGACCTTAAAGCTACTCTTTAGGTGCATGTTGTGTGAAAATTTCAAAGAAAAAGAATAAAAACTCCATTCGTAGTGAGCTGCCCAAAATTGCTCTGTTGCCAAAAAACGCAGTTTGGTCCTTTAGGGGTTAAGCCATGGGCGTTGAAGTCATCTCAAACCCGTGTCTACAATGAAGTACGGATATGCAACCGGAGGTTTGGAGGGAGATGTCGCGGATGCTAACAACCGTCGGGTAAGTCACTAAAATCGATACTTGATAGGTTGTGGGTTTTTTCCTAATCTGTTACGATTAGTGGTGAACCAATGTGGCTGATAGGTGATGAAGGAGTAATTAGATTAGAGCGTCAAATTAGGCTCAAGTTGAATTAGGGTCCAATTAAATTAGTAACTAGATTAGAGTGCTGAATTAAGCTCAATTTAGATTAAAAAAGACTTAAATTACTAATTAGATTAAAAGGGAATTAAATTAGAATTTAGATTAAAATTGAATTAAATTAGTAATTAGATTAAAAGAGAGTTAAAGTAGGATTGAGGGAGAGTTAAAGTAGGATTGAAGGAGAATTAAATTAGGCTTTAAATTAGGGGAGAATTAAACTAGAACTTAGATTAAGGGGAAAATTTAAGCATAGGCTGAATGTTAGGTTAGACGATAGAAATCACGGTAGGAAAATATATTAGGCTAAGATTAGCTGCAGAGCTAGAAGGGGCAACTGGTCCTAGTTCTCCAACATGCAAACTTAGATTGGTAATGGTCCAAATTGGCTGCTGATAAGGGGTGGTAGCCTGGTCTATTACCTCGCTATTGTGGTAACTTTGTTGCCATCTAAAAAACCTAGGAACATTAGAAAACAAAAGATCCATTGCTTGGAAGGCACAATGGACCTATGCTTAGTCACCCGCTAGGATAAGAATTGTATAGACCCCTAGAACCTAGTTGTGTCCGTTTATTTACCAAGGGTGGGTAAATAAACGCCCACACAACTCAGAATTTAGTTATTTCTTAGTGAACTAGTAAATTCTCATTCTAGTAGTAAGCAATGTTCATACACATTCTCTAATGACACACTCTAGTTGTTTGAAGTTCTAGGAATCTATAGATATTTTCTGCTTGGCAAATTCTAACTTTAGTAGTAATTAGTGATTTCAACCCTCTCTATTTTGACACATTTTGTAGTAGGGCATTTCCAATGTATCTTAAGGATTTGACATGTTGGGTATACATTTGATTTAACAAATTCCACATTGGAAGTTGTAAATACATGCAACTTCATTTAGAAGCCTATTTCCTTTAAAAAAAACAATGTCATTTAAGGGATTGTGAGTCCCGTCATTGTCACTCAAGCCTCGGATTTTTCTTTTTTTCGCTTATTGCTCGTATTTAGGATAATTATGGTTAAAAATCAACTAAAAAGAGTACTCATAGTAGGATTGATGCGATTCCTGCCAATGATGGAGAATTGGGTCTAATGATTTTGGAGTACCTTGAAAGATTCCTTAGAGCCAATTTCTACAACTTATCAGGAGATTAGACATGATTTTACGCGATTCACAAGAGATTGCATTAGCACCATGGGAGTCCGACAGTCTCCTACGGGCGTCACGGCGAAGCCAACCGGCGAAGATTCCCTTGTACGGGAATGATTCATCCCCGGAGGAATTAATTCCGCCACATTGCAATTTCTACTTTGATTAGGCAGTGTAGGGTTTTAGCAAAACTTTGCGCTTGTCATTGGGGGACTTCCTAGAAGATCCCCTAAAAGTTTCGTAATTTCCTGGATTACGGAAATGACTCCATGGGAAGTCAACCGCTTTTACCGGCAATTGGAAATTCATAGAAGATTCCACGGTGATGGTAAAATCCCACTAAAAATTAGGATAGTATGTTTTAGCCTAAATAAGCGTCCCACCAAATTTCAAGACTTTCTGACATCAACAAGTACCAGAACCGGCAGCGTAGACAAGTTTTGATGGTTTTACCAAAACTCTTGCGAGTTGACCGGCGCACGGGGAGCATACGGAGTCCGATTCGGGTCAACTTAGACTCTTTTCCAACATTCTTGGACCTTCCCGACAACCCGGGCTAGTCAAAACCTTTGGGAAAAATCAATTCCAAAAGATAGATTTTCCACCCTTTTTACCGGTTCGTGAATGTTAGCTTTGGAGTGCATTTGGGTTCCGAGAGTAAGGGGTAGGGGTTCTTTCAGACTAATTTGGGTCTTCTGGAGCTAATGGCGCTGTCCGTTTGGCGATCGGACCATTTCTCCAAAAGTTAGAATAGCTACAGCAGTAGGGTAGATTTTTTAGTTCGTTAACTTGGTTTTTTCGTAGTTAGTTTAGTTCGTAACTTGAGGGGGGAGGAGGCCTTGGAAATGTATAAAAGGCCTCCCCCTCCCCTCATTCCACACCTCTTTTGAACACCTCTATTTTCATTTTGAAACCTCTACTATCATTTTCACACCTCTTATTTCAATTACACTATTTTTTCATCAATTCTCTATTCCATCTACACCCCATTACACATCACATGTGGCTACCTTGCAAGTTTTTGGAATTCTCCAACTCCTTGTCCCCCTTGATACACTTGAGTTCCACCACATTCTTAAGTCTTTTGTCATAAGCCATTCCAAGGACTTTGAGGTACCTTTGGAATGCTTAATCATTTGCTAGTACTCTCATTTTGAAGTATTGATACCACCGTTAGTCGATTTAAGTCTTTTGATAAGGGATTCACAACTTGGATTAGCTTATTGAGGATCCCCCTAAGCTTAAACGATTAATTTTGGTCCTGGTTACGTTCTAGGAGTTTGGGTAGGATCCAAATTCCTCTTTATTTCGTGAGTAGGCCAACCTCTGGCAAAATTATCCTAGAATTTGAGGGACAACCCTCTAGTACGGCGAAACTATCGCCAAAATTCTAAAATAGTTTCTTGCCTTAGCCAAAAGTTTGTCAAATCCTTTTTTATTTTGGGACTAGACCTCCCGAGACGGCGAAGCTTTGCCTTTAGATATAAAAAATTCCAAGTTGTTTTAGTTTAGAGGGTCCCCATAAAAGGAGACCCAATTGTGGCTTGGGAATACCAGAATTGGGATGTTAACCCAATAAGCCAGCAGTCAAGGCTCGTTAAGCCAGCAGTCAATATAAGGCTCGCAGCCAGCAGTCAGTATAAGGCTCGTAGCCAGCAGCAGTATAAGGCTCGTAGCCAGCCGGCAGTGGCCAGCTACTGGCCGTCCAGGGCTTCCAAACCCTTTTTCCGACCCCCCACCCACACTCAGTCGGTTGCTTGACTGGGGGGTCGGCCAATTTTCTCCACATACATCATGCCCCAAAAGACAGATTTGGTCCTTTGATTTAAAAAATTTGTAGACAGAGGAGAGTGGGGGTTTAGTTGAGAAAATTGAGAATTGCCAGAGAGAAGACAAGGGAGAAAATTGAGAGGTTAGGGTCTTATTCCAATTCTGGAATTTCTCAAACAACTAGAGTGTGAGAGAAGGAGGATTAGTGAATTGAATTGCACTGAGAGGGTGAGATTTCCATAATCCAAAACTGAGACCCCTAGTCAAAGCAAGTGACCAGAGCATCAAGGGAGGGTAGTGAGCTTGAACTGAGCCAGTTCAAAAATTCAGAAAGTGAACCAGAGCTGAAGGAGAGAGCTTATTACCTCATACTGATCCTGTCAAGAAAGTCAGCCCCCTTGGTCAACTCAGTTTGACCAGTCCTTGGGGGCCTCGGGCCTCCAGCACGTCCAGTTCGTTCCAAATTCAAGCTTACAGATCATATTCCAACCCCAGTTGCCTTCACAGACTGAACTCTCTTAAGTTATCTCATTCACGACTTCAAAACTAAACTACAATACTAGTATAGAAGGTAGAGGAAGAAGACCTTAAGTGATTTGGAAGAAGGAAGAAAGGCTTAGGAATAGGGGTTACGATAAACAATACTAAATTGACTTTCTTGCCATAGTTTAGTGGTTTTCAAAGTCAAATACTAAAAAACGAAATAGAGAATCCATTGACTTTGGAATAGGATCTAGAATTAGCTAAAATAGATTAAGGTCAAAAAAACTTAGTTGGCATAGATTTGACTTTGAATTAGGATAGATTTTTCAACAATTTGACTTTGAAAATAGGATTTTAAAAAAATAAAGAAAAGAACAAAATAGAAGGATAAAGAAATCGGTAAAAGGATAAAGAAAACACCCAAAAAAGAAAGAAAAGAAGGATGAAGACTTGAAGAGAAAACCAACATCCAAGGCAAATACACATTACAAAGACATTAACCGGAACAAGAACATTGGAGATGGAGGTGGAATTGGCGCCACGTGAAGAATTCGTGGGAGCAACCGAAGATCTTGAGTTTGTCATGGGAGAGGTTAGTCTCTGAATTTACCTTTTTAATTATATTTTCCTTTCCCACAATTTCCATAGATTAGATTTTAGCTATTAGTTCCGATTAGACAGCCAATTAGTTTAGGAAGTTCCGATAAAAACAAAGATAGAATTTGCCCAAGCATCTAAAAGATAATTCCCAAATTAGACCAAAATAGAATTGACAGGAAAATCAAGATTAGGAATTTGGACATTTGATTAGAAGTAGAAGTAGAAAATAAAGCCCACAAGTACTTCCAAGGGTAAACCAAGCAATAGGTAGATTTTGGAAAACCGGATAACGGTCCAAATCTACTTATAATTTGTTTACCAAAGGATTTAAAAAGTGAATATTGAGTTGAAGTCAAAACCAAGGAAGATAAAAGTAACTCAAACTAAAGATTGACACTTAGGTAACAAAAAGGATTCAACTAGGTAAATTTTGATGAACCGGTTAACGGTCAACATTTACCATAGAAAATTCACATTTATCTCAAGGTCAAAAGTTGAGGTTTTACCTTTGGAAAGGTAAAATTACTCCTTCTGGACTAAACCCAGTTCACTTATTCCGGTATTTAGCCAAAATAGTCAAGATTAGCCGAACCGAACATTAAACAAGGTAGAAATAGAATTATCCAAAAGGTATCTTAGAACGGAAAAAATCCAAAGAAAGGAGAAGCTTAGCAAAAGGCTTAGGCCCTACAAGAATAGGAAGTAATCAAAATTACTCATTTGGTTCTGATAAATAGACCTTATCAGTCAGAAGTGTGGAAGCCAAGTGGCTAACTCTTAAAGTATAAGATCAACGATTGCAAATAGATTAATTAGGAGTAGGAATTAGAAAGATCCATTGCTTGGAAGGCGTAATTGGATTGCACGTAGGTTAGGCACCCACTAGGAATTGTTCACCAAATAGTAGAACCTGGTTGTGTCCACTTTATTCCAAGGGTGGGAATAAAGTGCCCACAGGGATCAAGTGTTTTGTTAGCTTTGGTTTAAGCTACATTAATTTATCCAACTAGTAAATGCACAATATTAGTGTCTTTGCAACAATAGAATAGGCTATAGATTTTCCAATTTATTATTTTTATTCTTTAGAACTAAAATACTAAAGGTTATAAATTTGCTAGGCACTACCTCAACAATGATAGACTGTAGATGTTACAGATTTGCTAAGGATTGATTTTATTTTGTGAAAATTAATAGAATACGCTAAAGATTTCAATCCAAAATAATTTAATTATATTACAAATAGTGTGTCGTTTGTAAATTAGTCTCTCATACTAATAGGATAATTTATTGATGTAGTAAAATAATTACCATTCCTAAAGTGGATCACTTATCACAATTGAAAAGCCTAAAGCTCATACAGAATCACTCAACAAATGGCTTCAAAACTAAAGTGTAAATGGAACACTAAAAGCAACAAATTTACTACACACTACCTAAACAATGATAGATTGTAGAGGTTACAGATTTGCTAAGGACTAATTTTATTCTATAAAAATTGATATAATACACTAAATATTTCAATCCAAAATAATTTAAATATACTACAAATAGTGCATCATTTGTAAATTAGCCCCTGAAGCCCTGAGCTGCATTTTTTGGCAATATAGTGATTTTTGATCACTACGAATGGAGATTTTGTTTTTTTTCTTTGAAATTTTCACACAAAATGTACCTAGGAAGTATCTTGAAGGCCCAACAATTTTCATAACTTTTGATTTTGTAGTTAAAAAGTTATGGCATGGTATTTGATTTTTTTGCACAACGGATAGCCTAGGTAGTTGAAAAAAATTCTTTTAAAAAAACTTGTTTTTTAAAAGTGAAATTTCAAATTGATTTTTTAAATTTATATAGACATGGAAAGCTTTGAATAATTCCATTTGGATTAAGAAGATGAAATTTATGAGGAATTTTAGTTTACAAGTAAGTATGGTTTTCAAAGATTCCACACATACCTACAAACTAAAATTCCTCATAACTTCCATCTTCTTAATCCAAATGGAATGATTCAAAGATTTCTATGTCTATATAAACTTAGAGAATCAATTTGAAATTTCACTTTATAAAAAAGTTTTTTTAGCTGCCCGAGTTGCATGTAGAACAAAGAAAATCACATATCATGCCATAACTTTTTAATCACAAAGTCAAAAGTTAGAAAATTATTGGGCCTTAACCCCTAAATTCCCATTGTCCCCTCGAGGGACAAATCAGATTTCGGGCAGGTTCCTGTGATCTCAAATTTTGGTGAATTGTTTTGAAACTTTCCTGTTAAATAAAAAATCTGATTATCTATGTGGGAATATAATTTTTATTTCAATTGGAGCCCAGGAGCAAAAGTTATACTACAAAAACCCTAAAACTAAACTCGGTGGGCAACACAAAAAAAATTTAAAAAAATTTAAAAAAATTAAATTTTTTTCCTCTTGAAATGTTTTCTTTTTTTTCTACATGTGAAGCTTTGATTCGTTCTATTTGGACTAATAATGAGAAAGTTAAAGACAATTTTGTTTTTTGGGCAATTTTAGTATCTTCTTGAAAAAATAACTTGTAGGGTTCATTTCTGAATGCAATTTTCACAATTTTTCAGGAATTTTTTTTTGAGAATGTTGTGTTTGATTGCTAAGACAATCTCACCATTGGGATTATTGTCTTTCAATCCCATCTTGGAGTTATTAACAATTTTGTTTTTTTCCCAATCTTGGACCTACTTCTACTTAGCATTTTTTTAAAGAATGAAAATCAATTATTTTTTTTTGAATTTTTTTTCCTAGACTTTCAACTCAATTATTCAACATAAATTTTTTTTAATTCAAAGTCTGTAATGCAAAAAAATTTACAATTGGCGGTCAAAGTCATCTAAAATTGCAATCCAATGTTCAAAAAAACTTTCTTTTTCAACTTTGAACGTTAATATCTTTCAATCTATACGGTCAAACTTCATGAAATTTTTACCATGTGAGCTAAGACAAGTAAAGTACAAGATCCTATGGTTAGATTCTAAGAAAATGATTTTTTTTGTATTCTTGGACAATCACAGAAAAAATGGCAGTTTTGAGTGGTTTTTGACAGAAAAATGGCCTTGGGAATTTAGGGGTTAAAGCTACTCTTTGGGCACATTTTGTGTGAAAATTTCAATGAAAAAAAATAAAAAATCCATTCATAGTGAGTTGCCTAAAATTGCTATGTTGCCAAAAAACCCTGCTCAAGGCTTTAAGGGTTAGTTTCTCATACTAATAGGAAAAATTATTGACATAAAAAACTAATTATTGTTCCTAAAGTGGATCACTTATCACAATTGAAAAGCCTAAAATTTATACACAATCACTCAAGAAATGGCTTCAAACCTAAAGTGTAAATAGAACACCTATGGCAACAAATAAAGACCATTCAAACCAATCAAATATAAAAGAACAAGAAATGGACGAAAAAATAGTACCATGTAAACAATCCTATATTATTGTAAAAGTACATTCCAAATCAAAAATAATTTATTCTTGAATTTATAGTGACATTGACAAACATCACATACAATTGAATCACCTAGTTTGAATATTAACCTTTAAAGGTCAAAAGGACAATGGGAAGTTTAGGTTGGTATTGTAGAAGTCATTTTTGAATGGATGTTTGTGAAAATTTGAAACAAGACATAGAATTATATGAACTTCATCAAAATACATATATATTTTTCTATCAATTGCATGTCCAAATTAAAAGTTATATTGCTTCAAGTTTCTTTGGCAAAAAGTGCAACTTTGAGCAATTGGTGAAAAAAACTTAATAGTTCTTAAAATTTGGCACATATATAACTACTATGATATAATAGGCAATGGTAAAAAAAATATATGAAGTGCTATAATCTCATTCCATGAGAAACTAAATATTTCTAACACTATTGAACAAGGTCCAAAGAAATCCTTTTTATATATAAATTGTATGTTCTCTCAAATGAATGTACAGTGGGGTACCAATCAAAATGTCGTTTTCGAATTCACAGTGAGAAAAATTTCAAAATTGCCAACTTTGAAAGCCTCCCGAGAGCTCAAAAATTGGTATTTTACCAAGAAATTTTTACCACAAAATCATCCTTAAGTTAATTATATGTACACCAAATTTCAAGGCCAAAAGATTCACCAAAAAAAAGTTATTCAGTATTTACAAACATGGGTAGTGGTGAGAAACATTTCACTACTTTCAACTTTGACACCTTCCTAAGGATTGAGTTTTTTTTCTTTTACCATGAAATTTTTGTCATGAAAGAAAATCTATGTTTTTAATATGTGTAAAAAATTTCAAGGTAAAAACATTTGTTTTTAAGAAGATATTTGAAATCTCCCAACAGGTATAGTTTTGAGAAATTTTCACAATTGCCAACTTTGACACCCTCCCAAGGGCTGAAAAATTGGGTTCTTACCATGAATTTTTTTTTGTGAAGTCATCTCTATGTTGATAATATGAGATATAAATTTCAAATTCAAATGAATTATCAAAACAAAGATATACAAAATCTACCAACATGTGTAGTTGTGAGGAGTTTTTGAGCCCTTAGTATAGTGTTATTTTGTGGAGCAAAGTTTGACACGAATGTAAAAACTCAACCTCACAACTACACATGTTGAGAGATTTTGAATATCTTTTTTTGGGTAAGTGTTTTGAACTTGAAATTTGAAACATATATTATCAACTTAGAGCTGATCTTACTCAAAAAAATTCATGTTAAATACACAAATTTGTAGCCCTTTGGAGGGTGTCAAAGTTGGTAGTAGTGAAAATTTTATCACAACTACACATGTTGGTAGATTTTGTATATCTTTGTTTTGATAATTCATTTGAATTTGAAATTTATATCTCATATTATCAACATAGAGATGACTTCACAAAAAAAAATTCATGGTAAGAACCCAATTTTTCAGCCCTTGGGAGGGTGTCAAAGTTGGCAATTGTAAAAATTTTCTCAAAACTACACTTGTTGGGAGATTTCAAATATCTTCTTAAAAACAAATGTTTTTACCTTGAAATTTTTTACACATATTAAAAACATAGAGTTTCTTTCATGACAAAAATTTCATGGTAAAAGAAAAAAAACTCAATCCTTAGGAAGGTGTCAAAGTTGAAAGTAGTGAAATGTTTCTCACCACTACCCATGTTTGTAAATACTGAATAACTTTTTTTTGCTGAATCTTTTGGCCTTGAAATTTGGTATACATGTGATTAATTTAAAGATGATGCTGTGGTAAAAATTCTGTAGTAAAATACCAATTTTTGAGCTCTCGGGAGGCTTTCAAAGTTGGCAATATTGAAATTTTTCTCACAGCGAATTCAAAAACAACATTTTGATTGGTACCCCATTGTACTTAAATATGACAATTTTTGACAACTTTTGTTAAATGTACATTGTCTTGTAGAGATAAACTTCCAAAATTGAAACCAAGGCAAGGATCAAAAATCAAGTTACCTAATTATAAGCACAAAAGTTGAAGCAACCATAGAAAACTCACTATGGTAGCAGGCTCAAAAACCAAGCGGTCATATAGAACCACTCCTACAAAAGGCTCTGAAATAGTGCATGTCCACATTGAAATGAAGTAAGTTCAATACTATGAGCGAATTTATATCCAAGTAAGTAGTTTTAAGACCTTTCTGAGGTTAGTTAGAGTGCATTTTAATTAAATTTTTGAAGAAACTTGTCGTGTTTATTATATGAGAGTAATAAAAGCTTTATTTTAGATCTTGTTGGCTCCATTTTTAATTTCATAAAGTACTATGTACTATAAAGAAATCATGGGCTTAAATTTTGAAGACACTAAGGCTAATAAAAAAATTAGTGTCTAAAAAGGTAAGATGTGACATGCTTATTTTAACAAATAGAAAACATCTATATTCAATTAAACTATTCTTAGTTGATTGGTGTCACACACAACAATCCATTTTTGGTTTCTTGGCATGCACTATGAAGACTTTTATGAACTCTTCTAGCTAAGGTAGAAGGCTCATAAATGGAGCAGATTCTAAAATGGTGCCCTATCTTAAATGTACAATACTTGCACATGTTGCTTTTTCATAGCCTTCAATAGTATACTGATAGAGTATATTTTAGCTAGGACACCATTTTAGAGCCCTATACCCTTTTGACTTCAAAATTTGTTAAGTAATTCAAAAAAGGTCAAAAAAATCTGAAACAACTTAGCCTAGATGTCAATTCTACTTGTCTTTCCAAGAAAATTTACTGAAAAATATTTCTAAAAGTTTTACCTCCCTGAAATTTCGTTTCAGCCCTTGGATGGTCCATTATAAGACCCTTATACCTTACTGGCTTCATGCATTCATGTGTTCCATAACTCCATTTAATATTATTTGTGCACTTATTACAACTCACCCCTATGAACACTAATAGATACCTACAATAACTTTGCTTCAATGATTCGTAATTAATTCTAGTCAACCCAAAATATTGTCATTGTCATCACCAAAGCAGCAATGTTCATTTCTCTTCCCATGAGCATAACAAAATTATTGATTGCCTACACTATTTTCCTCACAGAGATGGTTTTTCTCACATGGTTACTTTTTGGACCTCCTACTATTCTAAAATAAAATTATAAGTTAAAATGGTTTCCTTTTCAAAGGAAGGACTTCAAAATAATCAATTGATATTTCCATGTGCATAGTCTGTTCTACAAAGAATCTTAAGATTTTGATGCTGCCAACCAAAGGATGTTCCGTGAATCATAGTGCTACAATTATTTCTATAGCTAAATTTGCCAACCTTTGATTTTGTACTCTTCACAAAAACAATAGTTGAAGAAAATGCAAGAGGTGACAACCTCTATGAACAAGAACCTAGAATCATTTCCAACCAATGCAATAGTTTTCAATCAATGATCAACATCGTAACATATTCACAAATGATGACAAACTCCAATGAAGAGCTACAAAAAATAACATAGGCTACAATTAATCAAGATTGCCAACCTTGTCACCAGTAATCACCACAAGAACACATGCCATTTTGGAAGTGGTGAAAGCGATTAGCATCCCTCACAACAATCTCTCGTTCAAACGCCTTTGAGATAAACTTGGTTGCTGTGTGGCAATCTGAACACACTCGAAGGTTCTTGAACACCCGAATTGGCTCTCCAAGGGGTGTCCGCATGAGTCCGTAAGCAATAGCCAACTTCTCACTATGGGAGCAAAGAGCAAGTTCTTTCTCCTCCTCATCAATGTTCCGCAACACTAGCCGGGTATCAGGAATGTACCCTTCGGCCTTAATTTTCTCACTCAATCTCCTCAGCTCCGCATAGATCTCCTTCGCTTCTGAGTGAGAAGTATCCCCTACAACGAAGTCATGGACCTTGTTATCAACTTCAATCCAGCTACGCCCTGGCTCCTTGCGTATACCTCTCTCCTGCATCATATTGCGCACCCACAGCACCTCCTCCCACTTGCCAGCTGCAGCATAGATATTCGAGAGAAGCACGTATGCAGAAGCATCCATCAGTTCCAACTTGAGACGCTCATTAGCGGCAAGTTTGCCCAAATCCACATTACCGTACGTTCTACAAGCACCAAGCAAGGCTCCCCAAGTTGCCCCATCTGGTTCCACAGGCATGTTCCCAATCAAGAGCTTTGCTTCCTCCAAGTGTCCTGCTCGGCCAAGAACATCCACCATGCAGTTACAAAGCACAACAGTAGGTTCGATGCCATCATCTTGTGTCATAGCGAGAAAAAGTCTACGGCCCTCATCCACAAAGCCAGCATGACTACAGGCCGACAACACTGCAACGAAGGAGATCACATTTGGCTCCACACCGTCTGCAATCATATTTTTGAACACTTCCAGGGCTTCGTGCCCACATCCATGGTCTGCAAGTCCACCAATCATCACGTTCCAAGTGATTACGTCACGAGCCTCCATCCGGTCGAAAACTAGCCGAGCATCAACCAAACTACCACACTCTCCATAGATGCGGACAAGCGCAGTGCCCACACGCAAATCCGACTCAAGTCCCGCTTTGAGAACATGCCTGTGAACCTCCTTCACCCACTCTAAAGCCCCTGCGCTTGAACATGGATTCAGAATGCTCACATACGTGAATGCATTGGGTTCGAGGCCTTCCTGTTCCATTTGGAGAAGCAGTCCATATGCTTCACTCCCACACCCATGGTCTGCAAGTCCACCAATCATCACGTTCCACGTGATCACATCACGAGCCTCCATCTGGTCGAAAACTAGCCGAGCATCAACCAAACTGCCACACTTTCCATACATGTGGACAAGCGCATTGCCCACACGCAAATCCGACTCAAGTCCCGCTTTGAGCACATGCCTGTGAACCTCCTTCACCCACACCAAAGCCCCAGCGCTTGAACATGGATCCAAAATGCTCACATAAGTAAATGCATCGGGTTTAAAGCTTTCCCTTTGCATTTGCATAAACAGTTCATAAGCTTCCTGCCCACATCCGTGTTCGGCAAGTCCAGCAATCATCACGTTCCACGTGATCACATCACGAGCCTCCATCCGGTCGAAAACTAGCCGAGCATCAATCAAACTGCCACACTTTCCATACATGCGGACAAGCGCAGTGCCCACACGCAAATCCGACTCAAGTCCCGCTTTGAGAACATCCCTGTGAACCTCCTTCACCCACTCCAAAGCCCCAGCGCTTGAACATGGATTCAGAATGCTCGCATAAGTGAATGCATTGGGTTCCAGGCCTTCCTGTTTCATTTGGAGAAGCAGTCCATATGCTTCACTCCTACACCCATGGTCTGCAAGTCCACCAATCATCACGTTCCATGTGATCACATCACGAACCTCCATCCGGTCGAAAACTAGCCGAGCATCAATCAAACTGCCACACTTTCCATACATGTGGACAAGCGCATTGCCCACACGCAAATCCGACTCAAGTCCCGCTTTGAGAACATGCCTGTGAACCTCCTTCACCCACTCTAAAGCCCCTGCGCTTGAACATGGATTCAGAATGCTCGCAAACGTGATTGCATTGGGTTCGAGGCCTTCCTGTTCCATTTGGAGAAGCAGTCCATATGCTTCACTCCCACACCCATGGTCTGCAAGTCCACCAATCATCACGTTCCACGTGATCACATCACGAGCCTCCATCCGGTCGAAAACTAGCCGAGCATCAACCAAACTGCCACACTTTCCATACATGTGGACAAGCGCATTACCCACACGCAAATCCGAGTCAAGTCCCGCTTTGAGCACATCCCTGTGAACCTCCTTCACCCACTCCAAAGCCCCGGCGCTTGAACATGGATCCAAAATGCTCACATAAGTAAATGCATCGGGTTTAAAGCTTTCCCTTTGCATTTGCATAAACAGTTCATAAGCTTCCTGCCCACATCCGTGTTCGGCAAATCCACCAATCATCACGTTCCATGTGATCACATCACGAACCTCCATCCGGTCGAAAACTAGCCGAGCATCAATCAAACTGCCACACTTTCCATACATGCGGACAAGCGCAGTGCCCACACGCAAATCCGACTCAAGTCCCGCTTTGAGAACATCCCTGTGAACCTCCTTCACCCACTCTAAAGCCCCTGCGCTTGAACATGGATTCAGAATGCTCGCAAACGTGATTGCATTGGGTTCGAGGCCTTCCTGTTTCATTTGGAGAAGCAGTCCATATGCTTCACTCCCACACCCATTGTCTGCAAGTCCACCAATCATCACGTTCCACGTGATCACATCACGAGCCTCCATCCGGTCGAAAACTAGCCGAGCATCAACCAAACTGCCACACTTTCCATACATGTGGACAAGCGCAGTGCCCACACGCAAGTCCGACTCAAGCCCGGCATGTCTTACATACGCATGAACTTCTTTGCCCCACTGCAAAGCTGATGGATCGGCACATGCCTTCAAGACGCTCAAGAAAGTAAATGCAGTTGGCTGGACCCCTTTTTGGGACATTTGATTGAAAAGTTCCATTGCTTTTTCAGCATGATTGTGCTTTGCATAACCTCCAATCATAATGGTCCAACTGAACACGTTCTTGTTCACAAGTTTATCAAACACTCCACGTGCATACTGCAATTCTCCACACCTAATATACACGCTCACTAGGTTGTTTGCCACATATGTATTCTGCTCCATTCCCCTCTGGTTGATGTAGTCGTGGACCTGCTTCGCGACATTAACATTAAGGTTTTCCTCCTTCAAGCACCGTCTCAAAACTTCAACATACATAAACGAGTCGATGGCCATGCCTTGCTCTAGTCCATTCTTCAAATTACCAATTGCTTCAGTCGTGTTTCTTGCAGTTTTCAAGGACTTACTACCGCCACCACCCGGTGCAATATGCCTCGACTCTCTTGCAGTACTAGGCACAATGTGTCCTCTTCCATTGTAGCCCTTAGATAGCCTGATTCATCAATAGAGTCTTCAATAGAAATCCCTTCGAAAGAAGAACACTGATACACAGTGAAAGGGTGCAAGCCCACTAATGCCCAGTAATCACATATTTCAACTTCCACAAATTTGCATCCATCCATTTGAATTCTGAATATCTCTCACATACTCAGCAATTCATTGCAAATCATTCCACTTTATGTGCACCCAACAACCAAAAGGAAGAACAAAGCATATTGCACACACAAAAATCCTTAAACTCACCCAAAATCACATATTTCTGGATGCACCTACTCTAGTCACTAGACAAGGTAGCCAACTCAGTTCCTAAGTTACCTGTCTCCTTGTGTTGTGTCTTGAGAATCTTTGGAGCGATAATCAACAGGAGGTTGCATTCTCCCTTCAGTTGTCAACTTGAGCATTGCCTTTGCCCATGGTGGAGTTGACCAGCCATATATCCAAAGCGCTTTCCTTGCCACCTTATGCCTAAAGTCAGGTGATCTAGGATTCCTCTGTAGGCACCACAACCCATGATCAGATCCTAAAAACTGTCTCATATTCATTTTGCATCTAACAATCAATATTCCAGGAATATTTGTTGATGACACTGCAATGATCTGAGCAGTGTTCACTCCACTCAATGACAGCAAACAACGCAATTTCATACTACTTGTTGCTTTACGAAGTGCCCACAAGTGCCCATGGCCTTGTACAAGCAAGAAACGTCCCGTCACTTGTTGAGCCGAGTATTGTATCCGCTTTCTTTTATCTAGTCATACCTTGTCAGCTCTGTTGTCCCACCACTGCGTAGGATCCGCAAAGTACTCTTTCCAAAGTTCTTCAACGGACTGCAATTCACCTGAATCCATCGCAACATGCTTTACCCATGTCAGTCACATTCTCACCAGGAGAGGCAAACTCTCTCTGTGACGATGGGCATATGATACATACCTGAAGCACTGGCATTCGAGGGTGATCTCTTCCAAGCTGATGAAAATGGTGAACACCGGATTGGTCCACTGCCTCGTATGTAAGAGGACAGGGGCAGGGATAAAGAAGGGTCGATAGGCCATGGAGACCTGAAAACTGAGATTGCACACATATCCTGGGTACAAAAACGTCAACACTCTGTTAATAAGCAACTTCGTACCATTCAAAGCGCTCTTCCCATCAATACCGGGGTTTAGGTTCGGCCAACCATGTTCATATCCGGTTACGTTTGGAAAAATGTGACAACCTCTTTATCAAACATTGCTGTAAAGGAGACCTCATAGTTCGACACATTTGTTATCAGCATGACCACAGTAGTCCAACCCATGTCACAAGCCATCCAGCCGCTTAATTCACTCACCTGTGCACCACCTAGTCCACGCACCGACAAAAAGATTCTCTGTTCTCTCCTGCACTGCAATTGTTGTCTACAATCTAAATCCCACGACACCAATTGAGGTGACAGTCCCATCACTAACTGCCTGCATTACAGAAATCAATTCACATTAACTGTTACTAAGAAGAATATCACAAAGAACAACGCCGGAATGGACCTCAGAATTGAATCTGTGGACAGAAACACATCAAATTGACCCGAAACTACATGTGCGAAAAATCTGCTACTACCTCCAATCCTGAAAACCCGAACACATTAACCCTTGAACGTCGGGCCGGGCACCGTGGGAGAAAGCGGGCTGCGACTAGTGTTGCTGACCGAAGGTGGACACACTGTCCACGATCTATGGACAGTGTTACGGAAATGATGCAGTTGGGCAGCCCGGCGTCTGCAAAAGGGGAACAAAGGAAACGGTCGTTGACCAGGTTACCAATGCCCTTCTGATATGATTTTCTCTGTGTGTCCGACACAAGTGGAATCAACGAACACGTCTGTAGCTACAGTCCCGCCCACATGTGCCGTTTGTCCACAGTCAGAGGCGTCCCTTTCTTCCTTCCTAGCAGTAATGTAACAGCTATTTTGTGTAATTCGCGACTTTGCAAAGATTACAAATTGTGTTTGCTCGAGTGTGTGAAGAACTACTGAGACAAGCACTAGTGTAACATGTGGAAGCAGAACATTACTCTACTTCAATTGAAAGCTTATATTTATATGGGAAGTTCAGAGCTTGCATCCCAACTCCTTGGTACAAATCACTTTCTTGCTGCAGCATTCTCTCCACCTGATGAACAGAAACGATCATACCTAAAGACTGAATGAAGCACATTCACGTAGCATTCTATTTCCAGGTCATGTTCTTATTGACCTGCATATACGATACAGTGCACATGATGAGAACAAGAAAGCCATGTACACGTTTCTACAAGCTCCTTGATAGTGATCCACATGTGGAAAACAACACAAACAAAATGGGAAAATGACAAGAAGGGAACCAGAATACAAAAGATGACATGGTGAGCACCAATGACTGCTCTCACCTTTTGAAACCGCTAGAGTGCAGAACACAACCAATTACTACGTTCACGGAGGTACAGAATGAGACCACGGGAGCTCATTACCCTAAAATGTACATTGCTATCTACACGTGAACATGACAATGAGCATGGATATTGCTGAACTCACATTGAGGTTCTGAAATTCTCTTCCAACTGTTCCGCTTCATGAGCTGAAGTCGAATTTCAGACCCAAAAGACTCACATCGCTATGAAGAGGACGGTGCTGTCATTGAAGAGACCGAAAAATTCTTCCAAGTCATGCACCTTCACGAAGAGCACATCGTACTGCACAAGAAGAAGCGACATATCCCGCTCCACTGACGCCTGCCGCAACCAAGTTCGTCAGTCAAAGTTCGGAATCTATGACAACAATCAAGAACTTGCGGAATTTGGAATGACGTTTCTGCAGATTCCCAAAAAGCAACGTAGACAAAATGGAGAAAATGCACAACTCATAATGGAGTCACGCTGGAGTGACTCAAGCACCTCCTTCTCTCTCAGCAACCCAAGAAGTGGCTGCCTGCACAGGAAAGGTGAAGCGAAGCTGAATGACTCTGACAATCAGACTGCAAACGCTAATGCGAAAGCCCAATTGACATACCTTTTTCATGGCTCAGTAAGTCTCCCAGAGATTCACTGACTGCGTTGGCTACTTATTCTCCCCCTACATCTGAGCATCCATTGTCCCCAGCATCGAGCTGTCACGAAGTCATACCAGCGAGTTCTCCTCAGCGCAGATGGCACTAACATTGTTCACAAGGCACTTGTCTGGAAAACACGTCCACTACTTAGCACACAGTCAGCATCGTCTGCAAGGCATTTCCCATCTTCCTCGAATTCTTCCTCGCTGTGTTCTCTTTCTCAATTCATGCGAACAGCGGAAGAAATGAAGGCGAAGAGCAGTGGTAGTGAAGCACCGGTTTGGAAATGTTGAACAAGTCTGGAGTCTTCCAGGTACAACGCATTTCCTCCTGACGAAGCAGTTGCCGCAATTCGTTCGCCAGCAGGTGACTCCGTCACTAGTAAGAGAAATGACCGCTGACCACCGGCTGAAAATGCTACGGCGGACAGTTCACCTCCCGCAACAGGACACTGAAGAGCGACTAGGGTTTCATGATAAACCCTTCCCTGACAGGGCCGGGGTGAATCGACCCTCGCTCGGTCAGCACTGAAATATTTTATTTTCCACGCATGAAATGCTTTGCAAATTCTGAATTCATATTTGCAATCTAAATGCCCCAAATTTGCTAGGAAGGCATCTAGCAGCTAATCCATTACCGTAGCTGGAGTTCAAAGCATACTTTCAAACATAGGAAATGAGAATTAAAGTAATTACTATCTTCCAATTGAAAATCACAGTAGTTAAGATTAGTGACTATAGTAAGGATATTATGGGCAATTTCGTTAAAATGGCGTTATTCTACATGTCATTTTGCCGTGTTCCATGTGCCACTTTTTCGTATTCCATGTGCCATTTTATCATATTTCATGTGGCATTTTTCCATGGAGGCCTAGAGGTAGAGGAAGATGATACATGCCCTAGCTTGGTTTCCTCTATTTTAGTGGATTTACACGTTGACAAATGATAAGAAGTACTTGAAATGGTACATGTGGCTATTGTTCGAGGCTTGTTATTCATGTCTAGATGTCCAAAGTTTTTGGTCAAAATTCTCCAAATTTGTCAACAAATCCATATCAAAAATGTTACATAAACGACGAACTGGACATACATATGAGTTTTTTGACATTGTGGAAGGGGAGGGGAGTAGCAAACCATGTGGTTGCACAAATGATGGTGTCCCCTCACCTTCCTTTGATCTTTGTAACTAATAATGTGTATACGTGTGTGTAATAAAGGACTAGAAGTGAAAAGCAAGGACAAGGCATGCATCAACAATGGAACAAAGCGCTTCCACACAATCCATGAAGAAGGTGAGTTGATCCTAAATCGGCACCCATTAACCTGTGAGGTTTTGTGAAGTCGTTTGGTACAATTGACCAAGTCAAGATAGTGTTATACTATAGTCATTCTATAGTATTTCTCAAGTGCTCTCTCCGGGTACTCCTATTTCTTGAACCTTTTAGTTTTCAATGAGTTTGGAGACTCATTTCTAACTAAAAAATTTCTTTATAAATCCTTGAAGTTAGATAATAGTCATAGAGATTGATTGTGAAAAATGAAATTGATTGATTTACATTTTAGTATTAAATCATTGAAGTATTGAATCCCCTTGGAAAGGTAAAACGTTTTTTTATTGTAATTTATAAAAACCTTCTTGTTTTGATATATGAAATTCATATGTTCTAATCGTTATTTATGATATTCTGCTTGGTTTTGAAGGGCTTAAATTTGGAAGAGATGGCAATCATGCCTTTCTGTAATTTATCTGAAACAGTTCACAACAAATGGCTACAAATGTCCAGAAAGCAGGGAAACAATTTGTTTGACGCCACATGTGATGATAGTATTCAGTCATGGATGCAAATGAAAAATTATCATGCACACCTTAAAGGCTATTCATCAAGATCAGGCCCATCAAAGGGAGAATTGAAGTTGAGAGCTACAAGACGAAGTGAATGTCCAAAGAAAATTGCAGAAGCATTGAATACATTGCTAGAAGCACATGGTTTGGAAAGTTGAGTTCCACATTTGGAAGGAGAAAAAGTCTTTGGAAGTTCAAAGAGGAAGTTGGACGTACCTATTGGTGATGTTGGAGATTCACATAAACTAGATAAAATCAATTTCTCTCAAGCTTGTATTCGAATAAGGTCTACAAAGATATAAGAGGAATTATTGGAGGACAATGGAATATGGTGTGAGGTCAACTCCTCACAATATGTGGTAGTAGCATTTAAAAAGGATTGTGATACATCAAAGTGGCACATCTGCACATTGCAAAGATTAGCCACAAATTGAATGTTAGATGTCAAGCTCAGCAACAGACATCAAACATCAAGTGCACCTCCAAAATAACAAAAGGAAAAATGGTATAGCAGCTCCTAATTATTGTGGTAGAAAGAACATCATATTCATTAATTTGGGAGATTTGGAACCTCCCAAAATAATGTTGCCCATTTTGAAGCAGAGAAAATTAAATACAAATTCATTTAATTGAAGTTGAAAAAATCTTCATTCTTTAGGAGGAAATTGTACTTTTAATTGGAAAGATTGTTCCAAGCTAAAGAAGAGCAACTTGCGTCACTATTGCCCAACGTGAATGAAGAATCTGTTTAGGCTAGTTGTACATTTGAAGTCATGTTAGTATAGGTAGCAAGTTCTATCCTTACCAATTCTTCTTGAAGATTTAGAATATATGATATGAACTTATAGCTCATAATTAAATAGCAATCTATACTTATTAATATATGTATTTCTTGGATTGTTGATCACCCCATTGAATTAGGATATATTGCGAGAAGTCAATATTTTTGAAACTAATAGTTGATTGTGAGATTGGAGGTCCGGGTTCGATTCCCGTTGACTTCCATCTTATTAAGCCGTGGGCGCTATCTTGATAATGAGCTACAGTTTGGAGTAGTGCAGCTTACACTCACACAAATTTCAGTACTTTTTGGTATATTGAATGAGTTTATTCATGGATTGCATATTTAGAAAGGGTATTCTATAAATAGAGATGATGTTGATAATGACTATTTTTTATATATTAAGTGCACATTGTGTCCTTCATTAAATATTAAGTCATGAAATGAAGCGTTGATTGAGAGGCAATTTTCTTTCAAATTGTTATGAATTTGAAAAAAAAGAATTGTAAAATAATAAAAAAGGACATATTTCACAATATACAGTATAGAAGTAAACGTGTAATGCAATAGAAAATATATTAAATACCAAGTGTAAGTACATTTGCTGTGCAAGGTACTTTATACAATATAAAACACTAATTTCAATACAAACCTATAAAATAAAATCTTAACACTCCAATCAATACAATACCATCTATATTATAACACACCAAATTCTATGAATCCTATAGTTATTCAAATAGTTAATCCTAAAGCAAAATCAAGCAATCAAACATCAAATAGAAACTATCAAAAGTAGCTTCATATCCTATGTAGTATTTCTATAGTATCTTGTAGAAACTCAATCTGAATTGTATGAAGTCAAACTACCATTGATGACTTCAACTTGATTGGATGGGATCTTAAGGACACATTCTATTGTGTCTTTTTTTACCCTAGACTTCCAAACTGTCACAAGAGAATTAGTGTTTTCCCAAACAAGATTTTGGGTCTCATCTACTTTCCAACGTAGTCCTTTTGTAGAGTCCCATCCATGATAGAAATCTTGAACATTTCTCTCTCGAGATGT
This sequence comes from Thuidium tamariscinum, assembly GCA_947034885.2. Classification (NCBI taxonomy): domain Eukaryota; kingdom Viridiplantae; phylum Streptophyta; class Bryopsida; order Hypnales; family Thuidiaceae; genus Thuidium; species Thuidium tamariscinum. Next base: position 46,549 of record OX344755.2, on the reverse strand, counting down.
AGGTCGAAAGTATTGAATCAATACACAATTAGGGTGATCAGCATTAGCAAAAGGATCAAACAAAGCCCTTACAATCCATACTGGCTTCAGATCTCCATCAGCTGGTCGAATAGCAACAAAATATCCTTCGTAAAGATCATGTGCTATACGAAAAGATGGCAATGGGCGATTACGAAGGTTTCCCACGAAAACATCATCCTCGGCAAACTCCTCACGAACTTCACCATCATCATCAAGTTCGTCTTCTTCTATAGTTTCTACTCGAGTAGTAGGCCAAAAACCATTCGTTAATGTTGTAGATGGTTCAATTGGCTCCTTCAAGGTTGCATTCACTGCTCGCCAATAGAACACCAAATGCTCAAAGCGTCCTCTATATTCTCCACTTTTGTCTTCATTGCATAATGTCTCCCAATACTTAATGAACCCTGATAAACCCTTGTAAATGTCATCCAAGCTCCTCATTGGAAGGTGTACAACAAGATTTGGCTCTCCTCGAGGCCATAGACTCCGCCCTTCAGAATCCTCATGCCACAATTTGATCCCTTCTTCCGGGAGCCAATCATTGTCTGTGTAATAGAACTTGTATTTCATAATTGGAATGCCTAGAACATTGAGATAGAACTTGAATTGTTGAGCCTTTGTATGTCCAACAAGGACATCATCCCCTCCACACAAAGAGTCTTCAATAAAGGCTTTAAAATCGGGCACCTCTTCAATGAGATGAGGAATTGTGGGCAGAGAATCCACATCCATGAATGACTTTATGAGGGATGGAATAGTAGGAAAATTTTCCTTCTTCAACAGTATACTCTACCTCCCAAACAAAGTGTCAATGTCATCATGAGTGTGACCAACCAACATGAAACTCACATAAACTTCCTGGAAAATTTTCTTCGCAACAAGAAGGGACCAAAATGCAAATACAAATATGTTCTTGTTGTCTCCCATTGCATTGTCCATTTGACATTTAGAACTAGAGGGAGGGAAGTTCCAACAACCGGAACTTCAAGCGCTGGCCGAAGTGAAGATTTGCAAATGTCTGATCCTTGAAGAACTGCGTGAAGAAGAGGAGCATTGCCAGATCCAACAAACAATTCTTGTGACGAGTACTTCAAAGGAAGTTCTAGGTCCCGTAGAAGTTTTGCAAAGGATTCCACTGTATAGTTTGAATCATGAAGAAAGATATCAAGACTATAATGTGCATAACGCACATCACCGTGTCCATGTGCAATCATACTTGTCACAGAAATAGAAAGCTTCATAAGCCCGTCAAGTTGCTTGTTCTTATGCGAGAAGACTGGAGAGGCCGTCTTTGCATGATCCATTTTGTCATGTATGATTGTCAAACATTCATGAGGATAGGCACTTGATCTATACCGATTAGCATAATACTAGTCACGATGTGCACGAGCTGTAGCCAAATGCTTCTCCAAGAGATGCATCCATTTGCATTGCAAGCTAGTACAAGCTCCTATTTTCACAGTCTGCAATCTATCACATTTAGCGCAACGTGCAAAATTATCCCCGGGCTTCTTTGTATTGTATTGAGGGAAATTCAACTTCCTAATCTTACTAATATTCGAAGCCGACACTTCCTTTAACCCCAAAACAGCATTCGCTCCATTAACTTGTGGGATAGTTTCTTTCCACGTGAAATTGGCTGGCAAGACCATAGACACCACCTTCTCTCCAGAAGGTAAAGTGTGTGTGCGATGATGCATGAGGTGAGTAGACTTCTCTAGCATGGATTTAAGTGTAGTTGTAGCTTGCAATGTATGATTTCGAGTCTTTAGCATGCCCAAATTATCGTGTGATTGAGCTTGCTTGCCTTTGTTAGCATATCCTTGAAAACGATGAAATGTGCTTTCTGAAACCCCCGAGATATGCCTCCATGCTGCCATACACACATTGATTCCATCAATGATAACTACCCTCTTCCCTTGAGCATCTCGATGCACTTGTCGATGAACATCTAATTTCATGTGGTACCGGAATTCGAATGATATCTTATGGTACATGCGCTCTCAGAAAGCCCAAATTTTGGCTTTTGGAAAAGGTTGCACACAATTGCTTGAGCAGCAAACTGTGAGCCTTCAAGATGGCACTTAGAACTCTAGGTCAGGGTTGTCTTGTCGGACATATTTTTGGGTTTGGGTGTCGTGTAGGACGTCCAACGTCGTGTGTGACAATGACAACTTGTTACGAAGGGTGTCACACCTCGTCACGAAAGTCCATTTTCAGCAGCTCAAAAAAATGAAAATCTTACTATTACTATGAACCTAAATGAAGAATGTAATATGTATTCATAAAATTGAAACACTTAATTGAAACCCAACTTAAATATGTCAAAAATTTTAATTTCTAATGATTTATTTTTAAGTCAACTTGATTTTTAGTCTTTGAGACGTCACGAGGGCCCTACTAGAGGTTGCGTGACGTTTGTCTGTCGCAATGTCGCAATGTCCGGCAGAACAACCCTGATCTAGGTCCATTTTTCGCAATTAAATTGCGAAATCTAGCTAAAAATACAAGAAAAAGACATAAAAAAGAGTATTGAAGGAGTTTTGGTGGCAGTCTCTACCAAAAAGGTGAAAAACTAGCTTAGAAGGTGGAAAATTTCTAATTCTAGGAATTTCTATCATTCTAAGTCTCAGAAGTACGTTTGAATGAAGATTTAGTAGCTCCGAGAGAAATGAGGAATGAGAGTTAGCCAATCCTAATGTCTATCTGTGCAACATGAATGTGTTGAGGATGCACATGACATATTGATTAAGCCAAAAGAGTCTACTACGAGCCTAGAAGATTTACCAAGGTCTAAATTCAATTTTGGAATAAATTGAATTTAAAAGTGAAACAATTACAAATGACTTAGAGAATTGGAGTTTGACAAAATAAAAGATGGAGGATTGGAGATTGGAGACTACAGAAAGGTGTTCCAAGGATAGGAGCATGCCAAGAGCAAACAAGAATTAAACAATTGTCCAAGATTCCCGGGTATCAGGAATTAAATTATCCAATCGGGTAAAGTAATTCCAAATTACTAAAAATAGAATAGTATAAGGTTGCATGGAATTTACAATAAGAATCTAGGAATGCCCTAGATGTTACCCAAATTATTTCGGATTTTTTCGAAATTCCACGTTGACTCCATGGGAAGTCAACTACACATAGAAATGTTCGTAAATTCCTAGAAATTACATATGATGCGGTAAAATCTCACTAAAAATTAGGATAGGTTTTTGTGTGCTTAATAAGTGCCCAGTCAAGTTTAAGACATTCCAACATGTCCAACTACCAGAACCGGCATCGACATTGAATTTCAATGGAATTTACAATTTGGCGGCGGGTTGACCGGTGTATCAGGAGCGAATGATGTCCAATTGTCGCAAATAAAGAGTCATTCCTTGCTCTCACAGACTTTCCTAACAACCTTGGCCTAATAGATTCATCAAAATGCGCAAATCCTAAAAGTTAAATTTTTGACTTTTAATTGGAGTTACCGTAATTCCAATTCGGGTGTACAAATGGCCTAGGAGTGAGGGGTAAGGGATCCTCTAGACTAATTGGAGTCTTCTGAAGACAATGGCGCAGACGGTTTTCTGTTTTGAGTTGTTCCCTAAAAGATAGAGAAGGTCAGCTCTTAGTTTGACTTTTAAATTATTAATTGCGGTTAGTTAAAAGTGATTTTGGAAATATCTCTTGGAAAATCAAAGATTGGATTTGATCAAGATCTCTTTCTTGCGTAAAAAGCCATCTTTGGGCTAAAGAAAGACAATTTTCAAAATGACTTTTGGTTAATTTGCAAAATATCTACGTAAATTAGGATTAATTCCAAAATATCTTGGGTTAAGATCTTGGATTTGATTTGTCCAAGATTTCATTAGCCAAATGGGGATGTTTTTAGAAATTTTTATCATTAAACAAGTATTATTTTGGAATTACATTAAGGTAGTTTAGGGTAGAAAGTAACAAAGTGTTTTCACTGGCAATTACTGAGAGGGGCCCGGCTACAGGTATATAAGGGCCCCCTCAAGGTTGTCAGTACTCTTTCTCTTAGTCCACCGACACGTTGTTCTTCTACTATTTTGTGCTATTGACACGGTCGGGGCACCACTTGGACCAAAGGTTTGGCCAAGCTTTGTTTTGTGTTTAGTTTTGAGTTTTTGAAGGCTTAGGGCCCCTTCAACCGATACATATTTTTTACATCTATACTAGAGGCAAAGCCTCAAATCCTCTCTTCGTGATTATCTCGTGGAAATTTCAAACTTGAGTGCCAAAGTTCGGTTTAAACATTGTCATGTGTACCTCTTTTGGTTGCAAAATCTCGAAATACTAAGAAACTTTAAGAAATTAAAGTGAAAGTTCGGTTAAACACTGTCATGTGCACCTCCTTTTACAAATAAAATTCTCAAAATACTAATTGACACCTGTACGGCGAAGCTTTGAACCTCAACAAACTTATCTTCAAAGCCCCTTCCAACAAAAAAGATAATTTTCGTGGTGACTCAATAATTTGGAATATTGTTACGATTACTCTTTTCATGGGGTGAAAATTAACCAATTATCCCAAAAAAAACCAAATTTGGTTTTTAAAGGAAAAAAAAGGGCCAAAGCAACCGACCTGGCTTAACAAAGCCTGTATTGAGTTATATTGAAACTAGTATTAGTGTACCGAATTGGCTGGAGCCACTGACTGGGCAGGGCCGGGCCACGTGTCCGGGGCTGGAACTGAAGGCTGTGAGCCTGAGGCTGCGAGACGGGGCTGTGAACTAGAGGTTGTGAGCCAAAGGCTGCGAGGCCAACTGAACTAAGGTCACCTCTTTGCACAATTGGATTACAAAAACTTGATTTTTTTATCAAAATCTTGGGTTGGCAGTGGAAGCCACAACCCCCCTCCCTTTTTTGATTTTCCTAAAAAAATCTAATTTTTGGCAAGTCCAATAAGTCTCCACCATCTCTCTCAAAACTTCTGCCATAGCCAAATCCTTTCCTAAAACATTGCAAAACTCTCCAAAACAACAATGAGAAGAGTGTAATGGAGTAGGAGAGATTAAGGTCACGGAATCCTACAACAAGAAGGAATACATAATAAAAAACTAATTTCTGAGAGAATAACACTATAGAATTGATTCTTTATTCTTAGGGGTTGACCCTTGAGAATAAACAACTAATTTCATTAGAATATTACTATTAGGATTATTCTCGTTCTTTAGGAATGTTCTACATTCTTTGGTAGTTAGTCATTAATTAGATTCTCGAAAGGTTTGGATTTTGTTGGTTTTCTTTTATTAGGCCTAATCAGCCAACAAGAAACAAACAAATTGACGACCAATTTCTTTTAAAAATTAACGCAAATTCAAAAATTAATTAGATTTGAAAAGATTTGATGATAATTTCCTATTCAAAATAATTAATTTCATCTTGAAATTCGAATATTAATTTAGAACCAAAAGAACGAAACTAACAATAACAAAAACTAACAGTTAAATTCCCATTGATTTTTTAGAATAGGTTCCTTTCCGAGGAAACTAATCCATTAGGTAGACTAGATTAATTCGTGGTATTTTGCCATTACTGAGAAATTAGGAATAAAAGGAAAACTACGCAATTAATTTAGGACTATATTATCATTAGTTTTTCTTTTAGCCAAGTTGATTTTTATTTACCAATGACGTGAGAATTATCATGGATTAGATGGAGAGTCGTGATGATTTCAATGGCGAGGTCGTGGGAGAGCAAGGTTGATGAATTGCCATGTCTGGAGCAAAATCACGTCCAAAACCCGGACGCAACGGACGCATGCGTCGACGACGGCAGGCGCCATCTAGAGGACGGCAGACGGGCGGACGGGTGGATGGACGGGGGAGAGAACTAGAGAAGGCCACAGAAGGCCATTCTCCAACTCTCCAGTCTCCACTAGTCCACTACTCCATTGTCTCCAGTCTTCAACAGAGGAAGTTATTTTAAAGATGCAAGTAAAAATAGAAGTATCCTATTTTGTGCTCAAGAAACTAACCTAATGAATTTAAATTGGTTATTTTGAGTTCTTTGGTTGCAAAAATGAGTTTAAAATTTGCAAATTGATTGATCTCTGCATGACAAAAAATTTCAGCGTTCTCTAGAGTGGCCAAGGAAAGAATGGTGAGTGGTTGAGTGCACCTTGAATAGACAAAGTAGACAAAATGACAAATACTTCAAAGAATAAATAGATTAATTATTTGATTGAGGTCCTAAAGAAGGACAATTGAATTTCTAAAAAGAATCATGTCAATTTGAAAATATAAACTTGTATTATAATGAAAGGGTGCAACCATCAATTGCCATCACATAAGCAATTCAGTACATGCCAAATTGTCAATATTCCATATGATATGCACATCATGAGGCATGAACGTCTAAACACCTAAGCTTACATCCTTTTTGCTTCTAAGGATTGTAATCACTATCTCCTTTCACCTCAGCCCCACTACTTTCACCTACTTTCTTCCATCCAAAATCTTCATTGTTGGATGTGTCCTCCACATCATCTGATGAAGATTCTACAATTGCATGTCTTTCTTTTGGTACTTCTTTATATGATCTCGTTGGTCTGCCCTTCTTCTTGTCCCTTCTTGCTCTTGATAGGGCCTTCCTAATGCCTTCTTCAACGCAAGCAACCGACTTTAATTTCTTCTTTGAAATATGGAGACTTGCATCAAGGGGAGTTCTACCTACATTTTGTTTTTTGGATGGGGACATTACAAAAGCCTCCATTATTCTTCTCCGATAGACTTTAGTGGATTCTTTCACCACTGGTGGTCTTGCTTCTGGCTCCCTATTCAAAGTTATCTTCTTTGCATTTGAAGATTGTGGCATAGGATGCAACAATTTTGTAGTGCCATGTTGCCGAGGGAGCAGTGAAGCCAATGTCTCATCGTTATCATCATTGCTATGTGATGAGAGGGCTTTCCTTTGACTGATGTCAAACCGCATTTCTTTCAAACCGCTCAAATGTTGTTCTTCAAGATGCGAAGTTCCTAAACCACCCATAGTTGTATTTGTGGCCTTAAAAAGTGCACGTGGAGGAGCACTACGTGGTGGTAGTAAGGGGTCTCGCATGAGCTCCTTCTTCTTTTTGCCATTGCGGAGCAACGTTGGGCTTTCGGATTCCATCAAAGTAGAATATACATTCTCTTTGACTTCATGTGATTTAGGGTTTGGGATATTTGGTTCCCCATTTCCCTTGGTCGTCAATATCCCTATTGAATCAACCCTTGTGTTGTCCATTTGTATTTGGACCTTCATCCCACATCCTCCGTTGTTATTGGCTTCAATATTCTCCCTCGCTTTTGCCATTGTTGTAGATGGAGATTCAGAAATCGGAATGACTTCATCTATTTGCAAGATTCCATCATTGATAACGGTTGTCCCATTCTTCTCTCCTATTTGTATATGACTATCATCCTTGTTTGCTAAAAGACTCTAGCTAGTCATATATCCAGTTCCATCCACATATTTGGCTATTGAAGGTATATCTTCATCATTCACACAATAGTCCTCATCCGAATGAAAGGCAAAGGGGTCTCCGACCTCTCCATCATTGATTCCCAAATCTTCATCGATCCGGTTGGGCATTGTGGGCGCTTCATTCCCACCCTTGGAATTAAGCGATCACAACCAAGCTCTGGTCCTAATGATTCTACTACCTATGGGTGTCTAAGCGTCAATCCATTGTGCCTTCCAAGCAATGGATCTTCTTTACTAATCTACCTATCCTACCGTGTGTTTGTTTCGTTCTCTTGTTCTACTTCTATGTTCCTTCTACTTTAATCTAGGTGTTTGTTTGTTTCGTTCTCTTGTTCCACTTTTATGCTCTTCATGTCTTAATTTATGTGTTTGGTTCTCCTAATCTACTTCTATGTCTTGTTCTTGTTTATCCTACTTCTACGTGTTTGGATTTGTTTTAGCCCACTTTACGTATGGTATTTCCTATTCCATCTCTACGTCTTTGTATTTTTATCCTATTCTACATAGTGGTATTTATCTTAACCTACTTCTACGTCTTTGTATTTGCCTAGTCTACTTCTACGTATTGGTATTCTTTTAATCTACTCTAAGTCTTTGTATTTGTTTGGGCCTACTCTACATCTTTGTATTTTTATCCTATTCTATGTATTGGTATTTATCTTAACCTACTTCTACGTATTTGTCTTTGTCTTAGTCTACTCTACATAGTGGTATTTGTTAACCTACTCTACATCTTCGTATTTGTTTTATCCTACTCTACGTATTTGTATTCTTTTATCCTACTCTATGTATGGTATTTTCTACCCTATCTCTACGGATTGTCTTCCTTCATCCTACTCTATGTATTTGTATTTCCTTAATCTATTTTATGTATTTGTATTCTTTTATCTTATTTCTTCATCTTGTATTCTTTGTTTGCGCATTCATTCTTCTACTTCTCTTCTAATTATGATTGTCTTCCTATTTGTGGTTGCTAATTGCCGGACCTTAATCTCACTTGGGATGTTAACATTTTCCTACTAACTAATTCCTAATTGCATCAACTAATTAATTCAAAGGGAGAGTTTTAGAGACCCACCTTTGTTCCTTGTGTGTCCTATGCGGAGCCTTCTCCGTCTCGAACCACTTCCATGGCTCCAATCTTCAACTTGTTTTCCTCCTCTTCAAGTTATACTCCTAGACTACCTTTTATGATTGTTCTTGACTTGGGTCTAATTCCTAAACTATTTCTACACTAATCCCCTAAATTATTTCTTAAACTATTCCTCTAATTATCTTTTACTTCTAAACTATCCCTTAAACTATTTTCTACCTCTAAACTATCTCCTATTCTATTCTCTACCTCTATACTATCCCCTATTCAAAGAGTTTGCAACCGGCCAGCAATCAAAGAATTAGATCAGTCCTATACTATGAGTCCAAACAGAAAACAAAGTCTATGTTTAGGCTCAAAGGCACTGTGCCAACTGAAATGAGTACAAATAAGACCATATTCTGAGATATCCACATAGCACCTCCCGGCTCGCCCGACCCCTGAAACTGATGACTGCACAGACGACGTGGCGCGGTGACGATTCCAGCACACTAAATGGGCACTCTGTCCCTAACTGTAAGTTGGAATGAAAAACGGAAACCGGATTTGGTGTCAGTGGCAGTGCGCCAGTCAAATCGAGTACAAATAAGCCTATAATCCAAGACTGCTACGTGGCGCCCTTGGGTTGGGTTGACCCCGACCGGGCTCCGCGGACTGGGGGTTGGCCAGGGTCTGCGGGCTCACTGGTTAAGGCCGGGAGGGTTTTCTTCCTTACTAATGTTTTTCTACTAAACTTCAACTATCAATAACTCCCTAACCTTGATGTTTTAGTCACACTACAAAGCTTTTAACCTTTGAGGGGTTCAAAGCTTCGCCATCCCTATGGGACTTAATTCAATATCGTACTTAAAAAGGAAGGGGGAAAGGAAAGATTAGTGACTTTGACCCTTAGGGATTCAAAGCTTCGCTGTCCTTATGGGACTTAGTTCAATATCGTGAACAAGAGAAGAGGGAGAAGAGGGTTTGCACCTAACTATTCAAGACTAACAACCAAAGCTTTGCCGTCCCCTATGGAACTAGCTTAACCTTGTGCGCAAGAGAAGAGGGAGGAGAAGATGGATACAAATTGCAACATACTTTCAAAGTCACCTCACAAGTCACCCCTCGGTTCCTCGCAAATCTCTCCCACAACAACCTTCACTTGTTTCACAATACAAAAGGTGATCCACCATCAATTAGGAAAAGTTCCAACAAGACTTGGGGGGGTCTCAAGTCCCCAAGTGCAAACCACAAGTACTAAAGGTGCAACAACCCCCAAAACTATCCAAGCCTCCTTTAGCACAACAAGCCAAAAGGAATTCGGTATAACCCAAGCCCAATAGTCCTCCTCCCTTAAATGGATAGGAGTGACAAAGAGAGAGAGAATGAGAGGAGAATGCCGCCCCTTTTATACTCAAAAGGGAGCAACACCCCCCCTTAAACTACTAAGAATAACTAGATGAGGGAAATAAGGAGGTCCGTACATGTTTACCAATCCCAAATCTAATTATCCACCTAAAATCTACACAATTTGAATTGAGTAATTCAAATCTTACCTAAACTTACAAGAACTTGTAAAACCACATAATTTACCTTCCCCAAAATCTACAAGTTCCCACATGGGAGAGGTTCCCATGTGTTCCCACCTACTTAATTTGAAATTACTTACACCAAGCACTTGGAGCCACCTCCACTAACTTTTTGAGGTGGTACTTGCTCCCACATGTGCCCGAAGTTCCCCACGCGTTCCCTACACGTTCCCCACGGCCATTGGGGCCCAAACTCTCCAAAAAGGCATTGGGGAGCCTTAAACCCCATTTTCTCCTCCATGTGCTGTCCCCCAAAGGTTAACTTTTGGAGTTTAGCTCCGAATGGCAAATGGATTGCGCCATTGGTCCGGAAGGCCATAATCAAGGTTAAAGGAAACCCTTACCCTTTACACTATGTCCCAAATCTCAAAGAATCTTAGTGTAAGCTAGGGCCAAAGTTGGGATAAATTCCCAACTTTTGGAGTTTGGCAATTTTGGACCCCAAACCTTCACCAATCTCCTGAGTAGATAGAGGGGGGTAAGAATAGACCCAAAGTAGGCCTCGATCCGATGTCGTATGGCCCCGGTACGCCAGTCAACTACAACTTCCGTCATTTAAATTGTCAGTTGTGGAGGAATGTCGCCGATTCGGGATCTTCCAACTATCGATTTGTCTTGAAACTTGGGGAAGCACTCCATTGGTGTGAGACCGCCTAGCCGGATTTTTAGTGGGATTTTACCGCACTTTGGGATATTCTTTCAAATTCCCACTCAAAGTCCATTGCGGTTGACCGTCTGGGAAAATATCCAAACAATGTCGGAAAATTCCTAAACTTTAGAGGGGACCACCCATGGGATCCCCCCACCTGGATGCAAATCTGCATCCCCACTACGTGTTCCTAGAATTAGGAAATCGCCCGGTACTTGCATTTCAAAGTTTGTATTCCGCCCGTATTCTCTTCGATGCTATGGGGAGTGGGGGATTCCTCCTAGATTCCCACATGAGGACTTCCTAGCCTAGGTAGGGCCTTTTTAGGCTTCTTACCCTAATCATGCACATCACTATTAGTTTGGCGTCTATTTAACTAAGACAAGGCCCGTTTTGGATGCAAACTATCCTAAACCCCCTCTATTGACCAAATGGCATATTGGTATGTGTAATGCCAATACCAGTTTAATGCCCTTTTGTGGGTTTTATAAGCCTAATTATGCCTTAGATTATGTAGGAATTTAAAAAAAGAACCTGTGAGTCCCCGGTGACGAATCGGGGACTCACACTTTTGGCATGCTTTTATCTTAGAGATACCTCTCTATAAGCTCCAACTATCAATTTTACCATCTTCATTGTTATGGTTTTTCAACTTTAAAAGTTACTTGTATTGTTTTTCATCTATAAATTCAATTTTCATTAGAATTGGATTTAGACTCTTATAGACTCCCTAGATTTAAATTAGACTTTGTTGACCTATTTAGTATGTCATATGCATCCTTAAAAGGTTGATTTTGTATAGATAGACATTTGAATTGGCTAACTCTCATATCCTCACAACTCTCAAAATTACTAATTATTCTCTCAAACTCACTTTCAAGACTTAGAATTGATGGAAATTATTAAATATAGGAATTTTCCACCTTTTAAGATGTTTCCTCACTATTTTGGTAGACTGCTATCAAAACACTCCTAATTCTTTTTATGTGTTTTTCTTCAATAATTTGGCTAAAATCTATAAAAGATTTGCAAAAAATAAATCTAGAGTTCTAAGTGCTAACTTGAAGGCTCACAAAGGGGCAACTGTAGTGTGCAATCACTCACTAGGAGAAACATTAACAAAAGAATAAAAGATACCTTGCTACAACTAAAAGAATGTTCCACAAATAATGTGTTTAATTATTGACTTTGTCCTTTTGGGTAGAATCTATAACATTGACTTGGTGGATTTTGGATACATATTTTCAAATCTTATCTATAACTCTATTTACATTGCAACATAACGTTACATGCAAACATATATTTGGAGGGGCGCTTGGGCAGACCCTTGTTTGGTCGAGGGGAGAAGCCATCTACTACATCTAAGACTTAAGCAAACCCTTGGCTAGCCAAAGAGGGGTGCCTATACAAACACCATTCTTGTTTAATTTCCCTTCTATTTAATATTTCAATATTTTCTAGCAATAGAACTAATATTATTGATCACCTAAAACAGATCCTTATGGTCATATGGTTCTTGTTATTTTAGTATCATTTTGGAAAAGTACTTAACCAGCTATTTCTTCAATTCTTATGTGATAAAGGAACTACACCTAAAAATTGCACGCTTCTACCAAAAGAAATTCAATATATTAATAAATGTAATCTATACTTAATTGCTTATTTGTACAATTTTAGATGCACTTGGTGACATCTACATCAAAAAGAGCTTGTGATATGTAGGTTACATTTGGGTATTGTCTTGATAAATACTAGTATTAGGGCTACTTTGACAATTAAAATGAAATCTCCTTCACAAAAAATAGCCAACATCTCTTGATTGTAAACAATAAGCAAATAATTGTACTTTATAAAAAATTGCATACAATTTCAAGTAGGCTAAATTACAATATTTAATAGGTGTGACATCATATTTTGTCATGGATTTTATGAATATTTCTAGTATGTGTGGAATAGTGCTAGAGGGTGATTGCAAGAAACAATTGTCCTTTTTTGTCCCCTTGACCTTTAGTAGGTAGTTTTTTGCTCATAAATTTTGCATCTTTTGTTCATTTGACTTGAAACTTGAAATGAAAGTGCCTAAAAAAGTTTTACATTTTTGGTAATTTTTTCAATTTAAAAAAAATTATTTTACTATTTTTAAACTGCCCCCAATTGAATGTCTACTTTGGCCATTTTAGGGGGTTTTAGCCCTATTTTTTACCCCAAAATGCAAATTTTGAGCTGAAAATTAGCTCGCAAGGACCTCATCTAAAGTTACACAAGACCATGAAGAGATTTCTTGAAAATACTATACTCTTCAACCTCCACATGTCGTCAAAGTGGATGACTTTGTGCAAGTGTAGAGTGCAGAATTTATTTTTTCCAAAGATGAAATTTATTCGAAAAGAAAGACCTTTACTTGGAGGGAAAAAAAAAATTTCATTTTCATTTTTTGAATTTTTTTATTATTTTTACAAAATTAGTGAAAAAGAGCTATTTTCATTGTATTTTCCATTGTCTATAACATTTAGAGAAAAAGTTTCTTGGGTCTGAATTTCAAGAGACATAATATTCTCATTACTCTTCAAATTATCCATATTTTTTTCAATTTAAAAAAAAATTATTCCAAAAGTCACAGGACTCACAGGGGTCACTGATTTTGAGCCATTTTGAGCCAAAACCGGTAAGTGTTTCTTGCGACGACCCTAGAACTAGAATGAATAGGAACAATTTCTTAAAATCAAAATAATTATAGAAACTATAATAACATTTATACTAAGAATTCATATGGAATAGATGTTGTTATTAAATGCATGATCTTCCTTGCAACTTCTTCTTTTGTTGTCATTTGGATGAGGAAGAGAGTCCAATACATTTTGTTCATTTAATGAAATGAGCATTTAGAATAACAAAATAACCTAATATTATCCTTAACATTTCATTTATACTATCAAAATTCATGCCTAAAGTATACATCCTTTAAACATGGACTCTTAGGTGATATTTGGAGATAATCATAATGACCACATTGATCATTCATGATTTCTTTGCATGATATTGAGAACATATAAACTAAGACAGCTTAGAGTCTTCTCTTAAGAAATAAAATTTTTAATTATCTCATTTTTTATCTGAATCATCAGATTTGTTGGCCTGACGGGCATCCGCAGCTCTCTCCTCAAATCACTGATGCGCAACTAGTCTTTCAAAACAGCATCACGTGGTTCATACTTCAGCTTGAAGAACAAAACAACCTGTAGTGAGGAAACCAAATATATGCTGAAATTGCAACAAAATAAATCTGTTTGAAATACAAGAGCCTCTCAATTGCGACCAAGATCACCAAGGAGACAAAGTTCGAGAATTTATGGAAGGAATGCAACCTGTGAATGAAAGATTTGAACTCCAACTACACTAAAGATGATATTTAGTGTTTAGTGACATTTAGTGTTTTTACCCCCCTACTAGTTACAACACTAAATCTAAACTTGTCCACAATTAGTGTTAGACTTGAATGCGCCGCCTTCTCCTTCCCTGAAATTGCTTGGGTTTTGAACTCCATTGCGCCACCTTCTCCTTCCCTGGAATTGCTTGGATTTTGAACTCCATTGCACTGCCTTCTTCTTCCCTGGCTTTCCTTGCTTTCTTGCCTTTGCTGCGCCTCTCCAAATTCAGTTCAGTTCAACCGGAGTTCAATTTGCAGCCCGAGTCCAGATTGCAGCCCGAGTTCCTTGTGACTATCAGGCTTTTTTCTAGGGGGGGTTTATAGTCCGCCGTTCCCGCCCACCCGGCACATTTCAAATTTGCCGTCTCCGCACATCTGCTCCTTCACCGCTCCGTTTTCAAGTCCTTGCATCTTCTCACCAACAGGTCCATTTCAGGTATTAGCAACACCATTGCAATCGTCTTGTTGTCCTCTACATTATATAAAAAATTGTTTTTTTTTTGTCAACATTGTTTGATTTTTTTCACGTTGTGGCTCAGGCTCATGGCGGAAATCCCCCGACGTCTTCAGCAAGTTTCCACCATTGCCACACGAAAACGGATCATCACATGGATGGTGCAAAACGAATCAATCCATGGTCTCCCTGGTCTCTACAACCGCACCATCCATGCTTTTCCCGAGCATTTTCGAGGTCAACGAAGCTCCAATTTGATGCGTGCATCGCGTTGGTGGGCACTCTGTGATCGATATTGCAACGAAGGAGAAGAGCCCCAAGAGCTTCCATCGATTTCATGTACCCACAGCCAATCTGGAGGACAAAAACAGCTCTATACAAAGGCATCACCCGGTCGTGGTCACAAACGCTCCGAATGGGTACAGTGGCTCTATCTGCTCTTACTTGATGCATTCGAGCATTTCAAAAAAACTAGTGTGAAATTCTCTCCCCGTTTGCTAATTGAGTTAGCAAAAACGATCCTAGTGGACCCTACATCCCCTTATACAGCCCTATCCATAGATCCTAAGGACAATGTTTTATTGCTTGAAAAACTGACCCACTGTTGGATCCAGCAATTCATGCATGTCCAAAACATTGTCCTCTTATCTCAAAGAGGTCGTCTCACTTGTAGTCTTGAAAAAGAACAAGAAATTGAGATGCAAGTTACATACCATCTAAGAGTCTTAAATCGAGGATTTCAAGATGGCACCTTTGATGAAAATTTAATGGAAAATATAGACAAAACCCATTTTGTTCTAAACATGGACAATGGTAGAACATTAGGCTTCCGTGGTGACACAACTGTCAAATATGCCGAGGTAGTATCGAGTAGAGATTCACTGACAATGGTCATTAGAATCTTAGGGGGGCGACCATCCATGATTGAAGGCTTGAAGCCCCTATGTTGATATTTACAACTCCGAACAGCAGTTATCCAATTCGAGGATTGGATGACAACATCCCAGGGGTATATTATCGTACAGGTCCTAAAGGGTGGATGGATCAAACTCTATTTTCAGATTATTTTGTAGAACCACGAGCCTTCCAATCTGATGTCCATGGCCGCTCAAAATTTATTTGGGTAGATAATTGTACCGGTCATAACATGACCCCAAGACTTACCACTATTTTAGAAGCCAAAAATGCCATCTTGAAATACTTGACACCTTGTTCGACCCATCTTTGCCAACCAGCAGACACGTTCATTATTTCTAAGGTGAAAGATGCATGGACCAAAAGATGGGAGGCAAAGAAAACAGACTTAATAGCATCGAATGCTTGGCAGAATACACCTCGAGCGGAAGGTGGCTGGTCAAGAAAACTCTCAAATCCAGGTAGGAGGTTTTTCTTACAGTTAGCTGATGATTCTGTTGAAGATGTCAAACGGGAACTTGATTGTGACAATATCAGCTATGCTAGAAAAGCCATAATTAGATCTAGTATGTCTTTAGCTCTAGATGGCAGTTGGAATGTGGAGCAACTTTTCCCACATTTGTAGGAGATAGTAGGAAAATATGGGCAGATTTTTCTAGGGCAGCATGTGCCTCCAAGAATCTAAAATTTGTACTTCCATGATTTTCAGAAATTACAATGTACATTCCATCTTCTTTATGTTATAAACCACTCTTTCATTGATAATGCTTGTTGTATACTTTTAATTAATCACTTCTAACTTCCTACACTTTGAATGTCATTGTTTTGCATGTATTTCCTGAATTTTCTAAATTCACAAACAATAAATTCAAACATATAACTTTTTGGCAAGTCTCTCAAATCACCGTAGTTCACATTTAGTATTTGAATTGACATTTAATGTTACTTACTTTCATAGGGTAATTGACTTTTAGTGTATGCCTTTGTATTTAGTGTACAAGACACTAAATATCATCATTAGTGATAGTTCTCTTATCAACAGACTGAAGAACAGACCTAACACATGGAACAACGAACTAATCGCAAGATGAGTGCTAAACTTTAAAACTGAGCAAGCTCATTCTAGGCGGAGGTCGTGTGTCGAAATATTGAGAACCGGGCGGGGACGGGCAATAGGAATTTCTGAGCAGGCCCAATGAACGGGGAGTACTGGCATTTAGTTACAAGTCAGCCGGTTGAAATCCAAAATTTTCGAATGAAGTTCAAAATTTTAGGAAAAAAAAACGATCATTTTAGAGGAAAAAAAAAGAATAGTCTTTATTTTCTTAAGGCCAAGAGTATTCCTCAAGCAACCGGTTGGTGCAAGAAAATGTAGGATTTTAGCCGGTTAAGCTAAAATTTCTTCCCAGACTGTCCCAGGCCAGCGTGGCGGGCAGGATGCGGGGCCCGGCGTTTTGAGGAAATCGTCGAGGGCTTGACTTAAGCTTAGTGCAGAGGCGCGGAGGGCTCAAGAGTAACCGGCGGCCGACGAAGGGAGCCCTCTTTGCTTTCGAGCATCTGCTCCGCTGCCATCGCTGCCTGCCTCCTTCATCGCCCTCCGCAAACTCGCTAGCTCGACCGTCAGCCATCATGAAGACCATCTTGGCGACGAAGACCATGGACCTGCCCGAGGGCGTGAAGGTGGAAATCAAGGCCAAGCAGATTAGGGTTACTGGCCCCCGAGGCGTGCTCACTCGCAACTTCAAGCACCTCAATCTCGACTTCCAGCTGCAAGAGGAAGGCCGCAAGCTCCAGGTCGATGCCTGGTTCGGCACGCGCAAGACGATGGCCGCCATTCGAACCGCCATCAGCCACGTGAACAACCTTATCACGGGCGTCACCAAGGGGTACCGCTACAAGATGAGGTTCGTGTACGCGCATTTCCCTATCAACGCTAGCATTGGCGGCGACAAGGACAGCATCGAGATCAGGAACTTTTTGGGCGAGAAGAAGGTACGCCACTTTCGTTTCGCTTTCGCTCGGGGTCTCCTTTGGGTTATAGGGTTTCGGGGTTCGACTTGCGGGGCCGGAGCGGGCTCCCGTGTGCCGTTCCGTTCCATCTGAATGCGTGGAGTTGTGCGATTGATGCTCACATTTTCGCGGACGGAAGGCGAACGGCGATGCCCTCGGAGCCCCGACGTGCTGGACGTTCCCGAACCCTGCATGCTGAATTGGGAGTGCGATTAGGGTTAGGTTTTGGTATCTTCGGCGTGGGATTAGTGTTCAGCGTGTCTTGGCACTGCGTTGCGGTGGGAGGTGGAAATTTTTGTCTCATGGGATGTGCAGTTTCCCATTGGTTCTTTTGCTGTCGGGGATTTCCATTTTCACTGGAATCGTAACCACTGGAATTGCCACCGGCGGAGGATAGGGAGAGGGTTTAGATGCGTCGGTTTCTTTCAACTGTACGGAGATGGGGTTACTTTATGGGTGGATCACCCGTACCTTCGGTCTTTTTCGGACGCCCTGGTGTTCGACCCGCTGTTAGACTATTCTCCATGACTATCTGTGACCAGCGAGGGAGGCAGTCCTGCCTTCCCTTGTTCCGGTATGAGGTTCCTCGTCAGTGATGCTGAAGGAGTCTGAATGTAGTTAGCCTGGATTGCGCAGGTGCGCAGAGTGGAGATGTTACGGGGTGTAACCGTGACCCGATCGGAGAAGGTCAAGGACGAGCTCGTTTTGGATGGAAACGACATTGAGCTCGTATCTAGATCTTGCGCCCTCATCAACCAGGTATCCGGATCCGTCGCGTTGTGCTGATTCTGGTTTGGTTGGGCGTGAATGGTGCGGTTGGTGTCACGTTTTGCGTCGAGGGGGGAGGGGAGCGTGATTTTTGCAGTTGGGGTGAGAGTGATACCTTTTTTGAATACGATGTGAATGGCATTTGGGTGTTTGATCGTGGCGTTGTTTGTTTTTGCAGAAGTGCCATGTGAAGAAGAAAGACATCAGGAAGTTTTTGGATGGCATTTACGTGAGTGACAAGGGAACCATTGAAACCGAGTGAAATGATGCAACTTCCGCGTGCAACTCTTTTTTATATAAAAGTGTAGACTTGCTTGCCGAACAATTCTCTTAGCTGATTGTCTGATAACAGTGGTGCCATGATTGGTTTGTAGATTTGTCGAAACTAGTCGAATGTGAAGGTCATTTTTTTGTGATGTGCTGCGGTGTGTGTTTGAGCTCCTTGGTTTCCTTTGTTGATGATTTCTGAGGTTGAAAGTGATGTTTCTGGTGCTCATTGTCTGCCGAAGCAATTTCATCACGGTTTGTTGATTTTGGGATTACGTTGGTTTTTTTTATGGCAATACATCAATGGGTATTGCCTGCGCATATGCTTGTTCAGTATGTGTTTTGGATCCCATCATCATTCGGTTTGTTCTCTTTCGGAGTTGTAGAGTTTTTGATATCCGTCTGGATTGGGCCCGACGTCTGTTCCAGTAGTGGAAACTCCTTTTCGGAAGCCGTACGGGCTTTCCCTGATTTCTCAAAACCTGCATTGAGGGAGGGGGGATGATGATTTTGAGCGTTTTTGAGTAAAAACTGAGCTTTATCGTATTGTCGGCCTACGGAGGATGAAATCTTCATACATCGTTAAGGAAACGTAATAGTAGACTACCAAGAACCGTCAACTACACGATATGCCCATGGAGTGATATTTTGTAGCACTCTTTGATTTTTAGGATGTGCATATTTAATTTTGCTAAATAAAATTTGAAGATGTCTTTTGAAAGGAGGGTGTGTTCATTCGACCCCTGAATACCCAAGGCTATATTTTGGAGCTTGGAATTTGCTCTACATTCAATAGAACTACACTAAAATTGGTAAATAGTGTTGGCAACACTAATTTGTTGAGATAACACTAAAAGTGATTTGCAAGGTTAGTGTTAGAAGATTATTAATTCAATCTAACACTATTTTAGTTCTATAGTAAATTATAGTTTTCTAGGAAAGGGACATATTTTTGCAACGGGAGGCAAAAATTACAGTTTTGTAGAGAAGAGATAGATTTCCACAGTGGGAGGCAAAAATTATAGTTTTCTTGGAAAGGGAAAGATTTTCACAATGGGAAGCAAAAATTGCATATTTGCAGGGAAAGGACAGATTTTCACTATGGGAAGCAAAAATTACAATTTTGTAAGGAAGGGACAGATTTTTACGGTGGAGGGCAAAAATTACAGTTTTGTAGGGAAGGGATAGATTTTTATGGTAGCAATTAAGTGCCCCAATACTATTTATACATAAGTTGAAAAATAGTATTAGGGGTAAAAAACAGGGAACAATACTAATTATCACCCAACACTATTTACCAATTTTAGTGTAGTAGGCCTTGTGCCATTGCCACAGTTAGAACTAAAGTAAAAGTAATTTTCTAATTTTTTAATTCATTAAAACTTTGAAATTCAATAACTATTTTATCGTAAATTGGAATGTCACAAAACAAAGCTTGTGCACCCCTCCTTGCTGATGGTACCAAGCACGCAACCGGGGGATGTACGGTTCGGGAGATCTCAACGTAACAAACAAACAAAACAAACTACCTGTCTTAAGGTATAGATGCCAACATTTTGATAAATTTTGTCAATTCTACTTGAATTGTAATAGTAAAGATTCAAACTAGGCAAGTTAGACAAGTTAGAGATAATATGGGAAAAAAAATACAACATTACTTGTAGATTGAAAGATTATCATGTTTTATCATAGGATGTTGAAATTGTGAAAATGATTTGAGGACTCCAACATTTGTCTCAATTATAAGGATGGTCTTAAGGAAATCAATTTATACTTCTTTCATAATTGTGTGAAGACTAGGCATGCTTGGCACTTTGTTCTTTTTGCACTTTACGCAGCCTTAGAAATTTCAACTCTCAATAATTAGTGGCCAAAACCTCACTTGGCAACTTCTGTACAAACATAAAAGAAGCTCTTCAACATGGTCGTTCTTCAAAGGTGTAGTCATATGGACTTCATGGCTTGACACAAATTGCTCTATACTATCAATTTGCCACCTCACAAAGTTGAAAAATTAATTTGGGACACTAGAAGAAAACTACGTTGTATTTGACAAAAACTGTGTTGAAGCTGTGTTGCATTCAACGTAACGCGTGGAGTGGATTGTGTTGAAGTCCCGATTTGTCATGCTAATTTTTTCATTCTAACACAAAATTTTGCATTTTCCTTGTTGACATTTGCGTTTTACTTATTCAATTTTGTGTTGACACGTTGAAACACAAAATTTTGCGTTATGAAGGGAGATCTCAACACAATCCACCCCACACTTTACGCTGTGTTCAACGTAGTCCCGATACAATCTTTGTTAAGTAAAACGCAAGTTTGGCAAGTTTAACGCAGTTTTTGGCATGAATAGTGTAGTTTTCTTCTAGTGGGAGGTTTTTACTAACTATATTTACATTGCTTGGCTAAAAGTTACAAAGCTATACAACTCTAAGCCAACAAAGTTAATACATTCCTTAAGCATTTTTATAACATATGGTTGCAATGTCTGTTCTTTGGCAAATGGCATTACATGTCAATTTTGTGGAATTTAGTGCAACCTAAACTGAGTAGCTTTTATTGAGTAGCTTTTGTTTCTAATTATCTTCTTGGGTTATTATATCCTACTTTTTGGAAAAATAAAATAAAAAACTAAAGACAAAAAATATACTGTTGAGAATCTATGTCCTTGGTTCAATGTACTTGTTCCTTCAGTAGAATTTGTCCATTTGTTTAAGAAAAAAAATGATTTGAAGTCTTTTACACCTATTCTAACATGCCAAATCGTAAGAATTGGTCACCTAAAAAAATGAGGTTAAAGGATATAAGATACATAATGTCAATCAATTTATGGTTACTTTAAATTTATTCTAAATTTCTTCAAATGAAATTCCACAGTAATATTTTTTTTCCAAGATTAAGTGCATTTGACGTTCACTTCTAAGAATCTTCGACACAAGAAAATCAAGATTTGCAATGGACACCCTTGCAAAAAATCTTGAATAGAATAATCATTCATTTTCAAAATCAGATTTTTGTTGCTTAAAGTAGAATTTAAAAAAAAATTCTTCTACACAATCTACTAAAATTAGTAATTTAGATAGGTTTTGTTTAACTTCAAAGTATTGTCAACATTAGAACTTGGTGCCTTGGCATCTAAAGGTTAAGACTTCAAGGACAAGTTCAATGAGTTCCTATGACATAAGTAAATGAATTGCATTTTTCCTACATATTCTTATAATATTTTGTTTTTTCTATATTCTAATTGAAATGAATGACCTATGGAAGTAACTATCATATATATATATATATATTGAGAATTCTCCCCCGGGGAGATAACTTGTATATACATATACATTTTGTAGTAGGTCTTGATTGGAAGGCCTTCAAAAATAACTATCAATAGGGCTCCTAATCAATATGTGACTAGTGATAGGTTTTCGAATCAATATAATCTCATTTTATAATTGTTTATGCTAAAAATATTTTTAATTCATCTTTTTAAAGGCTGAAAATACATGTCTTGCCGAAGTTATAGAATTTTCAATTTTTTTGGTGAAAATTTAAAAATATATTTATTTTTTAATTAAAAAATTAAGAAAATTCATATCAATTACAAAATCAGCTTGATAACCTTGAAATTTAGTCTTTAGGTGTTTTTCTTAGAATAATATATAATAGAGTATATATTATTATATAATTTTATATTAAAAAAATTAGAAGACCTATGTAATTGTTCCAAATTTCTAGTAGTAAGAAAATTCAAATAATTGTTAATTCTTGAAATTTTTAGAATCATGTATAAGCTTAAATTTGTTAGTTTGACTCGAATTCAATTAATTTTATAACTAAAAATCAAACTTAGATTAATTCTAAAGGACCAAACAAAATTTTGGTTGATAAAGACATTTTTGGCAACTTATAAAGAATGGAGTTTTTATATTATTTTTTAAAAATTTTCACATAATATATAGTCAAGAAGTAGCTTAAAAAATAAACGACGCTAGCAGGTGAGCTTAGAGCGGTGAGCTTGTAAGTTGTGAGCGGGAAACTTGTGAGCGGTGAGCCTCTAGATAGCTTTTTTGGGAAAAAAAATTCTCAAAATTTTGTTGTTCTATTTTTTTCTCCAAAAATTGAAGGAAATGATTGAAAATTTATAGTAATTTTAGGACCTATGACTGTGGACCCTATCACTGTGGATTGTGATAAAATTTTATACTTTGTTTTCTCTTTAAATTTTTTTGGATATGTATTTGGACTTTCAAACTTTTGCACATAGCCGGAATACTTTGTTCATTCATTGTAGTAGAAAACATGTCCAACATTTAAAATATAGTATACCTATGAATCCATATCATCACGCCAACAATCAATTGTATTACTTCAATTGGCTCAACTAAACATGCAGAATAATGACTTTTCAAAATCACTACATGCACTAGTGTAAAAAGACAAATATATGGTGTATAGACCTTTTGAAGGTTTGAATGACATGATTGCCTCTAATTATATTGATAAACACTTGACTGAAACCTTCAAGTGTTATACTTTATATATTTTTGAAATTAAAGAAAATAAAAATCTAAGGATAATTATAATGTATTTGTATATATTTTGATGTTACCTGAAATAAATTTGCAAAAAATAAATAAAAATAAATAAAATATAAGAGATGGAACAACTAACAGCCTAACACGCTATACAAAAAAATGACTAAAACATATGACATTGATTATGAAAAAGAATCTAAAATATATTTACAAGCATTAGAATAAGACAAGAGAGAAAGCCCTCAAAATAGCAAGTAAATATTTAAAGTAATGAATAAAATGGAAAAACAAATGGACAAGAGGACTTAACAAAAATATAAGATAAATTAAATAGAAAAGAATGAAATCTCCCTAAAATGTCGTAAAAGATGGAAAAAGGATTGACAAAAGATAAGACAAATGAATTTCATTTTCGTATGTGCGGTGGTCAATGATTTGTCTAGAATGATGTTTGTAGTCATTTAGATTTACTAAACTTTAAAACATTTATTGGATACTTTTTCCAGTGAAGTTTCTATACAATTATATTTTAGCACTTTAAATTAAGCATTGTACAAATAGAACTTCATGCATACTTCTAAATTAAAAAATAAAAAATAATTTCATGGGCTGTAAATCATTTCAATTATAAGTAATGTATATGAATACATGACAAATGAAGAAGCTAGAAAAAACCCCTAAATGCCTATTCTAGAATAGTAATCAATTTTGCTCGAACTAGGAATAGCTTCAATTCATTGAAGTTATAACTAGGTGAATGAATAAATTTGTCTTCATGGATATCCGTCTTGTAAAACTGTAAAAGTACCTATACAAATTGTACAAGTGCTTGCAATTTACAGATTGTTGTCGTCCGCTAATGGCAAATACTGCCATGTTAAGAAAGTCTAGGTATGTGCATGTGGGGAACATACCTATTATAATTCAATACACATTTTTGTTAGAGTCAGCCTTAGTCTCTAGCACCACTATCGCCTTGAGGCCAAGGAAAAGGAGTAGAATCACTCCCAAAATTTCTCCTTTAACTTTTCCAGCACTATCCTATTTGTTCCATTGTTCTACTGTTGGAGCATTTGTGATTCTTCTAATCGCTCGGTTGTTCCTAACCGTTGAATATGCATCCGAATTTGGTGGGGGCGCCTGGTCAAAGAAGACTGTTGTTGTAGCGAGAGAATTTGCTTTAGGAAAACCCGAAGTTTCGTGTTGCAAATGAATATAGGTAAAAGAATATGGAGATACAAAAAAAATACAAGGTGATAAGAAGCACAACATTCTATTTCATATTAGTATGAGTATAAAATTTATTGTACAAACTCCATATAAAGAATACAAATAGCATATCATTTTGTATAAATTTTATATAAATTTTATATAAATAGAAGTATATTCAATATAAGAACGTATAATATAACATATCAAAATACGTATATGAGTATACAATATAAATATATATTTCATATGTATATAAACAAATATAAATACTATGTAGACTGTATATTATATCATATAAATATACAATATGTTTCAAGTATCTTTTAAAACACTTGAAACTGAAGTCTGACTTTGAATGAGTGCCATATTTGCTCCAAAATTCCAAATCAGATGAATCTTAGCTTCATACAAAGATAATAAAATTCTCCATAATGCCTAAAAATCTCCAAATCAAAGAAGATACTGCCCAAAAGTTATAGCTTATAGAAGTTGACAGCCTCAAACTCAAACAGAAAAGTATCTCAAAACTCTTGAAAATGAAATCTGACTTTGAATGAGTGCCACATTTTCTTCAAAACTCCAAATCAGATGAATCTTGACTTCATTCAAAGATAATAAAAATCTCCATAATTCCTTCAAATATCAAAATCAAAGAAGATATTGACCAAAAGTTATAGTTTATTGAAGTTGGCAGCCTTAAGTTCAAAGGCAGTTGAACATACTTTCACCCTAAACTCTATAACTTTCATATTAAGAATTTAAATGAAGAGTGAAAGAGCTTCACAGAAAGCTTACACAAACTTATAGAACCCTTTAAAATCTCAAACTCAAACTACATACTGTCCAACTACTATAGCCATTCAAAAACTATTCTCTTTAAGTCTAACGCAACTCTCTTCTATACTACTTTACATGTACATAACTCTCACTCTTCAACTCCAAATAAGGTGTATGTTAGCTCTTTAGAAAGCTAACAATACAATACACAAGTATGTAAAGAATCAAAACTAGAAACTCCCTAATATATTAACTATAGTAGTCCGAAAAGAGGTTGCTCCCAAATTTTACTACAAACAAACCTCTTCCACTCTAATAAGTATAACTTTTGCATACTAACTCCAATTACAACAAATGATAGCTTTATAGAATTACAAGAAGAAGAAGAACACACTCACCAAGTTTTATTATTAAATTTTCAAAATACATGATGATTTGGCTTACTAAACATTCGACCTATACACCAACAACTAAGAGAAAGAAGAAGAAGCCTTCTTTCTTATCCCCCACCTTATTTTCAACCTCCACCATTCAACCAAGTAGATTTCAGCCCATACATTGACCCCAAAGGCATCTTAACAACCATTGGCCAATATATAAGACCCTACCACTAATTTACTATTCAAACCTTGAAGGTTGAAAGCCTTAAACTTCTACAAGAAGATAAATTACCTTCATTCCTCCTTCTTATAACTTTAAACATATAACTTAACTTTTGAAATGCTATCAAACAGAGAAATCAAAGTAGTAAGGATCTAATATGTCTCTTAGAGATAAAAAACTAGAATCCCAAGAGAAACATCTTTCCATTTGTAGAAATGTGAGGATGCGCCTAATGATTGCAGCAACATATTTTACACGGTCTGCTTTAAGTAGAGGGTTAACCGAACCATCTAACCAATGTTCATGTCCTCGACTTCCCTCAACTAGCCTAACCATACAAAAATATTGGTCGTCATTAAGACCCTCAAAACAACCTTCAAATGTCACATTTTTTGTACCGGGTTCGACACAACTAACTTGTAGTAAAATCACCATCGCTCGAGCATCATGTTGCAAGTTCCCGTGCCAACACTTCTCAACTCGAGGTTGCTTTGGAAGACGAGATGGCGCAACAATATCTTGTAAACGCTCATGTGGTAATGTAAGATTCGGCGGCACAAGAGGTTGAGTCGGTGGTTGCGACATCGAAAACTCAAATTCATGCTCTGCTTCAAGTTCTTCATCTTGAAAATAAAAAAACCCCTCTAGTTCGACATATCAAAATCCAAAATGTAAAGGAAGAAAACTACATCAAATTGTTGAAGCCCTTGGACAATCTGCTCCTCTTTATAGTTTGTTTGTCATAATAAAGAGAAGGCTTCTCCTTGAAGCCACTCCAATTGACGTCACTTTCTTCTTTATAATATTTTAATAAAACTCAAATAAAATCTTATTTTTATATACTGTACGGATTTACAATGCGACACCGTGTCAAAAATCTTGAACATATCGAATAATTGATGTAGCAACAATGAAGGCCTTTCTTGGAGATGGAAACCTACATGCTGCAAAAGCAAAGTTTCTTCTTGATTGAGGTTGGTTCCAACCAGAATAGGCCAAACTTCCAATAGTTCAGGCCAATCAATAATCCACTTGCGCTTGGTACCTTTCACATATCGTTTGATGTCATCCCAGCAGAATCAGAAGTCCACCACTACCTTACACTTACTCTCGTACTCTTCTTTTAACATCATATTCAATAATTTGGGACTTTTCCAATGAAATAAGAGCTTTGTGAATTACTATAATTTATAAATGTAAGAATAATTGTTTGTTCATAATTTAAAAAATAAAAGACATTAATGTACAATGGTAAAAATAAATGGAGAATTACAAAATACCATGTATTAATTGCAAAGTTTAACACTCATGTAATATATGTATTCACTATAAACAAACTTTTGTATCCCCAATGCCCATCATTACACTCCTAGTAGCAAAGTCCCTCATCTCCACCAATTGTGTTAGATCTCCAAGTAGATTGCAAGGCCTTATTCATTAAAACGAGACAAATCGTAGTCTCATTTTAATGATCATCTATTTTAGGACAAAAAAAGCTTTCATTAAATTGAGACTTTTCATTAAATTGAGACTTGAAAATGCTTAGAATTATACTTTATTATTATTTTTTTACTTCTACAAGTGGAAAATATCTACAATGAACATCCACATTCCTTTTTTGAGTTATTTTATAAGTAAATGAAGTACCTCAAAACATTTTAAGTTACATATTTTTTTAAATGGAGATTTCTACTTCTTACAATACACTGATAAAGTTTTATGATATCACACTTCAACTTCACAAACTTGTCACCAACTTCTTTATGCAAGAAAATATTTTCTACACACAAACTTAAGATACAATTATAGAATATATATATATATATATATATATACTATTAATAGAAATCAATATCAGGTACATAGTCACCATACGATGATTCATGATATATAGGCAAATGTACTATATATATGAACAAATATCATTCAGATTAAGTATAATTGCAATAAGAAAAACATCTAGTACTTGAAATATAACAACAAAAATCTACTACTACAACTATAAAATATTCATTCTTCTTCCATAGGCTCATCCTCTTCAACATTGCGTTCATCCATTGCAAAGGCCGCCACTGATGCCTTAATGATGCCAATTTGTAAGTTTGGAATTGACACTTTCGGTTTTCTTGTGTTTTCTCGAAAACGAGGCTTCCAAGCTGTTAGAATACAACCCGTACTTGACCATGTCGGCTTGATCATGGTGTCTTCCCGCCACACATTCCCTTGCTTCGTGTCCCATCCCTCATATGTATCCATATTAATGTGTCGATTTGAGGTAGGTGTCCAATATTGAATCTTGATCATATGCATATGCCCAGGATCTGGACTTGGAGCTGTAATGGCCCTAGCAAGCCAAAATGGTTTAGGGTCATCATTAGCGGGGCGTACTGCAATAAAAGAACCTTCATGTGTATCAGCATTAACACGGAATGAGGGACGCGGACGATCACGTCTCCGTCCAACAAACAGCACATCTTCAGCATCCTCCTCATGCAATGTGCCATCTCTTTGCATTCGATCTGTTTCGTCAGGGGCAATCCTGGAAGCCGGCCAGAATCCATCAAGTAATGCTTCACGGACTTGAAGAGGTGCATCCAGAGCCGCTCGAACGCCTTTCCAATAATCTTCCAAGCCGCCATTCTTCCGCCTAAACTCTCCTGTGTAGTCATCATTTGCCATTTTCTTCCAATATTCAACGAAACCGCTCAAACCCTTCTTTACGTCTAGAAGAGCCTTCATCGGTTCAGGAACTAGAGGAGGAGGACTACCAGTTGGCACTTTAGGAAGTCCGTCTACAGTCTCAGACCACAATCTTATCCCCTTGCCACCCTCAGGCAACCACTTATCATCTGTAACCAAATGTTTATATTCCATCAAAGGCCATCCATTAGAATCCTTGAAAAACTTGAATTGTTGGGATCTAGAATGACCCTCTAAAAAGTCTCCACCAGTGCCAAGGTATCCTTGCACAAATGCCTTAAAGTCAGGAACTTCTTCAATGAGATGAGGAATCACAGGGTGCTCTTCAATATCCATGAAAGACTTCATAAGCCTCGGAAGTGTGGGATAGTTATTTGTCTTCAATCAGGTGCTCTATCGACCAAAAAGAGCATCAATGTCTTCATGAGTGTGTCCCACAATGAGGAAATTGATGTACACTTCACGAAAAATGCCTTTGCATACTAGCATGGAGCAAAAACCAAAAACATAACGGTTCTTGTTGTCACCCGAACAATTGTCAAGCTGCAATATTAGTACTGGAGGAAGAGGTTTAGCTGGAAGTGGTTCATCCAAAGGTAGAAGGAGGGAGTCCAAACATGTTTCTGCTCCATTTAAAAGCGCCTTCGTCAAGGTGGATTGGTTATCTTCAATTGAAAATAACGTGCGCGACGAATTCTTTGGCACTCCTTCTAAATCACGCAACAACCTTGCAATTGACCCAATGGTATGGTTTGAATCTGTTGGATAAATGCCTAAACCATAGTGTGCATATCGTACATCACCATGCCCATGAGCAATCATACCTGTAACAGCTACAGGCATTTTCATGAAAGACTCCGTTACTTTGGTCTTATGGGAAAAGTGTGGTGAAGCAGTCTTCGAGTGATCCATCTTGTCATGAATGATGCACAACATCTTATCCAGCCTTCTTACAGAGTCGTCCCGATTTCCATAGTAATATTGTCTATGAGCCAATTGCCCTTGGTTATGTATTTCCTTCAGTTTTTCCCACTTAGACTTTGCCTCCTCCCCTACACAAGCGCTTTTCAATTGGTTGTATTTGTCACACAACCCACATCTAGCAAATGAATCTCCACGAGCCTTTGCAGCAAATTGAGGAAAAGAATCACGACGAATATTGCTCAAACCACTAGAAGAAATAGGTGGCAAATTGAAACTAGCATTGGTTTCATTGATTGTTTTCAATTGATCACTCCAACGAAACGAAGATGGAAGAACCATGGCAGTGACCTTTTCCCCAGACTCAAGTGTCCTTGTCTTGTACGGCATTTTATCAGCATCCGACTCAATTAACTTCCGAAGTGTAGCAGTAGCTTGAAGAGTTTGAATACAAGGCTTCTTGCTTCCCAAATTCCCATGCACATCTGCTTGCTTCCCAGTTTTGGCTTTCTCTTTGTACCTATAGTATGTACATTTTGCAATCCCATGAATGATCCACCACGCAGTAGGACACACTTCTTTCTCTTTCAAAGTGATCCATTTTTTCCCACTAGCATCCTTGTGGATTTGCCTATGTACCTCTAGAAGTGTCTTGTTCCGAGCCTTATAGTCATTCCCTCCATACAAATCAACTCGTATTGCTTGAATTTGTGCACGTGGAAAATGTTGTACACAACTCTTTTCACAACAATTGTTTGTAGAGACTGCTGTGACTGACTCCATAGTCAGGAGAAGTTCTTTCTTAGGAGGGACCTCAGAGTCAACTCTTACACGAGTTGTTTCATACGATCTAACCCCCTTTCGAATTCTCTTGGGGGTTATAGCCGCATTGTACTTATATGTTTCATCATGGTCATACAAAGAAGCACCATCGTGAAGGAACACTCTCCTAATGGGCCATGAACGTAGTGACCACATATTTGCAGAGGAGAACAAATCTTCGTTCAAAGATTTCGCAATATGAATGGCAACTTGTTCATCACCAAGTGACTTCCCATTCTGGTCAATGACCAACTCAGGGTCAATGTTTTGAATGACTCCCCTTGCAACATCCACCCCGTTTTCGTTTTCGAGACGAACAGATTGCATGACCCACTTTGCACGAGGGGTTCCCTCGCACAAACGAACATCCAGTGGAAGTACCGGGACTGGATTCGCGAAGTCTTCTGGTCCATGATAATCCATTCTGCAACTAACACGCCATCAATCAAAAAGTATATCATCGAGTCAATGATAACAAATAAAAATATAAATCCCGTTCATTGTAAAACCATATAACGATGTTTAAGGAATCCGGAACTGAATATAGATATCCGTTTCCCAGTGAAGTACGGACCATTGACAGGATGATATCTATTCATACTTTCAGGGCTAAACAGAGCTAAGAACCAACAAAAATTTATATATATACATCTAGGACAGTTATCCTCGAATCGATGATAACCTTGACAGCGTAGGTCTCTGTAATATGAGACAAGGAAACTACAACTGATAGTGATCATGATGATGATCATGGACAAGTTCCCATTCTACAGAACAAACACGCATGTACATTCTGTCAGATATTGACATTATCCTCAAATTGAGGGTAACCGTTAAGTTCGTACAATGTAGGAGTTAGTCAAGGTTTACGATCACTTCTTCATGAAAGCATTATCAGAGTAAATAATGGCAACAGGAATTACAACTTCAACAGTTATCTTCGACTCGACGATAACTCGTACAAATGGAGAACAAACCCCAGCTAAACCGCAAGCCCAACTCCATGTCACATTCTTCAAACAAAATTGTCCATTACCATTGCACACCCCCTATATCAATAAGTTACTCCATAGAAGACATATCCTCGACTCGAGGATAACTGCTACATAAATTCAGGAAAGGAATTACAAATGTTAGATCTATCCATTCCCATCTTCACCTTCAGGATTCTATTATAAGTCCTGGATATTCTAGAGCAAGACACTGAATTACTTATATTAATCTTCCATTATCATCGAGTCGACGATATCGATGACTGTTATCATCGACTCGATGATAATGATATATGACATATCCCGCAATTTTCGGCGAATAATTCGAATGCTCCCCGAGACGACAACTCCATCAACAGCTCCATCGAAGTAACAAACAATAGCAAAACACAACATCTGAATGAATACATATTCTTTGAAAACAATGATGTGCACAGAATAATGAGTCAAAGAAGAGATTCATACAGAACATTACCTGCTAAGCAGAATGGTGATGTTTGAAATGATGCACAGAAATACCAATTGACGACAACGTACTTGGTAGAACACCTCCAATAAGTCCAAATAAGATGCAGAAGCGAATGTTGGACTGAGAGGAGGAAACGATGCGTGTAAGCAACACAAGAGCACACACTGAATTGTTTGCGGTACACAAAATGAGTGAGAAGAGAAGAGAACGGAGCTTCAAGATAGGGAAGGCGGGAAAAATTGGCGCGTATAGGGCGATATTCAAATGTGACCAAATACGCGCCCTCGACCAGAAGTGTCTAGGCAAGTGCCACAGAAATTTAGGCGATGCTTCTTGACAACTTTTGTACACCAAAAACTGGTATAAAGTTAACTAATACTGCAATTCATTGTTTCCAAAGCCCAAGTTTCTGGCATCACTTTTTCGGCTCACTATTTTATGACCTATCACTATTGTCCAATGTAAAATGAATCGGTTGACTTTTGGCCTCTTCCCACTGGATTTTAGAATTTCCAAGTCAGCCATAAATACGCACTGTCCAAGCCTATTAGTGGATTACAGTAGTGCTCGCTTACTGTCACACGTGCATTTTTTTTAGAGTTCAGGCTCTGCCTTCCCGCTATAGGGTTCCGCTTCCACCGTTAGGGTTTAAGCTCCAATTTTAGGGTTTAGGCTTCTAATTCTGGATTTCAAGCTTTATATTTTCCGAGGATGGTTAAATTCCAAGGTTTGGAATACAGAAATTGACCAAAGATGTGCCTAAACCCTAAAAATTTAACATAAATTCTTTGCAACCAAAATAATCATTTTATTTATGGTGTTGAAAAATAGTAGTACATTCAAACTTCTATAAGTAACTTCTTTCATTGTCCATCCTAGGCATACACATCTTACTGTTTTAAAATATTGAATTGCGATATTGATCTTAAGAATGTAGAATGTTAAATTCTTTCACAATATTTACTTCCTCTAGTATTGAGTGGTTCAATTTAATACGCTTCTAGTAATTTGAAATCCTATAGAAATCTAGACTGTACAAGTTCATATAGAAAAAATGTAGGTATGTATTTCATTCTCAAAATCCATCTTCGTATTTGCATATGGCACATCAAATGCAACTTCCTCTTTCAAGTAGTTACTAGTAAAACTATAACTAAAAACAAAAAATCTATTTTTCTTCCTATAAAGACTTCTACACACTTACCAATTCATAGAATCAGTGGTGCCCTCAAGCATCCCGTACTTTATCCTACAACCATCATCGAATTTACTTTTTGTACTCAGTAAATGAGTAAAAATGTGTTAATATTATTACACAATATTGCACTTGATGTCTTCAAAGTATTTGTAAAAAAACTATAATAACCTCGAACTCATAACTTCTTCTTTGTTATTGAATTAAAAATAAAGTAAATAATGGTCTCTTTCATTTTCATCCATGAACAGAGATACAGGAAGCGCCATCTTGAAAAAAAATTTACATCACAAAAAACTTATAACTTTTCTTTGAAGAAGATAGATTTTGCTTCCCTAGGTATGCAACTCCCATATTATAAGGCCTTGATTATATTCATCACATTTAATGCATTTTAATCTATTATCAAAGTATATAATTTGTCTTAATGTAGGAAATTCTTCTAACCCTTTTAACAAGGAATCCAAAATTAAAAATAATATAGGTAAAAAAATATTTTTGAAGGCAATAATAGCATTAAAAACCAAATTATATGAGTTTTGTTAATACATGTATCATAGACCGAGCTACTCAACTTTTGGGCTTTTTAATAAAAACTTAATTTTAATTGGAGAAAACTTTTTGTATGGACTTTTAAAAACCATGCATAGGTGTTCTAATTCCTCATATATATTGTGAATTTTCTTTCTATAATGTATCTAATGGAACTTTTTCTACATATAA
The DNA here is from genome assembly GCA_947034885.2 of Thuidium tamariscinum. Taxonomy (NCBI): domain Eukaryota; kingdom Viridiplantae; phylum Streptophyta; class Bryopsida; order Hypnales; family Thuidiaceae; genus Thuidium; species Thuidium tamariscinum. The sequence continues at coordinate 12,946 of OX344755.2, read as the reverse complement.
TTTTCTTTTAATTTGGCCTTCACCTAAATTTTTGGCCTTTTTAATTTCATATAATTTTAACAAAAGCCATGCTCTAAGCCATTTTCATGTCGATGACCCCTGTATATAATACAAGAGTTGCGTACCCGGATTCGCATCTACCAAACTATAAAATAGAAATGGATATACAAAATTAAAAGTTAAAACCTAAGAAAACTTGTGCATGTTTTTTTTTTCTTTCTTTCATGTGAAATTGGAGACATAGCACGCTTTTTTGAATTTGTACAAAATGGTAGGGCTGGGCCTTTTTTTTTAAGTGCACACGGAATTAGACACCAATCCCATTGCAAATCACAAATTCCTCATGGATTCTCATAGAGTGGGCCCATTCCAACTTCTATATATTTTTTGGGTCTTTCCATCACGTGAAATTGGAGACATAGCACGCTTTTTTGAATTTGTACAAAATGGTAGGGCCGGGCCTTTTTTTTGAATTGCATATAGAATTGGACACCAATCCCGTTGCAAATCACAAATTCCTCATGGATTCTCATAGAGTGGGCCCATTCCAACTTCTACATATTTTTTTGGTCTTTCCTTCACGTGAAATTGGAGAGATTGCACGCTTTTTTGAATTTGTACAAAATGGTAGGGCTAGGCCTTTTTTTTGAATTGCACACAGAATTGGACACCAATCCCGTTGCAAATCACAAATTCCTCATGGATTCTCATAGAGTGGGCCCATTCCAACTTCTACACATTTTTTTGGTCTTTCCATTACGTGAAATTGGAGACATTGCACACTTCTTTAGATTTGTACAAAATGGTAGGGTTGGGCCTTTTTTTGAAGTGCACACGGAATTGGACACCAATTCCGTTGCAAATCACAAATTCCTCATGGATTCTCATAGAGTGGGCCCATTCCAACTTCTACATATTTTTTTGGTCTTTCCTTCACGTGAAATTGGAGACATTGCACGCTTGTTTCAATTTGTACAAAATGGCAGGGCAAGGCTTTTTTAGCTGAATATATTAGAGGGTTTAGGGTTTTAGGGTTTAGGGTTTAAGGGTTTAGGGTTTAGGGTTTAGGGTTTAGGGTTTAGGGTTACAAGGGCATCCCCGAATTTTGGACATGTTTTTTTTGAGCTAGGATTTTGGCTACCCCCCCATTTAGGGGTATGGCCTATCCAATGGTGAAAAAAACCACCATTACACTATCACGGATTGGGAGATATAGCAACTTGGACTTTTAGAGGGTGAGTTGACTTTCTTTAGGGTAATGTATTTTGAAGTTTTGAGAAGACCTACCCCCCTATTTGTGGGTATTGTGAATCCAATGGTGGTGTTGGTTTCCCCAAAAGAGTTTAGGGTTGAAAGTTATAAGAGTTTCAAAAGTAGCAAATAGGGTTGGTATCTTTTTAGGGTTTAGGTATTTTTAGGGTTTCAAGGTACCTACCCCCCCATTTTCAAGGGTTGTGAACACAATGGAGTAAAAAAAATCCATTAGAGTGGGCTTAGTTTGGGAGATATGGCCTATTTGACCTCAAAGTTGACTTTTTGAAGATGGATGATTTCGAAAGTTTGACCTAAAGCAATGTTGTAAGTTTAGGAGTGGGTGTTTAGAATTTGTATCCCACTTGGTGATTGGACCTTGTATGCATGAGTTATGGATGGATGAAGGTAGGTTGTTATTTGGAAACTTCATCCGTCCATAAGTTCTTCATACAATGTCCAATTGAAGAGTTTTTTTATCATTTTAGAGAGCCCTTGAGTATATTTAGAATAAGGTATTTTTAGTATAAATTATGAATGTTTTTTTAGGTGTGTCAAATTAAGAGGACTTGTTGGAAACTAGAAAAGTATAGAAAAATGTATATATATAATAGAAAAAAATATCCGAATATGTAATCAAAAAAATATAGAGAGTGGTATGTATCGATCTATGCAATAGATCGAATGTGTACTCTCCACTCTGCCCCATACAAGCCTAGATAGTGACGAGCTGCGCCTACACGATCAGTGTAGATGCCCCTCTTCCGGAGGTAATGACCACCCGTGGTACTCCTGAGCAGGAGCCCTGAAACAGTACGATCTCGAACTCTACCCTGAAGGGCCCAATCCGCATGATGGAGGAAGGGTTTAGGGTTTAGGGTTTAGGGTTTAGGGTTTAGGGTTTAGGGTTTAGGGTTTAGGGTTTAGGGTTTAGGGTTTAGGGTTTAGGGTTTGGGTTTAGGGTTTGGGTTTAGGGTTTAGGGTTTAGGGTTTAGGGTTTAGGGTTTAGGGTTTAGGGTTTTTAGGGTTTAGGGTTACAAGGGCATCCCCGAATTTTGGACATGTTTTTTTTGAGCTAGGATTTTGGCTACCCCCCCATTTAGGGGTATGGCCTATCCAATGGTGAAAAAAACCACCATTACACTATCACGGATTGGGAGATATAGCAACTTGGACTTTTAGAGGGTGAGTTGACTTTCTTTAGGGTAATGTATTTTGAAGTTTTGAGAAGACCTACCCCCCTATTTGTGGGTATTGTGAATCCAATGGTGGTGTTGGTTTCCCCAAAAGAGTTTAGGGTTGAAAGTTATAAGAGTTTCAAAAGTAGCAAATAGGGTTGGTATCTTTTTAGGGTTTAGGTATTTTTAGGGTTTCAAGGTACCTACCCCCCCATTTTCAAGGGTTGTGAACACAATGGAGTAAAAAAAATCCATTAGAGTGGGCTTAGTTTGGGAGATATGGCCTATTTGACCTCAAAGTTGACTTTTTGAAGATGGATGATTTCGAAAGTTTGACCTAAAGCAATGTTGTAAGTTTAGGAGTGGGTGTTTAGAATTTGTATCCCACTTGGTGATTGGACCTTGTATGCATGAGTTATGGATGGATGAAGGTAGGTTGTTATTTGGAAACTTCATCCGTCCATAAGTTCTTCATACAATGTCCAATTGAAGAGTTTTTTTATCATTTTAGAGAGCCCTTGAGTATATTTAGAATAAGGTATTTTTAGTATAAATTATGAATGTTTTTTTAGGTGTGTCAAATTAAGAGGACTTGTTGGAAACTAGAAAAGTATAGAAAAATGTATATATATAATAGAAAAAAATATCCGAATATGTAATCAAAAAAATATAGAGAGTGGTATGTATCGATCTATGCAATAGATCGAATGTGTACTCTCCACTCTGCCCCATACAAGCCTAGATAGTGACGAGCTGCGCCTACACGATCAGTGTAGATGCCCCTCTTCCGGAGGTAATGACCACCCGTGGTACTCCTGAGCAGGAGCCCTGAAACAGTACGATCTCGAACTCTACCCTGAAGGGCCCAATCCGCATGATGGAGGAAGGGTTTAGGGTTTAGGGTTTAGGGTTTAGGGTTTAGGGTTTAGGGTTACAAGGGCATCCCCGAATTTTGGACATGTTTTTTTTGAGCTAGGATTTTGGCTACCCCCCCATTTAGGGGTATGGCCTATCCAATGGTGAAAAAAACCACCATTACACTATCACGGATTGGGAGATATAGCAACTTGGACTTTTAGAGGGTGAGTTGACTTTCTTTAGGGTAATGTATTTTGAAGTTTTGAGAAGACCTACCCCCCTATTTGTGGGTATTGTGAATCCAATGGTGGTGTTGGTTTCCCCAAAAGAGTTTAGGGTTGAAAGTTATAAGAGTTTCAAAAGTAGCAAATAGGGTTGGTATCTTTTTAGGGTTTAGGTATTTTTAGGGTTTCAAGGTACCTACCCCCCCATTTTCAAGGGTTGTGAACACAATGGAGTAAAAAAAATCCATTAGAGTGGGCTTAGTTTGGGAGATATGGCCTATTTGACCTCAAAGTTGACTTTTTGAAGATGGATGATTTCGAAAGTTTGACCTAAAGCAATGTTGTAAGTTTAGGAGTGGGTGTTTAGAATTTGTATCCCACTTGGTGATTGGACCTTGTATGCATGAGTTATGGATGGATGAAGGTAGGTTGTTATTTGGAAACTTCATCCGTCCATAAGTTCTTCATACAATGTCCAATTGAAGAGTTTTTTTATCATTTTAGAGAGCCCTTGAGTATATTTAGAATAAGGTATTTTTAGTATAAATTATGAATGTTTTTTTAGGTGTGTCAAATTAAGAGGACTTGTTGGAAACTAGAAAAGTATAGAAAAATGTATATATATAATAGAAAAAAATATCCGAATATGTAATCAAAAAAATATAGAGAGTGGTATGTATCGATCTATGCAATAGATCGAATGTGTACTCTCCACTCTGCCCCATACAAGCCTAGATAGTGACGAGCTGCGCCTACACGATCAGTGTAGATGCCCCTCTTCCGGAGGTAATGACCACCCGTGGTACTCCTGAGCAGGAGCCCTGAAACAGTACGATCTCGAACTCTACCCTGAAGGGCCCAATCCGCATGATGGAGGAAGGGTTTAGGGTTTAGGGTTTAGGGTTTAGGGTTTAGGGTTTAGGGTTTAGGGTTTAGGGTTTAGGGTTTAGGGTTTAGGGTTTAGGGTTTGGGTTTAGGGTTTGGGTTTAGGGTTTAGGGTTTAGGGTTTAGGGTTTAGGGTTTTTAGGGTTTAGGGTTACAAGGGCATCCCCGAATTTTGGACATGTTTTTTTTGAGCTAGGATTTTGGCTACCCCCCCATTTAGGGGTATGGCCTATCCAATGGTGAAAAAAACCACCATTACACTATCACGGATTGGGAGATATAGCAACTTGGACTTTTAGAGGGTGAGTTGACTTTCTTTAGGGTAATGTATTTTGAAGTTTTGAGAAGACCTACCCCCCTATTTGTGGGTATTGTGAATCCAATGGTGGTGTTGGTTTCCCCAAAAGAGTTTAGGGTTGAAAGTTATAAGAGTTTCAAAAGTAGCAAATAGGGTTGGTATCTTTTTAGGGTTTAGGTATTTTTAGGGTTTCAAGGTACCTACCCCCCCATTTTCAAGGGTTGTGAACACAATGGAGTAAAAAAAATCCATTAGAGTGGGCTTAGTTTGGGAGATATGGCCTATTTGACCTCAAAGTTGACTTTTTGAAGATGGATGATTTCGAAAGTTTGACCTAAAGCAATGTTGTAAGTTTAGGAGTGGGTGTTTAGAATTTGTATCCCACTTGGTGATTGGACCTTGTATGCATGAGTTATGGATGGATGAAGGTAGGTTGTTATTTGGAAACTTCATCCGTCCATAAGTTCTTCATACAATGTCCAATTGAAGAGTTTTTTTATCATTTTAGAGAGCCCTTGAGTATATTTAGAATAAGGTATTTTTAGTATAAATTATGAATGTTTTTTTAGGTGTGTCAAATTAAGAGGACTTGTTGGAAACTAGAAAAGTATAGAAAAATGTATATATATAATAGAAAAAAATATCCGAATATGTAATCAAAAAAATATAGAGAGTGGTATGTATCGATCTATGCAATAGATCGAATGTGTACTCTCCACTCTGCCCCATACAAGCCTAGATAGTGACGAGCTGCGCCTACACGATCAGTGTAGATGCCCCTCTTCCGGAGGTAATGACCACCCGTGGTACTCCTGAGCAGGAGCCCTGAAACAGTACGATCTCGAACTCTACCCTGAAGGGCCCAATCCGCATGATGGAGGAAGGGTTTAGGGTTTAGGGTTTAGGGTTTAGGGTTTAGGGTTTAGGGTTACAAGGGCATCCCCGAATTTTGGACATGTTTTTTTTGAGCTAGGATTTTGGCTACCCCCCCATTTAGGGGTATGGCCTATCCAATGGTGAAAAAAACCACCATTACACTATCACGGATTGGGAGATATAGCAACTTGGACTTTTAGAGGGTGAGTTGACTTTCTTTAGGGTAATGTATTTTGAAGTTTTGAGAAGACCTACCCCCCTATTTGTGGGTATTGTGAATCCAATGGTGGTGTTGGTTTCCCCAAAAGAGTTTAGGGTTGAAAGTTATAAGAGTTTCAAAAGTAGCAAATAGGGTTGGTATCTTTTTAGGGTTTAGGTATTTTTAGGGTTTCAAGGTACCTACCCCCCCATTTTCAAGGGTTGTGAACACAATGGAGTAAAAAAAATCCATTAGAGTGGGCTTAGTTTGGGAGATATGGCCTATTTGACCTCAAAGTTGACTTTTTGAAGATGGATGATTTCGAAAGTTTGACCTAAAGCAATGTTGTAAGTTTAGGAGTGGGTGTTTAGAATTTGTATCCCACTTGGTGATTGGACCTTGTATGCATGAGTTATGGATGGATGAAGGTAGGTTGTTATTTGGAAACTTCATCCGTCCATAAGTTCTTCATACAATGTCCAATTGAAGAGTTTTTTTATCATTTTAGAGAGCCCTTGAGTATATTTAGAATAAGGTATTTTTAGTATAAATTATGAATGTTTTTTTAGGTGTGTCAAATTAAGAGGACTTGTTGGAAACTAGAAAAGTATAGAAAAATGTATATATATAATAGAAAAAAATATCCGAATATGTAATCAAAAAAATATAGAGAGTGGTATGTATCGATCTATGCAATAGATCGAATGTGTACTCTCCACTCTGCCCCATACAAGCCTAGATAGTGACGAGCTGCGCCTACACGATCAGTGTAGATGCCCCTCTTCCGGAGGTAATGACCACCCGTGGTACTCCTGAGCAGGAGCCCTGAAACAGTACGATCTCGAACTCTACCCTGAAGGGCCCAATCCGCATGATGGAGGAAGGGTTTAGGGTTTAGGGTTTAGGGTTTAGGGTTTAGGGTTTAGGGTTTAGGGTTTAGGGTTTAGGGTTTAGGGTTTAGGGTTTAGGGTTTGGGTTTAGGGTTTAGGGTTTAGGGTTTAGGGTTTAGGGTTTTTAGGGTTTAGGGTTACAAGGGCATCCCCGAATTTTGGACATGTTTTTTTTGAGCTAGGATTTTGGCTACCCCCCCATTTAGGGGTATGGCCTATCCAATGGTGAAAAAAACCACCATTACACTATCACGGATTGGGAGATATAGCAACTTGGACTTTTAGAGGGTGAGTTGACTTTCTTTAGGGTAATGTATTTTGAAGTTTTGAGAAGACCTACCCCCCTATTTGTGGGTATTGTGAATCCAATGGTGGTGTTGGTTTCCCCAAAAGAGTTTAGGGTTGAAAGTTATAAGAGTTTCAAAAGTAGCAAATAGGGTTGGTATCTTTTTAGGGTTTAGGTATTTTTAGGGTTTCAAGGTACCTACCCCCCCATTTTCAAGGGTTGTGAACACAATGGAGTAAAAAAAATCCATTAGAGTGGGCTTAGTTTGGGAGATATGGCCTATTTGACCTCAAAGTTGACTTTTTGAAGATGGATGATTTCGAAAGTTTGACCTAAAGCAATGTTGTAAGTTTAGGAGTGGGTGTTTAGAATTTGTATCCCACTTGGTGATTGGACCTTGTATGCATGAGTTATGGATGGATGAAGGTAGGTTGTTATTTGGAAACTTCATCCGTCCATAAGTTCTTCATACAAGGTCCGATTGAAGAGTTTTTTTATCATTTTAGAGAGCCCTTGAGTATATTTAGAATAAGGTATTTTTAGTATAAATTATGAATGTTTTTTTAGGTGTGTCAAATTAAGAGGACTTGTTGGAAACTAGAAAAGTATAGAAAAATGTATATATATAATAGAAAAAAATATCCGAATATGTAATCAAAAAAATATAGAGAGTGGTATGTATCGATCTATGCAATAGATCGAATGTGTACTCTCCACTCTGCCCCATACAAGCCTAGATAGTGACGAGCTGCGCCTACACGATCAGTGTAGATGCCCCTCTTCCGGAGGTAATGACCACCCGTGGTACTCCTGAGCAGGAGCCCTGAAACAGTACGATCTCGAACTCTACCCTGAAGGGCCCAATCCGCATGATGGAGGAAGGGTTTAGGGTTTAGGGTTTAGGGTTTAGGGTTTAGGGTTTAGGGTTACAAGGGCATCCCCGAATTTTGGACATGTTTTTTTTGAGCTAGGATTTTGGCTACCCCCCCATTTAGGGGTATGGCCTATCCAATGGTGAAAAAAACCACCATTACACTATCACGGATTGGGAGATATAGCAACTTGGACTTTTAGAGGGTGAGTTGACTTTCTTTAGGGTAATGTATTTTGAAGTTTTGAGAAGACCTACCCCCCTATTTGTGGGTATTGTGAATCCAATGGTGGTGTTGGTTTCCCCAAAAGAGTTTAGGGTTGAAAGTTATAAGAGTTTCAAAAGTAGCAAATAGGGTTGGTATCTTTTTAGGGTTTAGGTATTTTTAGGGTTTCAAGGTACCTACCCCCCCATTTTCAAGGGTTGTGAACACAATGGAGTAAAAAAAATCCATTAGAGTGGGCTTAGTTTGGGAGATATGGCCTATTTGACCTCAAAGTTGACTTTTTGAAGATGGATGATTTCGAAAGTTTGACCTAAAGCAATGTTGTAAGTTTAGGAGTGGGTGTTTAGAATTTGTATCCCACTTGGTGATTGGACCTTGTATGCATGAGTTATGGATGGATGAAGGTAGGTTGTTATTTGGAAACTTCATCCGTCCATAAGTTCTTCATACAATGTCCAATTGAAGAGTTTTTTTATCATTTTAGAGAGCCCTTGAGTATATTTAGAATAAGGTATTTTTAGTATAAATTATGAATGTTTTTTTAGGTGTGTCAAATTAAGAGGACTTGTTGGAAACTAGAAAAGTATAGAAAAATGTATATATATAATAGAAAAAAATATCCGAATATGTAATCAAAAAAATATAGAGAGTGGTATGTATCGATCTATGCAATAGATCGAATGTGTACTCTCCACTCTGCCCCATACAAGCCTAGATAGTGACGAGCTGCGCCTACACGATCAGTGTAGATGCCCCTCTTCCGGAGGTAATGACCACCCGTGGTACTCCTGAGCAGGAGCCCTGAAACAGTACGATCTCGAACTCTACCCTGAAGGGCCCAATCCGCATGATGGAGGAAGGGTTTAGGGTTTAGGGTTTAGGGTTTAGGGTTTAGGGTTTAGGGTTTAGGGTTTAGGGTTTAGGGTTTGGGTTTAGGGTTTGGGTTTAGGGTTTAGGGTTTAGGGTTTAGGGTTTAGGGTTTTTAGGGTTTAGGGTTACAAGGGCATCCCCGAATTTTGGACATGTTTTTTTTGAGCTAGGATTTTGGCTACCCCCCCATTTAGGGGTATGGCCTATCCAATGGTGAAAAAAACCACCATTACACTATCACGGATTGGGAGATATAGCAACTTGGACTTTTAGAGGGTGAGTTGACTTTCTTTAGGGTAATGTATTTTGAAGTTTTGAGAAGACCTACCCCCCTATTTGTGGGTATTGTGAATCCAATGGTGGTGTTGGTTTCCCCAAAAGAGTTTAGGGTTGAAAGTTATAAGAGTTTCAAAAGTAGCAAATAGGGTTGGTATCTTTTTAGGGTTTAGGTATTTTTAGGGTTTCAAGGTACCTACCCCCCCATTTTCAAGGGTTGTGAACACAATGGAGTAAAAAAAATCCATTAGAGTGGGCTTAGTTTGGGAGATATGGCCTATTTGACCTCAAAGTTGACTTTTTGAAGATGGATGATTTCGAAAGTTTGACCTAAAGCAATGTTGTAAGTTTAGGAGTGGGTGTTTAGAATTTGTATCCCACTTGGTGATTGGACCTTGTATGCATGAGTTATGGATGGATGAAGGTAGGTTGTTATTTGGAAACTTCATCCGTCCATAAGTTCTTCATACAATGTCCAATTGAAGAGTTTTTTTATCATTTTAGAGAGCCCTTGAGTATATTTAGAATAAGGTATTTTTAGTATAAATTATGAATGTTTTTTTAGGTGTGTCAAATTAAGAGGACTTGTTGGAAACTAGAAAAGTATAGAAAAATGTATATATATAATAGAAAAAAATATCCGAATATGTAATCAAAAAAATATAGAGAGTGGTATGTATCGATCTATGCAATAGATCGAATGTGTACTCTCCACTCTGCCCCATACAAGCCTAGATAGTGACGAGCTGCGCCTACACGATCAGTGTAGATGCCCCTCTTCCGGAGGTAATGACCACCCGTGGTACTCCTGAGCAGGAGCCCTGAAACAGTACGATCTCGAACTCTACCCTGAAGGGCCCAATCCGCATGATGGAGGAAGGGTTTAGGGTTTAGGGTTTAGGGTTTAGGGTTTAGGGTTTAGGGTTACAAGGGCATCCCCGAATTTTGGACATGTTTTTTTTGAGCTAGGATTTTGGCTACCCCCCCATTTAGGGGTATGGCCTATCCAATGGTGAAAAAAACCACCATTACACTATCACGGATTGGGAGATATAGCAACTTGGACTTTTAGAGGGTGAGTTGACTTTCTTTAGGGTAATGTATTTTGAAGTTTTGAGAAGACCTACCCCCCTATTTGTGGGTATTGTGAATCCAATGGTGGTGTTGGTTTCCCCAAAAGAGTTTAGGGTTGAAAGTTATAAGAGTTTCAAAAGTAGCAAATAGGGTTGGTATCTTTTTAGGGTTTAGGTATTTTTAG